>OY720306.1:0-1200000 GCA_963082785.1 Philonthus spinipes
CTAACCTAACCTAACCTAACCTAACCTAACCTAACCTAACCTAACCTAACCTAACCTAACCTAACCTAACCTAACCTAACCTAACCTAACCTAACCTAACCTAACCTAACCTAACCTAACCTAACCTAACCGAACCTAACCTAACCTAACCTAACCTAACCTAACCTAACCTAACCTAACCTAACCTAACCTAACCTAACCTAACCTAACCTAACCTAACCTAACCTAACCTAACCTAACCTAACCTAACCTAACCTAACCTAACCTAACCTAACCTAACCTAACCTAACCTAACCTAACCTAACCTAACCTAACCTAACCTAACCTAACCTAACCTAACCTAACCTAACCTAACCTAACCTAACCTAACCTAACCTAACCTAACCTAACCTAACCTAACCTAACCTAACCTAACCTAACCTAACCTAACCTAACCTAACCTAACCTAACCTAACCTAACCTAACCTAACCTAACCTAACCTAACCTAACCTAACCTAACCTAACCTAACCTAACCTAACCTAACCTAACCTAACCTAACCTAACCTAACCTAACCTAACCTAACCTAACCTAACCTAACCTAACCTAACCTAACCTAACCTAACCTAACCTAACCTAACCTAACCTAACCTAACCTAACCTAACCTAACCTAACCTAACCTAACCTAACCTAACCTAACCTAACCTAACCTAACCTAACCTAACCTAACCTAACCTAACCTAACCTAACCTAACCTAACCTAACCTAACCTAACCTAACCTAACCTAACCTAACCTAACCTAACCTAACCTAACCTAACCTAACCTAACCTAACCTAACCTAACCTAACCTAACCTAACCTAACCTAACCTAACCTAACCTAACCTAACCTAACCTAACCTAACCTAACCTAACCTAACCTAACCTAACCTAACCTAACCTAACCTAACCTAACCTAACCTAACCTAACCTAACCTAACCTAACCTAACCTAACCTAACCTAACCTAACCTAACCTAACCTAACCTAACCTAACCTAACCTAACCTAACCTAACCTAACCTAACCTAACCTAACCTAACCTAACCTAACCTAACCTAACCTAACCTAACCTAACCTAACCTAACCTAACCTAACCTAACCTAACCTAACCTAACCTAACCTAACCTAACCTAACCTAACCTAACCTAACCTAACCTAACCTAACCTAACCTAACCTAACCTAACCTAACCTAACCTAACCTAACCTAACCTAACCTAACCTAACCTAACCTAACCTAACCTAACCTAACCTAACCTAACCTAACCTAACCTAACCTAACCTAACCTAACCTAACCTAACCTAACCTAACCTAACCTAACCTAACCTAACCTAACCTAACCTAACCTAACCTAACCTAACCTAACCTAACCTAACCTAACCTAACCTAACCTAACCTAACCTAACCTAACCTAACCTAACCTAACCTAACCTAACCTAACCTAACCTAACCTAACCTAACCTAACCTAACCTAACCTAACCTAACCTAACCTAACCTAACCTAACCTAACCTAACCTAACCTAACCTAACCTAACCTAACCTAACCTAACCTAACCTAACCTAACCTAACCTAACCTAACCTAACCTAACCTAACCTAACCTAACCTAACCTAACCTAACCTAACCTAACCTAACCTAACCTAACCTAACCTAACCTAACCTAACCTAACCTAACCTAACCTAACCTAACCTAACCTAACCTAACCTAACCTAACCTAACCTAACCTAACCTAACCTAACCTAACCTAACCTAACCTAACCTAACCTAACCTAACCTAACCTAACCTAACCTAACCTAACCTAACCTAACCTAACCTAACCTAACCTAACCTAACCTAACCTAACCTAACCTAACCTAACCTAACCTAACCTAACCTAACCTAACCTAACCTAACCTAACCTAACCTAACCTAACCTAACCTAACCTAACCTAACCTAACCTAACCTAACCTAACCTAACCTAACCTAACCTAACCTAACCTAACCTAACCTAACCTAACCTAACCTAACCTAACCTAACCTAACCTAACCTAACCTAACCTAACCTAACCTAACCTAACCTAACCTAACCTAACCTAACCTAACCTAACCTAACCTAACCTAACCTAACCTAACCTAACCTAACCTAACCTAACCTAACCTAACCTAACCTAACCTAACCTAACCTAACCTAACCTAACCTAACCTAACCTAACCTAACCTAACCTAACCTAACCTAACCTAACCTAACCTAACCTAACCTAACCTAACCTAACCTAACCTAACCTAACCTAACCTAACCTAACCTAACCTAACCTAACCTAACCTAACCTAACCTAACCTAACCTAACCTAACCTAACCTAACCTAACCTAACCTAACCTAACCTAACCTAACCTAACCTAACCTAACCTAACCTAACCTAACCTAACCTAACCTAACCTAACCTAACCTAACCTAACCTAACCTAACCTAACCTAACCTAACCTAACCTAACCTAACCTAACCTAACCTAACCTAACCTAACCTAACCTAACCTAACCTAACCTAACCTAACCTAACCTAACCTAACCTAACCTAACCTAACCTAACCTAACCTAACCTAACCTAACCTAACCTAACCTAACCTAACCTAACCTAACCTAACCTAACCTAACCTAACCTAACCTAACCTAACCTAACCTAACCTAACCTAACCTAACCTAACCTAACCTAACCTAACCTAACCTAACCTAACCTAACCTAACCTAACCTAACCTAACCTAACCTAACCTAACCTAACCTAACCTAACCTAACCTAACCTAACCTAACCTAACCTAACCTAACCTAACCTAACCTAACCTAACCTAACCTAACCTAACCTAACCTAACCTAACCTAACCTAACCTAACCTAACCTAACCTAACCTAACCTAACCTAACCTAACCTAACCTAACCTAACCTAACCTAACCTAACCTAACCTAACCTAACCTAACCTAACCTAACCTAACCTAACCTAACCTAACCTAACCTAACCTAACCTAACCTAACCTAACCTAACCTAACCTAACCTAACCTAACCTAACCTAACCTAACCTAACCTAACCTAACCTAACCTAACCTAACCTAACCTAACCTAACCTAACCTAACCTAACCTAACCTAACCTAACCTAACCTAACCTAACCTAACCTAACCTAACCTAACCTAACCTAACCTAACCTAACCTAACCTAACCTAACCTAACCTAACCTAACCTAACCTAACCTAACCTAACCTAACCTAACCTAACCTAACCTAACCTAACCTAACCTAACCTAACCTAACCTAACCTAACCTAACCTAACCTAACCTAACCTAACCTAACCTAACCTAACCTAACCTAACCTAACCTAACCTAACCTAACCTAACCTAACCTAACCTAACCTAACCTAACCTAACCTAACCTAACCTAACCTAACCTAACCTAACCTAACCTAACCTAACCTAACCTAACCTAACCTAACCTAACCTAACCTAACCTAACCTAACCTAACCTAACCTAACCTAACCTAACCTAACCTAACCTAACCTAACCTAACCTAACCTAACCTAACCTAACCTAACCTAACCTAACCTAACCTAACCTAACCTAACCTAACCTAACCTAACCTAACCTAACCTAACCTAACCTAACCTAACCTAACCTAACCTAACCTAACCTAACCTAACCTAACCTAACCTAACCTAACCTAACCTAACCTAACCTAACCTAACCTAACCTAACCTAACCTAACCTAACCTAACCTAACCTAACCTAACCTAACCTAACCTAACCTAACCTAACCTAACCTAACCTAACCTAACCTAACCTAACCTAACCTAACCTAACCTAACCTAACCTAACCTAACCTAACCTAACCTAACCTAACCTAACCTAACCTAACCTAACCTAACCTAACCTAACCTAACCTAACCTAACCTAACCTAACCTAACCTAACCTAACCTAACCTAACCTAACCTAACCTAACCTAACCTAACCTAACCTAACCTAACCTAACCTAACCTAACCTAACCTAACCTAACCTAACCTAACCTAACCTAACCTAACCTAACCTAACCTAACCTAACCTAACCTAACCTAACCTAACCTAACCTAACCTAACCTAACCTAACCTAACCTAACCTAACCTAACCTAACCTAACCTAACCTAACCTAACCTAACCTAACCTAACCTAACCTAACCTAACCTAACCTAACCTAACCTAACCTAACCTAACCTAACCTAACCTAACCTAACCTAACCTAACCTAACCTAACCTAACCTAACCTAACCTAACCTAACCTAACCTAACCTAACCTAACCTAACCTAACCTAACCTAACCTAACCTAACCTAACCTAACCTAACCTAACCTAACCTAACCTAACCTAACCTAACCTAACCTAACCTAACCTAACCTAACCTAACCTAACCTAACCTAACCTAACCTAACCTAACCTAACCTAACCTAACCTAACCTAACCTAACCTAACCTAACCTAACCTAACCTAACCTAACCTAACCTAACCTAACCTAACCTAACCTAACCTAACCTAACCTAACCTAACCTAACCTAACCTAACCTAACCTAACCTAACCTAACCTAACCTAACCTAACCTAACCTAACCTAACCTAACCTAACCTAACCTAACCTAACCTAACCTAACCTAACCTAACCTAACCTAACCTAACCTAACCTAACCTAACCTAACCTAACCTAACCTAACCTAACCTAACCTAACCTAACCTAACCTAACCTAACCTAACCTAACCTAACCTGCACCTTGACCTAATCCTGAACCTTGACCTAATCCTGAACCTTGACCTATCCTGAACTCGTTGACCTACCCTGAACTGGGTCGTTGACTCACCCTTGACTGGGTTCGGTTGGCTTTCCTTGTGTTCGGTTGCGTTGGGTTTGCTTGCGTGCGGTTGAGTTGGGTTTGTTTGGCGAGCGGTTGGTTGGGTTTAGGTTGGGCGACCGATTGGTGGGTTAGGTAAGGCACCGGTTGGTTAAGTTAGGTTAGGCCCGGTTGGTTCGCGTTACGTTCGGTGCCGGTAGGATTTTATTTTACGTTTGGTGCCGGTAGGCTTTTTGTTGTGTTTACGTTTAGGTCTGATTCATTGAGTTAACGCGGGTCTTAGAAAAAAAATCGTCGGAGGGGTCTTAGAAAAAAAATCGTCGGAGGGGGTCTTAGAAAAAAAATCGTCGGAGGGGTCTTAGAAAAAAAATCGTCGGAGGGGTCTTAGAAAAAAAATCGTCGGAGGGGTCTTAGAAAAAAAATCGTCGGAGGGGTCTTAGAAAAAAAATCGTCGGAGGGGTCTTAGAAAAAAAATCGTCGGAGGGGTCTTAGAAAAAAAATCGTCGGAGGGGTCTTAGAAAAAAAATCGTCGGAGGGGTCTTAGAAAAAAAATCGTCGGAGGGGTCTTAGAAAAAAAATCGTCGGAGGGGTCTTAGAAAAAAAATCGTCGGAGGGGTCTTAGAAAAAAAATCGTCGGAGGGGTCTTAGAAAAAAAATCGTCGGAGGGGTCTTAGAAAAAAAATCGTCGGAGGGGTCTTAGAAAAAAAATCGTCGGAGGGGTCTTAGAAAAAAAATCGTCGGAGGGGTCTTAGAAAAAAAATCGTCGGAGGGGTCTTAGAAAAAAAATCGTCGGAGGGGTCTTAGAAAAAAAATCGTCGGAGGGGTCTTAGAAAAAAAATCGTCGGAGGGGTCTTAGAAAAAAAATCGTCGGAGGGGTCTTAGAAAAAAAATCGTCGGAGGGGTCTTAGAAAAAAAATCGTCGGAGGGGTCTTAGAAAAAAAATCGTCGGAGGGGTCTTAGAAAAAAAATCGTCGGAGGGGTCTTAGAAAAAAAATCGTCGGAGGGGTCTTAGAAAAAAAATCGTCGGAGGGGTCTTAGAAAAAAAATCGTCGGAGGGGTCTTAGAAAAAAAATCGTCGGAGGGGTCTTAGAAAAAAAATCGTCGGAGGGGTCTTAGAAAAAAAATCGTCGGAGGGGGGGGTGCGGTGTCAAAGGTCGGAGGGGGGGGTGCGGTGTCAAAGGTCGGAGGGGGGGGTGCGGTGTCAAAGGTCGGAGGGGGGGGTGCGGTGTCAAAGGTCGGAGGGGGGGGTGCGGTGTCAAAGGTCGGAGGGGGGGGTGGTGTGTGTATGGTTTGAGAGGGGGGTGGTGTGTGTATGGTTTGAGGGGGGTGTGTTTGTGGTTTGGGGGGTGTGTGTGGTTGGGGGGTGTGTGTGGTTGGGGGGTGTGTGGTTGGGGGTGTGTGGTTGGGGGTGTGTGGTTGGGGGGTGTGGGTTGGGGGTGTGGGTTGGGGGTGTGGGTTGGGGGTGTGGGTTGGGGGTGTGGGTTGGGGGTGTGGGTTGGGGGTGTGGGTTGGGGGTGTGGGTTGGGGTGTGGGTTGGGGTGTGGGTTGGGGTGTGGGTTGGGGTGTGGGTTGGGGTGTGGGTTGGGGTGTGGGTTGGGGTGTGGGTTGGGGTGTGGGTTGGGGTGTGGGTTGGGGTGTGGGTTGGGGTGTGGGTTGGGGTTTAGGTAGGGGTTTAGGTAGGGTTTAGGTAGGGTTTAGGTATATTTATATTTATATTTATATTTATATTTATATTTATATTTATATTTATATTTATATTTATATTTATATTTATATTTATATTTATATTTATATTTATATTTATATTTATATTTATATATATATATATATGTATATATATATATATATATAGGGGGGGGGGTGGTTTTGTAGGGGGGTGGTTTTGTGGGGGGGTGGTTTTGTAAGGGGGTGGTTTTGTGGGGGGGTGGTTTTGTGGGGGGGTTGTTTTGTAGGGGTGGTTTTGTGGGGGGTAGTTTTGTAGAGGGTGGTTTTGGGGGGGTTTCGCCTGGGTGGGTTTCGCGGGGGGGTGGTTTCGTGGGGGGTGGTTTTGTGGGGGGGTGGTTTTGTGGGGGGGTGGTTTTGTAGGGGGGTGGTTTTGTGAGGGGGTGGTTTTGTAGGGGGATGGTTTTGTAGGGGGGTGGTTTTGTGGGGGGGTGGTTTTGTGGGGGGCTGGTTTGTGGCGGGGTGGTTTCGCGGGGGGTGGTTTTGTGGGGGTGGTTTCGCGGGTGGGGGGGGGGGTTTGCGGGGGCGATCTGCCAAGAAGGGGGAGTCAGGGGGAGACCTGTCGAGGGGTGGGTCGCGAGGAGTGTTGTAGTGGTTTTTTGGATTCGTTTGTTGTAGAAACGTCCGAAACCAGACCATGATGCACACACAATAAAAACCAGCGTCATAGCCATGGTCTTCAAGTGAATCACATATCGTCCGGACTATCCCACATTAATTAAACTTTAGATGTTCGCGGGTGGGACCTTCCGAGGGAGGGGTTGATTCGAAGGGAGTGGGCGGCGGTACTCTCGGAGAGGAAAGTTTTTCACATGAATCCGAAGTGCTGGTGTCGATCGATCCACAGAGTTCCGCCTCCTTCCTTGGAACTTACCTTCGAGTTTTTCGGTTTTCGGCGAAAATAAAAGCCACGGATTTCGTATAGAGACGAACTTTTCCTAGTCCGAAACGATTGTGTGGTCAGAATACCTTGTTTTTGTTGCAAGATTGCTGCTAAATGTCTAAATAATCATTTAAGACAATAAAATCAATTTTTTTTACAATTTGGCCACATGTTAAAAATTTATTTAAAAAGACTAAAGAATACCCTTTTTATATTAATTATTTTTATCAATTTTTTTCATGCATGGTTTAATTAAATTTTATTTATTCTCGCGACTTTTTCGAGCGCACACGTGGAAACAAAAACAGACGGTTGACCTCGTTTTTTTTTAATAATAATTGCAAACGGAAAGAAAATCGAACCGAGAAGTGCACACTAAGATTAACGACCACATTCTCTCGACGCTCGTTCGGAAATTAAACGATTGCAAATTTCACGTTTTTTTTAAATCCAAACACGCGCTTTTTTTTATTTTCCCCGAAGAACAAAGTTTTTTATTTATTTATTTAATTAGGAGCGATTGGAGTGGTCGGGAATGGACCATAGATCTATCTGCCCTTGACAATTATTAATAATTATTCAAATATTATCAAAAATTCTAAAATTGGTTATCGTTAAACTGCCAGACGAGAATTAGTATCATTTAAGAAATGACGTCTCAAAATGCAAACATCATTTTTCAAATAAATAAAAAAAATTTTCAAATACGCGTCTTAAAGATTGTTGTCTACGGGACAAAGTAGCTCAAATATATTTCAGAAACAATCTTGTCATCCACAGAGTATTTTTTTTATATAAAATACCTAAATATACAAAAGGGCAAATTGTTTACAAAATTTTATTAACAGGGCAGAAAGACCTCAGGTCGATGGCCCAGGACAGACTAACATCTTCATAGAAATATAATTGTTCTATATAACTGTATATTATATACAGGTTTGTCTGAATAAAGATTATTTTCAAATCATTCTTCACTCGGTCACAATTATTTAAATAAATTAAATTATTTAAATAACTGCGTACGAGTGAATTTCTATTATTATTCTATCATTTTATTTATTCCTACGACTTTTTCATTCCGTCCATCGATTAAAAAAAAAACACGAGCGCGCAATAAACGAAATAAAAAAAATAAGTTAAATTCACTCCAAGCTCGCTCGAAATGTTTGTTTTCTTTGGGAAACTAAACTTTTGTAGATTTCGCATTTTTTTTTTATTTAAACACGCTTGAGAGAGTCTTGTGTTCGTTTGCTTTTATTTCTTTTGCCAGAAGAACGAGCAAAGGCATTTTTTTTTTCGTCGTGTGTTTATATTTTTCTTTTATTTCGTTTTGCGTGAAATTAAAAAAAAAAGATATTTTCATTAAAAATGATTAATTGGGGTGTAGGGAATGCAACTGTGCTAAAATATTCTCTGGGGGGAAGGAACTATCGCTGGAAATTATTTTTTTATCGGAAAACATGGGATTTCTTGCATTTTTAATTTACTGGGGGTTGGGAAAAGGGGGTAGCGAAATGTTTTCGTTAAAAATGATCAATTGGGTGTAGAGAATTCAGCAGTGCCAAAATGTGACGTTAGCACTATCGCATTGTTAAAATAAACAGAAAAATTAAATTGACAAATTACCAAAAAATGACAAAATTTTACATAATAAAAATAACAAAATTAATCCGATTGTAATAAACATTGACGTTATTTTTTAAAATTAAAAAAAAATAGAATTTACAAAATTTCATGTAATTTAAAGAAACATTAAAAATTGACAAAAAAAAATAAGAAAATTAATAATTGAAAATTTCATAGAAAATTTACAAGAGTTGGGGAAAAGTTGAAAGAAAATGACAAACATTTAAAAAATTGACGATTTTCATGCTTTCAACTGAATTTCAATTTTTTTGCGCATTTCTCAAAGGCATCAAGACATTTTCTTACAATTTAAAAATTCTCTGAAAATTTCCATGCAAAAAAACTAAAACCACTTACCACGCGACTTCCAGCGACGACGCTGCAGTCCAAACCAGAAGGAAGGAAGCTTCTGGATTTGATTGATTGATTGCCCTTTTATCAGTCGACTTTTCCTCCCGCGGCCCTCTTCTTCCATTTTCAATTCCAACCACCGAGGACACACATACACGAACAACAAAGACGATTTTAAAACAAAGAAATACCTCAAAAGAAAAGAAAAAACGCGAACTTGGAAAAACGGAAAAATATAAAACACCCGACTGAGAATTTTATTTGCAATTATGTTAAAGAAGAAAAACGCGAACGTGCGTCCCGAAGTTTTTTCTCACGAATAGGAGCGATTTTTTTTAAAACGTGATCGCGCGCGAAACACGAGATTTTTTCACAGGGCGTTTATTTTAAGAGCCACGAAGAACACAAAAAAAACAATGTTAAAAAAAAACTGTACGGAATGCGAATCGTGGACCTTCTTTTGAAAGGCTAATCTCATCTTAAAACCACAGAAGGACTGTGGTTTTAAAATTAGAAAAAGTGCCAATCAGCCTCGCCCTTTTTTATCAACCGAAAGTACGCAACTTACACCCTTTTCTCATCGGAAGATCGTAGATGGACCCCGCCGCAGAACCGACTATTTCTCTCCACTAACTCTTCTTCATAGCTCAGAAAATAAATTACACCTGCAGTCGCGATTTTTCAAGCACGCGATAACCGCGAGCGTTTCTCTACGACTAGCTGGAATGCTGGAAACGCGCGACTCGCAATTTCGCAAAAACGCATCGATGACAAAAATATCCCCACTATTCGCGCCGAATCACTAAGGAAATTGCACAGCAGGTGTGTGTGATAGACTTTAATCTATCTCTCTAGAGAGTTTCAGCCCTTTGTAGCACAACATGAATGTTTGATGAATTTTGTTGGAAGGGGTAGCCCTTGGAACTTTTCCGCCTGACTTTAAAAATTCATTAAAAATATTTCTGAACGAAATAAAGACTTTTGGCGCACACATTTGAGTTCAGTAGACTTTAATCTATCTCTCTAGAGGGTTTCAGCCCTTTGTAGCACAAAATGAATTTTTGATGAATTTTGTTGGAAGGGGTAGCCCTTGGAGGATTTATTCCAATTTTTTTTTCGTTTCGCTTAAAATAAAAATAATTTTCGACTGAAATAAAAAAAAATCAATGAAAATATTAAAATTGAAACTTGGGAAATAGTTGTCCACTTGAGCACTGGATAGCGTTGCGCGCGTTTCCCGCTAAATACATGGATCTGGCCCTCTTATATTTATCTCTATGATACATCATCGCGTACATCCATTGCCTATTCGCAAACAGTGCGACAGTTGTGTACATTCGGTTGCATATATCGAAACAAGAAAATTATTTTACAAAGGGGGTGGGGAGGCTACAACTGCTAAGTTATTCTCTATAGTTTAATCATTTTTGCTTATTCATTTTATAATATTGTATTTTATTTGAAATACACTTATCTTAAAAATGTTTATGAAAAAAATCAATAATAATTATCAATAAAAATATAATTAATTGCGTTAATTCTCAATAATTATTTTAGAAGTATACTTCTTTATTTTTTTACTGTATAATTTATAATTGTGAATTGTTCAAATTGTTTCAAACTCCACATATTTAAATTTATGAAATTTATTATGAAAAATTTTTACTTTCCTCGGACCCCTGTCCAATGGAAAGTATTGTGATCCTGAAAATTTTCGAACCGCCAATTTCAACAAATATGCACGTTTTGAGGTCCTCTGAGTCCATTTCATCGAGTTTTGAAAAATGTCTGTGTGTTTCTGCGATAAATTACGATTGCATACTTATTTCTATTTATAAGAATTTTGTTTTTATGTGTTATTTTTAATTGTATGATTTAATGACAAAGCATATTTATTTTCTGCGAAAAAATATATACACTTACTAAATTAGTTTCATTAAAAAATTGTGGATTTGAAATAATGAATATAAACATTTTCAAAAATCCCGTCGTCGGTCTGTCTATAGTTTGTATACGAACCTAACCTCAAAAACCTAATATACAAGTTGTCCACTTGAGTACTGGATGACGCTGCGCGCGTTTCCCGCTAAATACATGGATCTGGCCCTCTTATTCTCTAACTCTATGTTATTACAGTGCATTTTAACAAAAAAAATAAAAATAAAAAAAAACAAGTTAATTTTCAAATTTTTAAATGGACAAAATTGTATTACAATCTCGGGTGATCATGAAATTAAATTCTAGCGGTGAAATGAAACAATAAGGGCTGAGTTTTCTGTGATTAGTTAACAAATCATACTGTAATTGATAATTGAACTCTGACAGTGCGAATGAATAACAATTAAAGATTTACCAGGTAATTTTTTTTACGGTTAATAAAATACAAATTTTAACCGCCATAGAAAACTCAGTCCTGGTAATTCTTTGCTTGTTGTTAATTTTTACTGTCATAATTCAATTTCGTGATCGATGTAGTTTTTTTTAAGGAAAGTGTTAATGTGTGTAATTACACTTTTTGAGCACCATGCTCACCTTGCAACCATTCATTGAGCCGAAATGCCGCAACATTAAAACGCGATTGTTGATAAACATTCATACGCGTTTGTTTGTGTTTTGCTTTGCTAACCAATCATCGAAACAAACAATGTGATTAATTTGTCTTGTAAATTATTTTTAATAGTTAATTATTTTTTAATAGTTGATAATTAATTTAATAATTCCTATTTTTTTTTGTAGGAAAAGTTTTTGTTACATATAATATATGTACCTCGGGCTGAAAGAAACAAATTTTGTATACTTAATTTGTTCATTTTGCGGCGCAACAGAAACGATTGTTTTTTTTTTCGAGGAGTCGCGATGAAAATTAATTAATTAATTATATGTTACAAAACGGTTTTCCCATGTCTTTTTAAATGAAATAAATAACCTTGTCGATTATAATTGAGCGTGATTAATCAACAATGCCTTATTAAAAAATGTGATAAAAAGACGTTGTCATTGTAAATTCACTCATAAAGGGAAACAAATCTGTAGACGGGCGTTTTGCGATTTATCCCTAGTCATGAAGAGTGAATGATTTATGAATTCAACTGTCTTTTTTTAGTGAAGCGTCAAGGTCAGTTGATTTTTCATTAGTTATTTGAATCATGACGTTGGGAATTCCTTGTATGGGTTTTTTTATTTAATTTATTTAAATAACTGTGACCAAGTGTATAAATACTCTTTTCTATTTATAAAAGAACTTATTTTATGATAAGATTAAAAAAAAACATTTTTTCACGCGACACGTCATTCATAATCTATATTAGAATGTATAATTAAAATTCCCAGAGGAATTAACACAGAGAAATACAAATGCACGTATTTCTAAGGCTAAAATCGCGATGGTTTTGTCAAATGAGGAGGTGGAATGCGCAGTCTTTTCGTTCTTCTTTCTTTCTTTTTTTCAAAAACCTGTTGTGCCGGACCGCGCGCAACTTGCTTTCTCTTTCCACCTGATTGGGAATGGGAAGTGCGATTCAAGTGCGTGCGCTATTCTCCGCACAATCGTCACCACTACCAGTGGGTAGGTTTTCTATGACCAGTGTTTTGTTGTGATTCGCGCTGTTCACGCACTGTGCTCAGTAAAAATTTTAAATCGTTGAATGGGAAATGTTTTTTTTACATTCAGCGGTTGAATGTGGTTTGTTAATTAAATCGCTGTGTGTAGTATATGTTGATTCGGTCAAGTGATTTGGTGTAGACTAATTCAGACAACGAAACGCGTTTTTTTTTTTGGATTGTTTATAACAAAAATAAAGTAAGTTTTTTTTTTCGATTAATGAAAACACTTTTTTAACTTTGTTTGTATAACTAAAATTTATTTAGTGACTATAGTTTTGACGTCATTCTCATTTCATAAATCGAATAACAATGTATAACAAATTATAAGCCTTAACAATTAGTAAATTAAGTTTTTTTAATTAATGGTTTTAATATTTAAACATTCGTATTTCATATAGTATAAAATAAATATGATTACATTATTAAAAATCAACCAATAAAACAATTAATTTTACGTTTTTTTTACTTGAATTTTATTTAAATAATTATATTTTGTGAATTATTAAATTATCGTTTTTTTTTTGTTCAAATCTAAAATTCAACATTTTGATTGTTGTAAATATTTCTCACTATTTGTCATTGCTCAATAAATACATTTTTATTAAAGTTTCATTAACCATAAACAAATTCTTTATTATCAGCAAATACGTCGTATTCATTTTATTTTCAGAAAAGCCATTAGTGATAGCGCAGAATTTGAAGAAAATATTTTCAACAAAGCCAACAATGATAATAATTAGTGCGCAGTAAAGGCGGAGGAACAAAGTGTGCAACTGTGTTCCTCCGCCCTTATCTTTCTTTAGAGTGATTTTTCTTGTATTTCTAAAAAATAGTGTAACCAGTTTGTACTATACACGCATTGAGTACATACAAGAGCTGTATGAATAAAAATTTGTTATAATTAATATCTACAAGGAGTTTTGGTGTCCCAAGAGAAAAGATCATAACATGATATAATAACAATTTAACCGTCACCATTCATCAATTCATTTATCATCTGGATAGTTCAGATTTTTTCTTTGCTGGCCGATGGCCCCGACAGACTAACACATAAATATATTGTTACGAAATCGGGTTTATTCTACACATCTCATTTTTTTTTATGTTTCGTCTAATTGAATGAAAAAAGAAATCTATTAACATTTTATGTAAAAAAATTCCGGTTCGCGATTATCTCGGAACGTTAACCTTGATAGCATTATTGATTTCCATTTAATCGCCACACTTTAATCAGCGATTGATATTTATTTTGACATTTTCAATTCATCCGCTACCTTTAAATAGCTTATAAAGGTTGGCGTTTTTAATCGATCCTGCAGATTCGCGTGGAGTTAGAAACGGTAGAATTTATTCTTGCATTTTGCTGCACTATAAGGTTCAAGAATATTCACAAATATTTTTATTTACTTCCCTTCAATACTCAAATATTTTCACGAAGTGATAATGTATTCAAGAAATAAAAAAAGGTGCGTCAATTTTACATTAAGGGGACATTTACTTAATCTCGGTCTAAAAAAATCGTTTTTTTTTTGTTGTTAGACTAAATCGATTCTATATAGTCTGTAGACTAGTAGTAGTTTTACAAGGATTTCGCGGCAATCTAAGTCTTTGTGTAGTTTTTTTTTTGTCATTTAGCGCAAGTAAGATTCAATAATAAATTCTTGTAAGGCCAATCGAGATAAAAATACGTCCTCCAAATAATGAAAATTTATTTATTTCTTTACTTAATCCAGGCTATTTTATACAGTAACATATATACATAATAAAATGAGAATAGTTACAATAATAAAATAATACAATTAACAACAACACATTTTAAAATAAACTATTCTGCATTAAGTGTACTGCTTCGCATTATCTGTTATGTGGAACGGTATATGGAAGATGGATGCATTTCGCAAAGGACGGGCGGGTACATGGAGACCAAGAAGCTGTAAAACATCAGGAAAACCAATAGTTCCATCAAACATTTTTTTTACAAATATGATTTCTTGGTTAACACGCCGAGAATATAAACTCTTAATATTAACCATATCGGGCAAGTCATAGTAGTTTCAATATCAACGCCGCTGTAAGGAGACGATACGCAGGAATGTCCCAAGACGGGCCACTATCATGCAAAAAATGAGTTATTTGACATTTGCCCGTTACAAATGTGTTTTTATTCAAACCTTTAAAGACTCACGAATAAATCCTTCGGTTAATTCTAGCATTGCACAAATCTCCAGAATCGAATTAAACCAGCAAGCATCGTGTTATTCCACTATAAATGCGCCCTAATGTGTATTTCTGTATTTACTAAAATTGTTAGGTACTTATTCTTAACGACAAAATTAGAGTTACTTCAATTCTATAAAATTTAAAAAAATCCTCGAGTTTAACGTCTGAATGTATTTTCCTGAATTAATTTCTCATATGATACTTGATATTGCTTCACAGATTAATCTGTAAATATATACAAAATATAAATGTTGTTGTTTTTTAGCCGAATAAAGGTGTTTATAATAAAATCAAGGTTATTGCGTGAAACTCTAAAATTATTGGGTGTAATTGCAGAGGTCGTTACAGCAAAATTACTGTATGTATGACTCAAACAACATCAACAAGTGCAGCCTTAAGAGGGCAAGAGTTCGAAAAGATAAAAGCTGAAAAGTCGGCGAATGAATCACTTGCGTTTAATTCGCGCCTGTTATTACAACAAAGGCTGCAGCTTAACGACTATTTTTTTGTGTTTTAATATTAATTTCATTCTGTTATTTATACACACACATCTTTATTGAAACTAACATAAACACCATAAATAAGTTAAATGTAAAATGTCACATGTCAGACTGGAGTGTAGGAAGAATAGCTTCATTATGAAACCCTATTGAAATTCTTTGTTAGAACTAAAAAAAAGAATATTAATTTCTACTTAGACTTGAGCTCAGATTATCAGGATTTGAGTTGAACGGAAATAAGTAGTAACGAAACTGTTCGCTGATTCACTGCTATTGCGTTCGTTCGGCTCTGTTGTTTTCAGTTATTTCTTTATTTATTACAACCAACGCACAAATATTGCAAAAACAACTTGTAAAGCCGTAAACCTAAGGCTTAAAAAAGAACATAGAATACTCACAACATTATATTTGTCATAAATTCCGAACTGTTCAAATTCCCTATTTATTTTAGAAACAAAACGTATTTAATTTTTTTGCAGGAGGAATATTTATGAATTTATTAGTTATCAGTTAATATCATTAAAAATATGCGGGAGATTGTTTTTATTTTATTCCATTTGAATTTCAATGAATATTTCCTTCGGCGTCGCGCTCTACTTAGTATTCAAAAGTCCTATTTGCTCATAAATTTCCTTCGCGGAGCCGAAAGAAAGTCGGGGAAATGTAACGGATGTGACACGACTTACTTAATCCGGTAGAACGCACATTAACACATGGACACACATAAAAAATGTATCGCGTATTTCTTATAAAATCCCTTTCTTTGCCTGAACAAAGAGATTTCAATAGAGAAACATAGAAATAGGGGGGGGGGATCTCTTTATTTTGATAGCTAAGTACAAAGACATTTAAATAAATAATTAATTAAATATATAGTGTAAAAGAAATATGCTAAAAACACTCGGTTTGTTTCACAAATTAACAAAAAATAATTTAACTTTACCTTTTAGTAAATAAAATGTTTCACCAAGTGATAAGCGAGAATGTTATTCAAGAAAAAAAAAATTGTTTATAAATTATTATAAAAAAAATAATTATTTATAAATTATTATAAATAATTCTTTTTTTTTTTCCTGAATAACATTCTCGCTTATCACTTTGGGAAACATTTTGTTTATTAAAAGGTAAATAAAGTAAAATTATTATTTGTGAACCAAACATAGTGTTTTTATCATGTTTGTTTCCATTAAATATAATTTAATTAATTTAAATTACACCAAAATGTTGTACATTGAAATTTCTACAATTCATAGATATAAATATAATTTAAAAAAATGGAATATTTAATTTAATCAAGTGTTTTTAATTTTGCTTTATATACCTTAAATAAGTAAATAAAATTCATATATTTCACAACATTAGAATTATGCATTCTCAATTTGTGGAATTACTAAATTCGTCGCACTCGATTACTCAAAGTCGATGCAAAAATATTGTTAAACGCGATTCAGTTGTTAAGGTCGTTCCGGTTGTAAATAAAAATTATCTCGTTTCTGGAGGTGAACAATATGTGGAAACATATTTACGTTTATGGTGCATTTTCCAGGATGTGCCTTATCGCGCGCTCAGATAACAAAGCGGACTTAAACGGAAAACGGTGTAACGCAGGGAAAGGAATGAATAAAGGTTTCTTCAAATCATCAAGTCGAATTTCGGATTAATGCAATTAAATGGGATAGGAATCCATTCATCATCATCAGCACTGAAACCATCGACGGATCGACGGATTTACATTATGCAATCCGTGCTGGAACGGTTTCTTGTTCCAGCACGGTCGAATCACGCAATCTTGGGGAATTTTAAAAATAGAAATCCCATTAATGTCGTTATCTATTTTTGGTAATAACCGGAAGAAGTCTTACTGTGCTCTAATCCATTCACGGAATATTGATGATTTATTCCAGGATTTATTATAATTAATAATACTTATATATTACACAAAATATTGCATTCCTCGCAACCCTAATATTCCCACCAAACATAACCACCCTTCTGTCACGATCCACCATAGTTTTAATTTGTAAATCACCACAAATTCAGAGAGGGCAGAAAGACCCATGGTCGATGGCCCATGACAGACTGCTAACACAACTTTACATTACATTATTGTCTGAATAAAGATGTTTGTGTATTACACATATTTTAACAAATGATTAGTGAACAAAATAAAATCAGATACTTGAAATATTCGTTTGCAGTTTTTTCATCAAAAATTATTTTAGGCTGCAAAGGGCTGAAACTTTCTACAGAGATAGTTTAAAGTCTGCCAAACTCAAATCTGTCATCAGAAAGCTTTTATTCGGCGTAGAAATATTTTTTTAGAATTTTCAAAGAAAGGCAAAAACGTTTATTAGTAAAAATATAATTAAAAATTTCCTATATAATTGATGATTTTTCAAAATTGTTTTTTTTTACACAAATTAAACATTAAAAAAAATCCTGCTTATTTTAAGATGTGTTTCCATATCTTTTACCAGGGTAAAATTGTTGCAATATTCTTAATCTGTTAATGGAGTCAAATTGAACAGTGCAAACGAAGTCAAGGATTTAGGTATAATATTTGATACGCGTTTAACGTTTTACTCCCAAGGCATACTTCTGTTTTTAAACTTAAGCTCGCTTGAATATCGGCGAATTATGCTCGACTTGTGTTTCGCTTTTAAACTAATTAACGGTTTAATTGACTGTAGTTATTTACTCTCAGTCATTGACTTTAATTTTTGCATTACTAAAACCACTAGGGCTAAAGTATTATTTCGAATACCATTTCATTCATCTAACTATGGAAATCACAATCCCATCGTCAGGATGATGAAATATAGCAACATTTTAAACTCTAATTCTAATTTCCATATTTTTTGTTCATCTTTTCTTTTATTTAAGCGTAGTCTAAGGGTTATTGACTTAGCAAGCTGTATTATTCAGTTGTATACTTTTTAAAGCAATCATTTGAGTTAATTTGTTATTTTCCTGTATTGTGTGTATAATACTTATTTGTACTTTCATTTAGATATTTTTGTTATTATTTTATAATAGAAGATTTTGTTAAATAGGCGATGTCCGTAAATAAATAAATAAATAATTAGTGATTACCAATATTTATATAGCTATCTCTTTCATCTAAACCGTGCCCTTAAATTTAAAATTTCCCTCGCAATGTTTTTATATTTTTGAATTGAGATTTAATTATTTGTCTATTAATTTTATAACACAATGGTAATTCAAATAATGAATAAACTTTCATTAATGTCATAAACCGCCAGAAACAAAATATCGCAAGTTCAAACTCATTCGATGGACGATTTTTCAATATTTCAAACAAAATTTCGAATTTACATCGGCACGGATTTTAATTTAAATTGCTCCATTCGTCGAAATAAAATCCTCACTGTATAGAAAATAAGAAAGGGGAAAACCTAAAAATATCTTATTCCCGTGTTAGTTTCTGATCGGGGCAGACTTGTCGTCGTCTACGCGTGGGACGCGCGTATTAAAACCGTCGCGACGCCGACGCCCGTGTGCAGTCTTCGACGGTTCCTTGCGTCGTCGATGTCGCGATTATCGTGCGAAGTAATTTGTTTACATATATTCGGATAAGCGGTCTGTTTTCGACAATTTTATCGCATCCGTTCATTTGTTCAAGGATTTTTTATTATCGTTACTCGTAATGATTTTATCGATGGATTAACTGGAAATTAATTGTTTTTCGTATTTTTACAAATTAAATATAAAGTGCCGGAAACAGGTAATATTTTTGTTTTTACTGTTTGATCTCATATAAAGAAAATGAAGCGATCACAATTAAAATTAGTTATTGATAATAATGAGTGCGTAGCACTCGAAATGTACATCTAACGTATAAAAATAAAAGAGAAGTAAGGAATAAAATGTGTTTTTTTTTTTCATGGTGAGACTCGAATTTGAAAACCTTGTATGTGTGTAAAAATATGAACAAATAAGAAAAAAATGGTGTATCATGATGGACACCATTTTTTGCCGGTGATTTCAATCAAATAAATTTGATAAAAATGATTTGAAAATAATTAATAAATTATTTCAACATTTGGCTCTGTGACTCTTGACTTGCGTTACGTAAGTACGTTAAACAAATGCACATTAAAACAACTACTTCCCGGGCAAATACCCAAATAAAAATGATTTGAAAATAATTAATAAATAATTTACACAGAACAAAATGTGGAAATAATTTATTAATTATTTTCAAAGCATTTTTATTTAATTTATTTAAAAAAACTGTGACCAAGTGAATGCATACTCTTTTCTATTTCGATCAAATACGTTTTTGAATGAACATTTTATTGTGAAAAAGTTATCAAATGAAAAAAATTATTGTTGTCTTTTAAAATTAAAGCCTAGTATTTAGAAGATCTAAATAATCATTTTTATAAAAATTTTAAAAACGATATTTTCAAATTTCTATTGCTAACTTCACACCCGTTCTAAATAACCTCGAAATTTAGACGGAATAATCAACGATAACTCGCGAAAAAACAATACTTTAAACTAATTTCAAAAGATACAAATATTTCCACCGTGCTTGCGTTTCAAGATAATTAATCCAGTGGAACAATTTCCCATTACCGACTCGATAAAACCAATCATTATTTAACGGATCGTTTTCCGCGTGTCCCCGCGGTAATTTTAGAACGAAGAAGCATACAATTTTCAACGAGCCCAGTACATTAACTGTGCGTCGTGTTTGCATTATGTAGGTCATTAACAAACTGCCTTACAGTGGAGAACGACGTAAACAATTGTTTTCTGTAAAGTCGTAATCGTTATAAAATTTTCAAACGCACTCACGTGAATTATTTATGAGCGTTTTTAGTGAATGATCAAATTGATAAAATTAAGATGAGATAATTATACCTGCAATAAATATATACATTTAATATTTTTACATATTTTTTTTTAATGTTCAGACACCATGGATAACCAGTGATGGCTATTTCCTTTTTTTTTTTTCGAGTTTTCATGTCGCAAAATTGGGAATCACGCAATATTGTATGGGGTTCATGAAAATCACGAATAAATCAAAGTGTGTATCTTCACTTTGGGAAAGAAAATAATTTAGGTAAAAACCAAAAAATCTGTCCGGATTGTCTGAATTTATGTTCTCCTTCCCTAAAAACTCGAAATTAAAAACGAGCACAATTTAAAGCAGACACGTAAATCAATTATATCACCAGATTTTAAATCCGTTTGCAATCCTCAAATCCCATAAAATTAAAAATAAAATATTCAATAAGTGGCAATCACTTCTATAATTAGTTGTAATCATATTGTTTATCAGTTTGTTTATTTATCGCAACACTACATCCATTTTCATTGACGTATTATCTTCTTGCTATAAAAATCCATCTGATAAGGATCCATATCAGCTCAGCACAATTTCGCAGATTAAATACGAATGCTTTTTTTCCCTTACATTTTTACGCGTGAGGTCGACTAATCGAACTCTGTGTTTTTCGCAGTTTGTGGAATGCCATGGCGAGAGGAACTCTGGTGCCTTCAAACAATCAACAGTATTACGGTGAGTTTATTAATTTTTCGTTAGTAATAATATTTTTAAATTAATTTGTGTTACAAAAATTATTCAAAAAATAAAATAAAGAATTGGCTCTCTGAGTTATTGCATTAATTCTGATTCCTCACTATGAACACGGCCTTAATAGTATTTAATATTGCCTTAACGATTTGGCTCCCAAAGCCTCCAGTCTAAGGAGCCACCACAGGGTGCCAATCACTACTTACCCATATCGAATTGCAGAATGGCAAAATATGAATTTTATGTATGAAAGATGAGGCTGTGTATGACTACACGCAATACCATTACATTTTACGCGTATTGAAATATGAGAAATTATTTATTTCTGCACTGTTTAGGAACTAATTGCATCAGTAACTGATAAATATGCATCACGGTGATATGCTACACGATGAAATATCTTTATTCAATTAAGGACTTCATTCTGCGTTAAATGATACCTGTGATGTTCATTGGCACCCCGTAGGAATGGGTGAAAAAAAAAATATTTATTTTTAATAAATGGTTATATATTTCACAATGAAATCTTCACTATTTTATTAAGCACTTCATTCTGCATTGAATGGTATATGCGAAGTTGATTGCCAGCCCGTAGGAAGGGGTGAACAAATATCTATTTTCCATCTATTTTCAAAATCGAGACAATAATTGCTGTAACTAATAAACGGTGAGATGTTTCACAATGAAACATTCACTGTATTATAAAGGACTTCAGTTGAAGGAGTGAAAACAAAATAATATTAGGTGCGCAACTAAGTTTTCGCTGTTTTTCAAGTGATGGCTCCGACTCCGGCTCCGATTGTGAGATAAACACAACGCCATGTGCCAAGCTTAGACATATGGTAAATTAACCGCTTTGACACATTAAACGTTTTTAATTTTTTTAATTTTTAATCAGAATTAAATATGAGAACCCACACGATTATTACAGAAATCTAGGGTGCTGTGGAAGGGTAGCAAGACGTATCAGGTACAAACTAATAACAGTATTATATAGACTGCAGTCTAGTTAAGCGATTTTGACAGTTATATTAACCCTGCAATACTTTAAGATTTTTTCACATATTTTTTTTTATTTGAAAACCCGCATGAAACTGCCACAATCTATCTATGCATCTTGAAGCCCTTCCACATCACGGAAGATGCATACATTACAAACTATTGATTGAATTATGCAGTCAAGAGATTTTAATAGTAAAATAAAACCTGTGGTGGTTTTAAATGTTTTTACAATTTTTATTCAGAGTTAAATTTGAAAACCAACACGAAAATAACACAATTCTGGAATGCTGTGGTAGGGTGCATGGAAGGTTAGGTGGATTTGCTAACAGGTGTTTGGGAAAGTGAATCTCAGAATTCGGCTAAGTAACCATTGCGAGTTAAGCGAACTCTAGGATGTCTGATTTGGTAACCGCTCGACCGCAAGTTATGCCGGCGTCCGCAGGTTAATTGTTAGTTGAAAGAGGCGCGCGCGCCACACTAATTAACCTACCTGGATGTCTTAATTACACTCAAAACTATTACACAATACGAATTATTTGTATTGGCTGCACCGTAGAACCCCTCCACGGCACTCTTAATTTCCGTTATTTTGCCTTAGTTCGACAGATTGGACTGAAATTTAAAAAAAATCGAAAAAATATTAAAATCCTTTTGAAAGCTAATTAATCTAGTTGGATGCCTTAACTAGACTCCAAAATGACATTTTTCAAAACTGGAATGGACTCAGGGGACCTCAAAACGTAAAATTGCCCATTCGAAAAATTTTACGATCACAATACTTTCTCTTGGACAGGGGTCTGGTTAAAGTAAAAAAAGAATGCTTTCATTTCACCTCTTTATCGACTTGTAAAAAATCTTTACTTGCAACGATTGTCCATATTAAAGATTTGCTCCATGTAAAAAAATCGTTTTCTATAAATTGCCAACCAATATTTTCCTAAATTAATTAACATACAAAACTACAAAAACGAATTTAAATTATAAGAAACATCTTGTAAATATTAATTGAATTTCCACGACCCGTATTAATTTGCCATGTAGGGTTCGAGCGCGCGACCAAAACATGGAAAAAACAACAACAACGCTTTTATCCGTCGATTCCAGGGTCGAGGAACGGAGGCGTCGCGACGTCTCGCCGCCTCCCACCATTCTGGATGGACTAGCTAACGTCCTCTCTCCCCCGGGAAGCAATTTCCATTATTCACATCGTTACGCGTTATTGAATTCCCAACTTTTTTTTTGTTTCGCTGTAATTATATTTGCAGATTATGAGCAACGAGCAAATGTTTGAGTGCAGCCCGAAGTGATAAGGACGCGCGGCGCGTCCAATTAACGCTGGAGAACAATGCACTCGAAATTAGTTTGATTAACAGAAAAAGTAATGCGCGCGCTGGTTAAAAATAGATGTGATTATAATGTTAATTGTGTTTTATTTGATCAAGTGACTGCGCCTTTCTTTAAAAAATTCATAAAAAATATTTCTACACGGAATAAAGACTTTCCGATAGCGGATTCGAGTTCAGCAGATCTTAAACTATCTCTGTAGAAGGTTTTTGCCCTTTGCAATTTAAAATATTTTTTTGATGAATTATGTTGTAAGGGGTAGCACTTTGAACTTTTTCGCCTTTCTTTAAAAATTCATAAAAAATATTTTTACACGGAATAAAGTCTCATATAGTGTCTTCTTAAGAGGAACGGATAATACGTTTTAATTTCAAACCGATTTTTTTCTAGTAAATATTTCATATATTAAAAAGTATATGAAATAACTAATTAAATATTTTTATTGAAAAGTGTATACGGTATGTACAATAATGTATAAAATTAATATTAAATTATGCAGAAGATGAATTTTGTGGAATCTACTTTATAGTGGATTTTCCGCTTTTTGTTCTTGGATGAAAATTTGATCATTTATTCTTTCCTGAAAGACCTGGTTTACATTTTACATTTTTAATATTAACAAATAACAATGAAATTAAAAAAAGCAACATTTCCGGCAATGATCAATAAAATTCGATCAATCCCTTTTTTCCTATTGCAAAAATTACTTACACTGTAAGTTTTTCACAAACATCTATTGAAACAACTACTCCTCGATCATATACCCCGCCGAATATTGGTCAACACAATAGATATTTGTTTGTTGCACACCAGTGCTAATGCGAATTGCAACGGTTTGAGTCGAAAATAAAAAAATCATTTACAATAAATATTAAATGCAAAAAAAACAAGCCTCTGAGGCCCAATATTTTTTGTTATTCCGACAAAACAGTCGTGTATTGATTTCCCGTTATCCAAAATCTCACTTATCATAATTCCATGCGGGCGTAGAATTACTTGTTGACATTGATCTTTTTCCTCTGTCTCCTCACATTTGCTATACAACCGAACCCACCTTTTGCAATAATAACAAAAATGACGCAACGCACAGCAAATCAGCTCGTGTATCTGCACAATGGTGGGGAGAAAACCAACACGAAAAAAAAAACAAAAGTGAAAATTATTCAGTGCTCTCCGCGCGGCCCGTTGACGCGCATCTGTTTCTCAACAGTTAACCTTTTAATTAAGAATACCCTGTCGCGCGTCTGTGCGTCGAGGAAAATGTGCGCGACGATTGTTCAAATAGTTTCAAGATAGTGCCAGAGTTTGTGAAACGATGACGTCCTGTTTGGATTATTGCTGCAAGTTGGATCACAACAGGCGGCTGCATCAACGTAAGACGGAGCCGGTCGACTTTTCATTAAAAGCAATTCGCGATGATTAATTAATTGATTCCAGAGATCAGATGTCGGGGCCGCGGTTTTCGCCGCTTTCACGCGAAATTTCTAATCGGTTGGAATTTCGATTGAAATGTACACGTTCGGCTCGGCCTTCAAATGTTAAAACGAAGCGATAAATTATTTAAATGTAACCAGAAAATGAGCAATTTATTTAATAGTCCGCGTTTTTGAAAGTAAGAGAGCTACGTTAAGTTAGCGGTGCGATGGAACTTTGGAACTTGAGAAATATCAAGAATCAAGAGGGGATGTTCTTGTAAATTTAGTTCCATCCTCTTGGCGGAACCGTAGATTTATTTCCATTCTCAGAATGGAACTGCAATTTCAATGTCAAGAATCGAGCGTATATTCATTGGCGTAGCAAATATAATGAAATTTAAATCTAAGCACAGGATGAAAAAATATGGAAAGTATTCGGCTCGATAAGGACCTGAGTGGTTAGGATTGTAGCACTAATATTTTTTTATAAAGGTATTAGTTTTCTGACGCTGCCAGAATGGAGATGTTAGGGCAAATATGTAAAAACTAATCTTATAATTGTTAGTGCCTACCTACTACCTACATTTAGTTGTTTTATTTTGTACTTTTGACAATTATCTGGTAATAATCTGTGAAATATTTCCTTTTAAGTACAATTGTATAAATATGGATACAGTTAAATAACTGGTTGAAAAAAATCTGATATCTTTAAATTTCTTCATATTTAAATCTAGAAAACAAGTATTTGTATAAATAGAACAGAGTATTTATTCACTTGATCGCCGTTATTTAAATATATTAAACAAAAATGATTTGAAAATAATCAATAAATTATTTCCACACTTACGTAACGTAGTTCAAAAATGTCACAAAGCTAAGTGTAGAAATAATTTATTAATTATTTTCAAATCATGTTTATTTCACTCAAGTATTTTTAACTTGTTTTCTAGATTTAAACATGAGGAAATTTAAAGATATCAGTTTTTTTTAAATCACTATTTTAAGAACACGTGAAGAGAACACGGAAGTAGATACATTTTTTAATTATCTGTACAAATGTTACATTTAAATTTTGAAATGTCATTGTCATAAACATTTCAAAATGTATCGTAACAGTTTGGAATTGTATTCGTTTAAAATTTACGCGGTTGTTTCTTATGGGAGTGAATTTTGTTACAGATGAAAAATTCCACCACGATCCCAACTTCAACGGCCCCATCAAGAACCGATCATGCACGGACATCATCTGCTTCTTTCTCTTCATCATAATGATCGCGTGTTCCCTCGGAGTGGCGATATACGGTAAAGTTGTTTGCGTCTAGACGAAACATTATGAAAAAATTTGGTATTTTCGCTCCCAAAAATAAACGATTATTTTCTTTGTGTATTCCAGCGTATGTAAATGGAGATCCGCAAATGTTGCTCGCGCCGAGAGATTCCAAGGGGAGTCGATGCGGGCTGGATGCCCACGTCGCCGATAAGCCTTATTTGGTGTTTTTTGATCTCACAAAATGTTTGGGTCCGAATGTGCCGTTCACACGTTGCCCAACGGAACAGGTATGTGTTTATAGAAAAAAAAAAATAATCATAAAACGCTGATTTGGATGGATTATGTGAAGATCAATGCAGTTGATTTCCACTAGACTCCCGATCGAACTACATTTAGTTCCATCGAGTGAAAGAATATAAATTTAGGGTTCCGCCGTGAGAATAGATGGAACTAAATATAAGATTCTTAACTGTCAAAATGAGCGAGTTATAACCCAAAAATTAATGTTTAAAACGTCAATATCTCGCTTATTTCGACAGTTGCAAAAAAATTATTTAAAACAATTGAAATCCCAGCATGTTTTATTTGAAACGGTTCTTCCTAACTGTCGAAATAAACGATTTATTAAAAAAAAACAACAATTGTCTCGCTCTATTTGACAGCTGCGAAACAAAAATTGCCGAGAATTTCATTCTGAGTGTTATTTCGAGATTATGTTTTCACAGCTCGCCTATTTTGACAGCTAGAACATTTGTTCCTCAAATAAAAATCGCGCGGAATTCAATTCTGAACGACTATTTGCAACACGTTCAGTTTGAGTGTTACGAGAAGAAATATATAGTTTTTGAGTTTACGTGAAGTGTTTAAGTACAAATAAAAAGACTGTTATTCCTGCCATCAGAAAGTTTTTATTCCGTGCAGAAATATTTTTTTCGAATTTTCAAAGAAAAAGTTCAAAGGGGTATATAATGTTCATTCAAAAACGTATTCACCGGGGAAAGTACCATTATGGACACGTCGCCATTTTTTTTTATGATTTTAGGTGTGCGTTGAAAAATGTCCTCAAGATTTCTTCCTTTTCGACGACCGAAACGCCGATTTAAAAAAAATAATCTGCGCCGACAACTACCGTCCCAGGAACAGATTCGAGGCCGAAAAACTGGTCAACGAAGGAAAATGCGCGAGGTGGTTGTTGCCCAGCTATGAAGGTAAGTGCGGCTTTCTTCTTGTTTTGTACTTACATAATATTTGTTTTCGTGCCGTAATCTAACCAGCGCTTTTAGTTTGAGTATTTTTTTGTTTGTTTGCATCGAACGTTTTGCCTTTTGTTGTTTAGTGCTAAATAGGTGTCTGTATAATGTGGCTGATAGGAGGAGGCTGGATTTGGCGGTGGCGCGGCGTGCGGTAGACGAGATTGAGATCACGAAACGCAATTTGTTGGCTTCGAAGCATTGGTTGTCGCTCGTGGTGCACAGCGCCATCGGTTTCTTCACTAATGAAGAAAAACCGCATCAGGTATATTTAGATTAATTAGATGTAAGTCTTCGTGAAACTTGTAGACAATTGAATTCTCAACGAGTTTTATTTGAAACGGGTTTTCATGACTGTTAAAATAAACTACATTTTTTTAAAAGATTTTTCGCTTGCTACGAAGACATGTTTCAAATAAAATTTAATTTGGAGCATCTTTTGTTTGAAAAAGTTTTTTCTAACTGTCGAAATAATCGAATTCTCGTTGATTTTCCCATAAAGTTCTAGGTTATGTAATCGATTTTCGCTTATTTTTGGCAGTTGGATTTTTTTTTTTCGAATGAAAATCGCACGGAATTCAACTCTGAAGAACTTTTATTTGAAACTGTCAAAATAAAAATAACGTTAATTTTACATAACCCCACTATTTTTAGCAGTTAGGAAAAAATCGTTCTAAATAAAAAAAAAACAGAATTCAAGTATCTACGTCTTTTTTTGAAACGTTTTTTTTTATCCAATTGTCAATTTGAACATTTTTATTTAATATATTTAAATAACTGTGACCAAGTGAATGAATACTGTTTTCTATTTAAAATTAATCTCGTTCGTTACGACAGTTGCGAAAAACTTGTTCAAACAAAAGTCGTAGACAACTGAATTCTCTACAAGTTTCATTGAAAACGTTTCTTCCTGACTGTCAAAATAAACGAGTTATTCAGAAAAAAAAGGATTTTCTCGTTAGTTTTGATAAGTGCGAAAAAAGTTTTCAAGCAAAAGCTGTCGAGATTTTCACTCGGAGCGTCTTTCGTTCGAAAAAGTTTTTCGTTACGGTAAAAATAAGCGAGTGATCGTTGATTTTCCCGTAAATTTCGAGGTTACGTTTTCACAACCCGCTCATTTTTGACAGCTAGAACATTTTTTTTAGTTAAACAACCCACAGTGAATTTATACCCCACGCACGTCGCGGTTTTCGTATTGCGGTAAAGGTTGGATGGGCGCGTTTGTCTTGTGCTTGATGTGTGCGCTGCTTTTTCGTGTGTCGTGTTTTGGATCTCCATTTTTATTTGTGATTGAGACCGCGCGCAAATTACCGAATTGTCCATTTCAGTATTGGGCAGGTGTCTGCCTTTAATCAACCACACGTCCGAGTACATGAGGCAGCTAAATACCGCTCAAATTTCCGTCACGATGGAAAATTTGCAGACCGGAGTGAAAAATGTTGAGTTTTTTACGAATAGCGAACAGGTATGAATGTTACCGCTCCGATGAAAGGGAGTCGTTCGTTTTAGTATCTGGTAAAATCTTTAAGGGGTTGCTTAATTCTCGGGAGCTTAAGAAGTATCACATGCGCACAGATATTATGTTTTGAGTCACAATAGACAGAAAGTATAGGGTGCGACAAAACAGACAATGCAGTTTAGAACATCTCGTACATCCCGCGTGGTGGGGGTACCTACCTGGGAGGGATCTCATTGTGTCGGGGGGTCGTGCCGTTAGGACTTAATGCAACGACATGATGTACCGATTAACATAAAATAAACCCCATTTCCTTAAATTGCGCCGTTGTTTTTATTACCCCTTCAAAACTGAACTGTTTGTTTTGCCGCATCCTGTATATGCGAAAAGAAAAATGTTTTTTCACCGAGAGAACTAGGCAAACCTCTTAATGATATCTGAATATCCGACTTCTAAAGAATCCTTAAAAACACAAACCAATAATGATGAATCATTTTTGTTTTATTTTATTTAATTCAAATCAATAATTAAACAGGAATATGATTTTGAAAGTAATGAACATGTTTGTGGAAATCATTCCGCGTACACTTTTCAAACTTTTTTTAACAAATTCACCTTACAGGTCGGCTATGACATTGTGGAAGACTTGAAAAAATCCTATCCGGAAATTTTGGGGGGCTTGGCCGTTGCGGTCGTCATGTGCGTCCTTTATATAACAGTGATGCGTTGGATAGCCAAAGTCATGGTCTGGATCTCCATCTTTGGTGCTTTGATCGGATTGGCATTTTGTAAGTATATTATTGACGAAGGAAAATCGATTAAAAAAATATACAATACCATACAGAAGGGACCAGAAAAGGTGTGATAATCTTCAGATGGAATATTTATTTCAGATTGATTAAGATTTTTCTTATTCATTCATCTTGACAAAATTCGTAAAAAAACTATCTAGTTAACTTTACAATAATAATAATAAGGAATACTAATATAAATATTATTTTTTTATAAATGAATTGTATGTTTAAATAAAAAGACTAATTGACCAAAAATACATAAAAATGTAGGTGTCTATGTATTTATGAAATGATAACTTCACAGGTGCCTATTTATGTGGAGTTAATTTTACCTATTATAAGGAACATAAATATGAAACCAGCACGAACGTTTTGGAAAACTACACGAAAACCGCAGAGTTCTGGATGGTGCTCTTAATAATCCTGTGCGTTGTTTTGGTTATCATGCTACTCACGATCATATTCTTGAGGAAGAGGATCGTGCTCGCAATCGGTCTGATTAAAGAGGGAAGCAAGTGAGTGATTCTTTTAAAAGTTGCATAAAATTGTTTTTACATGTAAAATCCATATCGTCGCGTCAGTGCTTCCGAAAAGTAAAAGATAAATTGTATAAAAAAATATTTTAGAAAAATGCTCTGGCACGTTAATTTTTATGACATACACTTTTCAACCCCTTTGTCAACAAGGGTACTTTTTGGAATCACTGTATAATCGATGATTGGTTTTGAGTTACGTGAAGAGTATAATCAAAATAATTAACACCGTTGTATCCTTTCTTCGCACTTTATTTTCTAATGTTTAGATATATATTTCGAGTGCTATGCATTCATTGTCAATAATTGTTGTCATTGACAATGATGCATTCATTGTCAATAATTGTTGTCATTGACAATGAGTGCATAGCACTCGAAATATATATCTAAACATTAGAAAATAAAGTGCGAAGAAAGGATACAAGTGTTAATCACTGTATAAAATTAATATAAATTCATATATTAGATCTCGATTATGACTGAGATATCTTAGATATTGATACAAACTATATTGCGTGAGAATATCCTATTATCCAATTTCCTTTTTTCATAATAAATACTAATCATTCGCAGGGCCATAACAGCGACGACGTCCGCTTTATTCTTCCCGATAATCCCATGGATTTTACAAATGCTCGTCATCGCTTACGCCATCAGCGTGAGCCTCTATTTGGCGGCCGTGGGTAAGCCCATTTACCAAATTCGCCAAGCCGATGCTTGCAGCTGTAATCCTTCAATAAGTGTAAGCTAGTCTATTTTTTTTCTTTTATTCCGGAAATATTTTTTTTTTGATTTTCAGAACGGACAAACATGCGAAAAGGAAAACTTCGCCGTCCTGAAAACGTGCAACGCGGGATGCCTAGCCGTTTGTGAATTCATTGAAATGGACAATCCTGCGATTATACCCTACACACACGGTGAGTTAAATTTGTATACATAAAATTTGAGTGAGTAACGTATGTCAAAATGTCAGAGAGCTAAATGTGGAAATAATTTATTAATTATTTTCAAGTCATTTTTATTTAATTAAATAAATAAATAAAATGCTGCTCCTCTTATCCACTATTTAAACCCCGCTCGATTGTCCTCGATTGCCAGCTATGATTCCACTAATCCCACCGTATCCTTTCCCTCTACTTATCCGTAAAATTCTCTTCCCCACCCTTCACCTTTACATTTAATCTTTATTCCTGCTACATTCCAAAACCCCACTCTTATGTGCCCCTCTTTACTCACTGTTCCCTTTACTTTTATTGTTTTTTTATTCATCCTTCTCCCTCACTAGCATATAGTTTTTCTTGTCCTAAAACCACCATTCGTCTCCTACTCGCATTTTCCGATACGCTATCCTTACTTATTTCCATCTCCTGCAAATGATTTTATTTTACATCTGTATCTCTCTTTCGTCCTTTGTTAAATCGTCATCAACGCATATCGTACTTTTCTTGGTTTTCAGACGGTTTTTTTTTTAGAAATTATTTTCCTCTTTTGCACTTAACTAAAATTGGCCTCCTATTCCTTACTGCCTCTTTTCCTAACAGAACCATTATTTTTAAAAATATGTCCATTATAAACAATATTATTTTTTTGTAGCTTACAACATCTTCTGTTTCTTCTGGTTGGTATTCTTCATGCAAGCTCTCGGCGAAATGATTCTGGCCTCGACTTTCGCCACCTGGTATTGGACTTTCGATAAGAGCCGAGTGCCGTTTTTCAACATTACGAATTCCACTGGAAGAGTCTTAAGGTGAAGTCAATAAAGAAAATATTAAACCACATGCTAATATAAAAAACCAGAGGTGTTTCACACATTTGCAGTAAAAAATAGAAAAAGGGTGATTAATCTACCATAGTACTTTCGCGGTGAATTCGGTCAAATACATTTTTGAATGAATATTTAATAATAAATAAATAAAAAATAGACTGTCGTTTCTTTACAAAAAGACGTTTATCAAAAATTGATGGAATGGAGTGAGGGGACCCCAAACGTGTATACGCGTTGAAATTAGCGAAACGATTTTTTTTACGATCACAACACGTTCCCTTCCTTAGTTGAAAGTAAAAAAAAGAAATGATAGAAATTTATTGATCACTTTCAATATTTTTCTTTATTTCATTCTAATAATTTTTCTATAACCCGACGCGATATAGTAAAAGCGATTATTGATATACTCGTCTATCTTATTCCTACTAGAAATTATAGGCAATTTTTCAAACGTCTATTCAATATATGAAGTCAATATTTGATTAATAAATGTTTAACTTAAAAACTGTTAAGTCATGTGGAAATAAATCCATATAAGGGCGAGGAATCTGAAAAAAATATATATATTGGTTGTTCCAATTAAAATAACAAAGTTGGTAGTTATTTCCGACCGGAACTGATTGAAAGTCGAAATATGTTCCAATCGCATTCAACAGTGCAATGTAGATGTTTTTTCAGAATTTTCCTCCGTCGGGAACTTTTAATGTCCGTTATTCGCAGCCCACCCTATATATATATATATATATATAAAATGATTATCTAAATAACCACAATCGAGTGAATAGACTTTTATAAAATCTAATACCCGATTTTCTGTTGCACAGGTATCACATCGGTACATTGGCGTTCGGCTCGCTGATAATAGCCATCTGCAGGATGATCCGCGTCGCGCTGGAATACATCGATCACAAACTGAAAAAGTACGAGAACCCCGTCACAAAGGCGATCCTCTGCTGCATGAAGTGCTTCTTCTGGTGCCTGGAGAAGTTCATCCAGTTCATCAACAAGAACGCGTACATCATGTGCGCCATTCACGGGAAGAATTTCTGCACCAGCGCGAAGGACGCCTTCAACTTGCTGCTCAGGAACATCGTCAGGGTTTTCGTTTTGGATAAAGTAAGATATCGGCAGCGAAAAATTATATTTTATTTCATATAGAAAAGAGTATTCATTCACTTGGTCACAGTAATTTAAATAAAATTTTTATTCAATTTATATTTTATTTCCATTACTTTGGAAGTTCTCGGTCATATGGTGCTTCTAAAAAATATATTTTCAGGTGGTGGACTTTTTGTTCGTCCTCAGCAAACTATTGGTGACGATCGGCGTGAGTGCGATCGTGTACTCCTTCGTGGAGTTCCTGAGCGACAAACAATTGCACTACCCCTTTGTCCCCGTTGCGTTTACGGCCGTCTGTACTTACCTGGTGGCCAGTGTGTTCTTCAGTGTCTACACAATGGCGGTCGACACGTTGTTCCTTTGTTTCCGTAAGTATTTTTAAAACTATAAACTGCACCTTTTTTATAATAAATAAGCAAACGTCAATAGGAGTCTTGAACATTTGTATTTATACGTAACGGCTTTGGAAAGTACGTTGGGATTACTAAAATTAGTTTTGAAAATTGAGTGATGAGTAGGTGGAAAGCTGATATCCACTTAACAATATACAGAGTGTTCCGTTAATGTTGGGAAATCATATTTTGGTCGCAGGAATTTGAGGTGAAGCCATTTCCCAACATTAACGGGGCACCTTACGTTATATTATATGTAGTTATTGTATTGTCTTTGTCAATAAAGATAGGTTTTTCAAATAACTGAGATTTCCATGCTTGAGCTAAAAAAAAAACGGACACCCTGTATATATTTTCAGGTTTTCTTTTTTTAATTTTATTCACTTAAAATATTTTATTTCTTTTCACAGTGGAAGACTGCGAGAGGAACGACGGTTCGGCCGATAAACCGTACTTCATGTCCAAAAATCTTATGAACGTGTTGGGAAAGAAAAACAAAACATCGTAATTTTACACGCATTCATTTATTTTAAGTTTTATTTTAAGTGACTAGTATTGGCTTGAATTGATAATAACAACAACTAATTAAAACAAGAATTAATTTACAAAAAATACATTATTTTTAAATTACATTTTATATTCAGAATAAATTTCTCACTTAACCCGTGGTGAAACATTTTTAATTAATAATGAAAGAAAATTAAAACAATTGTTTTTTTATGTTTCGCAGGTTTTACTTTATTCCCCGACTAGTTTCCGTCAGTGACCATTATCAAGGAGTAATTGTCACTGACTTAAACTAGTCGGAGAATAAAGTAAAATCTGCGAAACATAAAAAAACAATTGTTTTAATTTTCTTTTTCATTTTTTTTTTCATATTAATTATTTTATAACCAAAAATACTATTCTTTTTTAATGAAATAATATTTAATTGTTTTTTTATCAATCGACAACAAATGACTAATGAAAAATAAATCAACATCTTTTTCTTGACGAACGTTTCCACTGCCAATTCAATTTCATATATGCTAAAGGGAAAATAATTTATTAATTAATTATTTTCATTTCTTTTAATTTAATTTATTTAAATAACTGTGACCAAGTGAATAAATCGTTTTTTCTATTATCATAAATGAAATTTCAAAAATTACATAAAGAAATCTTAATAGTATTTTACATCTAATAAATATATTTCTTTAATTAGTTTAATTTTTTGTTTTCTTTTATGTACACACTTTTCTGTGTGCATGAAATCAAATCAAGCCAATACTAAATTGACCAACCAAAAATGTGCGATGCCAAATAGTTCAAATATTTTAATTATCGATAAACATTCACACAAATTATATCTGTATACTATTATATATTTACAAAAAAAAAATATATTACATATTTTCTATAACGAAAATTCTTTTATATATATATATATATTTACGTAATCGTGTTGTGCTATATTATTATATATGTATATATTTATTTGATACAAGCGGCGGCTCGTGTGTAACTTGACTTACCAAACAGCGCACACACAATTAATACGTCCCCACATTTTTACTCGTTGTATTTTTAAGTCGTATACCTATGTGATAAATTGTTTAAATTGTGAAATAAATGTCTATACTTATTTTTTGCGTTTCATTCTAAAACCTATGTAAGATTTGCTTTCAAGTAGCGCAGATTTACTATGAACACACCCAGAGCCTCCTCCCAACACCAACATTCTGGCCCTGTTAATAGTTTTGAGTCTAATTAAGACATCCTGCTATTTAAATTAGCCCTCAGGCGGATTTTTTTTTTTTCGATTTTTTTAATTTCAGTCCAATCTGTCGAACAATGAGAAAATAACCGAAACTAAGGGTACCGTGAGGGGATTGTACGGTGCGGCAAATTCAAACAATTGGTATTGTGAAATAGTTTGGAGTCTAATTAAGACATCCAGCTATTTAAATTAGCCCTCAGGCGGATTTTAATATTTTTTTCGATTTTTTTTAATTTCAGTCCAATCTGTCGAACAATGAGAAAATAACCGAAACTAAGGGTACCGTGAGGGGGTTGTACGGTGCAGCGAATTCAAACAATTGGTATTGTGAAATAGTTTGGAGTCTAATTAAGACATCCAGCTATTTAAATTAGCCCTCATGCGGATTTTAATATTTTTTTCGATTTTTTTAATTTCGGTCTAATATGGCGAACAATGAGAAAATAACCGAAATTAAGGGTACCGTGAGGGGGTTGTACGGTGTAGCAAATTCAAACAATTGGTATTGTGAAATAGTTTGGAGTCTAATTAAGACATCCAGCTATTTAAATTAGCCCTCAGGCGGATTTTAATATTTTTTTCGATTTTTTTAATTTCGGTCTAATATGGCGAACAATGAAAAAATAACCGAAATTAAGGGTACCGTGAGGGGGTTGTACGGTGAAGCAAATTCAAACAATTGGTATTGTGAAATAGTTTGGAGTCTAATTAAGACATCCAGCTATTTAAATTAGCCCTCAGGCGGATTTTAATATTTTTTTCGATTTTTTTAATTTCGGTCTAATATGGCGAACAATGAGAAAATAACCGAAATTAAGGGTACCGTGAGGGGGTTGTACGGTGTAGCAAATTCAAACAATTGGTATTGTGAAATAGTTTGGAGTCTAATTAAGACATCCAGCTATTTAAATTAGCCCTCAGGCGGATTTTAATATTTTTTTCGATTTTTTTAATTTCGGTCTAATATGGCGAACAATGAAAAAATAACCGAAATTAAGGGTACCGTGAGGGGGTTGTACGGTGTAGCAAATTCAAACAATTGGTATTGTGAAATAGTTTGGAGTCTAATTAAGACATTCAGCTATTTAAATTAGCCCTCAGGCGGATTTTAATATTTTTTTCGATTTTTTTAATTTCGGTCTAATATGGCGAACAATGAGAAAATAACCGAAATTAAGGGTACCGTGAGGGGGTTGTACGGTGTAGCAAATTCAAACAATTGGTATTGTGAAATAGTTTGGAGTCTAATTAAGACATCCAGCTATTTAAATTAGCCCTCAGGCGGATTTTAATATTTTTTTCGATTTTTTTAATTTCGGTCTAATATGGCGAACAATGAAAAAATAACCGAAATTAAGGGTACCGTGAGGGGGTTGTACGGTGTAGCAAATTCAAACAATTGGTATTGTGAAATAGTTTGGAGTCTAATTAAGACATTCAGCTATTTAAATTAGCCCTCAGGCGGATTTTAATATTTTTTTCGATTTTTTTAATTTCGGTCTAATATGGCGAACAATGAGAAAATAACCGAAATTAAGGGTACCGTGAGGGGGTTGTACGGTGTAGCAAATTCAAACAATTGGTATTGTGAAATAGTTTGGAGTCTAATTAAGACATCCAGCTATTTAAATTAGCCCTCAGGCGGATTTTAATATTTTTTTCGATTTTTTTAATTTCGGTCTAATATGGCGAACAATGAAAAAATAACCGAAATTAAGGGTACCGTGAGGGGGTTGTACGGTGTAGCAAATTCAAACAATTGGTATTGTGAAATAGTTTGGAGTCTAATTAAGACATCCAGCTATTTAAATTAGCCCTCAGGCGGATTTTAATATTTTTTTCGATTTTTTTAATTTCGGTCTAATATGGCGAACAATGAAAAAATAACCGAAATTAAGGGTACCGTGAGGGGGTTGTACGGTGCAGCAAATTCAAACAATTGGTATTGTGAAATAGTTTGGAGTCTAATGAAGACATCCAGCTATTTAAATTAGCCCTCAGGCGGATTTTAATATTTTTTTCGATTTTTTTAATTTCGGTCTAATATGGCGAACAATGAGAAAATAACCGAAATTAAGGGTACCGTGAGGGGGTTGTACGGTGTAGCAAATTCAAACAATTGGTATTGTGAAATAGTTTGGAGTCTAATTAAGACATCCAGCTATTTAAATTAGCCCTCAGGCGGATTTTAATATTTTTTTCGATTTTTTTAATTTCGGTCTGTCAACGGGAGGGAAGGTACCTCACGCTGATTATCAACTAGCTCAGGTTGATTTAAAGACGAAGCAACTAACCTTTAAAACACAATTGGTTTTTAAATAATTTATTTACAAAAAAAATTGCAAAAAAAAAAAACAACAAAACAAAACAGAGAGAGCAGTCACACAGTGTACATGTAGGTAGACCTGAGGTAGCGTCGGCGTCTGAATGGAAGCGGCGTTCAGGCGGCAGTTCGGCGTCCTGTGATCGGCGTCGGAGTCCGTGGGTTATTGCGTCGGAGTTGGATCCAGGGGCAGGAACAAACACTACCCTCGTAGTGTTGACGTCGAAGCGGTTGTACTGGCAACCTAGGTGCTTGGCGTCGGTGTTGACTGCAGGAACGACGGCGGAACGGCTAACGTCGGCGTCGGGCTGAGTTTCCTGGAGTCGGCAGGTTCCTGGATTGGACTGGATCCGGCAACAGCATAAGACACTACACTAGTAGCGTCGGTGTGGCGTCGAGACGGTTACACCATTAACCGTGAAGCTCGGCGTTGGTGGACTTCAGGAAGCACTGGTCCTGGAGTCGACTTCTTCTGGCAGGAACGACGTCTGGAACATCTGGCGTCTGCGTCGGTCAGAGTTTCCTGTCTCAGAGAGAAGGTTAAATTTCGAGGAACAAAAGTTCCTCATGAATCCACATGCTGCCCCCTGTACAGCACCAGAGTGGACTGAAGATCTGGGTGGATGCATCCCGTATTTAAACACCGAAAATCGTCTAGAGTAGGGATGATTTTCGAGGACCACGTGGCCGTTGGCAAAGAATTCACTAGAAAATAACTATTGTAAACAAGATAATTATTTCCAGCGAATTCTCAAATCCAACCGTTAAAATGCAATTTGAAAGAATTACGTTAATCTATAATCTTTCTCTTTCAAATTGCAACGGCGGCCCGTGTCCTCTCCCTGGGCGTCTTAATCTGCTGCTCGGGCCCTAATAGCTGCACGATAATCCGGAGGGCCGGGCGGTGATCTTCCAACCTCGGGTCAGGTAAATGTTGACCCGATGGTTAATCCGCGGCGGCCGGCAGGTAGAGAGCTGGCCAAAACTCATTTTATATAAAAAAAAAATTAAAATTGAAAATTTTAATTTCGTTGACGACGATTAAAATTAATCGCCGGTAACAGGTCTAATATGGCGAACAATGAAAAAATAACCGAAATTAAGGGTACCGTGAGGGGGTTGTACGGTGTAGCAAATTCAAACAATTGGTATTGTGAAATAGTTTGGAGTCTAATTAAGACATTCAGCTATTTAAATTAGCCCTCAGGCGGATTTTAATATTTTTTTCGATTTTTTTAATTTCGGTCTAATATGGCGAACAATGAAAAAATAACCGAAATTAAGGGTACCGTGAGGGGGTTGTACGGTGTAGCAAATTCAAACAATTGGTATTGTGAAATAGTTTGGAGTCTAATGAAGACATCCAGCTATTTAAATTAGCCCTCAGGCGGATTTTAATATTTTTTTCGATTTTTTTAATTTCGGTCTAATATGGCGAACAATGAAAAAATAACCGAAATTAAGGGTACCGTGAGGGGGTTGTACGGTGTAGCAAATTCAAACAATTGGTATTGTGAAATAGTTTGGAGTCTAATTAAGACATTCAGCTATTTAAATTAGCCCTCAGGCGGATTTTAATATTTTTTTCGATTTTTTTAATTTCGGTCTAATATGGCGAACAATGAAAAAATAACCGAAATTAAGGGTACCGTGAGGGGGTTGTACGGTGTAGCAAATTCAAACAATTGGTATTGTGAAACAGTTTGGAGTCTAATGAAGACATCCAGCTATTTAAATTAGCCCTCAGGCGGATTTTAATATTTTTTTCGATTTTTTTAATTTCGGTCTAATATGGCGAACAATGAGAAAATAACCGAAACTAAGGGTACCGTGAGGGGGTTGTACGGTGCAGCAAATTCAAACAATTGGTATTTTGAAATAGTTTGGAGTCTAATTAAGACATCCAGCTTGTTTAATTGGCGTAGATAGGGGGGCGGCTAGCGAGTTATAACGCCCTCCCGCCTTCATTTTAAAGACTGATAATAAATAATAACGTTTCTGCAACGCTGTAACAGCATTAATTGTTATTTTCATGTTGATTAAAAATTAATAAAATTAGTGATCAGTGTCCTGTTTATTTGTTTTTTTTTTTAAATTTATTTCATTAGAACTACATACATTATTAATAGTAAGAAGTCGTAATACAACCCCCACCCCATCTCCCACCTCTTCAAAAGAAAAATTCATGACGGACGACGCGAAAAGGCCACAAAAACCAATTAAAGGTGGAAATAATTCATTAATCATAGGTTTATAGGCGAGAGGAATGCGGATAGAAATATTCAGCAGCATCATGAAACATCTGCTTGAGCCATCTTAATAATACGTTAATCAATAGTTCAGACAAGAAAAATCTATTTTCGGGAACGTAATATATGCAACTTAATTTGTACATGAAGTGTAACGTATGCAGCTCTAAACTCGCGACAAAAATATGGGCATTTTAAATTTAAAATGGATTGTGAATTTTAATAAAGTCGGCGTTAAAACTCGAGCAGGATTAATTTAGGCCAGCTTTTACGACCTTCAATTGTTTTTAATTGAAAACCGAAGCTCTAAAAAGGAATCTGAACGGATGTGCAATTTTAATTATAAAAACTAAAAAAAAAAAAGATTTAATGTGGAATAAAATTATGATTGTAAATTCGATGGACCGAAAAAAAAGCAGTGTGCAACGATTCAGCCCGAAATAATTATTCCCGAAATATTAAAAAAGTTTTTCTTTGGCTATTTTTTCTTTGCTAAAATAATTTCTGACGAATTAAGCTGAAAATTTGTGGAAAGGTAGATTCTAGCATGATTAATTTCAATCAGTCTGTTAAAATTCCATCTGAGAATATTTTTCTAAACAAAAAACCAGGTGCTTTCTTTCGTTTTTTTTTAAATATAAATTAAATAAAAAGAATTTGAAAATAATTAATTAATTATTTTCCCTTTAGCTACTGTGACATTTTGACTTATGTTTTTTTCTATTACTCTAATTACAAGGCTAGCATTATTTTATACGGGGTGACAAATAAAATAGAGGTTATAAATAAACAATTCTTTATTTATTGACTTACTCATCAACGTTGGAGACGATCTCAAACCATTGCCTTAAAGCGTCACTCAAGACACTGGGAAGCGTGTTAATATCCCTGAGGATGACGTAGAAGGGAAACGGGAACGCGTCCATGTACGACTTGATCTCCGCGATCTTTCCGTCTTTGAAAACAGGCTTTCGTATGTCGAGGATCGAACTGGGGTTCTCGGGATTGTCGACGATGACAAAGACCATGAAGATGTTGGCGAGTTTGGCACGTCGGACTGATTGCTGCACGCGGGTCTCACCCTCGGAGAAGATCCCCCTGCCATCACTGACTATAATCAAGAGTTTGGCCAAAAGAGTTTGCGAGCTGAATGGAGTTGAAGCGTTGAGCATTTCAGTTGCGAAATCGAGGAGTTTCGAAACGCAGGTCTTCTTCTGTTGGAATTGGAATTTCTGAAGCAATTTCACGCCGGACTTCTCCGTGAAGGGTTCCGACAGTTTGTGGAGTACTTCCGTTTCCTCGCCGAAACTCAAGACGGACAATTCCCCGCTCTCCAGCAGCGTCAGCGCCTTCGAAATCAACGCGACGCTCTCGAAGGCCAACTCTTTGGAATGATTGTCGGCCATACTGGAGGAATCGTCGATGGCCAAGACGATTTGGTACTCCCTTTTCGAGGGTTTCGTCCTCCTCAGCCAGATCTTGTCCTTGCGGAACTGCGAGGCGATGTAAGGGATGACTTTGCGCATGTTTATGCGGCGACCGGTCCTGAAATCCCCCCTTAAGCGCGAGGCTCGCGTCGGTTCCAAGACTAAGCGCAACTGCTCGGAGAGGTCCTGGGCTAGGGTCGAGGTCAACGAGGAGATTTTCTGCCAGGTTTTTTCCGCTTCGAAATCCATCGGTGGCTGAAATTACAAAAAAAAAATACACGAATTATTATAAAATATTCATAAAATTTCAATTCAGATTATTATTCAAAGCGCCATCTTCAACTAAATCCACCAAGTGACATTCCCATTGCCCAAACTCACTTCGTTCCACACGGAAAGCTGCTTTTCCACTTCGCACCTCAACTCGTTCAGATCTTTAACGGAAAGCCTGGCCTCGATATGTTCCCCGTGTTGGTGGAACTGCGTGTGGTGGGTAGTCTCCCTGTTCCTCGAAACCGTGTGCGTTTCCACAATGTCCCCATCGATTTCCACCTCCTTCATATCCTCGATTTCACCTGAAATAAAATTCGTGCAGTTTCGTAGGAAGCACTTTGCTTTTCCACAAAAAAAACAAAAGACAAGCAAACAATTGAAGTCGAAAGGAATTGTCACAAATCACTACCGAGGGTCCTGGCTTCAATTCAAGTTGGACTGTAGTGACTCTACAGTCATAATGAGGTCACAATATTAACGTACAAAGATTTTACATTACAGCAAGTGACTTCAAAGTCACTTCAATTTATGACTAAAATTATGACGTAAAGTGACTTTAGACTCAATTTTTGACTGAATTAATTAACAAAGTCACTTTAAAGTCAATTTATGACTAAAATATTGACACAACTTTTGACTAAAGTGACTCTAAAGTCAATACAGTCATAAATAATGAGGTGTAGCAATATGAAAGTCATAATTAGGCAATAATAATGACTCACAATGACAATTTCTGTCAAAAATAAAAACGAAACGCAATTTTGAAGTCAACTTATGTATAAAATAATGACGTACAATAATTTTAAATTAAATTTCTGACTAAAATAATGACGTTGTATAGCTTTAGAGTCAACTTTTGTTTAAAATAATGACTTAAAGTGATATTAAAGTTAAGTACAAAAATCCGCTCACCCGTTCTTAAATGAGCAAATAAAATCGTGTTTTTCAAAATATTGAATGAGTCGAAATATTTTCTGCGATAACTTCAAACGGAATAAGATAAAAGCACGATTCAAACGGAAAAACGTAAGCTACAATAAAGCTTTTGTTACAATACCTTCCGGATGACTCTGAAGACTCCTCTTCTGTTTCTTCTCGTCTTTTTCAGTCTTCTCCGCAGCCTGCTTGTTAACATCCAACATTTCTATGTCCTCCTCTTCTTGACATTCCTCAGGCAGTTCCTCTAAATCTTCCTTTCCCCCCTCTTCTCCCAGCACGTCCTTCTCCTTCAAATCTTCCGCCTGTTCTTTTGAGATCGTGTCCAACACTTGCTGCTCCCTCAGATCTTCCTTGGCGTTCTTGATGTGCTGGAACATTTCCGCCGTAGAATCTTCCTCGCCCGCTTGATCTTCCTCTTCTTGATGTTCCTCCTCTTCGCTAGCCTTTATCGTCTTCAACTTTTTCTTGACCGGTTCCGAAGTATCGCCCAAACTCCTATCGATATCAGCTTCCCCCGGTCTTTTCTTGCAGTCCTTGTCTTCGGCTTTCTTCTTCTCGCTTCGCGAGTCCTGTTGGGCTTTCGATTGGCCTTTGTGTCCTGTCGAGGAGTCCTCCATTTGCGATTGCCCGACGCCGTCTTTATCGGGGTTGTCTTCTTGCTGTTGTTGAATTTCTTCTTCGGTTTGTGAAGATTGTTGCTGCTGGGCTTCAACAGTCTGCACGTTGTCGGCCGAAGAAGAAGTCGTTTGCGCTTCTGTTGATTGCGCGTTTTCTTCCTGGGTTTGTTTTTCGTCGAGACCTGAAGTCTCCGGGTTTTCTTCGTTATTTTCCTCGTCTTTGTTTTTTTCTTTCGAATCCGTTTCTTCTTTGTCACCCTCCTCGATTCCTTCGTGATCTTCTGTTGGTTTCTCCTCGCTCGTTTCTTCTTCTGAATCTTCTTCCGCTTCTCCTTCTTCTGGTTTCGATTCTTCCTCTTCTTTCTGTTCCTTTTCTTCTGGCGGTGGCATTTGGTCTTTCATCGCGTCGATATCGAAGGGATTTTCTTCCTCGCCCTCCCCTTCTTCTTCTCCATCCCCGTCGTCCAGCTGCATGTCTTCAGGAAGATCCATCGCTTCCGGTTCCGGCAACTCCGGCTGATTCCCGTGGTACGGGTCCACCTGCTCGTCGTCCAACTCTTCCTCTTCGTCCATTTCGTTGATGTCCTTCTTCTGCTCCTCCCTTTCATCCCCCCCTTCCCCTTCCTCTTCTTCCTGCGGCGCCGTCTCGCCGTCTTTCGCGGCCATCTGCGAGTCCCCTTCCTTTTCCCCCTTATCCCCACGTTCCTCCCCCTTGTTTTCCCCATCTTCCTCCTCCTCAGGTTCTTCATTATCCGAACTCCAGACTTCTTTATCCAGTTGATCCGCCCCCTTGTCGGTTTCGCCCATCTGCTCCTCCGCGTCGGAATTACCGTCTTCTTCCTCCTCTTCGGAATCGTCGTCCGGTTTTTTCTCGACGTCCTGGAGTTTACTGTCGAAATCCTCGCTCATTTCAATGCCCTTCTCCTCCTCCTTGCAATCCTTGTCCTCCTCCTTTTCCTTCTCCTTGCCCGCGGGCTGAGCATCCTCGAGCTGGTCCTCCGATTCGATCCTGTCGGAAACGTCCTTTTCCCCTTCTCCGTCCCCTAAGCCCATTCCCGAAGACGACTTGCCCTCTTTGCTCTCGCCCATTTCATCCGAGAGTTCCGGGGGGATGCAAAAACCCTAAGAAAAATTAAACGTGAAAAAACGTTTCACACAAAAGTCGTTTACTTTTTCATTCTGAACTGTTTTTGTTTGAACAGTTTTTTCGTGACCGTCGAAATAAACGAGTTTGCAAAAAAGTGCGGTTAAAAAACCGTTCCAACTGTCATAATAAGCGAGTTACAACGACATAACCTCGAAATTTACGTGAAAATCACGAATAACACTTTTCCAAACAAAATCCACCCAGAATTCAATTGTCTGCGACTATTATTAGAAACTTTTTTTTTCTCAACTGACTAAATAAGCGAGTGAAAAAATTAATTTCTTGCTTACCTTGGTGGTTAAATCGATGAAGATGTTGAGTAAAATCGATGTGGATTTACACAAAATCCTGTACGTTGACACCAACTGGCTGAAGAAGTACTGGTAAAGCAGGACGGCTTGTTCCAAGAAGGGAATTAATTTTTCTAGAGATTTTCTCATTCCTGGATTTTTTCCTAAATCCATTTCAAACACAACAGACATTACAGTTTTCAGGCTTTTCAATACGTCTTTCATGTTTAAGTACTCGAAATCTTCCGACATGTCTTCGAGGAGAGCTCCGGTTAAATGGTTTTCGATTAATTCATGCGATTCTTCATCATCTTCCCCTGCTATTGCTCTCTGTGCTTCCCCAGCTCCTTCCTTCAGGTGTTTCTTATTCAAATTTTGCACGATTATCATAATTTTTTGGATTAATATTTCGATTTTCCGCTCGAAGCTCATTTTCCGTGCATCACTTTCAACACCCTCGCCTTCTTTGTCGCCTTGAAGATCCCCTAAAACCGCTTCAATTTCCTTCCCCGAGAAATCCAACGATTTCGTTAAAGGAACCCCGTTGAATATTTCTTTAATTTTCGAAATACTCTCGGGAATGTGTTTTAATTCGTTCAAGAGTTGTTCGAAATTCGGAACGTAAACGAATTTCGGTTTGATCGTGGCTTTCAGCACGCTCGGAATTTCATGCTTGATTTTCTGTAAGCCCAGCAGGATTTTCTCCACCGTGGCAATAATTTTCCTTGTTTCTTTCAAAAGAGTTATATAATCCTCGTCATTCTTGTTAGCGATAAAACTATCGTTTAATTGTGGTAAATTCGTTACGTTTCCGCTTTGGAGCTTGTTTTCTTCGGGACAAGCTGAAAGGATTATTTTCAACTGGTTCATTGTGATCAAACAGTTTTTGAGCGTCATTTGCAGTTTTTTAACTTTTTCAATTTCCACGAGTTGATTGTGTTCCTGAAGGTCTGTTAAAACCATTTGGTAGTAACGCAACTGGTAGAGCGTAGTGGAAGTTTCGATCAGCTTCTGTTTCTGTTCTTGGGAATACAGCTTGAAAACAAAACAAAAACATTAATTTACGCAATTTCTATTTTCTTTTGTTAATTAATTCTTAAGAAGCGGAAGAAGAAGAAATGAAAAAAAGAAGAAGAGGAAGAGCAAAAAGAAGTGAAACAACTTCTGAAGAAGTAAAGGAAACTTTGTCAAGAGGAATAAGGAGAAGATGAGGATGAAAAAGCGAAATCTCCTGAATAAGAAGTGAAAGAGAAGGTTTTGCTCTCTTGAAGAAGGATAATGAAGAGGCGAAATATCTCCTGAAGAAGTAGAGGAAGAAAATATTAAACAGTGGAGGAAAAGCAAAAGTCACAAGCACATTAAGGGACAAAAATATTTTATTTTAACAGCTTACCATTAAATGCGCGCCGAATCCTTTGCACCTCTCCGCGTTTTGCATGCCCAAATCCTTCGCGGGATTTTTCAGGGCCTCCTCGAGGATTTCCATGCGCATGAAGGACTTCCTGTAGTAGACTTCCACTCCGTCCCAGAGAATCAACAGCTTGTCATCGCTGCGACTAAATAAGTAAGAAGAAAAAAAAAACATTATTTTATAAATGGAATAGACTCCAATTAAAAAAATCTAAAAAAATATTAAAATCCGCTTGAGAGCTAATTTAACCAGCTAGATGTCTTAATAAGACTCCAAATTATTACGCAATACGAATTTTTTGTACTTGCTGCACCGTACAACCCTTGCTTTTGCAAAAAAAAATAATTGTTGTGATTTTACATAATTGAAACGATTTTTCGCAATTGTCAAAAATTTTCAATTATTTCATTACAGTACAATAATTGCATATCAAATTCACCTGTGAGGAATATACGTTAGAGCCACCGATAAGTCGATCGGTTTAATCGTGAAGTCTTCAACGGCGTTTCGTTGTTTGTATGCGACGATCCCTTTACGGAACGAAAGCCCGATTTTGGTCAATTCCTTGAAGAGATCAGAGAGGGCTCTTTGTTTCTGCTGCAAGTGACTCTTCGCTTGCGACACTTGTTTGTCTTTCGGTAGAGAAGTCGTGATCTAAAAAAAAAAGAATATTAATTATATTGTAAATTGTTGAGGCTTATACTTTGTTGTTGTTTATTGTAATTCAATTTTAGTAAATGAAACAAATTTTACTTTGTTTATACAGTTTGGATTATTTATTGTTGGTTGTAGTTTCAACAATCTTAGCGTGTTATAATTAAAACAAGGGTTTTTATAAAAAAATAATATTAATTGAAATCGTAAATTACCTCTAATTCCTGTAGATGTTTACTCGTGGCAATCACTCGGGTTATAAAACAGTCCATCTTCTTAACAAGCTGAGGATACTCCGAGTTGTTGATGATCTTCGAGCAGAGCACTTTTGTGATTTTGTAATACTTTGGAGTTTTTCCCAGGAAGGATTCTTCCTCGATTTCCGTGGGTTTCTGTTGAATTACATATTATCAGTAATCAATATTATAGATTATTAGTAAACAAGAATTTGTGTAAAAAATATGCAATTTATTAAGACAGAAATAAATAAATAAAAAAATATAATTGAAGGACTTACTAAAATCAATTTTGATATATACAACGATGAATCCAGCGTGTAATGATAACTTTTCGGACTCGTCCTCTGAGGCCTGTCCTGCACACCAATCAAACCCTCGTTGTTGTTCGTATTCACGAATAATGGAGAAGCCGGTTGTTTCAAGACTTCCTGAAAAACAATAATAATAAATGAATTAATATTTTTCCTAATCTCAATGGCATAAGAGGTAGCAACATTGGGTAGGACAATGGAAGACTTTGTATCATTTTTAATTATTTTCCCCGTAATTTAGTGAAGGTTAAGATTATTCTGTAATTTCCCGAATTGTCTTAAAACAATCTATTCTATGATTAGCTCGTAATCACAAAATTGATAATTTTTTGTTTTATTCTTGAAAATAATCGAAAACGTCTTCTGTAAATGAGTAGTGTACATACCTCGAATTCCCGCATGTACTTATGTATGATCTTATGCGTCTTCAGCAGCGTGTCCTTCAAAGCCCAATAGCTGATGTCCTTCCACCTGACAATCTTGACGTAATCCTTGAGTTTCTTTTCGATCGGCGTTTTTTGCGCTTTCATTTTCGCCAGCACATTCGGAACAAACTGAATATAGTGCTCGTGCAGATTCCACAAAATACTCATCAATTTATCTAAAACAAAACAAACAAAAAACATTATATACATGATATAAGTGGAAAGATAGACCAAGCGCCACCTTTTGCCAAATTTCAAATAGCATTGGCAACAATTTGGGTTGTTTCCAAGATCAACGCCTTGATCACAGCAACCCTGTTTATTTATTTATTCTTTTTTTTGTGCATTAATGCATCTTTAGAATTTGGATCGAGTTATCATCCATTCTGTAAAAAGTACAGATTACATACCTCTGCGTTTTGATTTTGGTAAAAACGTTGTATGACAATGGAAGACCTTCAACAGGCTCACTCGACCCTGACATTCCGCCATATTTGATTGCACGACAAACTTCTGCAAGGACGAAATCAAATCCGCTTCCGTGCTGCTGTCGGATTCCAAGAATTCCGTCACGACTTCGTAAATGTAGAACCAGTGTTTCCAACAACTCCCAGAAATTCTAAAAAAAAAGAGAAAACATAAAAGACAAATGAATTAAAAAAAATGAAATAGGAATTCATGAGATTACAAATTTCTTCTTCTTATTATTATTATATGTATAACATCTATATTTCTGCGGACGTACATTAACAATAGAATCCTTATACTATACACATATGTTGTTTTTAGAAATGGTTAACTTCTTCTTCTTTTTGCGTGGTTTAAATGGCCCTAGCAATTTTGCTTTGTTGGCCAGAGAAATAGCTAACGATCGTTAGCAGGCAGAAGCCTTATTATTATTATTATTTGCGTTACAGAGAAAATCTTGGAAACCAACCAAAGGATTTCACAGAGATTCTCCGAGTTCCAAATGTCGGCTAACGAGAATGCTCTGGCGCCTGTCCAGAAAATGGGGCAGGGATCGGTGCTCGTAAAATATTTAGAACTTTTGTAATTATACAAATACTCCATAGAAAATTAAATATTTGTTTATTATAAATGATGACTGGTTTAGATTTAAATTCTTATACCTTTCATAGACATTTTCCAAAGAGTGTTTCCAATGGGACATTTCTAGTTTCCTCCACGTCACCATCTGCTGGCTTATGTTGATCGAGTGCTGCGACAAACTAACACCGGAATGGGCGTTCTGTTCCCATTCGTGACATTTGGTCAGGAGAATGTCGAAGCCCGTGAGAAATCTTGGAATCGGACTGATCATTTCAAAAGCATAAATCCTCTCAATGATTGATTTTATCTGCAACAGAAAAATCAGTTCAGCAATCAAAATTTCCGGAATAGTGAACAACTTTTGAGTCGAGCTGGGGCTTAGGTTGTGTAAGATTCGGTTAAGTTGTATAAGGTTGAATTATACAGGATGCGGCAAAACAGACAGTGCAGTTTGGTACGTCCAGCACATCACCTACCTGGGAGGGATCTTATTGAGTCTTTCCAATGTCATCTTCAGGATTTAATGCATAAAACGGCAAATTGCGCCGATTTTAATAGCCCTTCAAAACTGCAATGTCTGTTTTGCCGCACCATGTATTAAGTTGAAATGGGGATAAGGATAAGGTGGACAACCCTCCAGATAAGGTTGAATAAGGATTTTGATAATTTGGGTTAGGTTTAATTTCAAAAACTTTTGAGTTAAGCTGCTTAGGTTGGGTTACCTTAGGTTGAGTCGAATTAGGTTGGATAATAAAGTTAGGTTGAGTAAGATTATGTTGGGTTTTTTATTTCGAAAATAAGGTCCATTCCTTATACCTTAATCTGTACCTTCTAATGCTCATCACACTCTCTGAACAGTTTAGAAATCACAGTTCCTTAAACATTTCAGTAATAACGGTTATCAAACTTACCGTCAACAAAGTTGGATGATCGGGCCACTCGCTCAGAAGCTCCGAAATCCTGACTCTTAGTTCTTCGATGATGTGATAACACGACTTGACTTGCTCGACGTTGGAATCCTTGTAAAAATTGTAATTTTCTTTCAAACTTGAAGAATCTTCATCTGAAAAAGAACAGATTATATAAAAAAAATCTATAAATAGTGAAACAAAATACAATGTATTATTATATATAGATTTTTCTTTTTATTTATTTTTTCTTACCGATGGCTTCTTCATCTCCGAAATTCTCCACCAACGCCGCCAGAACGCTCAGACTCCCCACGACCTCCTGGTCGAACATATAACTCATCCCCCGAGCGAGTTTGTCCATCAACAGCTTGAAAATCCTGCACTTGATCAAAAACGGTTTGACGTAATCACACTTGAAATTGTTCCGCTCCTCAGGCTTCAACCATTCCGTCCTTGCGTATGCACCGATGTATTTCACGTGATACTCGGAGATGAACTTAATCTCGCTCTCTGTAATCAAACCGGAATATTCGGAACCTTCAGTAGTGTCCATTTCTTCGTCCTTATCGTCGTCGAGGGTTTGCTGTTCTTGTAGATCGGCGAAGTCCAGATCGTGATAGCTGGGGAACAACTTCGCGAATTCCTCCTCGGCGATTTCCTCTTCGGTTTTGTCATCGCATTTCGTCCTAAAAAATATTAAAATCGACATTGTTTTCGCTGCCTAGTGAAAATTGTTTGCTTTAAAGAGTCATCTAGACGGCCAAAATCCCCCAAAATTGAAATTACAAATATACAAAGGTTTTGGGGTTTTAAATACATATATACCCATGTGTGAGTGGAAGTAAAAAAATCACATTTTTTTGTTATTTTCTCGAGTTTAAAAATTTGTAATTACAAATCACCACTCACTTCATTTTATACAAGGCTTCCTCGTCTTGTTTTTTCACAGCCAATTCTTCCTCCTGTTTCTTCCACGTACCGACGAATAACTTCAAAAGTTTATCGAGTAACGAAAACAACTCGCGATCGACGTTTTGCAGGTATTTCATATCGATGTTGCACAAGTTGATCGTTTCAATCAGGCTGCACTTCAACAACCTAAAGTTTTCCGAGCTGGCCGAAACGCGCTGTTCGTCCTGGAAAACCCTCCCGATGAAACTGTGCAGTTTCTCCCCGATGTAATTGCAAACGGTCTTCTTGTAATCACTTCTGTCTTGATCCAAAACCGGAAGTTTCACCAGACCCAACAGGTTCTCCTCGAATCCGAAGTATTCACACTTCAACCTCAGTTTCTTCAACAGACTTATCTTCAAGATAAATCCGTGCAACATCCCCGATAAGTCACTCAAGAGGGGCTCGATGACGTCCGGAAAAGTCCACCGGAATTTCCGGAGGTTTTCGCAGAATGTCTCGAAACTGCTCACCGAGGAAACCGCCAAACGCTCAACGGCTTCTACCAAACTGAAATCGAATTCAGTTTTTGCCTCTAAAGACAATTCTAAGGCTGTGATAATCTCATTGATGGATTTGTGAAGCTGGCTCAGCTTCTTAGGAGAGAGGATCGTTGTGAAACCATGAGAGACTGTCTGAAATGTAAAAAGAACAAAAAAAAAAAAGGTGAATAAGGTTGTGTTATCTTCGATGATGTTGGGTTAGGTTGGATAGTGTTTGGTTAGGATCAGTAAGATTGTGCTAGGTCCCAGGGGTCTAATTAAGCAATCGATGTAGCTAAATCAACCCTGCATCAGTTGTTTTATTTTTTCAGATTTTTTTAAACTCGAGTCAAATCTGTCGATCTAGCCTAAAATGACCGAAATAAGGGTTGCCGTGGAGAGGGTGGTGGGTGCATCAAGTACAAACAATTGACATTATATTAGTCCCAGGAGTAAGCAAACCGAATTCGTTCATAATTGTCAAAATTGACGTTTTGCTAGTGATGATAGGTTAGGTTACGTGGCTTAACCTTCCTGAAACCAACTCACCTTGACAATTAAAGAATAGTCCGTTTCGTTTGGTCTGACTGCGACGTACTTTCCCAATTCCGCGTCCCTTACATTCAAACCCTCAATTTTTCTCGTCAGAATCGTTTCGAAGGGGTTCACGCCCTCATCGGGCTCGCACAACACCGCGTACTGCTTCCCGAAACTCTCTCTCATCAATTCAAAATGTAGCCTTTCCTCTCGGCACAACTGTTTCCTCATGGAATTCTTCCGCAGGGTGTCAATGAAGGGTAATTTCGAGTTCAAGAGGGCCCTCGTGTAATTGAGAGTTAAGTAAGCGTCGGCAATTGCGCTTAAAACTTTCGTCTCGCTCATCGTCGTCGAGATTTCGCTTGGGATTTGCGCTAATAACTCCTGGAGTGTATTTAAATCGTCGTTTTTATCATCGAAATTGCTGTTTTTGTAAATGTCAGTAATTTTTTCCATAATTTCTGTTTTAATAGTAGAAATTCTTTCGGCGGGATTTAGATTCAAGCTTTGCGCGAACGTTGAAAGGAATTCCTGGGTCTCCCGTTTCAAATAAGCAACTTCACAGTTACTGAAAGAAAGAAATTAAGAATAACAAAATATAGTTTTTTTAAACATTACAATTGAAATATTTGAATAAAAGTTTTTAAAAAATAAATTCTGAGCAAGTGTTGATTACATTTTTTTTTTCGAAATTTCAAAGAAAATTGCAACTTTTTCAATTTTCATAAAAAAATAATTTTAGGGTGCAATAAGATGAAAATTTTTACAGACATAGTTTGAAGTGTCTTGAACAAGAATACATTGTCAGAAACTTTTAGAAATATTTTTTTTTTAATTTTCAAAGAAAAATTAAAAAGTAAAACCTTTTCAATATTCATAAATAAATAGCACTAGCGAAAAGAGAATTGTACTTACATGAAATCGTACTCCCGGTTAGAAATCCCTCTTAAATTATTCCAAACCGCGCTCCTCGCATCGGCAATCATCCTCAACACTTGTCTGTAATCCCCTAAATTGACTTTAATCAGCCCGTTCGAGGGATTCGAAGGATCCAACAGCAAATTCTGGATTAAATAAGTCAAAACGGGATTGTGAGGAGCGACCTTTTTAATAGAAGCATCGTAATCCTCTTCAACAATCGCAAGAGTTTTCAGAAACTTCCCGAAATTCAACGCCGCTGAATTTTTAAGATAACTCTCAACCTCGGTCGTGTATTCATGCACGAGGGATTTCTGCTCGTTTTCAGCGGAGATTTTCACAATAAGCGAGGATAAGTGAGGAGGAATTGTGTTAGCATTCCTTAGGTTTAGTTCGAGAAAATCGACGCGATTTTTCAACACTTGCAACAAAATGTAATAATCGAATAAGGTTTCGATTTGGATCGAACTTGTAGTTTTTTTCTCAGGAGCGATTTTCTTATTCGATTCAATCATTTCAACATCGATGATTTCCTCCTCTTGATTAAATTCATCTTTTTTGAAAATGTTCTTAAATTCATCCCCTAAATTTTCGTAATCGTAATCGAGTCGTGTTTTAAAATTGACGAGCGCGGATTTTCTCGCCGCGCTCTCAAAATTCTCCCTTTTGAAATTCTTCTTGTAAACGTCGAACTCCTCTAAAAGTCGGTGTAATTCCGGAAAGACCTTCAGTTGATCCTCCGTTGTTAGAGGCGGGGGGTTTTCCAGGGTTTTCCTGTAGCGCTTTCCGATCTTCCTCAGCACGTTGAAATGACTCGAAAGCTCCGAATTAATCCGCTCTATTAATCCCAGCAGGTTTCCATCCTTGAGTCCCAAAGCGCCGACGGAAAACTTAACGAACCACTTGTAGTAAACGTGAAGGGTGTTCAGGACGTGCTCGTCGATATCTTTGACATTCTTCAGCCGCAATTGTTCGGGGAATCTATGAAAGGCGAACCGGTGCTGCAATAGCGAGATTACTTCGACGGTTTTATCGTTGCTCAAACAATCGTTGATTTCGAGCCGTTTCACTGAACTGTCAAAAACACTCAATAAGGGCAGCATGTTTTTAACAACCGGATCGTCGATTTTGTTCTCCACTTCCTTATTTTGCACACCCTTTAAGTATTCCAGGAGGGTGAACGTTTTTTGCTTCTTTCCGGTTTGACGATCACAACGCCCGCTCTTAATTTGTAGGTTGTAGTAAATCCAAATCAAATTCCGATTGCATGAGTTCACATCGGTGTTGCTTAAACTGTCGGGAATCCAGCGGAAATCAACAGGGAAGTCTTTCGCTTCCAAATTTTCTAATTTCAATAAATAATCCGCGATTTCTCCAATTGTTCCAAGAAAATCATTTCCATCGGGTAATATTCTTCTTAAATATTTCAGGCGTAAATTCAAATCCCTGCTTGTAGACAGAGTGAAAAAGTGCTGAAGCAGGAATTTCAGCAACTCCTCCTTATCCGCTCCAACTTTCAGATTTTCCAAAATGTGCGCATTCTGCTGGATCCTCGCTAATTTCGAATTCACTTGTAATTCCGTCGAATTCAAAGTCGAGTGATTTCGATTTGCCGAATTCTCCCCGGTTGTACTCAAAGCCGTCACAATTTTTTCCTTCATTCCCTCTTTGGTTTCTTCCGTTATATAACCCAAGCTGGATTTCGCGTTGCAGTAAACATCAAATATGACATCGGTGAAGGCTCGCTTCGGGTTTGTTCCACGCAGGATTTGCTGCGATATCAAAAAGGTCGCTTGAAGCAAACTCGAAACGTTCGGTTTTTCACCTTAAAAAATTAAAAAAAAACATAATAACTGTTGCTTCGAATCTAATTAAGCGATCTGTGTAGTTAAATAAGTCCTGCCGATTTTTTTAAAATTATTTATATTTTTTTTAATTGAAATTGAAAATAATCAAAATTACCAATTGTGGATTCGCAAATGTGCCGATGCAAATCCCACAATGATTTCCTCAAAGAAGCCGCCAATAAACCGTTCTCCTGCATCAGCGAATCCGTATCCAACAAGTTCCCATTCCTTCCTTCTTCTTCATTCAACATATAAATCTCCACACCACGATTCCTCATTGCCCTGTAATTTATAAAAAAATATAATTATTAATTAATTCATTAAATAAAATTATTATTCATATATTTGGAAAGATAGCGTCAGTGCCATCTTCTGCCCAATTTGAACGATAGCATAAACCATGGGGGGTTTAGGCTATTTTGCCTAATTTCAAGTGCCATCGTCAACAATTATTATTGATTGTTTTGATTGTCGTTTAATTCACCTCGATATTTCTCCATTTTTAGGATCCATCGTCAGGAACAAGCGGAATTCAGGATGGGGTTTCACGCTGACCATCTTCCCCTCCTCGTCGACGCCCCTCTCGCCGATCGTGAGCACTCCGTTTGGTTCTAAAAGGGCGTTGAGTCGATCTAAAACGGCGGGACTGCAAAGATTCACGTTGTCGACTAACAGCCAAGAACCCTCTTGGAGACACTGAAATATGAAAACAGATAAACGTTTTACTTAAAACCCACAAGAAAATAAATTTTAAAAAATGCTCTAGCTGTAAAAATAAACTAGTTGTGAAAATCAACGATATGAAGACAGTAGGGTAAAACCAGTCGCTTGGAGTGAAATTCTTGACAGCTTTTGTTTTTTCGCAACTGTCAAAACGAGCAAAAAAATGTTTGTTTCCTAAATAACTCGTTTATTTTGGGGTTCAAGAAAAAACGTTTCTAATAAACTCGTAGAAAATTCAATTGTCTACGAATTTTGTTTGAAACTATTTTTCACAAGTGCCGAAACGAACGAGAAATCGTCTTTTGTAACATTAATTTCCAGGCTATGTTCACTAATTGATAGTTTGAAAAAAAAAAGTTTCAAACAAAAGTTGTTCAGAGTTAAATAATTCCGCGCGAATTCCATTTGAGAATAATTGTTCTAGCTGTCAATATAAGCATAACCTCGAAATTTACAGAAAAATCAACGATATAACTCGCTTATTTTGACAGTTAGGAAAAACTTTCTCAAAGAAAAGACGTTCGGAATGGAATTTTTGCGATCACAATACTTTCCCTTGACCGCTGTTCAAGGGAGAGTATTGGGATCGAAAATACGAGAAAGTAAAAATTGCACAATAAATTGAAGACTATATATACATATATATATATTTTTGATTGGCTCACTTTGATGAGAACTGAGTCGACCCATTCGAATTTCCCGCCGGCGTTCAGACTGTTTTCCTCCTCCACTTTTCTCCGAATCGTTTGCGACCTCTTTAACAACTCTGCGATTTCCTCTTTGACAGTCACATCCTTATTGTTCGAATCGATTTCCTCCAGAATCGTTGTCAGTTTCGACAGTTTCTTCAGAAAATCCTTGGTTTCCTCCGTCATTGAATTGAATTTCCCAGCTGGTAAATAATATAGTAATAATAATAATAATAATAATAATAATGGTGTTTTGCTTTTCTTACCCGAGCGGAAGATTTTCAGGAATCCTTCCCATTTTTGAGTGTACTTCACAGCTGTCTTGGTTTTGTTGGACAAGAATAAATCCCGCGTGATTTTCAATAGCAGATTCTCGAAGCGTTTGGCCAAGTCCTCAAGATGCCTCGTGTAGTCAGCCTGTAATGAAAAAAGATAAATGAAATAATGAAAAATAAATAATAATGAGAAAAAAAAAGAAAATATTTGAAAGATTCTTTCTTCTTAAATAAAATGAAACAGAGATGATTCTTTCTTCTGTCGGAAAGAGTGTGGGGTATTTATTTTACACGAAAAAAATAATTTTCGGTTCATTAAGTTAAAGCCTAATTTACATAGTGTCTTATGAGAACGGTTAAAGCGAGACGCGCCGATTGACGCTTTTTGACGCGATGTTAATTATACTAAGATAATTTTGCTTACAGAAAAACCAGCGACTTAAAGCATGTGATTCAGAAAGAATTTATCTACATTTCCAATTTAAAATCAATGAAACGAGCTTTTTGCGCTTGCCTACAAAAAATTGTAAAGACTGACAATATTTTCGATAATTTTTCAAAGACAAACTTTACACACTCACTGTACGAAAACTATTTATTGTATATTCCTTAAACTAACACAGTTGATGCTCCCATTCATTATGAACAATTTGGTTATAATTTTAAGTTAATCTACGAGTTTCGGATTTTTCACGAAAATCGCCTTTTTTTCCTTAAAATATCGATGATTTTTTTTCTTCTGAAAAATTCTGAAAAACATCAACACATTTGAAGATATTATAAAAAGAGCGTGAGATAATTATTTTACACGAAAATGTTCATTTCCTGTTCATTTAAGTCTTTAAAATTGTTAAAGTCTAATTTCTCTTCAATCAAACTTTTGATTTTATTTCAATATTTTTTATATTTCCCATAATTGTTGATTAGGAAATTAATTATCGCGATTAAAGCTAATCAAGCTTAACCCGTATCATCAGCACTTTAGCGTTTGCGGTTTGCCGAACCGACTGTATTGCCACCGATCTGCGAAACTAATTGCAAGGGCCGAATTATAATCCCGACGCTGATAATGTTTAGTTGATTGTGCTCGCATTACGTTCCGTTCCCGCTGTATTGAAATAATCGATTCGCGTCGTAAATTGACCAGAAAGCCATTACTAAAGCCGGAACTGGACGCGCGGGGATGCAAGAGCACCTGCACGTACCTCCTTTTACCACCCTCCCCGTGGTAATCGACTCGGAACGGAATCTGTATTGCTCTCGTGATTGCGTGGAGCATTTACTTAACGGCAGAAAAGAATAACAGAACCCCGGGCTTAGGTTTGTTTACATTGGCTGTTGATCAACGGGGAATTGAAAAAGTTCGTGGAATTTAATCGTGAAATACAACTGGATTTCATATAAAATTTTCACACATTTCGATTCAAATAATTTTCAAATAAAAAGAAATTTTAAAATAATCAATTTACTTAACTGAATAGTTAATTTAATTATTAAAACAAGAATTGTTATTCATTTTTTATGCGAATACAATAATCACATGGGAACAAAAAAAAATGATGCAAATTATTTGAATCAAATAATTGTTTAAACCTTTGTAAAATTTTGTATCCTCTACACTCCGCCCTTATCCTTAATGCACTAACCCTAATAAGCACACATCTTACGTTCCATTACTACTTAATGCTAGGGATCCCGTGGGATGTAAGTATAAAACCATGTCTTGACGCTAGGGACGGTGATGAAAGAAAACGAAAATAAGAAATAAAAATCGTCTCGTCGGTTATACACAGTGGTTTATTCCACTTTTTTGAACACCCACTAATCACGAATAAAAATTGCTCATGAAAAAAAATGCTGGAAATTATTATCAATAAAGTAAATACTTTCTACATTGCACGCACTCTTGATGAAACGAAATTATAATATTACGTCATTTCAAATTAGAACAATTGTTTAGTTTCATATTATTATATTCAGTTTCCTCGCACGGGTTTCAAAGGAATTACAAAAATACAATAATTATTATTTACAATACATATAAAGGGTGTAAAATTATGAGTGACCCCATTTGAATTATTAAGTAGAAAAATTTCAATGCAATAATTATAAATATCAAATGTGCTGTCATATCTCGAGATTTGTTAAGATATTGAGCGCTGGCCGATTGCTCAAAGAATATTTCATGTAGAGAAGGTTTTAAGAATTGATTCAATTATTCAAACACAGCGACAGTTGCGGCAAGAGTTTAATGTTGAAATGGCTCTTTCTCGCAAGACAATTAAAAGACGGGCCATAAACTATCATCATATGGAATTGGTTTCAACAAGACGCTGCAAGGTCTCATTCGTCAAATTTACCTACGGAAGTCTTGCGAGAGATCAGCCGTGGCCTGCGCGCTCTCCTGATTATTTTTTGTGGGGCTACGTAAAAAAAAACTCAGGAAGACTTAAAAAATGACATAAGACAAGCTATTTCTGAGATTCCCGCTGAAATGGGTCAACGTGTAATGGGGTCAATGTTGCAGATATGCATAGATAGAAATCGAAGTCACCTGTTCGATGTAATTTTTAAGTATTGAAGTTCAAAATAATTAAGAATAAAACTTGGAGTGTCCAACTTTAATTTCCATATTTAATTGAAAAAGAAAAAACAATTTTGTTGTATATTTGTAGTGTCTATAATTAGGTCACTTATTATTTGAAACCCTTTATGTAACAATATTGTGAAATGGCTATAAATCAAAGGTCTTTAATCCTGTATTTTATATAATTTTCTGTGTAAGGAAGTCCGAAATGGTTCGGGTAAAAAGAGACAAACGTGGAAACAATCAACCTGATTGGGACAACAAAGAAAATGAGACTATATTTCAGAATAAGATTAAAAAAATGTCTGTTAATCTGTTAATATAGATTATTATTATTATTTGTGAGTGTGTGTTTTAAAGACAATTACGATTATTTCGTAATGAAAATTTTAAATTCTTGTTTCTATTTCAAACAGATGCAATTAGTAAGACATCGGTTGAACAAAAACCTGCGACAGATGGGCTTCGTCGTCGTCGGCATCCGTCCGAAATATCGAATATTGAATCGGCGCGAATTTAAATAATTGAATTCCTCTCCACCCCAACAAGCTTCGTCTCCTTCAATTTAATTTATTCGTCGAAAGAAAGAAAAAAGAGAGAGCGAGAAAAATCCGTAGTGTAAACTGCATCTGCAGGGAATGCCCACCCTTTAATTGATCGCGATTGTTGTGCTCGACGTCCGACTCGAATATTTAAATTGAGAACGATTTTTTAGTTTGTTAATTAATTGGATTTTTTATCTTAAGACATCTGTCTTAAAATTAATTCAAATTCTTGATGGAACTTAATACTAATATTGGGTAAAAAAAAATCACTCTTGTTATGTTTCAATTTTTCAATTTATTCAGATTTTTTATGACTTAGGATTATTTTTGCAATTTAAAATGAGATAACTATATTTACGCATGATTAATGAGAATCAAACAACTTAATATTCCTCACAAAGCATCTTGTTTAATATTATCATAAGTATTCTCTGTGTAGACTCGAAATTATCGCGTTAACAGCAAGTTTAAGCTGGTATTATTATTAGTTTATACGGGAGGCTTAACGTCATTGGTTGTAACAATAACCGTCGCGGAGAGAAATTGAATTAGCTAAATCGATATGCAAATTAGACGCAATCATAATAAGCGCATAATAATCCCTTAATCTCGATGGCCCATTACTTAGCGTTATCATCTCGATCGTAATTTCACCATAATTAGCAATCGTTTTAAATAAAAAAAAATCGAAGATAATAAAACGGACTGTAATGGCAGGACCTCGGGTACTAGTTCCGTTTTATTTCCCCTTTCTTACATGCTACATACATTTATATATCCTTACTCCCTAACCTAACACATATATATATTTTTTTATTTCTCTCACTTCAGAATCAAACGATCCCACCCCGCTCCTTCACGCATTAACTCACAAGGAAAGCTCCCGACTTTCATCCGGGAGTTGTTCTCCGTCCAGGCTTTTTCGTACATAATTAATGTGCTGTATTTCATCATCCCCTCGGGGGAGGAGTGCGGAGGAACGGGCGGTCGTTACATGGGGATTTGCCTGTCTGAGCAAAGAAAGTTCGCCGAGGGAGAGAAAAAGGAAAGTTAATTTGCCCGGCCTCGACTCGAACTTCTTTTCTCCTCTGGGCGCTGCGCCGCTCAAATGGTGAATGCGCCGGGCCGTTTTGTTATGAGTTGTAATTAATCCGATCGAGGGGAGGGGAGGAGAGAATCGATGGAATTTTTGTTTTGAAGTAAGACGCGGTTTCGCGAAGAAAATTCAAATTGCACGCTACGATTTTCGTTTATATAATACGAATCTGGTCTTCTACATCATGAGAATGTGCAATCTTTAAATAGGCGGAAATAAATCTGTTTTATTTCACATTTCATACAAAAAATTATATACAGGGTGTCGCAGACTTGATAATACGACCACGCGTTTTTTTTTATTATTATTTTTTTATCGAACTTACATCTTGAAATGGGTTTTAACGGTGGACTTGATTAATCGTGAGGGGAAGGGGGTTTAAATTTGCGGGCGAGCAAAGACGTGACCGCCAGTCCGGAGCAGGAGCACCTTAAGGCTAAGGAAAGGTTGAGGGAAAGGATAATGGGGAGCAAAAGCGAACGGAAAAAGGTATCACTCAAATTCCGGATAAGGGATGCAAATCAGAAGCGCGCACAGAACCAGCCCGAGAGGGCATTATGCGAGATTTATTTCAAACATCCCCGCCGCGTTTCTTACCCTCACAGTAGCAGCCAGAAAAGATTAATATTCCTTATTTGTATGTATGAATTTTCGGCGGAATTATTCGCAGGCTAAGACTGAGCCGCTTTAATCCTCCAGGAGAGTTTGCACATTTCGTCGAGGGTTTTATTTAAAGAAAGCAGGAAAGTCAAACGTAGATAGATGATGATGGGGGGGATTGTTTAATGAGAAACGGGAGGAAATTGTAATTTTTGAATTGCAAATCTGAATGTACTTTTGATAATTCCCTATGATTTTGTATGCAATTTTCTAATGGATTTCGTTGGATTACGCATTCATTGGATTCTTAATTTAAAATATGCTATATTCGAATCGAATTTAATGTTAGTTTTTCGAATGCGATTCAAAATACGGGCATATTTCCGATCAGCAAATCCATTTAATAAAATAAATAAAAATGATTTGAAAATAATTACTAAATTATTTTCACATTTAGCTCCGAGACTTTTGACTTACGTTACGTAAGTAACGTAATACTCTTTCCTATTTATAACTGTTTGTGCTTATCCTACCCGGGGAAGATTTACGATGAATTTTAAAATCGATATCCGCCATCCGGACGTCATCAATGAACACCCGTTGTTGCGGTTTTAGTCGCGCAACGGGGAGATAACGGACCCGAACTGAATTCTCTTCCATTCTTTGTACTTAGATATAGACTTGCGTTTTTTTTTACTTTTAGCCCCATTTCTATTGAGACCAAGAAAAATATTTCATGTTTTAAAAAAAAAAAGAAAATTAACTACTTTTGACCATGGCACTATCTAGCGGCGATAAAATTACTTTTATTTATTATTATTGTCAATAATTTTATTCAGCACAATTAGTTCTTTCGTATAACATAAAACAAATATTCGCCTAGAAAAAAGCCATTCGACATTTGCTCATTACAAATACGAATCTTCTCCTGTACTTTCAAGAGTAACACAAAAGTTGCAAAACATTTTTGATTCACGATTTTGAAAAAGTATAGTCTTAAGATGCATTTATTAGAACTTACTTTTTTTGTGAGATATGAGATCTCATTATTACATTTTTGACTCTTCAGTAGGCCCCTGTCGGAAGAATCACGAACTTGATTGATTCAAATAACATGACAAGAAAATTTTACAAAAATTATTATAACAATATGTACAGTTGTGTTAATAGTCTGTCATGGTGTATACCAACACCGCCATTGCCGGTCCCAAGCCAGGGTCAGGAAGAAGGAGGGGGAGGGAGGGCACTACCCATCTTAGATGGTGATCAATGGAACGAATACAAGAAGTGCTGTAAAGAAAGAGCGAAGATCATATACACCGTAAGGTATTGCCCAACAGTTTTACACCAATTACAGGACAAAATTAATACATTTCATAAAGAAATACAACAACTCAACCAACATAAGATCAAACTATTTGATTAAAAATTGTTTTTGAGAAACTCAAGAAGAAACTTTTCAGTGGAATTTCGCTAAAAAAAATCCCAAAATTTTTAAAAACAATTATTTTAAAAATCATGTTTCAGTGGAAACAAAAACCAGGTTGTTCCTGAGTTGCTTGCATTCGACCATCCGCTTTTTTTCTGTATAAAATTATTATAATTAAAAAAATACGCTGAAAGCGTGTTTGAAAAAATAATAACAAACGCACCCACCGGGACGTTTTCAGCGGGCCGTCAGTGATTTTTTTAATAAATTAGCGGGAATCGCGGGGAATTGAATTAACGTCCCGTCCGTCCACACACACTCTCTCTCCCTCTAAAAAAATAAAAAGCCGCACACACACGCAATTACACAAAACGGCAAAAGTAATAAGTTGATTATCACCGCTCGGAGAGAGCCATTTCATTTTTTTTTTCGCTTCCCCATGTTAAAATTACATCCGCATCCGGACCATATAAAAAATCTACATTACCATGATTAAAAACAAAAACTGTAACATTTCGTTGTTTTTTCTTCCTCGCGTTTCCTTTCATTACGCTCATTATAAAAAGCTGTTGGAACAGATCGAATGAAACGAATAGATGAAAGAGTTCGAACGGAACGAACAGATCAAACAGTTCGCACAGTTGGAATTGAGCGAACAACTCAAACAATTCGAACGGAACAAATAAATCAAACATTTCTAAACGGATTAAAGAGTTCGAACAATTCGAATAGAATGAACAGATTAAACAGTTCAAAGAGTTCGAACAGTTTGAACGGAACGAACAGATCCAACAGTTTGATAATTTAAAGAGTTCGAATGGAACGAACAGATTACAAAGTGCGAACGGAACAAATAAATTAAACAGTTCGAACCGAACGAATAGATAAAACAGTTCGAATGGAATGAATAGATTGAACAGTTCGAATAGTTTGAACAGTTGGAAAGGAAGGAACAGATCCAACAGTTTTCACAATTTAAACAGTTCGAATGGAACGAGCAGATCAAATAGTTCTAACCGTTTGAACAGTTCGAACTGAATGAACAAATCCAACAGTTTGAACAATTTAATCAGTTCAAACGGAACGAGTAGATCAAATAGTTCTAACTGTTTAATAAACAGTTCGAACGGAACGAACGATTCGAAAAGATCAAACAGTTCGTACAGTTGAAATAATTCGAGCGGATCGAATCGTATCGAATGATTCGAACACTGCGAGAGCCTTTCACTTATTCGAATAGTGAAGTTGCGCGGCGGTGTTTACGCGAAGGAATGTCCGTGGGGAATGCGTTGAATATTTAAGAAAGGGGGCGAGCACGTCAAATATTAAGACGCTCCTCGGCGCAACGTCGCTATTTACCATTCCGAGACCCTTTCGGGGCGGTGTTCCCTCGCGTGCAGCTGGGAGGAGAGCATTAGGAATTTCCGGAAACGGAAGGAAGGAAGCGAAACGCGCGACATTTTTACGCGACCCCTCGCGAAATTGCGTCCGTTTTTCTCCCCTTCATCAGAGTTCGCGGCGGTAAAACCACAGAAATTTCCCCAGCTTACTTATTTCGTACTCCCATCAACTGTGATATAAGATATATACATTTACAGTGAGGATTTTATTTAATTGAACATCGTAATAAAAATCTTTTCGTAGTAAGGAAATAGAGACATAGATATTTAATATTTTATGATAGAAAATCAACAATAAATGATGGACTTTTCTAGTTATGAATTTATTAATCGTCCGCCTTATTAAATGCTTGGTAGCGCCAGCAATATGTCTCATAATAACTAAACAATTGTTAGTGACACATTTATGACAGTTTATATTCATTGTTTATCGACTATTTAAACATTTTGTGAAAGAAAATCAAAAATAAATAGTGGACTTTCTGAGTTATGATTATTTAATTTTCGTCATATTGAATGTATGCGTGAGCTAGCAATTATATTATATTATTAGGATGCAACTATATTATTGTCTTTAAAGATTTTGTTACTTTTACACAAAAAGTTATAAAATGTTTCCATTGGTTAATTATTGATTTAAATTATAAAAAAAATGGTGGAAGCGCTGGGCCACTACTGGAATTATTACCAGCTTCACACGCATCTATAAATTCATCACCATTCATGTATGTCACATTAATAATATGCTAATATCACGATGTCTTTAGCATAGTGCGCGTTAAAGTTATTCTCCTTGGGAATGAGTAGTTAGTCAAGATCAGAGTGTTGGTTAGGTCGGGACATTAATTATACAAGTAAAGGGCCGGCATAATTACGGCATGAATTATTGCGCGCGGGGTGTTTGATCGTCGCGATCGAGCCCTAATTAACTTGCCAGCTAAGTCCGCGACGAATTTGCAATTGAAATCGGCGCAACCCCGAATCGAAGACCGGAACGCATGGATTAAAATTGAAATCCGCAAAACGCTTTGAATATTATTCAATTAATTTTAACCAACCTAGAAACTAATATTGGATTACCAATAACACTATATTAGTTAATAGTACACATATGCAATGTAAAAGAAAATGCGGTCGCTGCAATAAAACTAAACTTTTATTTCTAAGCTATATTATAAAAAAATATTCTAATTTATAATATAAGAACGAAAAATTTTATGACTTAAAATGTCGCAAATATAGCGACAACGGAATGCACTTTTTCAATATAATTTCTAAACTGTTAGAGATAGAATAAAAATTCAAATTAGAGAGTTGATAACTAAGTAAATGTGTTAAAAAAATTCTAAACGTACTTTGATTGAATAAATTGATTGTTAAATACGTTTCTCTGGAAGGCTTAAGATAGATAATTACAAAGTAATCATTACGATTACTCACGTTTCTCGAGAAAATCATTAATATCATTAGTGAAAACATTATTTTAGCTATTGTTTTTGTAACCATAAAATAAATGAAATACATTTTTCTTCTATCGGAGAATATGCTTTTTCTTATAACCGTCTCGTGTGGTCATTACGGGTGGGAAATCAGCAGTTTGTTTCACCTAGAAAGAAGAGGATGGGGGGATGAGTGACGCTGACGAATGACGTCCTCCCACCCCTTCTCAACGTGAGACAAAAACGGGGACGAGTTCGTTCGTTTCCTCTTTCGCTGACGGCGTGATGGATTCCCGCACTTAGCGGCCGCATAATCTCTTGTAATCATTACGGCTGCGTCCAGCAAAAAAAGAAACAGCTACATTGCTCAATTTTCGAAACGAAATAATCGTTATTTCTTTCCCCACGATTCTATAGATTATCCAGATATATCTCACATCCTATGTATGCATGCATTTTCAATTCAAACTTCACATACATTTTTCAATATTCGTCTTACGAGCGGTGAGAATTTTATATTCTGTGTATTTGTTTAACGTACTTACGTAACGTAAGTCATAAGTCACAGAGCAAAATGTGAAAATAATTCATTAATTATTTTCAAATCATTTTTATTTAATATATTCATATTCTGTATATTTCTGTGATTATTTCGTGTGTGTATTTCAGCGATTCCATGGAAAAATCAATTAGCAAATTTTCATTAAAACTCGCGCGATAAACTTTAATTGATGTGGGTGGGGGCCCTGTCCTGCGTGGGTTCTACAACACATGATTCCGGCAAAAATCCACCGCTAACATGTAAATTAGTGCGCCTAGGATTGGGCAGGAAAGTTTCACACAACTAATTTGAATTCCGACAAGTGCTCAGTCCCTCGGCAGCGCCAACGAACGAACGGATTAATTCATTACGCGCGTTAACCTTTCAAATGCACATGCAGATAGGGAATAGAGAAAAAAAAGAGGGATTTTAAAGTTTTAGTTAATACAAAAAAATATATATACTAATTTGTACCACAAACGATAAATATAGATAAAAGCAATGCATACAAAAAATATAATAAGATATTTTGAATTATCTATTAAGCGCGATCGATAATTCAAAATATCTTATTATATTTTTTGTATGCATTGCTTTTATCTATATTTATCGTTTGTGGTGCGATAATTCTCCCAGGTTAGAAAATTATTTTTCTGAATATTCCAAAAATCATAAAAAATATTATCTTTTTAAATACTTTGATGAAACTACGTGGGGATATTAAGTATAGCTTGATCTTTCAGAATATGTAAAAAACAAAAATTACCCCATCCACAGTTTTTGAGATAATTTCAATTTTAGCGCAAAAGACAGTTTTTATTGCGTTTTTCTGAATATTTCCAATTCAAAAAATCATAAAAAATATTATTCTTTTAAAAACTTTGATGAAACTACGTGGGGATATTAAGTAAAGTCTGTTCTTTCAGAATATGTAAAAAACAAAAATTACCCCATTAACAGTTTTTGAGATATTTTCAAATTTAGCGCAAAAGACGGTTTTTAATGGGTTTTTCTGAATATTTCCAATTCAAAAAATCATAAAAAATATTATTCTTTTAAAAAACTTGATGAAACTATGTGGGAATATTAAGCAAAGCTTGCTTTTTCAGAATATGTAAAAACAAAAATTACCCCATCCACAGTTTTTGAGATATTTTCAATTTTAGCGCAAAAGACGGTTTTTATTGCGTTTTTCTGAATATTTCCAATTCAAAAAATCATAAAAAATATTATTCTTTTAAATACTTTGATGAAACTACGTGGGGATATTAAGTAAAGCTTGCTCTTTCAGAATATGTAAAAAACGAAAAATACCCCATTCACAGTTTTTCAGATATTCTCAATTTAATGCGAAAATACGATTTTTATTGCGTGTTTCTGAATAACAAATAAATATATTTTTTTTTAATACCTTGAAAACTTTTCAAAATTAATAAATAATAATGATTAATGTAATAAATTCACTGAAAATTACTTCATTGTTTTATTAATATCGCGAAATGAAACGAACGAAACACAAATTTATCCGAGTAGTAAAAATGTAACAGCGCATAACATGCAGTAGGGAGACAAATCATCCGAAATTTTATTGTCCACGTAAATGGATGAGAGAGCGAAACGCGCGCAAATTTTGATGTGTCAATTATGGTTTTATTGCCCGGCATTATTAGGCTGTTACGAGTGCATCGTAAAACACAACAATTTCCCGTTCGGTACGTTCATTACAGACGAATAGAGGATTGCTTGTAAAATTAGTCCTGATCATAACGAAAACTCTTATTTTTGAGAGTAACTAGGTAAACTTATAGTGTAAGTCATTTTTGCAGTTGGAAAAAGGGAATGATCGAATTTTATTGATCATTGCCAATAATTTTTCCTTGTAATTAGAAATGATAAGGAGCATCATTGCAAATCTCAGGGGGTTTCTTAACAAAAACACCAAAGTAAATTAGATGCAGTTTGAAAAAAAAAATCATAAGATTTTTATAAAAGTTGCATCGTATTTGCACTAATATATTTTGTATATAATCGCATTTTTTATAAAGAAATCCCATTACAAAGCTTCAAGGTCGATTTACAACGATGCCTTTAAATGTTTATCTTTCTTATAATTTCCAATTTCAAATTTATTCTTTTCAGAAAATTTCACTTCTGCGTAATTAAATTTACATATTCCCAAAAAAATCCATTTGTTTATTATTTCACAACGTGCTCGCAGTAAAATTTGTAGCGTAGTAATAAAATTAACAGCACTCGGCGGACTTTCAGGGGAAATATTCAAATTACATCAATTACATTTACGAGAGTGCGAAGGCGTGTGAGCGCGATCTCTGCGGCGAACATCCCCCCACGCCCGTCCGGGGTAATTGTCAGGTGTCGTTTATTAGATAAAGAAGGCCTTCCCTTACTTTAGGGAGCATACGTTACACCACCCGGGCAATTAATGACCTAAATAATGACCCAAATCGAGAGTGAAATCAGAGAGTGAGGACGGTTATTACCTTCGCGCTATCTCTTACGTCTCGGCGTTGATGACTCTGTTTAGGGTCGTCGTTGTCGTTAGTCGTGTCAGATTACACGGGAGGGTTAATTTACCATTGAAAATAACCGAGCATTTTAACAAGATGCGAGTTGGGATTAATAAACAACACAAACCTTAAAAAAATAAAACATACGCGATTTTTAAAATTCGTCATTATATGAAAGTAAAAAATAATTAATTATTTAACAATTAATTCCTTTGAATAAAACAAAAACATTGTATTTATAACACTAAATTTAGTGTTATAAAAAGTTTAAAGTGTTTTATTCAATTGATAAACTATCGAATCATAATATTCGATCTGTATTATTTATCAATCGAATATTTTCATTAATATGAATCAGAATAATAATAATAATAATACATTTTACTGCCCAATAAAAAAAAACAATTACAGGACAATTTCAAAATGATTCAATAATAATTACGTAACATTTCATAGAATAATTAATGTCAACGAAAACAACACCTTCATATTCAGTGATGAACTCCGAACCGTTCATCTTGCTTGTCGCAATAACTAGTCGAGGTGTATTTGTCTTGTCAGTGACGCCGTAATTCCGGGTCAGCCTGTACACACAATCCCAACAGTGGTAATTACATAAGGATAAGCGCACGTTCAAATGTCCCCCCAAAAATCTCGTTAATATTTGAATTAAAGATATAAAGTTACTCTACAGTCATAACGAGGAGAACGTACAATGATTTTACAGTCACAAAATAAATACGTGTAGCGACAATAAAGTCCTAATTATGAAATAATAGTGACTCGCAATGACTTTAGAGTCAAATTCGATCTAAAATAATGACATAACGTGACATTAGGGTCAATTTCTCATTTGTAAAGTCATAACTATGTAATAATCACGACATGAAATAAAGTTGCAATCATAAATAAAGACGCGTAACGATATAAAAGTCATAATTAGACAATAATAATAATTCACAATGACTATAAATTTAATTTTTATCTAAAATAATGACGTAACGTGATTGTAGTCATTTTTAGCCTTGTAAAGTCATAAATAGGTAATATCAGCGACGTACAATGACTTGACAGCCATAAATAATGAAGTGAAGTTATATTAAAGTCATAATTAGGCAATAATAGTGACTTACAATGACTTTAGAGTCAACTTCTGTCTAAAATAATGACGTGACTTTAAAGTCAATTTCTGATACGAGTGACCAAAGTTGTAAATACTAATTTCAAACCCTTTCATGTCATTACTGAAAAAAAAAAAACAACACGGACGTGAAAATTGAAACTGACAAACGTAAATCTAGAAGTCAACACTTCAATGTGGTGTCTTTCGGCTATGAATTTTCCGAGATTCAATAACGATTTATTCTTTTTAGCTGTGAAACTTTAAAATAATCGCACAATTTTCCATTTAACGTAAATGGATTTTCACGATGAGTTGAAACCCCAACCAAATTCCCATCAAATATTTATTAACCCCCTTCACTACTCTCGTAAACAAACAAACAACAAAAAAAAAGTAAACTCTTTGCGCCGCACTGCAAGAGATACGATACAGCAGCGCGCGGAATAATGGCGCAACGAATTTTCGTGGGTACACACCCACAAACTTTTACGAGACACCCTTTTATGTGTGGGGAATATTAGTGTTTATTCTCTCGTCCGAATGAATAAATCATGTACCTACGGAGGGGAGGGAGAAAGGGCAGTAAAATTTGCAATCCCATTGAATTTTATAACTGACCTTCTTCCGCCGGGCTTTCCGGATACGTACGGGGGGCGTAGTAAAGGGAACGCGCCACCTGCAAGACGACGGACTTTACGACTTTTTATCAAGATCCCGGGAATTTGCGGTCGCCCCCGTCGCGTTTTACGAGGGATGGGTCCGAGATATCCCCCGAAAATGGAATATTTTTACGAATAACTCGCTTCCCCACTTCCTTCCTTAAAATAATAATAAAAGCAACTAGAAATAATAAATGGAGAGAATTTTTGAGTGTTTGCGAGTAGTAGAGACAGCATGGAATGAGTGAAATCATCCGAGTATAAAGAAATCTACTTTGTAATTGTACATTGTTGAGTAGATGCGAGTTAAAATGAAAAACAAATTGTAATTTTTTAATTGATCCACCAAGACATCACGAGAAATAAATATTTCGATTCTTAACAAATAAGTGAATTTAAAAAATATACATTTTAAATAATCGGTGGCTGAGGCTTTCACTTTGATTTTTTTAATATTGGAAATGTGATTTTTTTAATAAAAATGTATTCTATTTTTAAATAAAACAACAGGTTTTTAGGTTTAATAAAATTTATTATAGAAACACTGCCACAATTGGTTCACCAACACAAAGGCATTTTCAGGCAGATGATAAACAATTGTAGCAGTGTATCTACAACAAATTTTGTGAAACTCAAAAAAAATCGTTGTTTTATTTACAAATAAAATATTTTTTATTAAAAAATTACATTTCCAATATTTATAAATAATATGATTTATAATAATCAAGACATTTATTTTTTCATTAGAATACAGTATTCATTCATTTTTTATATAATTAGTTTATTTTTTATATATATACCTCCCAAGTTAGTTACTCGAACATGTTGAGAGGCCGGTCGGAGGGAGGTGGAGAAGAGATTTTTTTTAAATTAAATTGTATAAGTTTCGAGAGACGGCGCAAATATTTCTAATTAAACTTCTACACTGATATCATATCTCTCACCCCCATTTCCAAGCACCGAAAAAAAAGTAAATAAAAAAGCAAGACTTAAAATGTCTCAGAAAAATAAATATCCAACAACCCGATATTTCCCTATAAACGCAAACAAGACAGTTTCCATCATGTTGCAATGAAAGAAAAAATAAAATAAAAAAAGGGGGCGGGTGTTGCTGGAAAGCTTATAAAAAATAAAAAAAGGGTTCAATATCATCGATGTTATTTCCAGGCATCTTTTTTTTTTTTTCATTTATTTTATTTTGTGAGTTAACAGGAATATTCTTTCTTTGAACGCAATTAATTAATTTTATTAATAAAATTTTATAAATATTTTCCTTCCTAACGTAACATTTTTATTTCACCATTTTATATATGTTTTGTAATGTTTTTAGTGTGCCATACTTTTCTTGTAAATTATTAATATGTAGTTATAAATGTAATTTGGAAATGGAGATTTCGTTAATGAAGTGAAATTTAAATTGAAAAAAGAGCCTAAATCGCGAGTAATTCATATCAATTTTATATGTAATTAATATTCGACGAAATTGATTGATTGATTTTGAAAATTTATATTTTTATACAAAACTTATATTTCCAGTCTTACCCATGAGAAATTCACAGCCACGAATCCCGGCACCTCCACCATGTAGAAAAATATAACTTGGGAACTCTTTAGGAACGATTGTTATGCAGGATATATTCTTTGTACTCTAATTAATACCATTAAACAATTTACAGAGTATCATTTTGTTTAAATAATTTATTTCCATCATGAGGATCTCCCGATGTACGGAATTTTCAAAAATCGAAAAATATAGCTTGGGTGCCGCACCATCCCTAGGAAGGCTTATCTCGGGGGGATTCTCATCTCGGAGAATTAATCTGTGGGGGATGCTAGACCAGTGCGGAAGGTCCAGAATCGGCGAAAATCTATTACATTACATTTTTCATATTTAATTTGAATTAATTTTTTGTTTGTTTTTAATATGTATTTTTCTCCTTCTTCTATTCAAAGTACGAAATTCATCATCCGTTCAGTAGCAAAGCACGTGAAATATTCCCCACTCAAGTTTCCTTACGTAAAAGCGTGAATAATGTAATAATTTGTTAGATTAATAAGTGAAATATTCCGGATCCACCACTAAAATCCATCTTGTTCTTTTCTTTTGTCACCACAAAGAAAGCACTGAAAAAAATTGAAACGCTTAGTGGAGATAAAAAAAAGAAACATTATGGACGCGCGTAAATCTGCTCTGTCCGTTTCGTCTGAACGAGACGGATCGGATCAATTCGATGGGGACATCCTTAAAAGGGATCAAGGGATGAATTATCCCGTCGGATGTCTTCCGGAAGGAGCGTAAAGGTGGACGACGCCGACGTTCACGTTTCACCCTTTTAAAGGGGCCGTCAATCTTCCCTCCTCGAGCGACGGGGAGACAGAAGAGCGCTTTGAATATTCCGGAAGGACGCATCGTTCACCTGGTAGCGGAATGGCAAATTCCCAGGGACGTGTTTCTCGATTTTAAAGACAAAAAATAAATAAGAGGAAAGAATAACATAAGTCTGTGAATGTTTTGAATATGTCGGAATATTGAATAAAAATTATGGTGAATGCGCCGGGCGATGTCGTTATAAAATAAATGCTGAAAAAAAAAATCGATAAACTCAATCTCGTAATCAATTTTTAACATTTTATATAAGAAATAGTCACATTCTTTGCTACATTTTCGTAAAAAAAATGAAGTTGTTTGATATTTTTTTTTCGTTCAAATTTCACTTTTTTCCATGACATTTTCCAATCTGAAAAAAAATCTCAAAAACCCTTGATTATAATCATCAAGGGTTTTTGAGATTTGAGATAAGAAATGTGAGCTACCTAATTTCCCCAAAAATAATCATTATTAACCATTTTTAGCTGCTTAAATAACACCGTGAAATTAACATGGAGCTTTATGGGAACGGTTTAGTCTGGACCCGGAAATTGATCGTTTTCAATGTATCTGCGATTAGACGAAAATTATTATGTTCACAGACAACTTAGAAGAACGGGGTTTTTAACATTCGATTCTTAAAAAAAATAGGAATATTTCCACCAAAAATCATCCTTCCAAGTCAATTGTAGTCACCAGAAAAAAATCGCAAAAACGAGATAAAATTTCGCCCATTTTATAAAGTCCCATTTTACAAGCGAATTGATTCAAAACTAGTCACTCAATCTTGTTCAAATTCTCGTAGCGTATGCTCCCATTCTTTAGCTACATTTTGGTGTAAAATGAAGTCGTTTGGCGATTTTTTGATTTTCGTCGAAATTTCACATTTTTCCATCTTTACAATATTTTGAAATTTTGGTGATTTTTTTTCTCTCCTAAAAATCTGAAAAAAATCTCAAAGACCCTTAATGACAGTAGAAAGAACGCGGGCTATTTAGATCCTTGAAAAATAATTATTATTTGCCATTTCTAGTTGCTTAAATAGCTCCGCGAAATTTACATGGGACATTATGGGAACCATTTAGTACGGGCCCGAAAATTCGGCGTTTTAAACGTATTTGCGGTTGGACAAAAATTACTACGTTCACAGACAACCTAGAAGAATGGGGTTTTCAACATTCGATTCTCAAATGTTTCAGCTATATTTCCGTTAAAAATCATCTTTCCAAGTCGCGTGTGGTAGTTAGAAAAAAATCGCAAAAACCCAGATGAAATTTCGGCCATTTTACAAAGTCGCAATTTACGAGCGAACTGATTCGAAACTAATCACTCAATCTTGTTAAAATTCTCACAGCGTATGCTCCTGTTCTTTAGCTACGTTTTGATATAAAATGAAGTCGATAGGCGATTTTTTGATTTTCGTCGAAATTTCACATTTTGTCATGCAAATTTTGGTAATTTTTTTTTTCTCTTCTAAAAATCTGAAAAAAATCTCAAATGCCCTTAATAACAGTAGAAGGAACGTGGGCTATTTACTTTCCCGAATAATAATTATTATCAAGCATTTCTGGACGCTTAAGTATCTGTGAAAGTTGTGAATTGAATTCGTGAACAAATGGTGAATGCGCCGGGCGTTCGATTCTTAAATACCCTCAAAAATCAACATAACCGATACAATCAATCAAGCATTAGCTTAATTAACGTTTATTGCGTTTCGCGTCGCGTAATCCGAAAGGTAAACGCGACGGCAACATCGGTGATGCAATTTATCGGAAGGTCGGGAGGACAATATTTGTTTTCGAGAGCGGAATTCCAATTTTGAGGGGCCCTTTTCGCTCCCTCTCGCTCGCGTCCATCCTCCACACCCATAAATGTTTTCCCATACTTGCCGACGCAGCACTCCACGTCCAGTTTTTTTATATACAAAAATACCACGTCGACAAGGCCGTAAATAATAAATTTAAATCAACATTTATCGAGGACTTGACTTTCAGTTTGGAATTGGGAAATAAGCGGAATTAAAAATTTAAAAAAATGGAACGAATGTGAATGTGCAGTGGGTAATAAATAAACAGAATTATTTAACAACAGAAGACTTCTATTTTTTGTTATAAATTATTTATCATTAAATATAGATCTACAATGAGACTTTGGGATTTAACTGCAGCATCCCAAAATCTCATTAAAGACACATATTTAATTACAAATAATTTACAACAAAAAAATAGAAGTCTTCTGTTGTCAAATAATTCTGTTTATTATATTAAATGCGAAAAATCATTTTTTTTTTAATTTTATTTTATTTAAAATCAAAATTCTACGATTCGCTCGTGCATTGCACCAACGATATTATTGAGCTCAACAAATTCCAGCCTGTACGCTTATATTACCGTTAACGATAGGAAATTTTGAGCAGATAACGCTCGTCGAGTGCCCTTAATTAATTGCCGTTATAATTGGCAGGGGGGTAATTACGGAGCGGCGCGCGCGCTTTTATTATTATTCCGAATCAATTAACGTAAAATGAACGGACGGACGGACGGGCGGGGCGGAACGGTTTATTTGTTTAAACAATGCTAATTCAAACTGAAACATCCTGGTAATTTCGATAATCAGGTTTCGCGGGCGCGTTAATTTAACCCGCGGTTAAAGCTGAAACGTTAATTGCTAGTAATAAAGTTTTAAATTTGCAATTCGATTAATTTATGATTAAAATTTTTATTTATTTAGTCTTATATAACATAACGTTATTGTTCCTCTCCACTTCTCAGTGTGAGGTGTATGAATAATATAAATATTCAAATATTTTTATTCAGACAATTAAATACTTTTACAAACATTATATACAATAAAATTAAAGCGGAGAACTGGAAAGGTCTGTTTTTTTTGGTTGAGTACATTTCCTGGTGTTAATTGCACGCGTTTATTCTACAATTAAAGATGTGACGCGTCTAATCAGGATATTTGTTTCAAACACAGCGGATATTACTGGAATGATGTTTGAACCTGTTTACGAGTCATGGCTCGACATGATTTTTCCGAATTGAATTTATTGCAAAATTTTGTAAAAATAATGTGAAATATAACGGAAAAATATTAAAATTTTAATTTCTATGTTTTCCAGCAAATTCAATTTTCCTCCTTTTTTCTTTTCATGGACAGGCAGATCTTTCCAGTTCTCCACCGCCACGAATGAAAGACTCCAGATCTTCCACTTTCACTTTTTAAATTTGTTTATAAGACTAGTTTTTAGAAATCTGTAAATATTATAAGTTCTTAACTTGAAGAAGCAATTGACATGAAATACACAAAACATAATTTAAAATCGTTATGTTTTATTTAAAGTGATCATTTTAAAAAATTAAGTGCCTCAAGTCTTCACAAGAAAAAAAAAAAAAAAACATAATAATTATGTTACAGAATTAACAAAAATTAAAAGATAGTGATAAAAACGTTAGTATTGTTGATTCTTGTTATTGATCGTAATTGCACCATAAAACACTTTTACTATGTTGATTTATTCAAACTTGAAATAAAATTTTAACAAAAGTTATATTACTTAGCGATTTTATTATAACACGTTATTATTATTTTTATTGAATGTCCCGACTTTTTTTTTATATTTGTGTTTTTCACTTAATAATCACAAATAATTTCTGTTCGAAGATTACAATGGTTTGAAATTTAATATAAAAGCGGAATTATTTTCCGGAACGGACTGTAATTTAATCTTTCTGGGGTGTGGAAGGGGGGCGCGGGCGAGTTGGCTTTGCATTAATATTCACACGGGGGTGTTAAAAAGGGCGATGGAAATCTCCCTTCTCTTTCTCTGCATCTATCTTTCTCTCACTCTCTCATCCGGTAAAATCGCTTCTTGGTGTAAATCAATGAATTCTCATCGTTTTTTTTTTTATTAAAATTTCGCTTTTAATTTAAATGCGAGAAACACGAGACATGATTTGCGATTTAAATTCGAATTTCTCTCAAAACGGACGAAGGCGATTTCATTAATAAATGTTCATCGTTTGCGAAATACAAATATAATCAATTCTTAACAAACTAACACCTCTGTCCCCTTTTCCAAAGCACGTTTTATTTAATTTGTACTCGTTCCAATAGAACGGATTGGTTTGCGTAATGAAAGTAAAATATTTCTTTATTTATTATCAAACATATTCATAGGATTTAATTACAGGATAAACTAGAAAAATACAATGATAGCGCTATCTATATTATGGAACCATATTCCAAACCAGCTCTAACTAACGCAGAGTATAGAGATAACTTTCTTCACAGATACGATGGAGCATTGCGACTTAAAGCGTATGATTCAGGAAGGATTTGTCTACATTTCACTCTAAAAATCAATAAAATGTCATTTTTGTGCTGGTCTATAAAAATTCACAAAGTTGAGACATTTTTTCGCCCATTTTTCAAATCCCCAATTCACACGACTGCTACACAAAAACCATCAGCTTCATGTTGCTTAAATTTACACAGTTGATGCTCCCATTCATTAGGAACATTTTTGTTATAATTTTAAGTTAATCTGCGAACTTCAAATTTTTCACCAAAATCCACTTTTTTCCTGACGAATCCCGAAAATATTAAAATTTGGATAATTTTTTTATTTCTTAAAAAATCTGAAAAAAAATTACGAACACTCTTGAAGGTATTGAAAAAAGCATAGGATGATTATTTTGCATGAAAAACTTTCATTTAAGGCCATTTGAATTAATAAATCCCATTTACATGTAATCTTACGGGAACGGTTTAAACGAGACGCGCCGATTTTTGCTTTTTGACGCGGTGTTGATTAAACTAAGATAACTTTCTTCACAGATGCAATAGAGCGTTCGCGTTGAAAGCATATGATGCAGGAAGGAATTCTCTACAAATTACGCTAAGAATCAACGAAATATGCTTTTTGTGCTTGCCTACAAAAATTCGTAAAATAGGACAATTTTTTCGCCCATTTTTTTTATCCCAATTCACACGCCTGCTATATGAAAACCATTTACTTCACAACCTTTAAATTTACACAGTTGATGCACCCATTCATTGCGATGAATTTGGTTATAATTCAAAGTTAATCTGCGAGTTACGAATTTTTCATAAATATCGCCTCAGAGAGAAATTAATCGAAAGGGAAAGAACAAGAGAAATTAATAGAATGAGAAGTAGAGAAAAAGAAAGAGATAGGAATAGTGTGCACTGTAGTAGCATTAATACAATGCAGAAAAAAAAAGAGAGAGTCTTCTACTACTGTGGGGACAAGCGAACACTAGCGAAGCCAGAAGAGCCTTTAAGGGTGTGCTCCTGAGGGGGGGTGAGAGAGAGAAAGAGAGGTTGGTCGGAATCCCGTAATGCCACCCCCGGGATGTGCCGGGATGTGCACGACGGGAACTAAACTCAACTCGAGTCGCGTCCGCTCGTAGGTCCGTTCGGCGTGCGCTGCTGTGGGGGCGCAGCATCCCCCGCCGAAAACGAAATCCGCAGCAGTATCTCCGCGCCCTCCGTACCCGCCGGAGTCCGTTCACGCCGAACACACAACAAGAGAAAAACCATCCCCCTCCTCCCTTTCTCCCCCCTCTTAATTCGCGAAACCGTAACGCGATTATTTATTAAATTAATTTGAAAACAAACAAAAAAATAAAACACTGTTTCGTTTTTTTAGAATCTTCAATTATGTTTTAAATGAAATAAATTAACATACGATTTTTTTTAAATATATAAATGAATTACGTTTTGAAAAGTGTGTGTTAACTCCTTTTATGTCTCCGGAGTTTTTTTTTTGTGTGCCACTGCAGCAGGATTGTATTTGCAGAGAATAACGACAACTTATTTTTTGTTTATTATGGAATGATACACTGATTCATAGGGTATGTTATGAATGAATAAAAAGAAATAAAATCTCCTTAAATTGTCAAATAGTCGCAATTATGTAACACAATCTCGAATTAACATTTTTTTGCGCATGGACAATTAAAAACATTTCTTACTCTGATTTAGCAAACATGGATTATTTAAACAATCTAATCGCAGATATTTGAAATGTTAATCAAATATTCATTCGAGTAATCTTAGGAATGAACCCTCAAATAATCATCCGAATGAAAATAATGCATTATGTGAAATATCATTTTTAATTAACCCCCAGTAAATAATTCCGCATCCTAATAAATTTCGGACGCGCTTAATCACGGATGATTAATTTATTTGACGCAGCGCAATGTCCACCGCGAAACAACATTCATTATTTAAACACTTGTGATATATTGTTCCTACTACTATAAAATACAAGTACACGATTAAACAAAGCAAAAATAAATAAATCATTTATACTACAATTTTATTCCAGTTAATAACTACAAAATATTCATAATAATTTATTTAGATGCGTAAATTCATCATCGGCTAATATTAAGTATTTCAGCTATCTTTATTACCGTCTATGTTTTATCTATCGTGATTGCTAACATTTCTCTCTCTCTCTCTCTCTCTATGTCACAAAAGATTAATTCTTTAATTATCGTGAATTTCCCAAAAACACCAGAGATTGAATAGAATTGTTTAAATAATTACATTAAAATACTGAAACAAACTTAAGCTCGACTTACATCTTTTTGGGAAAAAAAGCATGAAATTGCAAAAGCTTAAATGTGTAAAAATGAATTTTGAACAGAAAAAAGTCGGTTCCGGTTTAAAAAAAATCGTAAAAATATGAAACAAACTTAAGCTCTACTTAAAATCAGCTTGAATTATTTCGGGGAAAAGGCGAGACTTAAGCTCGAGTCGAAAAATGAAAATCAGCACGCAGAGCGTAAAATTATAGAAGCTTAAACTAATTTCGAAAAGAAAAAAAAAATGGTTTCGGTTATAAAAATTCGATAAAGATATTAAATAAACTTCAATTCGACTTAATATCACTTCGAATCCTTTCAGGGAAAGAGCTGGGCTTAAGCTCGAGTTGAAAACCGAGAAATTCTCGCGCTGAGCTTGAAATTACAGGAGCTTAAATGTGGAAAATTAAACTTGCACAGCAAAAAAGTTGGCTTCGGTTTAAAAAAGTCGTGAAAGAAACTAAACAACCTTAAGTTTCACTTAAAATCGGCGTAAATACTTTCGAGAAAAGAGCAAGGCTTAAGTTCGAGTCGAAAAATGGGAATTCCGGACGCCAAGCGTTAAGTTACAGTACATTAAATGTGGAAAATTAATTTCAACCGGAATAAAGTCGGTTTCGGTTTTTAAAATGAACGAACAAATAAAATGAATAAACTTAAGCACGACTTAAATCATTTCGGAGAAAGAGCGAGATTTAAACTCAAGTTAGAAAAAAAGAAATCCGTGCGCTGAGCTTGGAATTACAGAAGCTTAAAAATGGAAAAATGTATTTCAAACAGAAAAAAAGTTGGTTCGGTTTAGAAGATTAAGAAAGAAATGAATCTTAACGTTGATTAAAAATTAGCTTGAATCCATTCAGGGAAAGAGCTTAAGTTCGAGTCGAAAAATGGGAAATCCGGGTGCTTAGCCTGGAATTACAGAAGCTTAGATGTGGAAAATAAATTTCAAGCAAAAAAGTTGTTTTCAGTTTTAAAAAATCGTGAAAGAAATGAAAAAAAAAAAAAAAACTTAAGCTTGACTTAAAATCAGTTTGAATTTTCAGGGAAAGAACGAAGCTTATGCTTGAATAGGATGAATGAAAATTCGCGTGTTGAGTGTGGTATTACAGGCCCTTAAACTTGAAAAATTATTTGATTAATTTAAAATTATATCTATGTTGTAAATTGAAATTTCTTAAATTATTTACCATTTTAAAATTTTTGTTTTTATTAATTGAATCCATATTTTCAAATCTCGCGTAATAATTAATTCATGGATTTACTTGTAATAATGACAGTAAAATAAAACGTTTCGATTTTAATTGACCGGGGGATTTCGAATCGCTTAAAATCTTATTGGGAACGGGATTTAATCGGGCGGCGTGATGCGGGTTAGGAAATGATTAAAATCGTGCGCGAAATCTATTTAATTTTAATCCCCGGATCGGAGTTAATCCACGCCTGCCTCCCAGTTTACCTAATACCCTGGTTAATATTTCACACTGTGTACCCATCAAACGAACGAACCAACGAGAACATCGATTGATTTTTTTTTCAACTACAAAATATGAAATAGAAGGGAATATGATATAAATATTATTAATGAGATGAAATAAAATGAAACAGAATTAAAAGAACGGAAATGAAAGGAATAAAAAAGGGACGAATTGAAACGAAACAAACGAACGGAAAACATCGCATGAGGGCCTTTCTGCGTTGCTTCCGAACAAATTAATCCCCAATTAAACGCCTGATTGGTGACGTTTGTTGCGGTTTTTCCGGCTCCGATAACAATCTGTGTTTTGATTCAAAAGCGCGCTCTTTTTATTAATTAACAATATATCAGATTTTAATAAAATAATATTTTTTAAACCCGAACCGTCTATAGGTTCATCAGCTTTCTACTTTCCTCGGAAGCAGTCCAAGAGAATGTATTGCGATCGTAAAAAAAAGTCGAATCGCTAATTTCAACGGACGCACGTTTTGACGTCCCCTGGATCCATTCCATAGAGTTTAAAAAAAACGTTTGTTTGTTTCCGTGATATACATTTGTTATTGAAATTATGTCGCTAGATTTATGAATAGGTATTAAGCGTATCTAGGAAAGTGCTTAAATTTTTCTAATATTAGAAAATAAAGTGTGAAGAAAAGATACAACAGTGTTAATTATTTTGGTCACAGCTATTTAATAAATCAAAATGTGGAAATGATTTATTAATTATTTTTATTCATTTTACAAATGTCAATTTTGCCAGTGTGTGGATCGAAAACTACGGTATTTAAATTATCAAGGAGTATTCTTCCATTCTTTATTATTTTGGTATAATATGAAGTCATTTGGCGATTTTCGCATTTTATCGAAAATTGACTTTTTTTCCATGCATATTTTCAAATTTCGATGAATTTTTTTCTCTCTCCAAAAAATCTAAAAAAAAAAAATAAGTCCCTTGATAATGTTAAAAAGAACGTAGATTATTTAGTTTCTCCCAAAATATTCATTTTCACCCATTGAATCGCTTCTTGAAATTAACATGGAGTCTTATGGGATCGCTTTAAGCGAGGCCCGCCGTTTTGCCGTTTCGGACGCGTTTGCAGTTAAATCAAGATTACAAGTTTTACAGAAAAGATAGAAGAACGGGGTTTTCAGCATTGGATTTAAAAAGAATGCAGCTACATTTTAGCCTATGCTCAACTTGACTGCATGACCATGATTGCCAGAAAAAAGAATCTACAATTCGAGCAATTTATTTTGCCAATTTTAAGGGTCAACTTTGCGGGCGAGTGGATAGAAAATTAAATTTTTGTTCGAGTTTAAATTTTCACAGATTATTCCCTCATTCTTTAGCCACATTTTGGTATAATATGAAGTCGTTTAGCGATTTTCGCATTTTTGTCGAAAATTGACTTTTTTCCATGCATACCCCTTATGATATTTTCAATTTTGATGAAAATTTTTTCCGCCTCAAAAAAAATCTAGAAAAATTCATGAAGATCTTTGGTAGTCTTAGAATGAACTTAGACTATTTGGTTTTCCCCAAAATAATCCTTTTCATCCATTAGAGGTCGCTTGAATCGACCCGCGAAATTAACACAGCATTATGGGAACGGTTAAAATTGGTCGTTTTAGTCGCGTTTGGAGTTAGATCAAGATTACAAGTTTTACAGAAAAGATAGAACAACGGGGTTTTCAGCATTGGATTTTCAAAGAATACAGCTACATTTTAGCCTACGTTTAACTTGACGACATGGCCATGATTGCCAGAAAACAAAAATTGGAAATTCGAGCATGATACATGTATTCACTTTTGCTCCTGGGGAACAAATGTGAGATTTCCCTTTAGATTTCCATATCACGGACATAGAAAATAACCCGCGCACGTGGAAAGATTGAATAATACTGAGTAAGAGAAGAAGTAAGAAGAAATAAATGGAAACATAGAAATGCAGATATTTTACTTATACAATGAATAAATAAAAAAAAAACTGTCTGATGCCAAGAAAAATACTTAAATAATTTATACCACCAAATAAAAGTGGTATAAAAAAAGTTAAGTGCTTTTCTCTACAAAAAAATAATTTAAAATGTACCACAAAGTGAAGGCCTCCAAGATCCAGGATTAAAGTATGGAAAACAATCCCACACACACTGAATCAGTGTATGAGAAAAAGCGAGAAAAACGAAATGCGAGAAACAAAAAAAATGTAAAGACTTTGCGGCATTAATCTTTCTTAAATTAGATCCCCTTAGCGCGCGCGTTTGCATAGAAATCGAAATCCGCCCTTAGGCTGCGCGAATGCCGCGAGTTTCGCACAGAATTGAAGTTTCATAAATGTGAAAATCGAATGGAAAGTATACACACAACACGAATCAATTTCATTCCCTCCCGTTTTTCACTCTCTCTATCTCTCTCCCTCAATGCGAATGTCGTATACATTTATGACTGGATATTTGCGTATGTGTTTATGTGTGTGTGTGGAAAAAGGTAAATAGCGTATTAATCCGCACGCCAAATTGAACATACGCTGCATAGTGAGTGAGCCGGCATGAATAAACAACGCGCGAAAAGTCGGATTTAACATTTTCTGTTTTTTTTTTTAAATTCAATTCACATTAAAATACACAATTTAATAATTTTCAGTTGGTTTGTTTTACCAATAAATTATTTATTTTCAAACAAGTTTCCGCTCAACGCCGTTTTTATTAAGCATTCATCAACACGGAAACATTCGCAATTCGAATTTATAGTCATAAATATTAATGGAATTCACAATTTAATGAAATACAACAGAAAAGTGTAGGAAATAAAGTAAATTCGAGTGAAATCGCAATGAAAAACTTCAAAAATTAATTAATATTTAAATTTCTTCCAATGACCACAAGAGTGATATACACTGAATATTTGGCGTTTTTTTTTTATTAAAATGAGAGAAAATAATTAAAAAAAAAATGGGGGTGGTAAATGTTCAAAGTGTTGCATGCATCAGAACACGCACGGAATACTCGTCGCTCGAGAGTTTCAGAAAGCGTTTGCGGAAACTTCTGAAGACGAGTTGGCTCGATTAGAAAGAGTAACCATCGCAATTCGTTCCACTTGAGGGGTGTTCTTTGCAACTTCAAGCTAACTTATGCCACTCTTTTTTGTGTAGGGAGCGTATGCAAAATAAACGCCGAGCGTCGTCATCATCAACGTACCGGATTGGAGTTTAGAGTTTTTTTTTTATTTATTTTCTCAGTCTCTCTGTTTTGACTCGAAGAAGTTCTCCTAAAATAGGTCAACTTAAAAAATAAAATAAAAAGAAAGAAAGAAAACAAAAGGCGTGATTATTGTAATTAGTGAGGATTATTTCAGTTTTTGTTTCTCTCTATATTTTTTTTTGTCTTGATTGAAACGATCTTTCTAAAATAGATCAATTATTAAAAGAAAATTAATTGATTGTAATTACTGAAGTTAATTTCAGTTTTTTTCCTCTATCTCTCTCGAATAAGTTTTATAAAATAGGTCAAATTAAAAAGGAAAGAAAAAAAGCGTGATTAATTGTAATTAGTGAGGATTGTTTCAGTTTTTCTTCTCTATCTCTTTTTCTGTCTTGACTGAAACGTTCATTCTAAAATAAGTCGAATATTAAAACAGAAGTAATTGATTATAATTAGTGTGGATTATTCCAATTACTTACACTCTTTCTATTTATGTCTCTCACTCTCCCTCTATTTCTCTTTCTCTGTGTCTTAACTCAAACAGTCCCTTCAAATAGGCCCTCAGTGTAGCATAGAGTTGTAATCTTAGTTTATAAAACAGTTTCTTTGTAGTGTTCGTTCGGGTTTTAGAAAATATGATTTTTTTAAATGACATCTCCCTAACACAGATTTCCAGTACTTTAAAAAAATTCATAACTGTCTGGACTTCTAAAATGTCAAAATAATGACCTAGTTGTAATTAGTAATGTTTAATTAACAATATAAAACAATTTTTTGCAGTGCGCTTTCGGTTTTTTAAAAATATGATTTTTTTTTAAATCACATCACCTAGAGAGAAATTTATAATATTTTCAAAAATTCATAACTATCTGTTTGGACTTCCGAAACGTTAAAATAATGACACAATCGTAATTAGCAATGTCTAAATGTCTTCTGCTTGGAGGTCCATGTTCGTGTTATTGGCGACATACGGCCAGTTCGAAAAATTAGGCGTCCAGAATGCGTTTCATAAAGAACGGCCCCGGTGGCCATATGCTCGAAATCTTTTTCAAATGTTAATAACATGTATTTATCTTTCGAATTTTCATTGATTTTTTTTTCTGTTAAGTTAAAAAAACCCTTTATTAAAACTTTCATATAACCCGCAAATACACATATCCCTACATTGCGATTAAAAACGATGCTTGGGATGAATCCGAACCACATCTGATATAGTTAGAGAGAGAGAAGATAAAGAATTTCGTTCGCTAATAGTTCTTCATTCCATGCACGTTCCCTTGTAGGAGTCACGAGGCGTGCATATTTCGAAATTTCCATCGTTCCGGGGCTAACTGTTCGGATGAAAATTTGCATCGGGAGCGCACGACGGACCACCGCCGCAACCGGCGCGATCGTGTCGGACCATTTTGAGCGAACAAAAGAAAAATATGGCCCAGTTTCCGCTCCGAAGGGCCGATGATGACGATAACATCGTTCGGGGCAAAGAAACGGACGCGGCGGGATCGACGATGGAAAACGTCGCTAATGCGTTCGACCCAATTTTCCCGTTTAATATAACAACAACAACAAAATAAATCGAAAATCAGAAGATTATTAAAAATAAAACATTCGCATTGTATCTCAATTTAATCTAATCGACTATATTTTTAATCAATTTCTCATTTAACTTTCCTTACTTTAATCAACGGAGCCATGAAATTGGGAATAAACGTCCTGAATGATAATGAGAACAAAATTTGGATATCTGTGTCAAATTTGTAAATTACAAAGTATTAAATAACACTATTTAGTTTTTCAAAGTTTATTGTAATCGCTACAATAGACTTTGAAAGACTAAATAGTGTTATTTAATATAAGTAATTATGAACTTTGAACAATTATCAGCCTCATCAATCAATTACAAAGTAGTTATACAACATTTTTTTCTGGAATCATGTAAGAAGGGCGTTCATGACCGGAGAGTGCCAACGATCATGAACGCCCTTCTTACCTGATACCAGAGAAAATGTATAACTACTTTGTAATTTACATGACACAGATATCAAAAATTTTCAAAAATTCATAACTATTTATTGTTTTCGGTTTTAATGTAAACGCCCTTTATTCACAGCACTAACAAAATCATTGTTTGAAAATGCATAAAATCCGTTCGGTTGATTGGATAAATAACACTAAGATTGGTTTATAATCTGATGTTAAATAATAATGATACAAAACCAACAATTTAATTTTCAAGAAATAAATTTAAGTTGATACAAAATCTTGCATCCATTTTTTTGACTCATCTCTCGCATGTGTACATAAAAATTCCCCTGGGATTGACTTGTTTATTTGTCGCGTTCCGAGGGAGGGAAAGGTAAGCGCGCGGGGTTTAACCCCAATCATTCCTTTTACGCTCCGACCTGTTTTTTTTTTCTTCTTCTTCTTTTTTGCGGTGTTTATTTATATGCGAAGGTATCTCTCATTTATTCCGAGAGGAACGAAAAGGGCCCGCGTTTCCCGCTTTCCAGCCGAAAGTAAGTGGAATTTATTGCGGGCACGCGTTCCCACTCGCACACATCCTCGCCGACCGTTCAGGCGCTGCACGTCGGTCGTATATCGTCGAAATCGGAGCAAGGAATTTTTATTGACAGGCGGCGAAAAAGAGATGAGAAGGGAGAAATCTGCGTCAAAGACGGTCGGTTTTTATTTGCTGTAACGCAATCATCCGCGACGGCTATCCTAATGTTCTGCTCCGGTTACCGTCCACAACGGGAACGAACCAACGAACGACGGATTGTATGTTAAGGCTGATCCCTATGACTGAGCAAATCCCCCCCCTTTTTTTTCTTTTCTTTGAGATTATTCTCTTTATCTCTTTCTAATCTCCATCTTTTCTTCTATCCCTTTCTAATCTCTACCTCTCTTTCACTTTTTCTATCTAATCTCTATCACTCTCTATACCTCCTTTCTAACTTACTCTCTCTCTCTCTAATCTCAATGTCTCTTTCTCTCACTCTCACTTACTTTCTCTCTCTAATATCTCCTTTCTCTCTCTATTGTATCTCTGTCACTCGATTTATTTTTCTTTCACTCACTCTCTCTAAACCCTATCTCTCTTCAGTATCTCCCTCGCTCGTTTTCTTTTTTCTATCCCTTTCTCTCTCCGTCTCTCTCGTTTCGATTTCTTATTGTAAGTGAATATTAAAGGGGATGATTGATGATCATTATTATTATTTGTTTGGTTTGATTGATATCCCTTTGTGGAATTAAAAAAAGGTAATAAGGAGACACAACTTTGCAGTTAAACTATATGAACAAGAAGAACTAAGTAAATCTTCTGGAATACACGCTTCGCACAAATGAAATCTTATTAAATCTAATAAAAAAGAATTTGAATATAATTAATTTACTCAATTGGATGATTAATTAATTATTTTCTAGCTATTGCAACTGTTTGACTTACGTTACGTAATTACTTTAAAACAAATATTCATTAAAACAACTACTTCTTGGACAAATGCCCCTTTTATTACATTATTTGTAAATAAAACAATACTGCTACAATTGTTTCGCCGACAGTGTGGCACCGTTAAGATGTTTTCCAGCTCTAAATTGTATAAATTAATTTTATTTGCTTGAATTATTAGCTACCGATTTAACCTATTTCAGCCTTATATTAATATCAAATTTTTTAAATTATTTTCTAGGAAGAAATATTAAGCGCAACTCCCGGAAAAAAACGTCGCAGGTAAAAAGTATGAGGAACCTTCACCTTCGAGAATTGGGACTTCAGGAAGAAAATCCGGCGGGAAGGATTTAGGCGTGCGTTCCCGAAAAGTGCAAGAAGAGGAGACACCTACCATCATGGCCGCAGGTTAGTTAAATAAGGAAAGAAACCAAAAAAAAAAACAAAAAAATTAATAAAAATGATTAAAATTAAACGTATTTTTTTTATTAAATACCAAAACCACACACACATAAAATTAGTTAACTCGAACGAATTCAATTCAAGAGGGGATGGATTATTTCAACGTGGAATTACCATATGCGTAAAACTAGTACAGGTTTTATATGGCTAATTTAAAACAATTAACGAATTTTAAATAATAAGGAATAATGATTTTTAATATTATGAATAATTCATTCTTAAGGAAAACGTACGATTTTCCTGGCGAATTAAATTGTTTTAAATGTATGTAATAACGTAAATTCTTAGATTCATAAATAAATTACGTACGATTTGATTCATGAATAATTATTTTTTTCTTTAATTTTTCAATTACACAAATTTATTCTTGCTAATAGAAAAAATATCTATCAGGCTCAAGATTTTTTTTTATTTATTATGAATTTAATTTTGCAGAATTAATAAATATAGATAAAAAAATTAAATAAATAAAAGAATCTTAGGCTTGATAGCCTAAGATTGAAATTTCTAAATCGAACTCATTAATGGCAGGAATATATCGCGACAAGAAGTGACCAAAAATGAGCATTTGTAAGAGAAAATTATTTTAAGAAAATAAGAAATATAAAAAAAAATCTCGAGTTTAATAATAATGTTAATAACTTTTTTGTACGCGGGAATAAATTTTATCCGGAAGACAGTATTGTTATAAAAGAATTAATTTGTCAAGAATACAAAAAAAAATGATAAAGAAAAAGAACCTAACAATAGCGATTTTTTTAAAACTCCCCATACCCCTGAGGTTCAAATATTTAATTAAAAAAGAAGCTCAAGTTGGGAGGAGCTTTCGATACTTCACGCACCTGTGCATGCGTCTGTACGCTCTTTTCTCCTCGTCTTCCCTCATTATTCTCTTCTCTCAACAAAAAAAAGAGAAAAACGTCCGCGCGCGATAAATCCTCTTGAGGATTAATTAAGCGCACGCGTTCGTTCGGTCGGCCAGGTGGCGGCGCAATATTTTAAGCACCGCAATTACCGACAATAAATTGAATTCGGAGCGAGGGGATGCTCCCGAACCCCTTAAATCCGATATCCTCTCCCCTCCCTCCGACAAGCCTTATCACAGTCGAATACTCGTTAATTAATCCGAATTTCCGGCGTTTCGTCTTTTTGTCAGTGCCAGTTCTAATTACGGGGGGAAATAGAATGAAAAAGCAACCTTTTTTTATTTATCTCTAATTAGGGTGAGGTTTTGATGTTGACGTTTTATTTCTTGGATTATTCATGAGAACTGCAATTGTTTATAGAATAGAAAGAACAATTTAACATCACGGGTTTTACACTCAGACTAAAGATTATCCAAGTCGATTTGTACCATGACATTTTTTTACTACATCTCAGCCTTTAGTCGTAATCGCAGGTACATTTATTTTTTTACCGCCTTAATTTTAGAAAACATTGATTAAAAACAAATATCGAATTTTGTTACTCAATTAAATGCAATTTAAATTACGCCAAGGTAAAGCTTTCCCCTCCTTGCGGTGATGCCATATGTAAATAGGAGTAAAAGATTTCGTATTATTCTGTTGTAATAACTCGAGTTATTTGTCTGTTTTTTTTTTTCATTTCCGTGTACACTTTAATCCGAATTCAAATGTCTCTTTCTGGGGATTAAATATGTACACGCGATTAATAACTCATGGGGCCAATTGTGTGCTTGTTGATAGTCGTGTTTTGCGGTTTAAGTGGTGTCCTGTTTTGCTGGATATAATTAACACCCACTGCTAGCTAACCCGCTATCTGACTATTTATCCCTTTCGGGGGCGTCGTTGAATGGGGAGACCGCCATTCGACGACCCCCGAAAGCAACATTATAACAACAACCGGCATCAAGGGGTTGAAGGAGTGTGCCGGGTAAGGGAGCGGGAAGAGATTAAGCCGAGCCTTGTCCTCTCCATCCTTACACCTGGCTTTAGATAAGCTTTATGACCGTAATTTCACACAAACACACACAAACCGTTCAAAATAAAATATAACGACTTGCTTGATGTCTCTATCGGTTTTCCTTCATTAGTTAGAAAGTAAAGCAAACTATAAAAACAAATTATTTTTCAGTTATCTAGAAGAAAATCACAGTTAAATCGAATGCACAATAAATGACTATTTTTGATTAGATGTGATTGAATATAAATTGCTAATCTTATCACCAATCTATGTGCTTTTATTGTTTAACCTCTGATAATTCTATGCTAAGCAGAATTCTCACTCTAAGCGTTGAGTTTAAGCTTTCCTGAATAGTTTTCGTTTATTTCTTCTTAAAAACTTTACTGATTTTTTGTAAAAAAATAATTTCTGAAAATTGAAACGCATTTTTCTTGCTAGATTCATCACAGCCGACTTTAAGCCCCGATTATTCCGAGATAAGCGCGCGAATTTTCGAAATTCATACTCTTATCGCTCAGCTAAACCCTTCCCGAATGTTTTTCGTTAAACTCATCCTAAACTCGACTTTTCTGATTTTTGTAAAAAAATAATTTCTGAAAATTGAAACGCATTTTTTTGATGGAATCAACAACTGTCATAAAACTCACATACACGTATACAGTGTATGCATTCTGCATAAATTATTTTAAGCGCACGCTTTAATGATAAAATCCCGCGACACGCCCCGAAACACTAACACGATTTTATGGTGAATGCGCCGGGTACAACACACCTAAACAATAATTAATCGGCGATTCTTCCTGCATGCCCCCAATCCCGGCCGTTTTCAACAATATTAAAAAGCACTTCAGTTTGCGTTTGGGATAAACAGGATAAGTAAATAGCGCGCACCGTTTGGGATTAGTTTGCAAAGTTCCGGGTCGGTCCCTGAGCGTCTGTGATTCGATTTAATTTTATCGCACGGACAATTTGAATTTGTACGTTCCAATTAATTCGCGACTGCCCGGGATATTGAAACGGACCGCAAATGATCAATCAGCGTTTTATTAATGCGTTACGGAATTCGCTATTTTGCGAGTTAATTATGTCGTTGTTAAATATTTCATTTAGTCATGACTAGTGAAATCATTCTCATATAATAGTGTAATCGTAAACTAATAAAAATCCAAGTGGTATAAAAATTTAATCTTAATATCCGATATTGAAAATTTACCCTCGGATTTGCACGGCTCATCCACCGTGGCGGATGCGCCGGGTAAATTATTCGTTTTAAAAGTGATTGATAAACGAATTAAAATAACCCAGGTGTACAAGAACTGTGACAGATAATCCAACTTAATTTTAAATAATTTTTACTTTCAATTAATAGCCTCTAATAAAAATAAAAACTTAGACATATGAGATTCAAGGTCCAAAACGAATGTGTTTGTCACAATTCAGGAACTTCTTTTCTTCAAAAAGCTAAAGGTCTAAATAATCATTTAAAAGCATAAAATCAAAGGTATGTATTTCGTAACTTTTTTTCATAATTTTTTAAGCCAAATTTGATAAAATGGTATTGGGCTGAAATTAGTTGAAAAATAAATATATATAATTTGTTGATTGTTAATGCTAACAAGTTATACAAACAAAGTGAAAAAGTGTTTATTTAATAAATACATATAAGTGAAATTAAATAAAAATAATTTATGTCTACCCTAAAAAAAATAATAATAATTGAAAATGTTTTACCAAGTGATTAATGAGAAGAAAGTAACCGATGTATCGGATAAAGAAATTGAGAAAAGCCGAATAAAAAAAAATGGTTAAACTTATTAAGTGTTTTCAATATTTTCTAATTTACATCGAAATGATTTTATGTAGCAAACCAAATTGCCCCTTTCATAAAACAACGTTTGATGGATTACACGACATTCTCCTCGCCCCTTCCAGAAAACTCACAGCTTGAGCAGCGCCCATTAACGTCACCCTTCCTTGGCGAAATTGAGCAACGGCCCTCTTTTTCTTGAAACCTTTTCGGGCTATGTTTAAACAAGTTTTTGGTGAGCGGGGCATTTCCCCCCGTTGTCAAAACTCGCAGATGGATGTATGATGTATTAGCGCGCCCGCCCATCATCCTCCTCCTCCTCTATCGACTTTCTCTCGTTTCTCCCTTGTCTCGCGAACGAAATAGGGGATGTTACACTCAATGAAGCACACACTATGATAAAATACAATATATTGCACTAAAGAAAAACCACACATTTTTATTTATAATATTTCCATAATTAACGTATAACTATTAAGGGTTGAAAAAATCGCTTATCAGATAAGAAAATATTTTTTTTGAAATTATGATATTTCATTAAACCAAAATTTTCTCGAATTATTTCGAGAAACAACCCTGATGTGCGGCGTTGCGACGCACCACATATACACATCTGTCGTGGACAGGACAGAGTGTGCTTGAACGATTGGTTAAACATAACCGGACTCCCCTGCTACCCGCTGGTTCGGCCCGTTCGGAATGAAATCCCGAAATTGGGTCGTGGCTTTCGGACGATTATACATATCAGAAATCTGCAATAAATCCACACAGCGTACATAGCTTTTAATATGTGTCGGAGGGGAGCGATAAATACCGAAGCAATGAGGGAACGCGAAACGAGATAGATTTAACAAAAAAATAATAAATGATACAAGGAAATTCTTGTAAATTAAAGATTAACCAATCAAATGAAAAGTATATTTGATTTAAATTTAATAAAATATACTTTTCATTTATAAATAGAAAAGAATAATTATTCATAATGTAGAAATAATTTATTAATTATTTGAAACGTATATGGAAACAAAAATAAGTTATAATAGTACCTTCTATCATTTCGATTGCCGGTATTACACTAAAAACGTTAGCCAAAAATTTAAAATTGCTAAAGTTACCCGCACAAACACACAATACAAAAGGCCATCATTTTTATTATTTACAATATAGAAAATATCCCCGACAAAATAGCAAGGGAATATTTTTTTTTTCTAAATAATAATAACCGAAGACAAAAAATCCTTTGCGATTCAATTTAACCCTCTCAATTACAACTCTGTCTACGTACATGTACGAGTCTGTGTGTATGTGAGGGAGGAGGAGTGAAAGAATTAATCTTTCCAGAAAAAGAGTAATGAAGTCCCCGGATGATTTCGAACGAATCAGGTTTTCTGACGAGGACGAGAGGTGAAAAAGAAGCGGAGAGGGGTTGAGGGGGGTGATTGTTTGACGGTCGGGACCATTAATAATCTTCCGGTGCGCGGACAAAAGCCGTCCGAGTTTCTGGACAATGCCCGCTCCTGACGTGTAAATATCGTCCGCGTCCAATGAATCTAATGAATAATCGACAGCCATCCGGAGCCTTCACTGGCTGGCCGCGGCGGTTGAATTACCTGGGGGATGCATCGAGAGCAGAACCACTCTCGATTAATGGACGTGAAATCGAGACGGCGAACGCTGCTTTGTCTCTTATATTACAAGCGTTCACCTGAACTTGAGTGTGCACACTAAGATGAATGTGAGCGATTTATTTTTAACGATGAAATATAGATTTTTGTAAATAAAATACTTTTATCTTTGTTTAACCACTGCATTTTTACTTGGAATATTATTACACTTTCTATCTGGCGGGTCACAATTTGTACACTACTGAACAATTGTATAAGCTTCTTAAAGATTATACACGTAACTACAAAAAATATATAATTGCTAAAAAAACTATTGCCTGGCAGGATTATGTTAACAAGTCATATAACAAACAAAAGGCTCTGTGGGATGTAATTAATATGGCAAGGCCCAAAAAATATAATAACTCGAACTGTGATATAACCTGTGATAAGTTTAACTGTTATTTTGTGAATGCGACAAAAGAACTACTAGCACACTCACAATTTAACCAAACGCCAAAATTTGTCATAGATTCAAAAACTGATCAACTATTCTCATTTTTAATATTATACACTCTCTATATATATACACTCTTTCGTGTTCCTCTTTTTCCCACGATTGCTTGATGTACAATGTAGTGCTATTTGGATGATTTTAACAGAGAGTGTGCATACTAGATAGAGAAAACCGAAGTAGGTTTTAAAGAATCGTTTGTTGCTGAAAACTACATCACAAAATTTGCCGATATTTTTTCGATAGTCTGTCATTTTTAAAAACCACTGTAACATTTGTCAAGAAAAGTATGCTCTTTCAGAATCTATAAAAAACAGAAAAATACCCCATCGACAGTTTTTGAGATATTTTCAAAATTAAGCCGAAAGAACGAATTTTATTGCAATTTATTGGATTTTGCAAATTCAAAAAAATCGCAATAACTGTTATAGTTGGGGAATCTTTATGAAACTTCGTGGGGATGTCAAAAAAAGTATGCTCTTTCAGAATCTGTCAAAAACAAAAAATACCCCATCGACAGTTTTTGAGATATTTTCAAAATTAAGCCAAAAGAACGAATTTTATTGCAATTTATTGGATTTTGCAAATTCAAAAAATCGCAATAATTGTTATGGTTGAGGAATCTTTATGAAACTTCGTGGGAATGTCAAGAAAAGTATGCTCTTTCAGAATCTGTAAAAAACAAAAAATACCCTATCGACAGTTTTTGAGATATTTTCAAAATTAAGCCAGAAGAACGAATTTTATTGCAATTTATTGGATTTTCCAAATTCAAAAAATCGCAATAATTGTTATGGTTGGGGAATCTTTATGAAACTTTGTGGGGATGTCAAGAAAAGTATGCTCTTTCAGAATCTGTCAAAAACAAAAAATACCCCATCGACAGTTTTTGAGATATTTTCAAAATTAAGCCAAAAGAACGAATTTTATAGCAATTTATTGGTTTTTCCAAATTAAAAAAATCGCAATAATTATTACAGTTATTACAACGCTAATTGCACACTTGTATTTCGGACCAGAAAAAGTTGTTTTCTTAACAGCAACAGAAACACTAATATAAATCATCAGTTCAGTAGTTTTCATTAAAACAATAAGATAATATTGTCATCATTTCAAGGATGTAAATATCTAAAAATTGAAAATCTCTCATACAAATTTATAAGTTTGCAACGATCTAAACATCTGTTTAAAAATCCCTTATTCAAATTTTACAACTTTTCAACAATGATTACACTTTTATTTAAATTACTTGTTGAGAACACTCCGGTAAATCGCATCCTCCTTAACCGGCCTCGTTTCCTTTATTCTCTCCGAAATCCCCTCTATCTCATTCTCTCACTCCTCTCCGTATCCCTTTCTTTTTTTTATTAACAGCGCGCGTAGGCGGAAAAGAAAGTTTTAAAAGTTGGTTTAGGTAGAAAAACAAGCCGGCGCCGTGCCGTATTTTTCAGTCAGGGCTTTCTTTAATTGATCCACCCCGGTTTATTTATCAGGCGAAGAAGGTGGAGGAGGCAAGAGGGAGTGTATAAATAAGGGACGCCGTAATATACTGGAGTGTTTATTCCGAAAGCCCTCTCGGTTCCTGTAAGCGAATCCACCCGGCGGTGGCGGTGCTTAAGAAAGGACGACTTTGATAAAATATTTCGGGCAATGCGGAAAGAATGAAATAGAATGAAATTCAAGTTGGGAAGTTTATTATTTTTATTTTATATTTTATGAAATATAAAGTGAATCACAATAATTGGATCGAAAACGTTAAATCTGGATTTTTGAGGAAATACTGTTTTCTTTTAATGCACAAAAAAAACATTTGAGACATTTATTTACCCCAGCTCGTGCAGTTTAGTTAAGTATTTCGTAATACATCCCACCCTCAATATTCCCCTGACAGTGATTGAATCTCCAACAATCATCAATCTTGAAGGATTAATTTTCTTTCCCCTCGCGTTCTTTTTTTTGCTTTTGCCGCTTAAAAAAGTCACGACGTAAACACCCCCCTCCCTTTCCTTTCTCTCACCAACTTTCACACCTTCTTCTTTCTCTATGCATACACATGCTGGTCGTAATCCATCACGGACTTTTGCGATATCCACATCCCGCTTTGACCTGCGGAATGAGGGGCGAACGAAAGGGCCGTAAACCCGGTGGAAAACGCGAGGATGGATTATTAATGGGGCATTCCGATAAAGGGAGGGAATCATCCTCGTACACTTCATTATCCACTTAATTTATCGCCCCCGAAATTTCGGTCCTTTTACAGACGTTTCCGAGACCCTTTGATTAAGGGATGTAATTAATGAGGAGAGCGGGGCGGGGCGCGATTTTTCATCGGTGGAGGAGAAAGCGGAAATCACAAATAATAAATAATCACAAACACAATATTGAATCCGTTTTTTTTTAATGTAAATGAAAATTACTATATCTCAATGTTGTACATTGAAATTTCTACAATTCATGGATGCAAATATATAAATAGAAAAGAGTATTCATTCTCTTGGTCACAATTATTTAAATATATTAAATAAAAAATAATTAATAAATTATTTCCACATTTAGCTCTGTGACTTTTGACTTACGTTATGTAAGTACGTTAAACAAATGCACATTAAAACAACTATTTCCCGAGCAAATACCCACGCCGGACATTGAATTACATAATGTACACCTGCTGCTACATATCAATAAAATATTGCATAATGCAACAAATTTTGATCCGAGAAAAATGTTATGTAAAAACAACAAAAGGAACGTTACTTAATATACGGCCATCTGCAGACACGTGTTTCGGGATCTAACCCTCGTCAGTACAGCTATGCCTTACATGATTTAAAGATGTTAAAATAAATCAATTAAATTAATTCAAATACAATCAGCAAAATTAAATCAATTATATTAAATCAAATTAAACTAAATCAATTTAAATTAAATTAAACCAAATTAATTCAATTTAAATCAAAACCGAATAAAATTAAACGAAAAGAATTGAATCAAATTAATTAAAAAGAGCGACCCTCACCTGCCGCGCGCTGTGATAGTGATGACGGGCAGAGAGGACGTGTGTTCTTGTATTGTTGTTATCGCAAATTCACAAAAAACTTCTCTCGGTTCGGATTTGAATAAATGCCTCGCTGGCTATTTATATAAATAGAAAAAAAATACCTTTAATGTAATAAATTATGTTTTTTTTTTCATATTTTTTTCTATTATCACTCATTTATAGCAATTGGATGGAAGTCAACTGTCATTGGTTGTCAATATTGATGAGACTTGAAATTGGAACGTCCTGTATATTAAGAATTAATTAATTCAAACAACAATTTTTACAACAGGCAATATTTAACACGGATCAATCTCACTCCCTCATTTTTCTTTCAATCATTTTTTTATACGAGAAAATTCGTAAATGTTTCCGTTTTATTTACAAATTTTGTACCATAAAAAAAATGTAAGAAAGGAGCAAAAAAATTGGCGTTTCAGGCGTTTTTGATCGATCGGCGATTTCGCCGTGTTCTTATCTTCGCAGAGCAGCAATAAATAATATTAAGTTTGATCGATCGCTCCCTCAACTGACGCATTATGTTTTCCAATTTAGATACCGACGCGCTCGTTCTTTTCCACCGTCCTCCCCCACCCCCTTCAAACCCGATCTATCTTAATATCCTTGCTTATCAACTTATCTAATTTCTCACGTATATAAAAGACGTGAAACACACACGAATGAAAATAATAGGTGACGTAAATATGAAAAACAATTAATAATTTAAAAGCATACATCAGACAACCATAGATATTTTTGTAATGAATAATATATCAATATCTACAACTGTAGATATTTTTGTAATCAACAAATCGAATAAGCCTGAAACAAGAAAACACTCCTCAATCGTTCCGGAATTTTTACATCTACAGATAAATATTTAACTTATTTAACCTAAATCATAAGCTATTTATAATGTGTACTTATTACTCGAAATATAAAATTCAATTCTGAAAAAGTGTTATTGTGTTTTCCAATCAAGTGCATTTATACGATTTGCTAAGCCAAACAAAAATATATCGAAAAAAACAAATTTAATCGTTTCGCGATTCGATCGGCTCGAACAAAACCTAAACATTTCCAATCCCTCGGCCGTGCACCGCCAATTTTCTGCGGTTATCTCTGGTCGCAATTTATCCATTTCGAAAACAATTAATCTCCGTCCAGTTATTGAACACACACCCTCACACTCGCATACATTGCACGCGATCAATCGGCCAGTTGGACGCGCGATTGTTTTCGATATTTTATGGATGTAGGGTTGATTTATCGGGCGCCCGGGGAACTTGAATTGTTGCAGAAACACAAATCGCGCTACGGATTAGAAAACGGGGGGCAATTACGAACCCACATATGTACACACACGGTCGGTTGTTTCGTTTATTTGCTTCCACCACAAGCGAGCACAAGATGTAATGTTCTTTCAAGCAAGTGCGTTATTTTTGTCTAAAACATCGTCTCCACTGGGATTTCGGAATAATCAGATTTAAAAAATTATTAATCGATTTAATAAGTTCTAAACTTTGTTTTGTATAACACTTTATTTTTAACTTGGGACTGCAGTTTTGTTTAATAATGTCAAGCTGTATTTTCCGAAACTGCAGTCGTAAGTAAAAATAAAGTTACAATAAAATTAAACAAGTAAAATTTCTGGCAATGATCAATAATATTCTATCAATCCCTTTTTTCCAACTGCAAAAAATTACTTACACTGTAAGTTTTACAAACATCTATTGAAACAACTACTTCTACTACAACTAAAAATATAAATAAGTGAAAGAAACCAAGCGTTTTATTTTTTGTATGTATTTGGTTTGAGTTACGTGAAGAGATTAATATAATTAAATAATTAAAACAAAAATGTTTTTAGTGAAGAAAGTGTTAGTGTTTTAATTATTTAATTACGTTTTATTTTTAATTATGTATACAATCATCTTTATTGAGGTATTTATACATTGTTAAATACAATACAATTTATTTTATTATTCATAAAATGGCTATCGACCATCGATGTTTCAGCCAAGAGTAATTGTTTTATGTGTCATATTTGTCTTTTAGTCCAATTTTAATTAAATTATCCTCAATTAATGTATAACGAAGTAAAAGCCTTCATAATTGAAAATATAAATCATTTTTTGTGTATCGTTTCCACTAGAATTTCGTAATAATATATAAAATTACGGCTAATTATCAAATAAAAGAATAGAGTCTCGTTTCTTTACAATATGCGCCCGTTTATTTTGTACCCTTCGTTCTAATAAACAGAAGGAGGGAAGCTTTTCAAATTGAGAGCGATGCCGCTATTTATCCAAACGGATGGGATCCTGCTTAGAGTTTACTGCTGCGTTTAAAGTGGATGCCGTTTCCGTGTAATTGGACTTAATAAACTTAAATGGATAATGCGTTTAATTTCAAATGTTTGTTATTTTCATCCTCAACGATTAATGTCTTCAATAAAAGGATATTTATTAGTGTTCTTCAATTGAATTTCCCTATTCTCTCATTATTTATATCGAAATATATTTCACGTTGTTGAATAAAGGTTAAAAGATTTATTAAATCATATTTGGTTTTGAGTTACGTGAAGAATATAATCAAATTAATTAACATTGTTGTATCCTTTCTTTACACTTTATTATAAACATGATTATTAAATTAATTTATTATATTTCCAAAATGATGATATCTACTAATTATAATTCTAGAATTTCAATTAATCTAGTTAGTGTATAATTAAATTCAAAATTAACCTCTCAAACTTTTTGTTGTTCTTTCTATAAGTTTTTTTTTCTTCAACAGTTCCATATCGCTAATGACTTTAGTTGCGTTGCGATCCATCGATATGGAAGCCCAACTCCGCTTAACGTCGTTTATCATCGGGATAAACTTCAAGTCACGGCTCGTTGCGATCAAAACCCGGGTGAATTTATATCAAATTACAAACAACGTAACTACACAAAACTGAATTAGGAACAAAGTTTTAATAACAACGCCATGAAACTGCGGAACGTATTTCCATTTGCCTTATACGCCAACAAAGGCGCGATTCCACATTCAGATGTTAATTCCCTTGCAATTTGTGCAATTAAAATGTAATTCCAGGTGTAATTCCAAACTACGGCTTTAATACATTTTTTTGTAATTACTTAATTTGCTATTCATTGAAGGCAAATGCTGGATTCTAAGACAAATTAGTGTGTCACAACAAAACAATTTTGATTTTAGTATTTAATCGAGTGTGATTGAAATAATCGATGGTTGTTTTATTAGAAATAGTGTATTATCACATATTTTCACAATTAATCTATTATCACTATTTTTAATAAAACTGCGTTTTTTTTGTATTTCGCATTTTTTTTATTGTAACAGTGCCTCTACATTAAACTTTTTAGTGAGACTTAAAAAAACGTGGTTTTAGTGTAATTATGGAGTTTTATCTAATAAAAGCCTTAAGAGGGCAAATTATTATTAATTACACCTTGAATACGCGGATTTCACTCTACCGTCAAATTAGTCGTTTCTAAACAATAACACTTCCCTGCTACTCATAAACAACAAACTTCTAAACTATACCATCTCCCTGCCGCTCATAAAAAAAGTTTTTACACGAAAAAATCCCATCATACTAAATAAGAAAGGTTGTTTTTTTCGGAGGGATTCAGTTCAGACATCAGTGCAATACGCATCGGGTCATAAAAGTATCCTCCAGCGGAATACGCGGATTTCACTCTTCCGCCGTTGTTCGCCTCATTCACCCCCGCAAGGATGTATCCCCTTCATTTCTCTTCATAAACGTCGAGGGAATTGCGCGCATCAAAATTCATCAACTTGCGGCGGTTTTGTGGAAATGTAATACGTTGGTGTCAGGGTGTAATATAAGAAGGAATTGCATTCAAGTAAAAAAAAGTGTCTGTATATCTGATCAAGCAAAATAAATGAATAAATTCGTGATTGCATTTCTGAAAGAACAAAAAATATAATTGTATTTTATTGGGGTGTATAATAAAATACATAATTGTAAAGAAAATAACATTTCTGAATCATTTTTTTTATTCTCATTTATTTCATCAGGTGATAAATGAGAATCAAACAGGAGATTAAAAATTCATTCGTAAATGTAATTACGAAACGGTAAAATTAATTTACACGAAAAAGGACATTCGAAAAATCAAAGCCAAGCCGAGATGAGAGCGAGGGCGGATGAGGAGGAGGGTGGGGGTTAATTAAGTTTACGTTTCGCGTTAATTTTTCTAATTAACACCGGCGATTAATTTAATAAGCGCACCCGCCGTTGTGCCTAAATCTACACAAATACTCGTCCTCGGGAGTTGAAGCGCAATTATCTCCGGTTTTGTCCGTTGCTCCCTTTCTCGCGTGTTTCATTAAATAAATATTTTTCGAAATTAATTAATCGAGCGTTCCGGATAATAATTTTAATTACACCACGAGTGTTTTTCCTAAGGGTTCGTTAAGGGGGGAAGAAATGTACATATGGAATTAAATGAATTCAAGTGCCAAGATAATTAGTGTAAGGTGTTTTATTTATTTATTTTGAGAACACATAATCACGTTGCTCAACTGAAAGCAAATTCACTTTTTTTTAATTGACTGGCGAAAATGAATTAAATGCGAGCTTGATCCATTGAAATTATATTAAGAGGGGGTTGTGTCAATTCTTTATTATATTATCGTTAAATGTGCACAGAAATCCCTCTTAAACATGAATGAAATTATATTCAAAATATTCTTCCGTTCATTCGAAAAATTGTTTAATATTCTTTATTCCATAACAACCCATTAATAAATTTAACTTAAGGGGGGTTAGTTTCTCAATTGGTAATTCTCTATTCATGATCTAGTCATCGAGTGGCCACATTATCGTTTGTACGTCTTAATCACTCTACCAGTCGTTATATAATAAATCAATATTCGGATAAGATACACGATATTTTAAGATATTTCCAAAGATATGCAACCGGTTCCATACATTTTGAATATCCTGTATATTTATATACATCACAGCCTAATATCAAATTCCAGTAAAACCTTCCCTATTTTACACAACGCGCGACATTTACAATTCAAATCATCGCCTTTTCTGTTCTGTTCCGTCTTCCCTTTTTATTCTTTTTTTTTTTCTTTCTTTCACGTCGCAGGATAAGCTTCCGAGCTCCCCTATAAAGCCGTCCCTCCTGCCGGAATCCCGTTTGAACAATTAAGATCCGGCCCGGTGTTTGCGGGGGGGCGGCGGCGTATTTTAATTTTCCTGCGTGCGCAAAGCCCGGGCTGCGACAGTTTTTTTTTTCCTTTCGATTCAGGACGAACGGGAGGAGATGAAATTCCTGCGGCTTCCCGAGTCGAAAGGGACGAAACGCTCGGCCTGTTAAAAGGTTCACACGACGATTAAAACTCGCGTTAAGAGTTTTTGCTTGAACCCGCGAAACGGGGGAGAAGTAAAAGAGGGGCCGAAAAGTTCAAAGGGGAAAAAGTCCGAAACCCTCCGCCGACACACGCCTCTTTAACTTTTAACATCGGAACGAAAAACTCGGGGTGTTTAACACGGGTTTGCGTGTGTAGATAAAACGCTTGCTTGTAAGTCAAAGTTGCAGCACTCAAAGAGGAAATAATTAAATGAAAAAAAAAAAAAAAATGTGCAATTTAATTTTTATTTAATAAATTGTTCGTTCAACCAGCATTCATCTAGCGTAAAGTACAAACAATTGCCATTGTCTGACAGTTTGGAATCTCATTAAGACATCCATCTAGTTAAATTAGCCCTACAACTGTTTTTAATATTTTTTATGATTTTTTTTATACGAGTCAAATCTGTCGATGCAAGTCAAAATAACTCAAATTGAGGGTACTGTGGAGGGGTTGTACGGTGCCGCAAGTACGAACAATTGCCATTGTCTGACAGTTTGGAATCTTATCAAGGCATCCATCTAGTTAAATTAGCCCTACAACTGTTTTTAATATTTTTTATGATTTTTTTATACGAGTCAAATCTGTCGACGCAAGTCAAAATAACTCAAATTGAGGGTGTTGTGGAGGGGTTGTACGGTGCCGCAAGTACGAACAATTGCCATTGTCTGACAGTTTGGAATCTTATTAAGACATCCATCTAGTTAAATTAGCCCTACAGCTGTTTTTACTATTTTTTATGATTTTTTTAATATGAGTCAAATCTGCCGACGCCAGTCAAAATAAGTCAAGGGAGTCGTGGAGGCATAGAAAAAGCAATGCCGCGCTTAACATGGTTAAAGAAGACCTGTATGTGACTAACAGACAGATAAAGGAAAGGCGTCTTTACTTTTTTACATTTTGTAAAAACTTAAAGGGCAACCCACGTAAATAAATCAATTAAGTTAAATTTTAACAGAACTACACTTAATATGAATGCGATTATATTTAAACTATTTTTCACTCACTTCAAAAATTGTCGAAAATCCTTTATTCCGCAACAACCCAGCAAATAAATATAACTCAAACTGCTCTGTTGTGAGCGTAAGTAAATTATTAGTACAGGTAGTAAAGTGGGCGATTTTACAGAGGTGTGGAAATTTATGAAGGCTTGCTAAAGTGGTTTTGTGCGCCGCGCTGGATGTGTAGGTGTGAAATCCTCGAGTTTCAACTCTTAAGACGTCCATAAATCATAACCCAACCGCGTTACTTGGGGGGAGAAACGGGAGCTCCGCGAAATTGCGGAGGGTCGCCGATTGGCCGGGAGAGTTTTCCTCGGCGCTTTTTCCGTTCATCCGTGCAGAAGTAATACGCAAATTGCAACAAGAACGCGCCTTTCTCCTGTCGCAGCCCGCTTGAAAGAGTGAAAAAGGAAATGGGAGAGAATTCTGTACGGGAGAAGGATTTTATTCTTGCACATTTTCACACACACACACACACACACACATCCACAGACATGCACACATAAAGAGCGCAAAGAAGGCAAAGTGAAGCGATTTTGATAGAATGCATTTGTAACAGTGTATTACTGCAGGTGTGAAATTGTATAAAAATTTTATCGTTTTTATTTTTTTATTCGAAACGAAATACACTGGATAAAACTGTTTTGTGTTGTAGGCGTTAACTTTATGGTACATCTTAAATATACTTGTAAATAAAACACTGTGTGTGATACGAGCGAAGTAAAATTTCTAAACCTATTTCTTTTTACGTTATTTATACATTATCTAATTTTCATGTTAAACACCAGAGTTTAATCCCTAAAGCGGGAAACAGCCATTTAAAATCCAATGAATGGATGCACGAAAGAAAGACGGCGAATCCGTACAAACAATGCGTTCTTTATTTTTCTTCTTTCTTCCAGCACCGTTTGATTAGTCTCGCTCAACCCCGGAGATCGCGATTTATCTAGCCGGTTGTGTTTATGGCACGAGAACACTTTTCATTATCCCGGGCGTTCTGTTCCAAATCCTATCTACGAAATTAGATTTAATTCTAAAGCCACTTTTTCGTTCTTTTTCGCGCTCCCTCGCTTACTTACTTTCTTTCTCTCCTCCCTGAGCCGCCGTTCGGGTGGGAAAGTTTTTAATTGGATCAAAAGTTTTCGGGGAGCGAGAGCCCGTCACACGAACGACGCAGACGTGTCGTGGACAAAACGGCCGCGCTAATCCGAAACTGAATCAGAAATCGGCCTGAAACAACCCCATCCCTTACCCCCCACAACAAAAATATAAAAGGAAGTAGAGAGAAAGTGTCACGAAGGAAATAAATACGTTTGCGAAAAAAAAGTTTTAGTCAGTTATTTTTTCCATCAAGTATATTATTATTTCGTTCACGTATAAGGTTTATTATCAACAAGAAAAAGAGTGTGCATTGAATATAAAAGAAATGACAATCATTGTGAAAACAACCACTTTCCGGGCAAATACCCCGCCAGACATTGAATTACGTAATGTACACATGCTGTTGCATATCAATAAAATATTGCATCACGCAAAAATTTTTGATTCGAGAAAAATTCAATGTAAAAAAGAACGTTATTTAATATAAGCTTGTTAAATGTGGAAATAATAAAATATTTTTCATTTAATTTATAAAATAACCTATTACATCTCAGAAGATATTGTGTTACAAGCAATGAAGGAAGTTAAACCCAATTTAATTATAGGCATGGACCAAATACCGGTCTTTTTAGTAAAGGACTGCGGGAATACTATACGAACCTATTGAGCGAATTTTCAATATAATTCTTAAGCAAGGTGTATTTCCCAGCTATTGGAAAACTATACACGTTGTTCTTATAATTACCTAAATCCAATTTCCGCCCCGTTGACGGGATGAAACGAATTAATCTTCATTAATTCCTTTATTGAGAAAAATTATCTTTTAACAAAATTGTTTTTCAATTGAGCGAATGCACGTAAATTGCTCAAATGCAAAGCGCTCGAGTGGGGGTGTTTAGAGAATAGACGTTTTACATTTTACACGTGAACACGACGACCGTAATTGCATATTTAACGTCCCTTCAACCCCTAGTGTACGTACGTACGTACGTACGGAGTTTACCGTGGATGAATTAGTCATAAGGTCAACTCGCTCGCTCGCTTTGCTCTCCCAATGTTTGTTGTTTGAATTAGCCTTTGGAATTAATATTACAAACAATCCTCGCGAACTAATAATCAATTCATTTCATTACACAATTGTCGTTGGGCTTTTGTGTTGTACGGAATGCGACAACGGGATTATTGGATGAAAATGAAAATATGAGGTATATTGTTTAATTACAAATATTTTAAATTAAAAAAATGAAAATAATTAATAAATTATTTCCATTCTTTTTCTGTTGTGAAATAATTTGTTAATTATTTTCAAATCATTTTTATTTAATTTAAATAACTGTGACCAAGTGAATGAATATTCTTTTCTTCACAGTCTAAGCAGCTTTTGTAATAAATATTTATTCATAGAATGTGAAATTAATTAATAACGTAGACGTTAAACTCAACATTTTCCGTACGGAATAGATCAGAATGGTAGGAATACACACTATTAAAATTTGGGTCCTGAAAATGAATAAATTATTTTAATAAATATTCCACAGATGAATTTGAATTTCCAAAAAAGAATAATCCCTCCCCACCTCCCGTGGCGAAACAATAAAACCGCCGAATTAATTATGCGCGAATAAATTTTCCGCGCCCGTTGTATCGTTTCCCATTATTTCCCGCGATAAATTTCACCTCGGAAAATCCGCTCTGTCGCGTCGTTGTTAAAATTAAAATTACAAAAAAAAGGAGTAAGCAGCGCACAAAAAGAAGAAACCCCTCTCATTCGCCCGTTAATGTATTTCGCCGGGATTATGCAAACGCAGACATTAATAAATTCATAAATTCAATACTCGGCGTACGTACATACATGTGATTTATGCGGAATCGAGGTGGTCTAAGTGGCTCGGTAAACTTGATCGCGTCGTGTTCGCATACTAAACAAGTTTCATTAAAGCCTCCACTCTCGCGAAAGGGGGGTTGGTTTTCAACCAGGCATCTGTTGTGCTTAATTTACGACGCGAAATTGAAATCTGCAATGAATAATACATAAACGGATTATTCTTGATAAAAACACTCAACAATTTTCACACTAAAAAAAAAACAATCACTTTAAACCAAATTTCTTAGTATGAGCTTATTGCTCATAAGTTAAGAAATAGTTGAAGTGAGAAAATTTGCGATGAATAATTTTATTTAAAAAAAAATTCTCACTATTCGGAATTGAGGATAAACGAATACAATTTTCACACTCTAAAATGACAACTTTAAGCACACTTTAAATCTAATTTCAGTCTTAGCTCATAGCTGGTGACCTTAAGAAGTAATCAGAGCAAGAAAATTCGTGTTGCGTAACTTAGTTATGTTTTTACGATTTTTTTTTCTCCCGATTCCATTTTAAGCACACTTTAATCCCAATTTCTTAGTCTCAGCTTGTTACTATTAGTCTTATGGACCACTTAGAGCGAGAAAATTCGCGTGCTTAAACTAGAACATAAAAGCGCGGTTAGTTGGATTCATTAATTGCGATGTCAGGTGGGCTTAATTAATTTATGAAAAGTTTTATATGTACGGTGCATAATTTTGCCCGGAGGTAGGGAGGAGAAGGGCGGGGGAGAGATCCACGCGTAATATACTTTCACGGGAGTTTATATACATAGAATAACCGACCGCGCATTATGCAAATCCCTTTCGGCTTCCTTTCCCCTGCGCAAATTTTCCTTTCAATGAATTTTTATCGAACAAAAAATTATTAAACAATCTGACATGACTTGATTGTGGAAAATATTCTCAATTTTAATAAAAGAAGACAAAAAAAACTCGCAAACAAAACACTTTGTTTAATGTAACAAAAAACAAGGTTTGATTTTTGATTTAAATAAAACACGTTGTTTATTGTAATAACGCAAAAAAAGAATATTATTTGTGATTAATAAAGTAAAAGCAATACGTTTCTTGCTTACAAAAATATAAATAAAAATTATTTATGTAACTGTTGTTTTAATCTTTATCGATCCGATGCCTAACTTTATTTCGCAGTGATTACCCTTGCAAATTCCAGCCATTAATCACGACTAAACTTTTCCCGATCGCAGGCTGGAATTTTCAGGCCCTGGGCGGCGACGCCGGTTACTGATAGCGCGAGTTTTCCCTTTAGCAAATAGTCACGTCTTTCTGTAATTTTCCGGGGGCGGCGCACACACACTCGCCCGCCATAAATCAAGCGAAAATACACCGAGACACAGAAAGAGGAGCCCCGGCCGTGAGACATTTACCCAACTAATGAATAGAACTGTTTCCCCCGTTCCTTCCCTTCCACCCCTCGTTCACGAATTAATCAAATACCTCAACGTGCGGATTAAACGCCGAAACAAATTTAATCTTCCGCACACGTGCTGTGCGAGTTTATTTCATTACAAACGAATCGTAAATTTTATATGATGGCGTGAACCCATCCAGCATTTTGTATAACAATTTACACATTGTATACAGGGTGTTTTAAATTCGAGTCTCACCATGGGGATCTCGCTTATTATAAGAGATAGAGGGTAGGTTTAAATTCGGCACTTTTGCAGAATTTCATGCTGATTATGATCTTAAGTGTTTTTTTACTAGACTTAAGTTTATTGTATTTTTTATGAATTTCTTAAAAGAAAGTGATTTTTTTATCGAAAAGAATTCATTGAGCAAACAAAGTGTCGAGTTTAAGCCTCTGTAATTCCAAGCTTACATTGTGAATTTCCGAAATTTCTGTCTCGACTCAAAGCTCTGAATTTTCTGGATGATCTTAAGTGATTCTTTTTACTAGACTTAAGTTTATTGTATTTTTTATGAATTTCTTAAAAGAAAGAAAATTTTTTATCTAAAAGAATTCATTGAGCAAACAAAGTGTCCAGGTTAAGCCTCTGTAATTCCAAGTTTACGTTGTGAATTTCCGAAATTTCTGTTTCAACTCGAAGCTCTGAAGATCTTAAGTGTTTTTTTATTAGACTTAAGTTTATTGTATTTTTTATGAATTTCTTAAAAGAAAGTGATTTTTTTATCTATAAGAATTGATTCAGCAAACAAAGTGTCGAGTTTAAGCCTGTGTAATTCCAAGCTCAACTCTCAAGCTCTGAATTTTCTGGATGATCTTAAGTGTTTTTTCTTACTAGACTTAAGTTTATTGTATTTTTTATGAATTTCTTAAAAAAAGGATTTTTAAAGGATTTCATTGAGTAAACAAAGTGTTCATTTTAAGTCTCCATAGTTCTATACTTAAGCGACAAATTTGTAAAACCTACGCTTTAAGTTAAAGCATAGACTTTACTGGAAGTGCTTAAGTGAGTTCAAACCTCTGAAGTTTAAAATAAAAACATTATTATTATTTCCGCTTACATCGATTCGTGTAATTAATAGAATGCGTATTTTATTAAAAAAAAACAAATGTTTCGTAATTTTCTATAAATCGTTATACATATAGAGTGTTCAATTCAAACAGTATGGAATCGGTTTAATATATTCTGCACTATTTGTCGGATCAATATGAAATTTCGAACATACGTTTAACTAATTAATCTACTCGTGAATTTCGGGGAGCTAGCTGTCAAACTTTTCAAGACAGCGTAAACTTTTGTTTTTTTTTTAAATGACGCTTAAAATGAGGATTTTGACCTGTGAATTTCAAGGCGATAGCTGTCAATCTTTTCAAGACACAGCGTCAACTTGATTTTTTTTAAATGACGTTCAAAATTAGTATTTTGAAAGGTTTTGGAATAGATTTTAATTTCTTAAATACATGTTATAAATTTCATATTGATTCAAACAAAAGTTCCAAAGATATTTAACCGATCACATACGTTTTGAAGCTTTTATTTGCAGAAGATTATAATGTGTCAGAAACACGATGTTTCAAAGGTTTTGTTTTGAAAAAACTATTTTTGTTATTTCAACGCCTTCTTGAATTCATATCGCCGTTCCAACAATAAGTCTACAGTTTTCAGCAACATTAATATTAATATTAACAATAAATATATATACATTTCGTCACTATTTTATGAAACAGAATCGGAAATAATGTTTACTGTTATATAAATTTAAGAATATGCGCGAATTGTATTTAATTTATCATAGAATAAAAAAAAACAAAAATATGTAGAATAGTCAGTCTGAAATAATTGAAAAAAAGGAAATGAAATTATATTTAATCTCATATTAATTCAACAACGGAAAATTGTATATCTTATTTTTATTACTTTTCTCACGATTTGAAAAATAAATAGTAAGAATAGTTAAAATAAAAAGAATCATATATTGAGCATCTTCAATTTCTCTTTCAGAGTACGTCAGTTCCACGCCGATCCCCTCTGGTAAAATATAACAAAGCAAAAAAAAGCAAGCTAGAAAAAAAAAATAATTACGAAAACTTAAATGCATTTTGGGCGATTTGCGATTAATTAGCCTTTTTTAAACAGCCTCATTTTGGTACTCTTTATGATTTTCCGAATGCCCCCACCCTTTAATTTTTTGAGCCTACAGCCCACTAGGTGGCGCTGCCTCGCTAATTATTATTACCACGTATTGCGTTATTTATTATTATTATTAGCCCAGGGCGCATGAGCATCATAGTTAGAGACTTGTTTTTTGAATATTTATTATTTTTTCTGGCAACTTTGTAGTGTACTTAGAGGTTTGTATATACAACGATATTATGACTGAACTCATAAAGAAGGGGGCTTTTAAAACAATTCCCCTGCTAAGAAAAATTGTTTACTCTTATTTATTTTTATTTTTTAATTATTTTTTTCAAATCGAAAATTGAGTGAAAGCGAATGCGCGATTTGTAGTGAGTTTTTTGCGAAATTGTTATTTGCATATAAATAAGCGTAGGATTTATTTAATTAAAGAAGATGCAAGCCCATTGGTATCTGAAGTGAAACACTCGACTTGACTTGAACTAAACTCTTTGCCTGCGTACTTAATTACTACAAACTAAAAATACCAACTTGTATATACTGTGTTTTAATAATGTTATTTATTGCAGCATGCGTTTCTAATTGCGTTTCAAATTGCATTTTCTTTACAGTAGCGTTATTGAGAAAGGCTCGTTCATTACAATCGTGCAAAGAATTATCTCTCGCATTTATTTATTTATTTTTTAAATCAATCGAAAATGACGAAATAGATTTTGTTAATTTGACTAATAACATTGTTAATTGTATTAGCCAGACATCAATTGATTAACCGATTAACAAAATCACAACATTTTGTTATTTTGGATTTAATTCATCATCTTAATTCCTTACAAGTGTGGTTTAACATTTTTTTACATTTTTGAAAATTTATTTAAACTTTAAACAATGTCCTGCCTTTCAGCCAGATTTAATTCCATTGTTAAGGCTTTACTTGATTTTTCCATTCATATAGTGTATGGATAACTAGTGATGTTAGGCTAACTTAAATTTGTCACCAATTAAAATAGAATTTGTTTATAAAGAATTATTATTTTAAAAGAGATGATTCTTTGTACTACCTTCATTAATTTTAATAATTATTTATTTAAAAGAAAACATCTATTTTTTTCTATTTTCCGCAAATTAATTGTAAAACTTTGTGCATTCATTTTTTTTCATACATTTTGCTGCACAAATACAAATATTTCTGCAGCAATATGTATGAAATTAAAAAAAAAACAATACCTAAAGGTATTGAATTCCAAAATTGTAATGGTGAATGCGCTGGGTTTAACAATGAAAAATCAACACGCTAATAATTTCAGCATTGTATCTTTAGGTCAAACGAGGATAAACAAAAAAAGTCACCTCTTTTTTTTTTCAATTTCAATCATCAGAGAAAAGGAAATCGTCCTGCTTAAAACGCATCATCCAATTCATCATCAGCACAGTATTAGAAGCTACAGATTTTCCTCTATTTATTTTTTGTCTTTCTCATCAACGCCCTAAAACTTAGGAGCGTTTTGCGCACACAAGAATTCTCGCATAAATTCATAATTTAATTATATATAGAAAAAAATAAAATATTATATTTGCGCAAGTGCAATACAGCGATTTTTGTAATATATTTCTCGCGAGAAATATATTGTGAACATATTCAATATATTTCTCGCGAGAATTTTCGCAAGAAATATATTATAAAAATCGCTGTATTGCAGAAAATTATAGATTATATATATTATTATAGAAAATAATTATATAAAACAGTCCCCAATAATATTAAGCCTAGCATACTACACAATGGCGCGTCTATTTGCGTTTGACGATTGTAAAAACAATCTACTCTGCTTATTTTCACAATAGTTATTTAAATAACTGTGACCAAGAGAATGAATATACTTTTCTATTTATATAATTATTTGCTTTGTAAAACAGGAAAAATATTTTCATATATATATAATTATAGCAAAACTTTTATATATAATTCTCGCACAACTTTCTGCGAAAATTCTTGTGTGTAAAACGGCCCTAAGGGAGAGGAGTCCAAGGCGCTCTTTAATAGGGGGTAAAATGTTTTTTTTTTTTGAGAGAGTATTGTTTGGGTGCCGGATTTTCGTCAGTACTCTAAGGGTTGATCACTCGGACACTTTATTTGATTTTTTTTCGTTGTTGATGAAAATGAAAACAAAAAATAAAATAAACGTATTTGAAAATAATTAATTTTAAAAAGAGCAAAAAAAAAACAAATCTCTCCATCTCTCTTTATTTGCTTCTATTTTGTATGCGTAATTTTTTCATCGGTTAATTAGAAACCCAAACATTTCATTCTTTTTCTCTTCATTTTCTTTTCCTTTGCTTTTCATCATCATTATCATAATCAACGCACTAGAAGCTAAATTTTTCTCTCTTTCGTTTGATTTTCTTTTGTTTTTTTTTTCTTTCGGTCTGGCGTTGTTAACGAACGTGTCTCTGTATTGTTGTTGTGTCGTTGGTTTTTGTAGGATCCGCCGTGGCGATGATCGGCGCGAACCTGCGTTTCGGCAGCAGCGCCGCCAACGCGAGCCTGAACGCCACCAGGGTGTTCCAGTGCCATCCGGGGGGCACGGCCGAAGCGGCCCTCATCTTCGCCCTCGGCTCCATGGGAATGGCCGCCAATCTGGCCCTCATGGGCATCATACTGGTCAACAGACAACTCAGAAGGTATTTATCAAAAAAAAAGTTCAAGATTTTTTTGAATTTTGACCGATTTTGTTTAAGTAACACCCAATACAAGTAAAAGAGGATAAGATTAAGGAAGGAAGAAAGTAATTCTTAGATGTTCGTATCAATGTTAGAAATAAACCCAGCTATTTTTTTCGCTAGAAAAAATTGTTTAAATCAGTTAAGGGCAATGTAAATAATACGCAATAATTATATTATATATATTATATTATTATTATATATATTATATTATTATTATATATATTATACTATTATTATATATATTATATTATATTTTTTTGATTGGATATTGTTTCTGGATGAGCAAAGAGTGTCTGTGAATTATTTCAGAATTTTTTTAAAATAATCGTTTTCAAGAAAAAGTTATTTTTTTTCTATTCCTTGCGAAATTCCAGATTTTCGATGAACATTTTTTATTTTAAACAAAAATCTGAAATAATTCTAACATATTCCTATCGGTGTTAGAAATAATCCCAGATTGTTTTTTTTTTGCGCTGAAAAAATTGTTTAATTCAGTTTTTGGCAATTTAAGTACACAAGATTTGTACTAAAATAGAAAAAAAATGCCTTAAAAATATATTAACAATTTTTTTTCGCAAGATTTTTCGATTGAATATTGTTTCTGAATAAGCAAAGAGTGTCTGTGAATTTTTTCAGAATTTTTAAAAAATAAACATTTTTCACGAAAAATATCGATTTTTTCCATACTGACCCCTTATGAAATTTCAAATTTTCGATGAAAAATTTTAAATTTAAAAAAAATCTGAAATAATTCTGAGATATTCGTATCGGCGTTAGAAATTAACCTAGCTAATTTTTTTCGCTGGAAAAAATGTTCAATTCAGTTTTTTGCAATTTTTGGCAAGTACGTAAGAATTGTACCACAATAAAAAATGCCTAAAAAATATAATAACAATTTTTTTCGCCAAATTTTTGGATTGAATGTTGTTTCAAGATAAGCAAAAAGTGGCTGTGAATTATTTCAGAATTTTTAAAAAATAAAAATTTTCACGACAAAAATCGATATTTTTCTATACCCTTTAGAAATTTCAGATTTTCAGTGAACATTTTTAATATTAAAAAACTGAAATATTCCTATCTATTTGAGAAATAAACTCAAATAGTTTTTTTTTGCTAGAAAAAAAAAATATTTAAATAATTTTTTTAACAATTTAAATACGCAACAATGATACGAAAACGAAATGAAAGGCCCCAAGAGTGCTAACAAAAAAAACTAAAACTCATAAAACACACTCCTATATGAACAAACAAAACTACTCACAAGACAAGACCGTAAAATTCCTTAAACAACAATATTTCAATTATTTTAATAATTTAATTGTTGAGGCCTTTAATTTTTGAAAGTCCATACTTGTTAACATTTTAAGTTTTTTTTTAATTAAACACACTTTTAAATATAAATAGAAAAGAATATTCATTCTCTTGGTCACAGTTATTTAAATACATTTAATAAAAATGATTTGAAAATAATTAATAAATTATTTCCACATTTAGCTCTGTGACTTTTTGACTTACGTTACGTAAGTACGTTAAACAAATACACATTAAAACAACTACTTAAATATAAATTTGTCCTTTATTCGCGTGCGAAACAATTGTCGCAAATAAAGGACAAATTTATATTTTACAATTGTGTTTAATTAAAAAAAAATAAAATGTTAACAAATATTTCAATTCATTACAGCCCTCCAAGATATAGACAGTTAAATTGGCATTAACGATTTCAAAAGACAGTTTAACAATGACTATCAACGACGAATTAATTTGCAAAAAATACAATAACAAAAAAATACAGGCAGAAAGACCAATGGTCGATTGACAAGTAACCTTTACATTTTTAAATATTTTTATTACTCAACTCAAAAAAAAACTTGAAAAGATTGCATTGAAAACATAATAACATTTTTTTTGTACAAGATTTTCCTAACAAGTATTGTGCACATGAAACCAACTAATTGAAATCTACACACAATGCACTCGAACACATCCAACGAAACGGAAAATTAAGAAAAGGAGAAAAAATAATCGGAAAATTAGGAGAGAGAAAAAAAAGAATGGAATCGAGTCCGTCTGGGAGAACGAAGTAGAAAGGTGTGTCCCGTTTCGACCCGTCCCGTCTACTCCTATCCCAATCCGTTCCGTCCTGACTCCCCCATCTGTGTATATGTTGAGGGGTGAGTGAAATTGGGTCAGAAAGGGTTGCGGATAGCGGAAAGTGTGGGATGCGGGAAGTGTACGAACGAACGAACAAGCCCAGATAGGAATAACTAGTTTTCACTACATTCTTCATGCATCCTAGTTAACATCCCACCCTCCTGTGCTGCTGGTTGCAAACGCCGTCCCTGAAACCCCCTTCCCTCCCGCAACCCAATCCCCGTCGGTTTGCCGCAAAGCAAAGGGGTCTTTCTTTACGTAACGCAATTCCACTCTATTGAGCCCGCCTGGTTTGCAATGAAACGGGGGCGGGAATTTATCTTAAAAAATGTTAATCGGTGTAAATCTAGCACAACCCATAAAATTTAATCAGAATTACTTTATTTTTCAGAAAGTAAAATCAATTCTCGAAGACTATTGCTTTTTACTTTGTCTTTACAATCCATAATGAACAGATTAATTCTCAATGCAGTGATGTTTCCTGTTATCCAGCCTGTGGTATTGGTATCTTATTCTTAAATACACGAATGGTTTTGACCATTCCTACATGGTAATCCATTTTAAACGTTCAATGAAACTATTACTATGTTTTCTACCACAAAAATTAAAAAAAAAACAGTGATAGTTTCATTGAAAGTTTATTATCTATTTAATTAAAACTAACCGTTGATTTCTTCCACCAGCATAAATCCGAGGAACTAGTTTGGTTGTTGAAAACACACCACTATTGATCACCACTCGTCAAAATCACTAAACAAAATCCTTTGTAAAACGAAACAAATTAATTTACACTGAGCTCATTCACGCACACGACGATAAATCGCACTGGCTCGCGTACACACCGCCGACCGACTGGTTCCTTGTCTTAAGAATGCGAAAGCGAGTGCGCTTCGATTGTTGGCTAGTTTTTTTTTAATCGCGATAATTTTCCATTCGCACATTTTAATCCAATCGAACGAAAGTGTGATAATTATTATTTTCTATGCAATTGAAAAAATCTCTGTAAATAATTTTATTTTATTATATTGTTGGATTAATCCTCATCCAACAATAAATAGACCCCACATAATTAAATTTAGGATTTCACAAGTAAATATTGTTTTATACTAATCCCAGCTTTCCTGTTAATTTTCTCTACATTACTATTCTTAATATATTGTTTAATATTTTCTATTGGTATTCAATTTTCCAATAATAGATTTTTTTAATATATTAATTGTTTTTTCTATCGGAATGCTCGGAAGCAGGGCTTCTAAGTCAAAGGAAACTAATAATTTAATATGAGACTTAAATCCTTTGAAGAATCGCATGCTGCATTAGACTACAGCATTAATAGCACAAAAATATCAACAATCACTAGATTTATAGAGTTAAACTATTTGGCATCGAGGCTTCGTTGTTTCATCCACTAAAAGAAGGCGAACTTGTCCTAGATGAGTGGTGGTTCAATGTATTATTAAATGGTGAATTTATAGTTGATAACACCTCACACTGAGAAGTAGAGAGGAACATATAACAATGTTATATAAGACTAAATAAATAAAAATATATTTGATATAATAGGTCTCCATTTATTCCCTGGTTTATGAATCGTTGGGAGGCAGTAGCGTTTTATCATCGATTACATATATATATATATATATTTAAAGAGACAACATATTTGCTTTACGATCCGAGTTATGGATCATTAACCCCCTCCCCTCCAGAAAGTCGTGTATCCATCATTAACAAAAACTTTTTTTTATTGCGGTGATAAAACCGCGCGTTACACGCAATAAAATCGGAATGAAAGGGGCGTTAAATATTTTGCTGGTTACTTTTATCGCCGCACCGCCGGCTTGAAACCCGGATTGAATGGGATTAGGGATTAGGGGACGAAAATCAAGGGGGTTCGAAGCTCAATACAGCAGCCCCGCCAAAATCCTCTTAACAGTTATTCCGATGTTTGCCGTACGGTTCAGGTTAATTTCGCAATTATTTAACCCTCTCAACAAACGATAACTCCGATGTTCAGGTCGGGATCGTGATTAGATTATCGGAGCGGCTGGAAACCGCGAGTGCACCGTGCAAATATGTCAACCAATAATTATGAGGGCAAACACGCGCACTCGATTTGAATTTGCGATTTAATTAAAATCAACCGACGGAGTTTTAGATTGCGATTATTGCTGGGAATTAATAATGGGTTATTACGAGATTTTCCAAAGTATATTTCATGGGGGGAATAAAAAGAAATCATTAATAATAACAACTAATTAGTTAAAAATAAAAGAACAGAAGAATAAAATGATTGGGACATATATGGAAGGCAATATTTACTCTATCCTAGAATGGACACCAAGAGGAAAGATGAGGAGAGGAAGACCAAGATCCACGTGGATGAAAGAAGTGGAAAGAAAAAAAAAACAGGAGACAGAAAATTGTGGAGAAAAATAAGCGAAATGATATAAGATATGGGGACTCGCAAATTCAATAGATCTAGAAAGCTCTTTACGGAACGGCGAAAGCCACTATATATATAATTATTTGAAGTACTGTATTCAGAATAAATTGTAGTATTATATAAAAAAAAATATTGGGCAGAAAGACCTATGGTCGATAGCCCAGAACAGACTACCAACACAATTATACATATATAATAATTTTTTTTATTGTCATAAAATGTATTCACTTGGTAAGAGTTATTGAAATTAAATAAAAATAATTTGAAATAATTTATTTACTTAACTTATTTTTATTTGTTTTAAAAAATGGTCAAGCAGTTTCAATTAATTATTTTTTCTTTAACTACTGACACTACAACAACTATTACTTTGGAAAATGCCCCTCCAGACACTGAAAATAATTAATTAATGATTCAGTTGAATAAATTAATTATTTATTAAGTATTGTGTTATATACTTTCACTGCACTCTTGATGAAAAGAAATTATAATATTAGATAATTTCAAATTAAAACACTTATTTAGTTTATAACAACATGAAACTAAACAAGTGTTTTAATTTGAAATTAACTAATATAAGAAAGGATTATTTAACAAGTTAAAATGGATTTTAAAAAAAGTTAATCAATCTGTAACGCAATTAAAAATGAAAACTAAATTTTAAAACAAACATTTCCAGAGGATATCTGTGGAATCTCTCACGTTGACTCAAAGCAAAGATATTAATCACGGGTGATATAATCCCATCCCTAATTGAAGCGAAACGCCAGTCAGTGGGATTCTAAACTCTCGCCGCTCTGAGCTTATAAGTCTGAAACGGCGTGATATATCTAATAAAGGGGATTAACTTGATTTTAATTAATAATTCCACGTTTCCAGCCCGCAATCTCTCAACCGTACATCTTACACTCTCGCCCACTCGCGATTAATTTAAGGGAGCCAACAATAAAACTACACACGAATCACGTCTCCTCCGTTTATTTTTTTTTTTTTTGTTTTAGTATGGATGGATTTAAAGTCGTTTGCGGTAACTCAAATCAGCCCTCTTTCTGTTCAACACACAGAACACGCGTCGGAACCGTTTTATTTTTATGTGTCCCGAAAGACGTGACAATTTACGTTGATCGCGCTTACTTTTATGAATTTTTAACTGGCGGGGGAACTTATTACATCCCCCCGCTACACAGACATTTTCTACAACTTGGAAGAAAATTGTGAAGCACAAAAATAAATAAGGTTGTTTTATTATTGTTGTTCATTATTTTAAATCGAAATTAGTAAAAATAAAATATTTAGATATATTAAATAAAAATTATTTGAAAATAATTAATAAATTATTTCCACATTTAGCTCTGTGATATTTTGACTTACGTTACGTAAGTACGTTAAACAAATGCACATATTATTTAAAATAATAAAAAACAATGGACCGATTGCGACCATTTCCGCGCTTCCGCTTTTTCTTCTTCAAAATCCACTTTTTTTATTCCCAACCCCCCGCGCAAATCCCTCAAAGCAATTTTCTGGTGCTACTTAAGCGCATGGATTTCGCCGTTCGAATCATCGCTATATCTCTTTCCATTCGAAAGTAATAAGCGAAAATGATGTTTTCACGAGCTCGACGATGCATTTTTTCCTTTTCAGATTTTTTTTTTTTATTTTTTAAATGTCAAATTCATTTCAAAACAGAAATGCGGATTTCCATAAAGTCCGACTTGAATGAAAGCCCGAACTCTCGGGAATAACTAGAGTAGGTTTTTGTGGACTTGGATTGTTTGATTTTGATTGAAAAAAAAAAAACTGAGCGCAACAAATAAAACGGTATATAAATGTGAAAGTTAAAATTCAGCTGGATAGGCAAGGGTTGTGAAGTGGAAATACAAATAATTTTTTTTGTTTACTTTTCAGAATTTATTTAAATCGCGTCAAACCTGAGGAATTTTATACGAAAATCAATGAAATATAGATGGCTATGCAAAGGTTGTGAGCTGCGTCAATGATAAACAATTGACTGTATTATATACAAAAAAAAATACTTTTTCATACCACTTGGATCTAATCCAAAGTATTTTTATTTGTTTTCTTTATATACTATATTGAAAATGTACCACAAAGTTACCGCCGACAAAATTAAAGAAATTAAAGACTGTATGTTACAGTATAGAGTCTAATTAAACCATTTATGTAGTTTAATCAATCATACAGCGTTTTTTTTTATTTTTCTTTGGATTTCTTTTATTCGAGTTAATTCAAAGCAATTTTATACGAAAATCGCATAAAATCAGATAGCCATGGAATGACAACCTTTTTCCATGGCTATCTGATTTTAACTATAAACAATTGACTGCATTTCGTAAACGGGGCTCTGATTAAGCCACTTGAGTGGTTAAACGTTTTTATATATAAAAAACTGAAAATTAGCTATCTGTGGAAGGGTTGTGAGTTGTAGCAAATACAAACAATTGACTGTATTTCACAAATGGGACTTTAATTAAACGATTCAAGTGATTAAGTCAAACCGCACGCTTTTCTTGTATTTTTTCAGATTTTTATTTTAAGTCGAGTCAAATCTGACCGTACTTTAAACCCACTATCTTTCAATAATTAACATTTTCATACTGATTAGATTAATAAACTCGGAACGTTACGGGTGGAATAAGGGGCGTCTAGGTGTCTGCGAATGTCTTATCGATCATTATCTGAGGCCCTCGCTAAATTACAGACAGGGGTCGGATCTTCGAGAATCTGGGGCATGAAAAGTCTAATAAGGCATTAACTACTCCCTTTCGGAAACGTTTACTAAGTCCGTAATGTATTCAGACAATCGAGATGATTCTCTCTCTCTCTCTCTTCTCTCTCTTATGCAACAATTTTAATTTTAGTTTTAATAATAAAAGAAAAAAAAAACTAATAATAGAACTTAATTAAATAAATTAAATAAAAAAGAATTTTAAAATAATTAATAAATTATTTCTTCTTTAGCTAAAGAGAAAATATTTTATTTTCAAATTATTTTTATTGAATTTAATTTTAATAATTATAACCAAGTAATAAATACTTTTTTTCTGTTATTATAAATTGTGTGATTTGAAGTAATTTTCTTCACCATGAATATTTTTTTGAATTCAACAATAAAACTAATTAATTCAACTTTTAAGTTGTATTAATTTCTCATTCAGCCAGTGGCGAAAATTATTTTGTTAATTAATTTTAGCGATTTTATCTATAAAAATATTTATACTCATTTTTACTCAATAGGAAATATTATCAGAATAATTATCAGATAAAGCTGGGCTTTAAATATAAAATCCCTTCGACGTGCTCAACTCGAGAAGCTGATTTTCAATCGCACACGACAAATCGACTCGGATCAAATTCACTTCGGTGATAATTTCCTTCCACCCGAGTCCGCATTTTTATTAAAGCACCTTTCGCGGATCACTCTGACGGCTCGACAATTAATCCTGAAGAGTCTGCCTGCCAGTCGCAAAGAATAGAGAATTTCCTCCCCGACGTTAATTGTGTACCGTTTGCTTTAATTATTCAATCCTTTCAAGGTAAACACGACGAGCGCTGAAAACTTCCACTTTGGCCGCATTAACGTTTTAGTAGTTAGCGCGCCGGGTCGAAACTTTAAAGTGACCAAACGCCCTGTTTTCTATGGATAAGCAGGATATTCTTGTTTGCACTCAACAGTGAATGTGTAATTAGTTGAATAAAAAATATGTAGAAATAAAAATTCGTCGTTTTTGCATTAAATTTATAAATAACTCAAAAAGGGTGGATGGGGTAATTTTTGTTTTTTGCATATTATGAAAGGGGAGGGTTTGATTAACACTTCCAAGAAGTTTCAAGAAGCCACCCCGCAGAAAATTCGAATTATGAATTTTTGTATTTGCAAAATGCAGAAAATCGAACGAAAATCCCTGTTTTTGTATAAAATTCGAAATAACTCGAAAACCGTCAATGGGGTAACTTTTGTTTTTTGCATATAATGAAAGGGGAAGGTTTGATTAACACCCTCAAGAAGTTTCAAGAAGCTACCGCGCATAAAACTTAAATTATGAATTTTTGTATTTGCAAAATGCAGAAAATCAAACGAAAATTCCTATTTTTCTAAAAAAATCGAAATAACTCGAAAACCGTGGATGGGGTAACTTTTGTTTTTTGCATATTATGAAAGGAGAGGGTTTGATTAACACCCCCAAGAAGTTTCAGGAAGCCACCCCGCAGAAAACTCGAATTATGAATTTTTGTATTTGCAAAATGCAGAAAATCAAACGAAAATCCCTGTTTTTGTATAAAATTCGAAATAACTCAAAAACCGTGGATGGGGTAACTTTTGTTTTTTGTATATTCTGAATGGGGAGGGTTTGATTAACACCCCCAAGAAGTTTCAAGAAGCCACCCCGCAGAAAACACAAATTATGAATTTTTGTATTTGCAAAATGCAGAAAATCAAACGAAAATCCCTGTTTTTGAATAAAATTCGAAATAACTCAAAAACCGTGGATGGGGTAATTTTTTTTTTTTTTGCATATTATGAAAGGGAAGGGTTTGATTAACACCCTCAAGAAGTTTCAGGAAGCCACCCCGCAAAAAACTCAAATTATGAATTTTTGTATTTGCAAAATGCAGAAAATCAAACGAAAATCCCTGTTTTTGTTTAAAATTCGAAATAACTCGAAAACCGTCGATGGGGTAACTTTTGTTTTTTGCATATTCTGAAAGGGGAGAGTTTGGTTAATACCTCCAAGAAGTTTCAAGAAGCCACCCTGAATAATAATTAAATTACAATTTTTAATATGCGCAAAATGTAATGAATTTTGTAAAAATTATTTTCTTGAAAAAAAAAACCGTAAAATATAGACATTATAAATATTAAATTGAGGTGTTTGGCGGAGATGTATTCGTGGCCGTTCTGTCTTCGTATGGAATAAATGTCGGCCATAAAGAACAAACGCCGGAACATCTATCGACAGATTGAATCGTGCATGGCAAAGGAGGACGACTTCCTCCTCCTCGCTGGGAAATCGAGGAGCGGGCGGAGGAGGGAACGGGGTTAGGGATTCGGTTCGGAAAAGTATGAGCGGGACGACGCCCCGGGGCACTTCTTGTTGTTTGTCTTACGTCCGGACGTTATTCCCGTCCTCCCTGAATTAATATGTGCCACAGTAGGAGGCGAAATCGTTTCCTCAGTTTCGCCTCGCGAAAAATCCATTCGCCGTCTTTACCAAAGAAAAATATTTGCGTTTGATATTTAAAAGAGAGAAATTTTTATATAAAAAAAATGTGTCCTTCTTTTATTGCATTTTTTAAAAACTCTTAAATTAATTGTTTAACTACGGTTTTTTAAGTTTCACATTTTTCCCTTATAGAATAGCGCCAATTATAAGCCACTGTATTGACGAAATAAAAAAATAATAATAATAATAATTGTAGCAGTGTCTCTATACATTGCTACAATTATTTCGTCAACACATTGGCATATTATCGGGGCTATTCTGTAAGGGAAATGTTAAGTTTAACGTGTACGTGATTTTTTTATCATCACAGCCACAGTAGCTTTTGTAACAGATATACAGTGAATATCCATGAGATATCGTGTATGTGAAAAATCTTTTCACATTTTTTTCAGGCGTCAGGAACCCTGTTATTGCTGGCCCACCCTGTATACAAAGAATGTAAAGTTAGGTAATAACGTACACGTTAAATTTAACGGAACAGCCTCGAATATGGCTGATTAAAACATTTCTAGCTATGTCTCTAAAATAAATATTTAATGAAAATTTCATGAAGTAAAAGCCTCAACCATCGATTATTTAATTCGATTAATGAAAACATGGTATAACTTAAATTTATTTAGTGACTATAGTTTCGGCGTCATTAATGCGTCATTCTCAAAATAACACTTAGTTTAAGTTATACAATCAAAGTTAAAAAAAGTGTTTTCATTAATGATGTATAATAAACTAGAAGCATTAACAATTGGTAGATTATTTAATTGTTTCATTCTTGGATCGATCTTGGAGGCGTTCACTTCGTAGCATATTTTCAGTTTTGATATAAAGAAAACACTTCATGTTTTTTTTTTATAGCAAAAAAGAAATAAAAAAAAGTTAAGTGTTTCCTTATATCTGAATTGTTTTAATTTAAACTTTTTTTATATCTTGAGAAGCTTTCTTGCTAAAAAGCTAGGTGGATAAAAATAAAAATAAGCGTTATTTCCAATTGTTATAAAATTAATACAATTCTGAAAACATAAAAGAAATTATGATATAACGGAAACGCTTTGATTAAATAAATTAAATAAATATTTGAAAATAATTGATTATTTTCACTTTACCTACTGCTACCGCGGCTTTAATTATTATATTGGAAATACTTTCATAAACTTCTTATTATCATCGTAAGCCCGAAATTATAAGCCGATTATCCTTCGCAAATTCAACACCCACGGACAAAAACAATATTTACATCTTGCGTGAAACCCCGAAACCGCATGAAAACAACGCGAGGGCCGTAAAAGTTTGCATTGGGTAGCTCTTGTTGTTTTATTTTTTCACAATATATATATATATATATATATATATATAGGTATTAGTCTAACCTGGGCTATCGACTAGTTATTATTTTTAAAATATCTCAACTCAAGCTGGTGCTACACTGCCTGGGGGAAAAGTTCATTTCAAACCATACAGTTTAAAAATTTTCTATGTGACAGGATTGTAGAATGGCTGCTTTTATTATTATTATATTTATTTACGGAATTCACATATTTTTTTAGTTAAGTCTTTCAGTCACACTTTTTTTTTTAATTATTTAAGCAAATTTATGCTTTATCATAATTCGTACAATTGTTTTGTATGAATGGAGTAAACAGTATTATTAATATTAAAACGAAAAAAATCGCATTAGGATTTCTCTTCGCTGATATCCACATGTTACAAATACGTCCTTATATTTCTGACTTAATGTGCATAATGAACGCTCGAATCGGCCCGCGCTTAATTGGCAATTTATATGTGGAACACTGGCTCCGATTAACATATAAATTACGAAACGGGCGAATGTTATTGTTGCAAAATTAAAGCGAATTAATTCATTGTGTTTTACCGTGGGCGTATTTTCAGTTTGCTTGAAATATATATATGTATATATATACAGAGAGCTTTATTTATCAGTATACATTTCTTCGATATATACCTGCAAAATACGCGAGTCAAATGCATTAATGTATGTGTGTTTAGTTGCCTATAACAACTGAACACACATATGCCAAATAGTCAACTAAACATACACACATTAATCGGTTCAATGCGTTTAACTCGCGTTTTTTGCAGGTATACACTTCCCCTAATGTATACTGATAAAGAAACTTCTCTGTATATATATATATAAACACCTTCCAGGAAAGAAACCAACCCATCGATATAAATAGTTTTTAGCGTATGATTTAATTTAATTTTGTTGAAGTAACGCTGCAACACAAAACATTTAAATATTTCGCCCCTTCCTACGGGGTGGCAATCAACTTCCTATATACCATTCAATGCAGAATAAAGTGCTTAATAAAACAGAGAAGGTTTCATTGTGAAACACATCACAGTTTATTAGTTACAGCAATTATTGTCTCGATTTTGAAAACTGATTGAAAATTATTAATACTTTTTTCACCTCTTCCTGACAAATCAACTTTCTCAAAATAATTGGACGCGGAATGATATTTTTGAACAACGTGAAATGCATGGTGGTTTAGTTTTTATAACAACTTTAATTACTAATAATATAAGTTTGATATAAATCGCCAGTTATTTATTTTTTTAATTAGAATAGATGCTAAATGTGGAAATAATTTATTAATTATTTTCAAATCATTTTTATTTAATATAGAAAAGATGTGTTGGTTTATTTCGTGAAATATTCTTAATACATATTTATCAGTTACAGATGCAAATATTTTCCAAACATCTTCGGAAATTTTGTTGCTAACTTCACACTGCTCAAAATTCATTGTTGGGCGCTGTAGAAATTCGATTTTATTGGCCACAAATTTTTTTTAATAAAATAAAAATGCCACATGTGTCTTGTCTTTATTAAAACAATTTTTAATATAATTTTATTTAATAATAATAATATATTTATTATTATATAATATGAACCAACAATGTTTAAATATTAAAAATATTAATAATTTCAAAGTTTCTAACTTATATAAAATCGTGCTTGATTTTAATCAAAGGATGGCATTGCGTTTAATCGCGGAGTAATAATTTAAAAGAAAAAAAAGCTGACGAATACAAATTCGAGTTGGGTTGGGAGGAGAATCTTTGCAGCGATTATCGCTGGAGAAATTAATCGAGAGACGTCGCCTCGGGCCAGTCGGGAACTGTGATTACCGCCTTTCTAAATTACACCCCCCATCTCTTCTTCGGGGTTTCACGTGAACTTTCATTCTGATCTCATAAATTTCTGTACTTAATATTAAAAGAATATTTATCACAAATTAATTGTTTCCAAATTTTCTTTCCTGAATATATATGCATCTTTATTTATTATTTTTATACAATTAATTATTGCTTACAATATATACAGGGTGTCCTAAATAGAGTAAGATTGCATGGGTATCTTTCTTATTCTTAAAGTTAGAGATCTGGTTGAATGGGCAATGTTGTGCAGTTTTGTATACTGGTTCAGATTATGTTGAGAAATTTTCAAAATTCTGAGCAGTTTAGAAATTATTAAAAAAAAAACTAAAAATCGTGTTTTTGTAAAAAAAAATCAAATATCTCAATAATTATTAAATATGCGAAAACAAGTTTAAAATAAATGTTACTTGGTTTAATTAGGTAAACATAAAAATCAAGATGGCGGTTTTCGCGATATTAATACCAACTTTCTTATTTCAAATGGCCGCCATATTTGATTTTTACACACCTAAATAGACTTTTTTTTCTCTTTTCAACGATGTATAACAACCTATGTCAAATTGAAAAAACAAATATATATAAAATATAATAAAATAATTAAAAAATAAAAATTCATGCTGGATGAATGGTGGTTCAATATTTTTTTAAATGAATTTAACCTAAATAATTACAATACATGTAGGTGTTAGTCGACCATAATTAAGTCTTTCTATCCCGTATTGCATTTATTATTTTAAATTTAGTTTTCAATGGCAGCGTCAATTTAACGCTCGCATTATTTGAGTGAAACTCGAGTTCGCTCAAAGTATAGTTATATCAAAATTTAATTCAATTACCTTGGGTTAATTAATTAAATTGATGCAAAGATGAATAGACGATGAAACGAATGAGGGAGAAGGCGTGATGGAAAGAGAAAAGGTAGGGGCGAGGGGTGAAAGATAAGGAGGTGATGCGAAAAGAAGTGGGGAGGGGGGAGAGGATTAAAGAGAAATTCAGGGGGGTCGATTACTAAATAATTTTAATTCACCCCCGGTCTAATAATGCGAATGAAAAGATCCCCGACGATTCACCTGCCCGAATCGTAGCGTTCGTTTGATGTTCTTTGTTGCACACTTTCCAACCTAATTAAATTACCCCTTGGAATCGCGCGTTAAGGATTAAAGGACCGCCTTGCTGAAATAATATAGAATGAATAAAAGGCTCCCCCCACGCACCCTTTCACGAAAAACTTTCCGGTTAATTTGATAAATTTAGTTGGTTGTGAAGTGTACACTGCACGACTCGATTCTGTACACTCTGTGGATTAAAACGGAATATTGTTTAAACTATAGTCACTAAAATAAAATAAAAGTTATACAAAAAAAGTGAATCAGTGTTTTTGTATTAAAAAGATAAAACAAATGTAATCTCATGCGTTTATTATAATTTAAAAACGGCGCATTTTATAGAAACAATATTTCAACAAAAAGTTGTTTAAATTTGCCATGCCTGTCAATAGAATGTTTTTTCAAAGCAACCTTCGATTTTTATTCATCAAAATGCCCATTGAAATGTTCGAAAAAAACAGTTTTTTGTCAATAACTTTTAATCTGTTGGGAATTTAGGTACGCTTATAAGGAAGAAAAATAATTCTGCATAGAATGATATAAAAATATACAGGGGTTCCAATTTAAAATAAATAAAATAAAATACATTCAAGTTTGAAATGTTTAACTCTAAATTTTTGACACACTGTAAAATTCATAAAAAATAAAATTTGACCATTAGGATTGCCAGAATTCATTCAACAAGTACCCTGTATAATTTTACTCACAAGATCCTAATTTATTTTTTATTAATTTTTTAAACCAATGGCGCAAAACCATTTTTTTTTTAACTTTTTTTTGTTGGTATTACTGATCCGATTTTCAATAAAATTTTAGGAGTATGTAGGAGATCATAAAAGGCTTCTAAATAATGAATAAAATGTATATCGAGCAATTTAAAAAAATATATCATCATGCCGTGACTCTTTTTTTGGGACACCCTGTATATATTAAATAAAAATGATTTGAAAATAATTAATAAATTATTTCCACATTTAGCTCTGTGACTATTGACTTACCTACGTAAGTACGTTAAACTACTATCTCACCCTGTATAATCAAAAATATTTTCTTGATTTACGTAAGTAAAATTTCAAAAATTAAACTTAATTAGTAGCTGAGCTATTGAAAGAGGGAGCTGTGATGCAGGACCCTGTATATATAATAAGACCGTTTTGTATTATTCCCGCGTGGGTGTCTTAATTAAAGCCCCTTGCACCTGTTGTGTCCCACCTCTGTGCTTTCTTTGCTCGCTGCGGAAACTTTCAGCTCAAATATTTGCAAAAAGGGCGGAAGGGTGGAATTTCGCGACAGTATAATTAAATTTCACACGCTCGCGATTGTTCAAATATTGAAGGTTTTAGCGCGGGACCGCTCCAAGGCACAAGGGATTATTTGCAATAGTGGAATAATTTTATAAAATCCGAAAGAATGTTTACAATAGAAAATACGTCCATTCCGTTTCATATTTGTAAACATTTTCAGAGTTAAAGTTTTAAGTATATAAATTAAAGGAAAGTGTGTTTCAATAGAAAATAATAATAATTATGACAGAAAGCCGTTTTCTAAAGACAACGTATTGTGTAGTAAAAGAATTATATTGTTAATTTATTTTATATAGAATTGTCTGCAGAAATAAAGATTTCAATAATCATTAAAAATATATAAGTTACAAAAAAATTAATAACAGTTTTAGCGCGCAACAATGCATAAAAGTCAGGTAAATTAATTTTCACAAACGATTCTTTTTGTTAGCCCGCGTTATTGATTATAATGGATTGTTTGAGAAAACAAAAAAATCTTCCAGAATCTTTATATATACACCGGATTATTCACGCTATACGAAACGGAGTATTGTGAAATGCAGTCGCAAAAAATATTTACATGAAATAATCTTAATCAAAAAGCAAATTAAAGGCATTGATTTTTATCGATCCAAATAAATATTTCATTCACATTTAAAAATATCCAGCATGTTCATTAATTTTCAAAAACCAAAGACTTAATAAAATCACCGTTTATATAAATTATTAAAAAAAAATAAATAGAAAAAAAACAGTTCACATATGGTTTCTGTTCAAATCCATTCATGCATCATACTTTATTGCAACCTCCCGTACTTGATTCACACGGATGTAGCAGCAATAGATTATATCTGGTTTCCGTATCCCCCGCACGGTTTTACATATCGGTCGTTGCAGTGCAATTTTTTCTGCGGGCAATTTTTCAACGCGTGTATAAAAAATAAAGAACGGGCTCGCGTATAATTTTATCAGGCATAAAAATAAGTGGGCAATTTTTCAAAGCATGTTCACAACCGTTAACCATTAAATTTTCAGTATGAGACGCAGATTTACGAGGCCCGCAGGTTTTCCAGACGTTCCCCCCTTATTCACTCGTTGTTGTTTTTTTTTTCTGGTTCTTTTGCTTCTTATGAAGATGAATTGAAACGCTTATGGGCGGTGTTGGGGTTTTAATTAATTAATCAGCTTTTTAGGGGAGGGATCATAATACCTTCCTCTCCTAAAAAGCTGATGATTATTTTTATGCCTGATGCGATAGAAATAATGACCACGTTCAATGAATGTAAAAGCCAATTTATAGTAAAAAATATGACGAAAGGTAACTTTAAAGACAATTTATAAAAATCACAATGACGTACTGGAAATTACAGTCAATTTAAAGCGAAAATAGTGACTTACAATGACTGACAATAATAATCAATTTATAACATTTTTTTATGAATTTCTTTTGTTATCGTTTTCTTGAAGTAATCAGTATATTCCTTGGTTAAAATAAATTATAAAAGACACACAAAATAATCTGTTTTCAGTACGAAAATCTTGGAAAACCGGTAAACGGTCTTTTTTTCAAAGCACAGTGTTCCATCAATGAAATCCAGGTCGGGAATCGCCCCCGTTCGTTCGGTTCACTCTAATACACACACACATCTCTCTATCTATCTCTCGTTCCATATTCTGGAGGCAATAAAACTAGGGACAGTAACTGGCAGTGTTCCAGGCTCGCAGTGCGGACAAAAAAAATCTAGAGAGAGAAAGAGATACAGAGGCTGAGAGAGAGAGAGCCAGATAACCGAACAAAAGAGCCCCGTTCAGAGATATTCCTAACGTTTTGGCGGTGTTTTAATGCATGTATATGTATATGCGTCTGTGTGTGTATGAATGTATGTATGTATGTACGAATTAGTATATGTATGTATATCTGTGTGTCCGTGTATGGTTGTGTGTGTGTGAGAGAGAGAAAGAGAGAGAGGAGTCCGGACTTTTTGCGGGCATAAAGGGTGGTCTAGATGCGGGGGCCTTTCCTCTCTGTGTGTGTGTGTGCCCCGTGAGCGGCGAATTTATTGCACCTACGCCACTGACGTATGGGCGGTCGCGGTCTCGCCCGCATAAATTATTATTATGTCTGCTCTTAACGCAACAGCCTGCAATTAACTCGCGCGCACGACAACAAATGCCTTAATTACTTTTAAAAATCATCATAAAAAAATGACTAACACAACGCAAATTTTTTGACTGTCAATAGCTCTCAAGACTTCTGGCAATAGGCTGACACTAAGAAGTTAGGTTTAAAGTGACCTTAAAGTACCTTTAAGGCACAATTTATAGCAAAATATGTGACCTTCAATGACTTCAAAGTCATTTTATAGCAATAATAGTGACATACTTTGACTTTAAAGTCAATTTATAGCAAAAATAGTGACTTTCATTGTCTTCAATGACAATTTGTAGTAATAATAGTGACTTTCATTGACTTTAAAGTAATTTTATAGTAATAATAGTGACATTCTATGACTTTAAAGTCAATTCATAGCAAAAATAGTGACTATAATTGTCTTCGAAGTCATTTTAATGACTATAAAGTCAAATTGTGCCCATGGTAGTGAGATAAAGTGACTTTAAAGTCGATTTACAGCAAAAATAATCACTTTCAGTGACTTTAAAGAGAGATTTTGACTATAATTGTGACTTAAGGTGACATTAAAGTCGATTTCTAGAAAAAATAGTCACTTATAATGACTATAAAGTCAAATTTTGACCATTGTGGTGAGGTAAAGTGACTTTAAAGTCGATTTTTATCAAAAATAGTCACTTTTAATGACTATAAAGTCAAATTTGGACAATAGTATTGACGTAGAGTGACTTTAAATTCAATTTTTAGAAAAATAAAATTTTTAAATGATTTCAAAGTCAATTTATAGTGAGTAACGTGAATATCAATGACTTAAAAAGTCAATATTTGAAAATAATATTGACGTAAAGTAAATTTAAACTTATATTCTAGCAAAAATAGTCACTTTTAAGGACGAAAGTGACTTTAAAGTTAATCTCTAACAAAAATAGGGACATTAAAGTCAATTTATAGAAAACAATAATGGCATACAGTTACTTTAAAGTCACTTTCTAGAGAAAATTGTGACTATAAATGACTTTAAAGATAATTTATAGCAACTTACCCTGACTTCAAAGTCAGTTTCTAACAAAAATAGTGATTTGCAGTGACTTTGTGACAATAATAATGACATACAGTTACATTAAAGTAACGTTCTTAAGATGTCCAGCAAAGAAGCTAACACTACGAAGTTAGATTTAAAGTTTTCATTTTCAGTTTTAAAAATTGTTTTCTCTCTTCATTTTTATTCTCATTTTATTTTTTCAGGTGGTCGCAGGGTTTACTCTTCCACCAGGGTGCGGTGGACTGCGCGCGGGCCGCGCTCCTCCTCCCCTTAGGGATGTCGATACTGCACTGCCAGCCTGTCAACAAATGCTCCTTAGTAGAAACGGCCTTCTTACTCCTGGTCACAGTCGCGACCGTAAACATGTTAACTACAGTCCTGAACGACTCGCCGGTTTTTCCAGAGGACGAAAACGACACCGACATAACGGACGCGCCGCTGCTGATGGACTCCCCGCAGTGCGTGCTCTTCGGCACCTTCATGATCTGGTTCGCCTCGATTACTATAAACCTGGGACCTACGTTTTTATCAGGTCAGAAATTTTGAGAGTGTTCAATTCCTCAAAGTTCTTTTGTACAGATTTATGTAATTTTTGATGAACGTTTATTTTACGTGGAACGTTTAAAACACTCATTCATAAATCCGCGCGTTCGTTAACGTAGTTTCGTTTATGCGGGAAACGCCCCTGCGGCTTTCATAATTATAATTTCTGCCTTTGTTCTGAGTTTGTGTGTGTACATATATTCGAGATGCGGTTCGTTAATTTTTTTCCTCTCCGCGGGGACACGGCGAGCCCGCCGCTTCCATTAATAAATCCCGAAAGTTGAAACGCGCATTACCCGCACGTTTTCATTTTCGCCGGCGCTGATTCTCGCGTAATTTTTGATTTACACATTTGCGGACTTTTAATTCTTGTAATTAAACGCCGGGCGGGCTTTTGTTTGACTTTGAAACGGGAATATTTAATAAATTAAAATTTCTTTTGTTGGATACGGGACAGGACACCGTGGGTGTAATGGGCTTAACGTAAATATTATTCAAAGTTGATTAACGTGCAATATTACATTTTGTTTTAATAAAATTTATTCCGGAATTACGTATTCTGTTTTCCCCAAATTATGTATAATTTTAAACACTTTTGTGTTTGTAAATTAAGTTACCAAAAATTAATAATATAATTTATTTAATTTGACACAATTTCCAGACAATAGTCGATAGATAGATAATCAGTTCTATATAAATTAAATAAAAATTATTTTAAAATAATTATTTCCACATTTATCTCAGTGACTTTTTGTGATGTTAAACAAATGCACATTAAAACAACTACTTTCCGGGCAAATACCCCACCGGACATTGAATTAAATAATATAAACCTGCTGTTGCATATAAATAAAATATTGCATCATGCAACATATTTAAATTGTTATACCTGATCTGTAATTAGAAAAATTTTGTCCGTCAATAAAGATTACCGTATATACAAAACTTTCATATTTCTATGATATTTAAGACACCCTGTATAATATAAAAATAATTTTAAAAAAATGTTTTTCTCTCTATATATATTGAGGTTAAACAATTTTCTAATTTATTATGAATTGTAGGTGCATTAGCGGCTCAGGGCGAACCGGGTCACAGGGCGCCCTCGTGTCCGCTGATACACGGCCCCCTCAGGCACTACATCCTGAACGCGCTCTGGATAGCGGTGAACCTGGTGTGCGTCCTGCTGACCCTTTTCCACCTCAGGAAACTGCACAGGGATCTGACGAAGGCGAACGTTGAGGCGGTGAGGGTGGCGGGCCTCGTCACGACTCTGGTGAACGTGACGGGCGGAGCGGGTGCGGGAAACACAGCAGGACAGATCAACGCCAATGGGGAGAGGGTATGTATTAAGAAGGATGCTCTTTGGTACTGACTACTAATTTACCCCGAAAGAACTGTTCAACGGGGCGTTTTTCCATCGATAATTTAATTCAATTAATCAAACGAAGTTTGTTTCGAGTTACGCGAAGAGTATATTCAATAAGACTATTCTTCACACTTTATGTGAAAATATAAAGTATACAATAGTTACTTATATTAAATGTCACTATTTACTCCTCTTCAAAGTCTATTGTAATCTCGCTACAATTGTTTTACCACACTGACGAAAAAATGTTTTCTTCACATATCGAAGGAATCGAAGGAAATTCTATTTAAATAAATATGTTGGAATATTACTTCCACATTTTTTTGTTGGTTTCTTTCTTTACAAGTTTACGTACTGACAGAGACGCTTAATTTCCCGACGATGAACTTAACTCAATCAATAAAAAATCACGATGCAATAATTAATGCATAACGTGTTTTCTTTGCATACAATTTAAAATGTACCACGTCCAAGATCCAAGAATTATTTATCTCAAAACCGCAACAATTACAGAAACCAGTTGTTACGGTTTTCTTATGAATATTTTAAAATGTTACGTCCACTCCCTTTTAAAATAAAAAAAAAACTGCTGATATATCCAGACCAAGGAGGGAGGTCTGCGCTCGCCGTCCTCTTTCCTTTCATTTCCTCATTGTTTATAAAGAACTCGCTCTTATTGCCTAATCATGACTTTACAATCATTTTAATTCACATTCATTGTCTAATTTTCACCTGCCAAACATTTTATCTCACCATTGTTGCCTAATTATGACTTTAAGACAAGTTAAACTCACTATAAACTTTGACTATAACGTCAGTCTAAATAATTCGTATAATTGCCTTAATTTGACTTTACAGTTTTTTAAGTTATTTTCATTACCTTTAAGTCACTTTCATTGTCTAATTTGAAATTTAGAATCATTTCAATTTACTTTCATTGCCTAATTTTGACTTTAGAATCACTTTAAGTTAGATCCATTGCCTAATTTTGACTTTACAATCACTTTTAGTTACTTAAATTGCCTAATTTTGACTATACTGTCATTTTACATCAATTTTATTGCCTAATTTTGACTATAGAATACTTTTAAGTCACTTTCATTGCCTAATTTTGACTATAGAGTACTTTTAAGTCACTTTCATTGCCTAATTTTGACTTTAGAATCACTTTAAGTTACTTCCATTGCCTAATTTTGACTATGCTGTCATTTTACATCACTTTTATTGCCTAATTTTGACTATACTGTCATTTTACAACAATTTTATTGCCTAATTTTGACTACACTGTCATTTTACATCAATTTTATTGCCTATTTTTGACTATAGAGTACTTTTAAGTCACTTTCATTGCCTAATTTTGACTTTAGAATCACTTTTAGTTACTTCCATTGCTTAATTTTGACTATAGAGTACTTTTAAGTCACTTTCATTGCCTAATTTTGACTTTAGAATCACTTTTAGTTACTTCCATTGGCTATTTTTGACTATAGAGTACTTTTAAGTCACATTCATTGCGGAATTTTGACTATGCAGTCAGTTTAAGTCACTTTCATTGCCTAATTTGAACTTTAGAATCACTTTAAGTTACTCCCATTGCCTAATTTTGACTATACAGTCAGTTTAAGTCACTACTTATAACTTCAAAGTCAACAAAACTTACTTTTGATTCCTAATTTCGAATTAACACTCATTTTAAGTTACTTTCTTGCCTTATTTTGATTGAAACAGCACTGTAACTAACTTTTTATAATTTTCACACTAAAAATTCACTTGCGTTGCCGAATGTTGACTACAAAGTCATTCTAACTCAATAATTACCAATTTAAAGTCAATTTAATTCGCAACTTTTGTTTAATTTCTGCGAAGTGTGAATGTAACCAGGTTACTTGATTTGACGTCTTGAAAAAGTTCACGAGGCTTTTAAATAAATAGAAAAAATCAACGAGAGATTTGTGCGGACGAGATGTTTTAAAATATTTATCTCTGAAAACCGTAATACGTTTCTGGAACCCTTTTAAGATTTAAGAAACCGCTGACTAACCCTTTTCCTTTTCCTCTCTCTCTCTCTCGTTTTCATTGTCCCACTCACCCTCATTGTTTATAAATGAAATCCTGTCCGCTTTGAGCAGACAAACACAATTCTATTAACTTGAAAGAATCGGCCGACTGACTCGCTTTCTTTCCTCTCCAATCACTCCTCTCTCCGCTTCTGAGCGCAGATTTAAAATTTATTGCCTCGCTTTCAGTATTTACCACAGCCATCTATATATTTATCTCCGGTATTACTTCCTCTGCGCTTCGCACGTGTGTTATTATCATCGTCAATGTCCACTCGTCGCTCTATCCCAACCCTTTTCCATGCGGAACCCGCATTATTTCCGCTAATTTACATGAAACAAGAGGAAAGAGGATCCCGTTCTATTTCATTCCGTCCTATTCCATTCTGTTCGTTATTGATAGGTAGTAAACTCCGTGTTAACGGATATGCTAATTTCAGTAAAAACAGGTGACGTGACGCGGATTCAATAATAGAACTATTGTGTTCCGTTTTGAGCGAATGAACGAGGGTCGTCGATCGTAAATCATTCGCTGACGTGGATTGTTTCTTGGGGATGGATTATTTGCGCGGGATGTGATTTGTAGGTGTGTGCGAGTGTCGGTTTCAATGTGGGTGTGTGATGGGATCATTTTACGTGTGATGAATCCTATCACGGCGATTTAATTAGAATATAGGGTTGGAAATAATGCTCCGCTGTTGATTTGATTGAAAGGGTTAGGTTTTTTTTTAAATTTGAAAACAAAGCCCTTCATCAGACAGAATATTCGAATAATGAAATTTACAATTCTATTAATAAAACGCTGTTTTTTGTAAAACTAAAAATTGTTTTAAATAACTGTAATTTCAATACATTAACGCAACAGAAAATTAAATAAATTTAATTTAGCTTTAGCGTATCATTTTTTTACAATTTTGGTTCATTATAAAGCTTGCTCCGTCGAAGTACTTACCTTGGACGGATCTAGCTTTCTACTTTTAATTTAAAGAATTTTTAAGTTGAAAATGAAGAAGCGAAGTAGTTCATTTTTTTTTTGCTAAGAATCCATCAAACCATACATTTTTAGATTTTTTTTGTATAATTTTAATTTGATTATGAAATTTCAAATAATTTAACTTTAATAATTTCTGCGGAAATATTATTTTTGTAAGCGAATTTTCTTGAACTTCGTTAGTTTTCTTACGAATTAACAAAGTTAAAGAAAAAAATTTCAATATTTCCTCAGAAGATATAATAATTAAATTATTTCAAATTTCACAATAAAATTAAAAATGTACAGAAAAACAAATTAGTAAAATTGTATGAATTGTAGAAATTTTCTATGCACAACATTGAGGTATATTTTTAATTTAATTAAATATAATTTAAAAGAAATAACAATTTAATTTAATAATACAATGTTATTTATTATTGTAATTTTCAGGCGAGTGGTGCACTGGAAGAGCACAGGAAAATGCGCGAGTACCTAAACAGAATGGAAAGGGACGGCGTGCAGAGGGTGAAGATGTTCCTGGTCATCACGGCGGCCTATGTGCTCTTTTGGGGGCCGCTTTTTTTCGTCACGTTGGTGAATCACCCCATTGTGGGGACTCCTCTCGGACACGAGGTAAAATATTAACAAAAACAATCAAATTTTTAGTGGTTCTACGATATTCCCAAATTAATAATACAATATGAAACAAATTGACAGCAATTCTGCGATGAAATAGATAAACGAACGGCAAAGATTATTGGATAGAAATTAAAAAGCTAACAAAATATAAAAAGGTAGGGCAGAAAGACCGCCGGTCGATAGCCCATGACAGTTATTTTAACTCACGTTCATTGTCTAATTTTCACTAAACATTCCTTTTAACTCACTTCAGTTGCTTATTTTAAACTTGAGAGTCAACAAAACATACTGTTATTGCCTAAATCTTACTATACAGTCATTTTGACTTACACAATTTGCCTACTTTTCAATATGAAATCAAAATTTAATGCAAAAATTTGACTACACAGTCACTCTAACTCACTTTAGTTACATAATTTTGACTACACAGCCATTTTAAGTGACATTAATTGTCTAATTTTGACTACACAGACTTTACAACTTACTTTAATTGCCTAATTTTGACTATACAGTCATTTTCACTTACTCTTATTTTCTACTTTTCACTTTAGAGTCAACAAAACTTATTTGTATTGCCTAAATCTCAATTTACAGTCACTGTATCTCACTTTAATTGTCTAATTTTGACTAGATAGTTATTTTAACTGATTTTAATTGCCTAATTTTAACTATGCAGTTATTTTAATTTACATTGGTTGCCTAATTCTGACTATGCACCCATTATTACTGGCTTTAGTTGCGTATTTCTGATAATACACTCATTTCAACTGACTTCAGTTGCCTAATTTTGACCACACAGTCATTTTGACTGACGTTAGTTGCCCAATTCTGACAATACAGTCATTTTATGTAACTTTAGTTGCCTAATTTTGACCGCACAGTCAACTTAATTGACTTTAATGGACTAGTTTTGACTATATAGTAATTTTAACTGCCTAATTCTGACTATACAGCTATTTTAACTGACTTTAATTGCCTAAATTTGACTACACAGTCATTTTAACTGACTTTAGTTGCCTAATTCTGACTATATAGTCATTATTAGTGACTTTAGTTGCCCAATTCTTATAATACAGTCATTTTATCTGACTATAATTGACTATACAGCCATTTTATCTGACTTTAATTATCTAAATTTGACTACACAGTCATTATATCTGACTTTATTTGCGTAATATTGACCATACAGTCATTTTAACTGACTTTAGTTGACTAATTCTGACAATACAGTCATTTTATCTTACTTTAATTGACTATTTTTGACTATACAGCCATTTTATCTGACTTTAATTGACAAAATTTGACTACACAGTCATTTTAACTGACTTTAGTTGCCTAATTCTGACTATATAGTCATTATTATTGACTTTAGTTGCCCAATTCTTATAATACAGTCATTTTATCAGAATTTAATTGACTATTTTTGACTATACAGCAATTTTATCTGACTTAAATTGCCTAAATTTGACTACACAGTCATTATATCTGACTTTAGTTGCGTAATCTTAACCACACAGTCATTTTAACTGACTTTAGTTGCCCAATTCTGACAATACAGTCATTTGATCTTACTTTAATTAACTATTTTTGACTATACAGCCATTTAATCTGACTTTAATTGCCCAAATTTGACTACACAGTCATTATATCTGACTTTAGTTACCTAATCTTGACTACGTAGTAATTTTAACTGTCTAATTCTAACTATACAGTTATTTTAACTGACTTTAGTTGACTAATTTTGACTATACAGTCATTATAACTTTCTTTAATTGCATAATTTTCAATAAACAATAATTTTAACTGACTCAATTCGAAAGTTAAAAAAATATGATTTGATAAAAAAAAGCGATGAAAACCTACAATTGTTTAAACTTATTTGAATTATGAAAAACATTTAAATTCCATGACTGCTCAATATTTTCTAACGAGACTAATTTAAGAATCGTCCTTATTTGTATGAATAATAATTTGTCATTTCCGCTTTCTTTCCAGATAACACTACACATATCATACGTGCACGCGATAGTGAACCCGACGCTGTTCATGGTGCTGCACAGGGGGCTGCGACGAGCGGTGCTGGACCTGTGCTGCGGCTGGCTGCCCCTGTGGCTCGCCACCCCTAACGTTCCGCCGCCGCCGAACCCCCCCAGGGCCGATATATCTCTGCTGAAGACGCCCCTGCCGGCCCCGGCCCAGCCCGATAGCTCTATGGTAATTAAATATTATATGTAAGTGGTGTGCACAGCATGATTTCTTTTATAAAAACCCCCATATTTAAAACTCGACTCGAAATTGAGAGAATTGATTCGGATTCTTATTGAGTGCCCACTTTTGTTTCTTCATTTATTATTAATATATATTATCAGATAACTCTTATACCCTTTCGAGTGATTAATACGGAATGATAATTCACGTTAATAATAATTCATTAATGTTTGTCTTGATTTTAATTAACTAAAAAAATAAATATGAAGTATTTTAATTAATACACTTGGTTGTTCGTTTCACTATTTTTTTTATTATTTGTGTATTAATTAAAATACTTCATAATTATTACATAAAAAACGTTTCACCACGGGATAAGTGCAAATTTAATTCAAAATAAAATAAAAAGAATTTGAAAATAATTAATAAATTATTTCCTCATTAGCCACTGTCATATTTTTTCTATTATCTCTCGTGATTTATTTATTTTATGTTTTTTTTTTAATTCAGCACTTCGTTTTATTTATCGAAAAAAAAGGTGGATTTTCGTGAAAAATTCAATACTCGCGGATTAACTTAAATTTATAATGAAATTGTTCGCAATGAATGGGAGCGTCAACAGTGTAAATTTGAGCAATGTAGAATAAACAGTTTTCGTACAGCAGAGGTGTAAATTAGGGCTTTGAAAATTGTGCAAATCTGCGAGTTTATCTAGACAAGCATAAAAAACCCTATTTTAATAATTTTCGGGATGAAAGCGTTGAATCCCATGCTTTAAGTCGCGTCTGTGGGCAAAGTTATCTTAGTTTAATCAACATTACGTCGAAAAGTGTCGATCGGTTTGTTTCGTTAAAACTGTTTCCCGTAAGACCCCATGTAAATGCGACCACTTCTTTCCTCTTTTATAATAATTAATTAATTTCTGTATTTTTTTTTCTTTTAATAATGCAAAATCATAAAATTTCAAGTCCAATTGAATTAAATGCAACTTAGTTAATGAACGCGGTGTTAACTCGTGTAAATTTCAGGGAGACACCGATATGAACATATGGGCCCCTGAGCCGATCAACGGGGGCATCCAGATCCCTCACTACTCCAGCCCGGAACCGGAACCAGCCCCGCCGCAACCAGCGATGGTACCGGAACCGCCCGACTCACCCGGGCAGGAGAGTGACTAGCACGAGTGGGACCGATCCACGAAGATCTAATCTCCGCGGATCGGCCATTCAACTCAGGCTCCTCCAGGTCGGGTCCGGCGCCCACTTCTTCTGCAACTACCAAAGATATCAACAGCAACACAGACGAAACCAAGAAGGAAATAACGATTCGAGTGACAACAGGGCGACGATATTTTTATACAGGGAGCACACGATCGCGACCCGAATCTCCTCGGTGGAGGGAAGCACAGCGGTGACCACCCTCGAACAGACTAACCTTTTGAAACTATATTTTTGTGTAGTAGAATGAAACGCCAACAAACTCATAATAATTCGCACAGACGTTTCTTTCGAAAGTAAGCATCAACAAATTTCAGAAAATAACTTATTACAATAAATTCCCACAAAGAATTTAAGTTTTTGTTGGTTTTAAAAAAATATTATATTACTTCTGATACACAAAAAAATAAAGGAAGTAAAAAAATGCTATTAATTTAATTTTTGTAGAATAAAATGTATCTTTTATTTTTAACCATTCAAATTAATTAAACCAATAACCTCCTTGTATTCACATTTTAATTTTTACTGGGAATATTTTCAATCGTCAGCGAACCAAAAAATGAATACAAAAAGTAATTAATTTAAATGATTTTAAAAAAAATACATTTTATTCTACAAAAATTAAATAAATAACACTTCTCTTATTTTTTTTACTGTTTCAGGTCTTTCAGCCACTGAAATTTGTTAATGCTTATTTTTTTGTAAGAAAACTGTTTTGAGCTCGCGAATATATTTAGATTGTACTGATCGTGTGTATTAGTGTTTAGGGGTCTGAATATGTGTAAACGACCAGGAAAAACTCTTTCTCTGCCAAAGTATTAAACAAGAAAACAACTTACTATGCTCAAACTTAACATCACGGACTGTAATCATTGCCATTGTCATATCTTTCGAGTAATGCTTTTGAGAATGAAGTTTGTGTATGAACATTTTGTGATTGTATAGTTTGCGATTGAACATCACAAACAACGTATTTATATATAAAAAAATATGGAAATATTATTTGATGTAAAATATGGAATCTTGTTAATAATTTTTAATGCGATGTATTAAATGGAAAAAATATTTAATGTGAAGTATTTAAAAATTATTAACATTATCATTAATGTGATGAATTAAAAATTATTAAAAATTCGAGTCGACAACTAGTTTGTTAATAATTTTCAAACAATTATGAAATAAAACACAATTACTTTTAATAAGTTTCACAACTTTATTGTAGAAACTTATTAAAACTAATGTTTTAAAAAATTAAAACTTATGTTTTATTTCATAAGTGTGTTCATAAGTTTTAATAAGTTTCTACAATAAAGTTGTGAAACTTATTAAAAGTAATTGTATTTTATTTCATGTGTTTGAAAATTATTAACAAGATTCCATATTTTACATCAAACAATATTTCCACTTTTTAAATAAATACATTGTTTCTGATGTTCAAATCGTTTGCTCAAGTCGTTGAAATCCGGTGCCAAATTCTTTATTGAAACTTTCGGGGAAAATCTCTCATTCGACGCAAGCTTCATTCTTGAAAATATTATATCCCTACTTTTCATAATCAGTGTATATAAACTCGTCACACATTCATCAAAGCGTCTGTCTGGATGGAGGGAAACCCCCAAAAAGGACGACGCTTCTTATGGAATTGATCATCAAAAAGTACCTTAAGTTCATAAGACTAGGAAGGCTAATAAATCTTTAGACGACTTTTTCTCTCCTCACAACACTCAAATCGAATGCAGGATTTATAAACAAGAATAATTCATTGTAAAACTGTGGAGAGTTCACTAAAGTGAAATAATTGTTATTACTTTCTTCAATGCACTAAAATAGCAGAGAAAAGAATAAACTCATTTTATAATAGGGTTGTATATTATAAAATTAAATATTTGTTTATTCCTTTCTTTACTATTTTAGTACAGTACATATTCACAGAGAATGCACTGGCAAAAATGAAATATGCATTAAATAAATATTGCATAAAATAAAATAAGAGAGATGGAAGAAGAAAATAAACTTTAGGGTGAGAAATGAATTCTTGAATGTGTAAAATCGATTGGCTTGTATTAATTTCAAACTGTTATTTTAATTAATAAATTTAATATTGTTAAAAAACAATTTATGAAATCAAACTAAAAAAATACAAACAAAATAATATTTGGAATTGATTCTAATCCATTTAATTTTTGATTTAATAAAAAAAATACATACAATCTCAATTTATTTACATATGTTTACATTGATTTGATAGATTTTAGATTGTTTTTTTTTTTTTTGATTTCCAATAAAAAAATTGAGTCAATCTTAAAATATCAAATAACAATTGTTTGAAATTGATTTGAGTCAAAAAACCATAAGGTTCAGAATTATTTAGAATTTTTTAAATTCTGCATTTAATAGAAGACAAGAAAAAAAAACAAAGAAATATCATTATAAGCGAAATAATTAAAAAAATAATAATAATAAAGCAATCCGATTGCCAAACTACTTATTATACATTTACCGAATAAATGAAAACTAAACAGAACTGATTTTACTGTAAAACAAAAAAACATCCGTTTTAAAAGAAATCGTAATTTAGTGACTTTCAAATCAACATAATCAACTACGTGTAATGAACTAAGTAGATTAAACATTTCAGAAAAAATAATAGCGAGGAAAATTACACGAAACGAATCTTCAAACTAAACTAAAATACTTAAAAGATTTTGAATCAGGCATCGAATAAATGAATATAAATAAATAAAACTCTGCACTTACCTTTAAAATTATATAAAAAAAATCCGTAGTTAAATTAACAATAACAACAATAAAAACAACAACAAAAAAACACCAAAAAATGAATTAAATAAGAAAAGTATAATAATGTATGTCCAGAGAAAGAAAACAAAAAATATATATATATACAGTAAAAGCAATTCAGGTAAAAAAAAACCAATTAAGTATTAAAAATAAAATAAAATAAAACTTTTAATAGTAATTATAAAAAAAAAACAAATGATGTGCCTAAAAAATAACGAAATAACGTTATATAAATTTAAATAAAAGATAAAGAAAAAACCACGTGTAACTTGTAAATAGGATCTCATTACTGTCCAAATTAAGTGAATTGATTATGTATAGTGTAAGTAAGTAAAGGTGCGTGAATACTGTAAGTTTTTGTTTTCCGTCTGTTCATTTTTGTATATTCCACACTTAAAGATATATTTTTTTATTCTAAAACCTGATTTTCTTTTATTGATTACCATTGTGTTGTACATATTTCATCATCCCACTATGACTGTACATACTCTTTGGAAATAAATAATTATAAACGTTTGCAATTAATATTATTTATCCCACTTTACAAAAAAAATTTACAATAACTGAATTTTAATTGGATTGGCAATTAAAAAATCCTCTTTTATTCATATTCGAATTATAATGATTATCATAGTAATTGTATGTAAAGTATTGAAGACATCCTAAATAATTAATCTACAAAGTATTTTGTAATTGGCCATCAACAACTTACTTTATTTATTATTTAAATTATTGGTAGAAGTTTTTTTATGTTTTAAATGAATAACGTTGATATTGGTGCAAACGGTTTTCGTTAATATTTCCGTTTAGTGGAACAACAATCGATAAGTAGATTTTAATTGAGTTATGTAATTTTCATGTAATTATTTTTTTTGTGTAATTGTTACGATATGATTTTAATAAAAAAAAAACACTCACCTGTTCGAATCCTCCGAGAATATCGGTTGTGTCCATTGCTGATGTAACAGAGAGGGTCCTCAACAGTTTTCCGGACAGTTTCGCCAAAGTCCGTACAACGCTGCTCTTTCCTGAACTCGCGGTGCCCACCTTTAAGTAAAAAAGAAAGCAAGGGTTCAAGAGTGAAGAAAAAAATCAATTTTAAAATTAAAAAATTAGAAAATTGTACTTTAATTTGAATAATTTTCAACAATTCACTAAAATTGACATCTACTTTTAAAATATCACTATTTGTCAAAAATAAAATATCACCAAATTTATTTTTCTGAATCAATCTATAATATATGAACATCTTTATTGGCAAAGAATATATACATATTTAATTTAATGTACAATACATGAAACAATTTTAAACAAATATATATTCTTAAGAGAAACAGCTATCGACCAGAGGTCTTTCGGCCTAATCTATATTATTTCATAAAATTAGTTCTGGTGTTTAGACAATTTCCCAACAAATCTTATGGCCACAGAAAATCCTGTCACAATCACCAAAACTAATATGTGTATTCATTTACTGTTTATAATGATTTAGAGAACAATCAAGCTAATTCATTATATTTACTATTCTCTATTTGATTCCACTTTATATCCAACAACTTACCAAAATTGACATCCAGTTCAAGTTCACACAGTACGCCAAGCTTCTTAGTACCCGCACTTGAGTCCTCAACACAAGAGTCATCCCACTTTCATGTTTCGACAAGCCCCCACTACCACTAGCACCTCTTTTTAAAACAACATCCCCTAACGCAACCAAATTTTCATTAACGTAACAAACCGGATTCCGACCGCCGATTTTCACACCGAAACAACGCTCGAAGATTGTTTCCATCGCGAGTTTATCAGAATGCGTACGAAGACGATCGACGAAAATTAAATCCACTAAATTCTCTGGGTGGTAGTTTTGAGTTATCTCACGGTTGTAAATCACCGCTTCACACCATCTGGTTAAATCGCGCAAGTTGAATTCCCAGGGTGAGCCTTTATGTGCGAAAGTCCGTTTGTTCAACTCGATGTTAACCTCCTCGACAAAATCGACCATTTTTTTCAAAACCCCCATCGGAAGTTTCACGAAACGCCTGCTTAAAACATACTCCAAATCCTCCTTCTGCAAATCAGTAAGATAAACCTGCGTGAACCTATTGAGGAATGATTGAGGGAGTCCTCGACGGGATCCCCCTTGCTTCAACGGGTTCTGGCAGGCGAAGAATTTCGTGCCGGGTTTCACGTTGAAAGTCTTCCCCAGTTCAGGAATAAAAATTTCCCCACGATGATCTAGGCAAGCATTGAGCCCTTCAAGGACGGATTGCGAGGCCAGATTGAGTTCGTCAAGGAGGATCCAGTGGGCTTGTTTGAGGGCTTGCAAGAGGGGACCATCGCGCCAGGAGAATGTGCCGGCTTTGCCTCCTTCCACTGGTAAGTCAGCCCCGAATAAATCGGAAATGTCCTGAAAACGAAATTGTTTAATTTAAAAACAGAAATAATTAATCAATTGCTAATAATATGATATGGTATGGGAGAAATCCAAAGCATGGGCCAACGAATGCAGGCAATAGTTAGGGCTAGAGGAAGCAATACAAAATATTAAAATCCTGTTCAACTGAAATTTTCACTGTTAATTTTAGTTAAGTTGATTTTTCAGAAATGTATTTTCATTATTGTATACTTACCTACCTTTATCATTTTCTGAGGAGAATGGAATGTGTGCAAGGTTGTAGTAGGATGGAGTGGGAATAGCAGAAAAGAAGGAGAAAAGGGGAAACAATATGATAATGTAATTTAATTAAAAATCCTCAATTAGATAAAAAATGTTTCACCAGGGGTTAAGTGAGAAATTAATTAAGCATAATTTAATTTATGCCAAATAAAGTATTATTATATACTGTAAACAAAACTTACCGTTTGATCAGATAAATTCACCCTGAAAATCTTATTCTTCGTAGCTCCAGCCAAAGCAGTCACCAGGCTGGTCTTCCCAACACCAGGGCTCCCTTCCAAAAGCAGGGCTTTATTCAGCTGCAACCCTCTCAAGACCCTCAGAGCATTGTACACAGTGGTTGGAGCATTGAAAGAAAAGTCGTATTTTTCCTCCTCGGATTTCCCCATGGGGATGAAGAAAGGATGGATGCCAAATAGTTCGCCGGTGCTTTGAATCGTCGTTGCCACTTGCAGTTCAGTTTTGATTTGATTCTTGAGGAAATTCGTGCAATCGTTGCGGAATTTACTCAAAACCGACGGACTATTAAGCATGAAAAAAACAACTAATTAGTCCTCTTAGTTTCCTCTTTAAGAAGCCAAAAAAAAGTTCAGATAATTTGGGTGATTTTTAAGTATGAAAATAAATTTATCTTGAATAGATTTCTCACTTAATTCTTTGTGATAATATTGAAATATTTCCGTATCAAAATAACTATATTCTCCATAATAAACACACTTACTTTTCCATGCTTGTTACTCCAGAACCCAAACTGTCCAAAAAGGTCAAGCAAGCTCCATGCAAATACGCATTACCTGTTCCGGTGCTTACAGAACATTTATTGATGAAGGAAACCCATGTTAGGATATCTCTTATACTCACTGTAAACCTGTAAGAATAATAAACACCCCGAAAAAAAAAATTAGTCACTATTTTTGCTTAATTATTACTTCAAAGTCATTTGCATCACCATTTTCGACAGAAATTGACTTAAATGTTACTGTACATCACTAATTATGACTTTAAAATTATTAATTGTGACTTCAAAGTTAATTTAGATGAAGATTTCCATATAATTGTGACTTACAAGCCACTTTATGTGACAATTTTTGACTAATTTCGATTTTAAAGTCATTTTAGACCAATATTACTTAATCATATAAATGGAAAGATAACGCAAGCGCCATCTTTTGCCTAATATCATATTATTGACGATATTTGAAAGTGTACAAGAAGGTAGACAACTGAGAATCTTTGTTTCAGATTATTTTTTAAAACGAATGTTTTACACTCACCGTTTACCGATTTCTTGCAACTTGAACCACTCGATAAAATCCATAATATTAATCCCCAAACTGCTGATTCCCTCCTTGCGCAAATCCCCCTTAACGCTCTGCAGCAAATTTTGCTCGATTATGTCGATCAAATCCTGCCGGTTCGAGCAAGAATCGCACCAGATTTCTGTGAAGCGGTTTCTCAAAGCTGGGGATAGTTCCTTCTTGCCGAAATCTCCTCCTGGATTCATCGTACCAACAAAGTGGAAGTTTTTGTGGGCTATTATTAATTCGGAATTTGTTTCATCAGAACCTTTTTCTGCTAACAAAAGGGTTCTTTCCGGTTCGAGCAGAGAGTTTAGCCTTTCGAGTACACTGTCATCGGCTAAGGAAATTTCGTCGGCCAAAAATAAGTCGCCGTTAGTCATTGCTTGAACGAGAGGCCCATCCACCCATTCGAAGAGTTTGTTTAAATTATCATCCTGCAATTATTAATAAAAAAAATGTTCTATATTACAGATTCTCCTTCTTATATGAAGAAACCAATAAAACATTGAAGAAAAGTATACAAGTGTTTCTTTATATTTTTACCAATTTTTGAAGGATAAATATTTCCAAGTATAAATTCAACAATTAACAAGTTAGATTTACATTTTGACCACAACGAGGTCATTATTAATAATAAACTTGGCTGTCATAATTCAATCTGTAAACTTACCGTATGATCTCTGACCGGTCTCAACCCACCAATGAAGTCACTGCTCTCAGTATGCATGTGACAATTAACTGTAACCAATTTTTGCCCGTTGTTTTCAGCAATCAAATTACAAACTGTTGTTTTTCCTCCGCCGGTTTCACCGACAAGCAAGACCGGTTCTTTAAACTGTAAAGCTTTGCAGACCAAAACTGCCAACTGTCGCATGTTGTAAGTCCAAACGATATTCGTATGCTTGTCTTTGTTTCTCATGATTAGTTCAAGTATGGTTTTCGTTACTGTTGATGTTTTATCGCTCACTGTAATTAATTAGAATAGAATTATTGCGGATGAAATCAATTTATTTTTTTTTTCGAATATTTCAAGTGACTTACATGTGAATAAATTATCGGGAACGACGGATCGTTTCATGTGTTTCTGAATGGCTTCCGCGATTTCCTCACGCTCAACATCTTTCCTAACTCTCCCGGCCAGTAATAAATAGCCCTCGTCTGCTAAATGCTGATCCCAGTCGTAGAGTGATTCCACGTTTTGTGCCAGACGGTATCTCTCACCCCATCTAAACAAATCCCTGAGGGTTATGAAACCGTGTTTGCCGGCAAAGGCTGCTGAACCTCTTCTCCTCATCTAAAAATAAAAAAAAAATATAAAATCATTAATTCTTATCCTTCTATTTAGTTAATGCAATGTATCAACAAATATAAAAGATCTTTAGGTCGAAGTGCCACCACAGCTCCACAAGTCAAATAATAATAATAATTTAATTATGTTAATACAAGAGTAGACCTCTTTGGGATTTTTGTAATACATTGTACAGTTTTAATAAATGAATTTAAACTGATACACCTACAAGAACATATATCAATTACCATATACTTCTTCATTAACACATATTTGCTAAATTCATAGTAAATATTAATTCAATAGCCATTCGTTTGCATTTCAAAAAACAGTCCTAATTATGTAGAAAGTGATGCTAAACACCTGAAGAGTTGTTTACTTTTATTGCACGTTATATCTGTATCACCTCACACTGAGAGGTAGAGAGGAACATATAACGATGTTATATAAGACTAAATATATTAGAGCAGTCCAAACCAAAAAAAAAAAATATATATTTTTTTTTTTTTAAATCACCTGTAAATCCTTCATGACGTTAATCATCTTCTTCGCGTACGAAGGAGCCATTTGGCATCTCTTATGCAGAATAAACTCCAACTCATCATGGGGGATTTCATTGAAGTGTAGTTCGACGAAACGATTTCTGAATGCTCTTGAAAGCATTTTTCTGCCTCCGTAAGCACCTGGAGGGTTCTGCGTGGCGAAAAGCATGAAATTCGGGTGGGCTTTAATTGTATCCTGAGTTTCCGGGATGAATAGCTCACGATTATCATCGAGGACTCTGTTGAGCGCTTCGAGTACATCGCTGGGGGCCAAATTTAATTCGTCGAGAATTATCCAGTGTCCGGCACGCATTGCCTGAACCAACAAGCCTGAAAAATAACGAAACAAAAATACAATCGATAAATTAAACTATTAAATATTCTATGAGTTGATTTCGGAAAATGTTCTTAATTAATATTGCTAATTAATTCATTTCTTTCTAGTACAATGATTAAAGGTGAAACTGCATATTCACAACTTAAATAACACACAACAAAACAAAAATTAAAACGAAAATTGTGTTTTGCTCATCAAGAAGACATTATTTAATTAGTTTCACCTTCTCTGAACTCCAATTTCCCTTCAGCATTCGCCGCGTAAGATCCGATATACTCTTGCAAATCAGTGTGCTCGTGGTTGTTGATCCTGACACACTTGTAGCCGGATGCTTTGGCTAAATATGTGATCAAGCTGGTTTTTCCAACAGAAGTGTCACCCTAAAAAAGGCAATTTAAATAAATTATTTTCCTTTGGTGATGAAAATTCAGGGCATATTTTAAAAATATCAAATCTATTACCTGTAAAAGTACAGGTAGCCTTCCAATGGAAACCACCCTTGCGAGATCGCGCAAATTCTTCCTCACTGATTGCGTCAGAATGTAATCGTCGAGAACTACCGGCTCTAAATCACCCTTTAAAATCCAATAATTTTCGAATTGTAAATGTGTTCCGGGGGTTTTCGGCTGCGGGATTTGCTGTTTTAGAACAGCATTCGCTTCTTTCGGACTACCCAACATGTGCCTATAAAAAAACAACAACATAGAAGTAATATTAATTCTAGTAAAAATCGACTCAATTGTAACATTTTTCAAACCATACTTGTATGTGTTATTAATTGCTCAAACATTTTGAAATATTTTAGGTTTAAAAACAAAACACTTTGTATTGTTTCAGAAACCCATATTAATTATATGTGCACTTATTTTTTCCATGGCATACTTAATTTACAAGATTAAAAGTAAAACCTGAAAATCAAGCATGCTGTGTTACAAAAAAATATATATATTTCCACAGCATGCTTAGTTTTCAAGTTCAAAAGTAAAATTCTGAGACAATAAGCTTCAATTTAAGACATAAACTGAAAAAAAAAGGTGGTTTATGCAAAGTTTTCAAGTTTAAAAGAAATACCTGATTCTTTTAAACTTGAAAACTCTGCATAAACCACCATTTTTTTTTTTTTTTAGTTTGCTGAATTATTTCAAACTCAGTGTGTTAATTTGAACCAAGCATACTGTGTATAAAAACCGTATTTCCATAGCACACTTAGATCTAAAGTTTAAATGTAAAATATAAAAGCAAAGTGTGCTGTGGGGAAAAAAAACAAATGAATAATATTAATTCTTGTAAAAACAGTAAGATATTTGAATCAAAACTTGTGCATATTTAATTGTGTTATAAATTATTTTTTCACAGCATGCTTACTTTCCACACTTCAGGGTAAAACCTAACAAACAAGCATGCTGTGTGCAAAAATTTAAAGTAAGCTTAATTTTCAAGTTTAAAAGTAAAACTTGAAAACGAAATGTATTTATTTCCATAGCAATTTTAATTTTTGAATTTACTATTCGGGTTTTCAGTAATTTCCGGAACAAAAATTCTTGTAATATAAATCTATTATATTTACTTGGCAATCATCCCTTCGACGACTTTATACGAGGCCGAGTCCAGCTGAGTCAAGAAGCTCAGGCAGAAAGCTTCGTACAAACTCCTCGCGAATGTTCCACAGGGGTTCTTAGCTGCGATCATCAAAGCCCTGCAGAGGGATCTCAATGAAAAATGGGGCTTGTGTCCTAAACCGTCGGAAAGCGTATTGAGGGCTTCCTTGCGGACGTTTAAGTAAAACCGCACGATTTTCTCCAGTTTATCCGGATTTAAGGAAATCGCTTGCAGGTAATGATTGATCAACAAGAGTAAATCGTTGTAATCGACGAGTTCTTCGATGTAGAATTCCGTGAAGCGGTTTCGTAGGCCTGCGGGGAGTTCTTTTTTGCCGACATCGGTTGAAGGGTTCATGCAAGCAAAGAGTGTGAAATTGGGGTGTCGTTCGATGGGTTTTTTATCGCCGCGTTCGAGTAGATTAACAGAACCACGATTGCCCTCGAGTAAGCCGGATAGGCATTCTAAAGTTTCGGCGTTTGCCAAGTTGATTTCATCCAGCAAAACCCAGAAGCCGTTTTTGATGGCTTTCACAAGGGTTCCTTCAATGAAAGAAAAGGCTAAAGCGTTTTTGTGTTTGAGCTGCTGCTCGAGTTTTAATAGTTTAATTCCGAATGAAATCCATTTATTGCGAATTTCTGTGTTTTTAATCTGTGAAGCGGGAATGTCTTTACGTTCTTCAGCCCCCTTTAATTGTTTCGAAGAATGAGCTTCATGCTGTTCAACCCCTGTTAATCGTTTCAAAGCCGCTTCGTAGCTCTTCTTCATTAATTTTACTAGCATAACCCACTGTTTCGTATTGTAACAATAATTAATGTTACTCAAAAACTTTTTATTCGAATCGACCTTAAAAAACGCAATGAAAACCTCCTCAAACTCCCTTTTAATGGGAGTCACGACGAATTTGAAATCGACGGGTTTGTAACCCCCCAACAAATCCGCGGAATCCGACTGTTGGTTCATGTTAATCACCACAAGTTTCTTCCCCAAGACATTCGCGAGGTATTGAACTGAAGAGGTTTTTCCAGTTCCGGTTTCCCCCACTAGTAAAACTGGCTCCGAGTGCTTGATGCAGCATAAGGTCCGTTCTAGAAGGCAGGCTGAAGGGCGGGTGAAGCAAAATAAACTATGCTTTTGCTGTTGTTTTGAATAAACTTCAGTGCAACTCATCCTCGCTCTTCCGACGATTAAATCACTGTTTGTTAGCTGTAAATTAGGTTTGTATTGCTCGCAAAAATACCGAGCTTTTTCATTAACAATCCCTAATAAGCTACTTATTTCTTTAGCTAATTTAAGCCTGTCATCAATGTTAGCGAACGAGCAGCAGAAAATATCAATCGCGTCTTGGAGGACTCTCAGAGCGCTCGCTTGGCTTGAAACGTCGAAATCTATCACGACCCTCGAGCACCACTTAAACAAATCCCGTGTGGAGATCAATCTGGTTGTTTTCGGTAAGTTGTCGTTGTTACTGTTGAAGAGTAGAAATACGTCAGTCATTCGGGAAGCTATCGTTTGTAAAACCGGGTGTGTGGTCTTGATGATTTCAATTAGTTCGTCGGGTGTGAGTGGTTCGATGTTGATGCTCAGCACGTTTTTAGCGAGGAGAGAGTTTGCGCCGGTGTGCTTCTTGTGGTGGCCGGTTATAGTCGTTACTAATCTGAAAATTTAAATAAATTAAAATTGTTGCAATGGAAAAAAATTAATTGTAAATTCAGAAATAAATGATTTTAAAAATTTAGTTGAAAATCCCCAATAACAGATATTTACACCAAAGGGATGAAAATTGGCTTAAGCCTTTAGATGCAGGAGGAGTGTCGGGCAATCACTACCCTCTTGAAGAAGGCAGTGATGAATTTTCAACCCCCAACTCCTACATCATGGAATATTAAAAGGGAATTTCTTTTAATAAATTAAAAATATACTGTGAAAATTTATCTGGTTTGATTTAAATCAAATTTAACGTATGTTTATATTTTCGTGAAAAAATATAACTTATATTATAGTTGAAATTATATGTAGTATTTATTTGGAGGAAAACCACAACCTTAATAAAAAATTCCCAAACTCACCTTTGCGTGAGGAACAGCTGGAATCCGGGAGTGATCGGTACTTGATCCCTATATCCGGGAACAGTCAGATAATTATTCTCGATTAAACCACTTAAAACTGAAGCTATATCCATGCTGGCCGAATCTATGTCTTCGAGGAGCAGCCAAGAACCATCCAGAACGGCCTAAAATTATGTGAAATCAATTTAGAAATTAAAACAAAATGTATTATTCATTTAATTTTTTTGGTAATTCCTTAAGTTAAGCTTAAATCAAACATTGGATTCCCATGAAAGATTAATGGATTAATCCCGAAACAATAAGCTTCGATTTAATCCAGAGAGTATTGAGCTTTAATTTAAGCTTAAGTTTATTGAAATCAACGCAGTGAGTTTGAAATAATTTAACTGTGAATAAAAAAAAAACAGTTTTTTTGTAATAAAACTTTGGTAAATCTTTAAGGCAAGCTCAAATCAAACATTGGATTCTCACAAAAGCTTGATGGGTTAATCCAGAGAAAGTAAACTTCAAATTAAACTTGAGTTAGCTAAAATTGACATGCTGCGTTTAAATTAATTCAGACTTAAACGAAATAAAATCTGCTTTTCTTTTTTTAATTAAATTATTTACTTGGGTTAAAACTCCCGGTTGCCAAACGAACTCCCCGGGAATGTCGGTGCACCTGTAAGTCCCGAGCAGCATCTTGCTGTCGGTCTGATCTCCCAATTGGACTTTGACGAAACACTCCCCTAATACCCTCCCGGTTTTATTTGCCAAATACTCCACTAAACAGGATTTCCCGCTTCCGACAGGACCTAACAGGCTGATTGGTTTATTGGTAGCCACTCCTAACGCAACCCTCCGTAAATTTCTTTTAGTCGAAGCCACCTCGACTATATCCTTACATGAGTCGAATTTTGTATCAGTGAATTTCGGCAAATAAATCCCGTCGATGTAAACGACTTCTTTCGGTGTGAAATTCGAACTGATTTCACTCGCAGTTTCAATAATCTCGACTTTATCGACTCCCAATTTGTATTTCAAAGCCAGTTCGTCGATTTCTTCTTCTCTCAGTGTGAGCCGTAAATACTTGTTTAAATCCGACTCGTTCATCCCCGTGTAAACCCCGACGCAGTGCGCGCAAATCCAACGGATCATCGGATTTTCGTGGCGGGAATAAATTTCGAAAAACCCGGACCAATCCCATTTCGATTTGAAATAGTCAGGTTTGAATTTCAGGAGTTTATAACAAGCATCTACTAAAGGTAAATCTTCCACAGTCCTCGTCTTCTCGAGCTTCCTTTTTTTCGGTTCGGAGTGGGAGCCGGGTTTCGTCGCAGAGAACGGCTCGGGGGTTGTTTCAAAATATTTCAAAACGAAGCTAAAAAAATTCATAATCGATTAAATAACCAATAATCAATAATTTTATATTAATCAAGATGATAATTTGCTGAAATTTGTTTATTTCTATGGTTACGAAAAATAAATAGAGTTGTAATGTACGAAATAATCGAGAATTTTTCTTCTCTAGAGTGCTTTGAATTTTTTTAATTCTGTAAATAAAGGAATTTTTATTATTGAAAACTCATTCGACCTGATGCCCCAAAGAGGCAACGAGGAATAGCAGAAGAAGAAAACTCATTCAGAATTTCATTACCTTTCCGTATCAGGATGCAGACGAATCGATTTCCCGAGCACGACCGTGTTATTCCTGTGGACTTCCTGATCGTATTTCGAACTCTCCCTCAAATCGATCGCCGAATGCAGAATGCTCATGAAATTACTCCTGAAGTATTTAATCACATCACTGGTGTATTTCGGATCCACGAGGTAGTTCGAGAGCTTCTTCAGCACGGCTTTTTCACCGCCCTTTTTCTTAAACACCTTAAAAAATGTATCAAAAGGAAATTTATAACAATTTTTATTTCTTTCTTTAATCTTGATGCCTTTCTACCCTTTCGAGTGTAAGGCTACGATTTTTATTTATGCTTTTAATTGTTGTAATAGTTTGATTATGATTACCATGTAATGTAAAGTAAAATAAATATGGTTTAAAAAAAAGTTTAGTGTTTTCTTCACATCAAAATTAAAAATGTATCACCTTCTAGATCATAAAAAATAACAATAAATAAATCTATTTTAAATTGAATAAATTTTCTTTACTGAAACATCCAGATTGTGAATTTCTGGTGTTCAAAACTTTCTAGAAACATTCTTGGTGCGCATTCTTGTGCAATATTGCGCAATACACCCTTATAATTCACGACGGAACACTTCCTATGTTCAACCACCCAAAAAAAATCCGCTTTTTCATATAAAAACAAACGAATTTTGAACGTGTTTATTTACTAATTTTTGAGGTTAACTCACGTTTTATTTTATAAACCCTCATTTACTTCCTTCCACAATAATTCACGCCAATTCACCACAATAAACACCCCATTAAAATACGTTTGTCTTCTTTAAAACAATTGTTTTGCGTGTGTTTAACTTATTAATTATTACTTTTTTTAAGGTTAACTCACGTTTTCTTTTTAAAAACACTCGATTCCTCATTTAAAGAAATCTCGGATAAAGAAACGGATTGTTTGGGTGTTTTCATTTAACGGCAACCCGAAAAATGCGTTGCATTCTTTTACAAACAAACAAAAATTGTATTTGTTTACGTTCTCGTTGTGTTTTTGTTTAAAGGTTAACTCACGTTTTCGTGTAATCCACTCAATTCCTTGTGCCTCTCGCAGAACCTCTTCAGGTTTTCACCCAGCACGGTTTCCTCGCTCATTTCGCCGGGTTCTCGCGGGCTGTCACGCGGAAAATGGGGTGGAAAATCGCGAAAATTCCGCGAGCACGTGCTGCCGGTCGGACCTGCTTCACGTAAATAATCAGTTTTGGGTTTGTTTACGCCGCAAGCGATTTTTACAGGGATCTGTGATTGAAGTGTGTTACAGGTAATTGTGATTTAGCTAGGTTATAGAACTACTAAATTTTGATACATTATGGGAAATTATAATTTCGCTACGGTACATAATAGCAATGGTTATAGCCTTGATTAGAAAGTTATTTTTGATATATAATTTCGCTACGTTACAGGAATCTATAAATTAGTTAATTTTACATTACTGAAATCTATAACCGCTGCTAAGGTGCTCGAGAGACGCGCTAATCATTTATCGGCCGATTAAATTAAAAAAAATAACTTAGCTGCGTTATATGAATCTGTAATCTAGATACATTATTTATCAACTTTAATTTCGCTACATTAACGAAATCTGTAATTTGACTATACAAAATTCGCTTACCGTCTTGGAACACATTTAAAATAACAAAGTTGACTGTTTACTTATTTCTAACCTCAAATTTTATCATGGAAAAAGCATGAGTGTTTTAAAAGGATTAAATCGAATAAATAATTAACAACGCTGCAATATTCAAGGGTAAGGAATTATTTCTAACTGTTGATTTGTATTCGCGAGATTATTACAATTTGCACACAAAAGTGAGGATTGAATTTCAATCAAAAATATTAAAGTTTTATAATTAATATGCATAATTAGATTGTCTGGGTAAATGTTACATATATTTAATCATATACATCGAATTAGAACACTCTTGGGGAGTCCGACGTGGTACAGGAAATCTTCCATGAAATTCAATTGTCGTATAATTCAAAAATGATAAATTTCTACCGATAGAATACTCTTGAGTGGTTAAAAATAATGTTTACGTGAAATTAACAAATTTTATTAGGTTAGTTTAACAATACGATAGAAGAGAAATAATCTTTATTCACATTTACATATCTATATAACAATCAATACTTAACATTATCAATCCGGTTCAGTAAATTGACCATAGATCAGTGGTCATTCCGCTGTCAATACAATATTGTCTTGATTTTATTTATTTACATACAGTAAAATATTGTTTTATTTGTTTTAGGTTTACTTTAACAAGCGTCGATTATTTTGCTGTGAAATATGTCTGTAAATGCGACCACACAAAATGACGAGCGCTTCTACACAAACGCTCAAGAATACTGGGCGGAAATCCCGGCCACCGTCGACGGAATGCTGGGCGGTTACGGTCACATTTCGCAAATCGACATCCAGGGTTCGAGGCACTTTCTCAAGCTGATTTACCAGGGATCGGATCCTCCGGAAAAGAAAATCGCTCTTGACTGCGGTGCCGGGATCGGGAGGATCAGCAAGAATCTCTTGACGACGATTTTCGACAAGGTGGACCTGGTCGAACAGAATCCCGAGTTTTTGAAGCAGGCGAGGAGTTTCTTAGAAAGCAAATCGGATAAGGTCGGGGAGTTTTATCCGGTGGGGTTGCAGTCGTTTGTGCCCGAAGAAAATAAGTACGATGTTATCTGGGCTCAGTGGGTTTTGGGGCATTTGACGAATGAGGATTTTATTAATTTTTTGATTAAGTGCAAGTAAGTTATATTTAATCCATACATGGCATGAGCGAGAACTTTTCTCCTCTAGAGTGCTTTGATTTTTTATTTTATATTCTGTTGGCACCAGTGAAAAAAAGCAAGCAAAACGTCACGTGTCATTATTTATCAATTAAATTTGTTATAACTTACAACATGTGAATACATTTATTGCCAACATAGATTATTTTTTTCAATAAAAGAAATCAAAGCATTCTAGAGGAGAAAAGTTCTCGATCATTTGGTATAATTTATACAATATTCCTATGAAACTATTTTCAATAACGAATTATTATTATTATTATTTAGGAAAGCATTGAGGAAGAACGGTATTCTAGTCATAAAGGAAAATATAACTTCGAGTGGAGCGGAAGAAATCGACGAGAGGGATTCGTCGGTGACGAGGCCCTTCCAAGCCTACCTGGAGCTGTTTGAAAAGGCGGAAATTCAGTGCTTCAGAAAAATGAAGCAGCCGCACTTCCCGAAGGAACTCTACAGCGTCTACATGTTCGCTCTGAGGCCTAAACCAACGGATCTTCCGGCAAGTGCTAATTGATACTGTATTTATTTTTTACAAATGTTTATTTTAATAAAAGGAATGTTATTGTTTTTTTAACATTGAATTGAGAAACACCATGTAAGAATAATACCTTTATTAGAATCCCTCAAACATTTTTAAAATGTACATACAGTAATTCATGTCATGGTAAGTACTCTTTCCTTTTTCTTCTGTTTAAAAGAAAAAGGAATGGCCATTGCTACTTTTTTTTTAATATTTAGAAAATGTTTAATTAAAAAATGAATTAACTAATGAAGGTAATTTCTTGTTATCCACAATGGATTGATGAGTGCCTTCTGCTACTTTAATCTCAACTTTTCGGCTGCAAATCTGAAAAAAATTAACATAAACAAATTGATGGTGGAATTATAATTAAAGTAATTGAAACAAATAAATCACTTGCTTTTATAATTGAGATAGAAATGGAGTATATAATACAAGTTGCACTATTGATAATGGATACTTAGTATCCTAAATGTACCGGGTGTCCAGATAAAAATGGTATATCAGGAACTAAGACTCCTAGAGCTTTCAAATGAAAAATATGTTAATAAAAGTGACCGTGAGAAAATGTTGGAAATATATTTCAAGTTCGTATCTCTTCCAGTAGGGGGCGCAACGAACAGTCGAAACATAATTCTGCGATTATCTCTAAAAAAGTTCAAATAAAGGCATCATAAAACTACACTTTTTGAAATCATGATGAGTTTGTAAAACACAATTGTTACAGAAATTTTTCTCTTCCTCTTGAAATAAGGGGTGGGGGAAGGTCAGAATTTATAAAGAGCAACTATCAAATAACTCTTTTGTTTTTTAACCGATCTTAATGATTTTAATTTCATACAAAAGAACTTATCATACTGATTAAAAGATTTGACAACAATCATAAAAATAAGTAATTCAGTCGACGCTAAGTGGTGCCAAGTTAAAAAGAATATAATTTTTCTTACAAATTTCAAATGGAATGATATATTTTTCTTAGTATTAATAGAAAGTGCGTGAAACTGTAAGAAATTTGGTGAAAACCGCATCTCAATACCTTTATTCTATCACAAGTTATATATAAAAGAAAATTTCAAATGTCATTGGAAAACTTTTTGAGGTTAATAAAATTTATAACAAAAACGACAAAATTGAATTAGTTTATCACCACCAGGGGGCATTTTCTGAAGCGTGCTAAATTATTTGCTTTCTTGAGAGGTGAATAAATGGGGATGCTTATTTTTTGGTCACCACGATTTGCCGAATGTTCAGATTTTTATGAAAACAATACGCAAAGGATAATACATCTGAACCTAGCTAGAAGTTGGTAAGATCTGTGAAACCGGTAAAAACTTGCGGGCCCCGGCGCATTCACCATTTTTATCTCGAATTTTAGTGCCATTTATAAAGTAATGTAACTTGAAATCGATTATATTTTCAATTAATAAACTGTACCCGTATTCCATCTTTATAAAATGTATTATTTGCTATTGGATATTTATTCGAAATTTATGTAAAATTACAATATTTCCAGTAATAGCCCGGCGCATTCACCATAAACACAATTATGCCTTCGAAGTAGTTTTAGGCAGATTTTCATCGTTTTCACAGCAGTATTCAAATATATTTATGTGACACAATCAACATTATGTATTTAGAAATTGTTATAAACGTGATTATGAATTTTAAATTTCATGGAACCAATATTAGTTGCAATAGAATCATTTTTTACTGGGTCAATTTGACAAAAAATGCTTATCGCAGTTGAAAAAAAAACTCTTGTTATATTAATCGTTGATTTTTCAGCTAGAAAATCCATTTAAAAAGATCATCGGTTAATTTAAGACCAGTTTTTTTTCGACTTACTTAATAATGCTCAATTTTACACGGATATTTCCTCATTTTTTTTAATTAGAGGTTTAAAGAAGACCGGCTGATTAGCCGTTTCGGACGCATCTGCAGTTGAACCAGAATTCCTGAACTCACAGGTAATTTAGAAAAACAGGATTTTCAGCATTCGATTGCTAAAGAATGAAGCTACATTTTCACTCAAGGTCATGACTTTAGATCGTCTCAGACCATCAGAAAAAAATCGCAAACTTGAACAACATTTATGCTCAATTTTCAAAGGTCAATTTTACAAGCAGATTGGTAGAAAACTAAGTACCTGATAAGACTCAAATTTTCACAGATTGTTCTCCTATTATTTAGCTTCATTTTGGTATAATATGAAGTCATTTTGAGATTTTTGGATTTTCGACGAAAATTGACTTTTGTCCATACTAACCCCTTACGATTTTTGCAAATTTCACTGAAATTTTTTTTCTTTCCAAAAAATCTAAAAAAATTCTCGAAGACCCTTGATTATTCTACCAACATTATTGGCTAATTAGTTTTCATAAAAATAATTATTTTCAATCATTTTAGACCATTTTAATATCTCCGCGAAATTAACATGGAGCCTTATGGCAACGGTTTAAAGAAGACCCGCCTATTGGCCGTTTCGGACGCATCTGCAGTTGAACCAGAATTCCTAAACTCACAGGTAATTTAGGAAAACAGGATTTTCAGCATTCGATTCCTAAAGAATGAAGCTACATTTTCACCCAAGGTCATGACTTTAGTTCGCCTCAGACCATCAGAAAAAAATCGCAAACTTGAACAATATTTTTGCTCAATTTACAAAGGTCAACTTTGCAAGCAGATTGGTAGAAAACTAAGTACTTGATAAGACTCAAATTTTCACAGATTGTTCTCCTATTATTTAGCTTCATTTTGGTATAATATGAAATCATTTTGAGATTTTTGGATTTTCGACGAAAATTGACTTTTTTCCATACTAACCCCTTACGATTTTTTTCAAATTTCACTGAAATTTTTTTTCCTCCCAAAAAATCTAAAAAAAATCTCTAAGGCCCTTAGTTATACTACTAGCATCATTGGCTATTTAGTTTCCAGAAAAATAATTATTTTCAATCATTTCGGACCATTTTAATAGCTTCGCAAAATTGACATGGAGCCTTATGGCAACGGTTTAAACAAGACCTGCTGATTAGCCGTTTCGGACGCATCTGCAGTTGAACTAGAATTCCTAAACTCACAGGTAATTTAGAAAAACAGGATTTTCAGCATTCGATTCCTAAAGAATGAAGCTACATTTTCACCCAAGATCATAACATTAAATCATCTGAGACCATCAGAAAAAAATCGCAAACTTGAACAACATTTTCGCTCAAGTTTCAAAGGTCAACTTTACAAGCAGATTTGCAGAAAACTAAGTACTTGATAAGACTCAAATTTTCACAGATTGTTCTCCTATTATTTAGCTTCAATTTGGTATAATATGAAGTCATTTGGAGATTTTTGGATTTTCGACGAAAATTGACTTTTTTCCATACTAACCCCTTACGATTTTTGCAAATTTCACTGATTTTTTTTTCTTTCCAAAAAATCTAGAAAAAATCTCGAAGACCCTTGGTTTAACTACCAACATTATTGGCTAATTAGTTTTTAGAAAAATAATTATTTTCAATCATTTTAGACCATTTCAATATCTCTGCGAAATTAACATGGAGCTTTATGGCGACGGTTTAGAGAACCCCCCCGATTGGTAGTTTCGGACGCATCTGCAGTTGAACCAGAATTCCTAAACTCACAGGTAATTTAGGAAAACAGGATTTTCGGCATTCGATTCCTAAAGAATGAAGCTACATTTTCACCTAAGGTCATGACTTTAGATCGTCTCAGACCATCAGAAAAAAATCGCAAACTTGAACAACATTTTCGCTCAAGTTACAAAGGTCAAATTTACAAGCAGATTGGCACAAAACTAAGTACTTGATAAGACTCAAATTTTCACAGATTGTTCTCCTATTATTTAGCTTCATTTTGGTATAATATGAAGTCATTTGGAGATTTTTGGATTTTCGACGAAAATTGACTTTTTTCCATACTAACCCCTTACGATTTTTGCAAATTTCACTGATTTTTTTTTCTTTCCAAAAAATCTAAAAAAAATCTCGAAGACCCTTGATTATACTACCAACATTATTGGCTAATTAGTTTTTAGAAAAATAATTATTTTCAATCATTTTAGACCATTTCAATAGCTCCGCGAAATTAACATGGAGCCTTATGGCAACGGTTTAAAGAAGACCCGCCGATTGGCCGTTTCGGATGCATCTGCAGTTGAACCAGAATTTTTAAACTCACAGGTGATTTAGACAAACAGGATTTTCAGCATTCGATTCCTAAAGAATGATAATAAGTTCTTTCGCATGACATTAAAATCATCAAGATCGGTTAAAAAACAAAAGAGTTATTTGACATTTGCTCTTTATAAATTCTGACCTTCCCCCACCCTTTATTACAAGAGTAAGAAAAAAAATTCTGTAACATTTTTGTTTCACGAACTTATCATGATTTCTAAAAGTGTAGTTTTATGATGTCTTTATTAAACATGTTTTTAAGGTAATCGCAATATTACTTTTCGACTGTTCACCGGAAGAGTTACGTACTTGAAATTTATTTCCAGCATTTTCTCATGATCACTTTTATCAACTTTTTTTTTTATTTGAAATCTCAAGCACTCATAGTTTCTGAGATATAGCCGGTGACCTTTCTTATCTGGACACCCGGTATATTTAGTACAATAAAACCTGTGAAGTAAAGTGAATGCAACTGTTTTTAATTTTCTACGCTTGGTTTTATTTGTACATATTTTAAACTTACATCATTGAGTTTGTAATCCTCTCCTATATTGTAAAAATTCTCACTGGATTTAATCAGCATAACTTTTCCGTGGAACACGGCCGATGGTTTGTATTTCACACCGGCGTGCAATCTCTTCGACCAACAGTTCAATGAAGCCCTAACATCGTCAGCGGTGTATTTTGAAGTGGATGTAACGGATTTTATTACAATCTGAACTTGTTCATCCCACGTTTTCGATTGTGCAAGTGGTTCGATGATCTGCAAATTAAATATATTTAAAAAATAAAATTCTGAAAAAGAAAAGAGGAGATTACAATTTAAAATATGTAATGATTTTCGCACCTAATACCCGAAATTGTAGAATGGGAACATTGATTATATATATACAGGGTGTCTCTGCGTGCGCGCCGAGTAGCTTTATGGCTAAATGGTTTTTTTTTTCAAAATCGGCTTTCGCAGGCATATCTAGGTCTATTAGGACTACATTTTAAAATTAGTTTCAAATATACAAGATGTCTCATAAAAGTATGGCATATCATGGTTATATTTTTTCTAATGGAATAGCCCATATTTCATGTTTTTTTTTTCTTCAGATTAATAAAAAATCATTAACACGAAGTAAAGTTTTTCCGATACAAATCGCTCATTGGGATTAAAAAATTCCTATATAAGCAAATGTTGAGGAGAAATATTATTTATGTTCTATTTTAAATGGTAAAAATAATAGTTTGAAAATTATCCATATATAAAAAATTTTATAAAAAAAAATTAAACTTTTTATATATAGATAATTTTCAAAGTATTATTTTTACCATTTATTTTATAATTTATGGATTTTGAGTATATTATAATTATTAGCTTAATTAAAGTTACAATTGTTAATCAACTTACTTGTTTAAAATCAATATTCGCAAATTGCTTCAAGTAAATCCTTATTATGTTAATTTCAGCCGTCGTCTTAAACCCGTGCAATACATTGTGCTTATTTATGCAGCAATTCCCTTGAACATTCAAGTATTCAGGAGATCCATCAATGAGCAACATGCTCACGTTCTCGCCGCACTTCTCGAGCTGCGTTCCCATTTCGAACGCCACCCCCGTTCCGAACGAATACCCCATCAGTCTGTACGGGCCTTCCTTCTGGACCTTCTTGATTTCCTCGATGTAAAATTCCGCTAAATCAGCGATCGAAGACAACGGCGCCGATTCTGTGCATTGCAAGCCGTAAACGGGGAAGGAAATTCCACTCGATAAATTCTTGAGATTATCAATTTTCCCTTCAATTGAGTGGACCATGAAAATTGGGCGGGTGTCAGTGTTGTTTTGGGAAGTTAGTCTCACGCAAGTTGTTTCCGGCATGAGGATTTTTTTTGAAGATTCGTATTTTTTGGTTTTCGATTTTTTAATTTCATATTCGTGGAATCCCTCGAACGTTAATTCTTTACGGTTTTCGGTTTCAAGTTCTTCAAATCCCTCGAATGTTAAATCTTTATTTTTTTTGGTTTCGAGCTTTTTCAGTCGCTCGAACGTCAGTTCTTTCGCTTCCTTAGTCGAAAGCGTCAAATCGTATTCACGGTCCAGTGTTTGTATAATTTCTGTCGCCATTAAGGAATCCATGCCTAAATTCACGAAAGTCGTGTTGGCGATTTTCTTGTAATCGTCGTTTCCCATTATATCCGTGATTTTATCGTAGAGGGAAATTTTCGCTGTAGGTTCGCTTGTTTTGCTCTTCGTTGGCAGCACGAAGCTGCTTACGACCGGGTGGTTTTGTTGCATGAGGGTGTCTAATGTTGATAAGCAGGAGGATAATGTTTGTAAAGCCGTTCCGCGGACTTCTTTAACATTACCCATTGTTGTAGCCACGATGCCGACGTCGTCAATTGCGCCCCATTCTACGGCAAGCGCTGGGAGTCGCAGTAATCTTCTGTTGTTGCAAAGGTTTTCCATCGCGGAATTAGCGTAACCGTAACTAATTTGCCCTGTGGTGCCTCTCCCGCAAGAAATCGAGGAGAAGCAAACGAAATAATCTAAACCGGGCGCGTAAAGTCTTGAGTACTTATCAAGATTTTGGGTGATTGTGATTTTTGGCTTGCACACTGCTTTAAAATCGTCTTGTGTTTGATTTTCGATCAAGGCGTCTTTTAATACAGCCGCAAGATTGAATATACCTCCGATTTCTCCCAGAAGATTTGCTTGTGCAATGAGCTCTTTTGCGTTTTCTTCGATTGCTGTATCTATTATTGATACAATTATTTTTACGCCCTTTTTTTCCCATTGCTTTACGCGGAATGCGTGATAACCATTTATAATCCCCGCTTTTGTAGCTAAAATTATTGTTCTAGCACCGCGCGTGATTAGCCATTCTATTAATTCTATTCCGAAACCTCCGAGGCCTCCTACAATTACGTAAACTTTTTTTGGGTTCATATAAGACTTAGCAAGATAATTATTGGTTGTTTTAGATTCTGTTTTGAATCGTATTAGAATTTTTCCAATATGTTTCCCCGATCCTAAATACCTAAACGCTTCCTGGACCTCATCTTCCGGAAACACTTGTCTATTCAACGGTTGCACTACCCCGCCCCTTATTCCCTCCTCCACTAAACCCCACAACTCTTTTGCTTCCGGTCTATCAGTTTTCACCAGCATATCCAAAAGGATCCCATGAAAGCTCACACCCTTCAAAAAGCAAGACATTCCTAAATCGCTGTTATCGAAAAGGTCGGCTTTTCCTATTTCCAAAAACCTTCCGAATTCAGCTAAACACCTCACGGAGGCTTGCAGTTTTTCCCCGTCCAAGGAATTCAGGACGACGTCCACCCCGCGCCCGTCCGTTTCGTTTTGGATCATCTGCTCGAAGGTCGTGTCGCGGGAATTTCCGATGTGATTTTCGGATAGCTGGGGGAATTTCTTTAAAAGCCACTCGCGTTTCTGCTGGTTTCCCACAGTGGTGAAAACCCTGCAGCCCATGTGCAGGACGAGTGTTATTGCGGCTAGACCCACACCACCGCAACCGGAATGGATCAGCACTGATTCCCCTGGTTGTAGTTTAGCACGGATTATTAAGGAGTAGTAGACCTGAAAATTAAATTGTTGCGTACATTTAAAAAAATATTTCACTTAAAAAAAATCAAATTTATTTCTTTAAAATCATTGAAATACGAGAAAATGTTATTATCCCGAATTACTAATTAAAAATAATCTTTATTGTTGTCAATACTCTATACAGAATTAGTCAAAATTACCGGAAGAGCTGGCCAGTGTAATTAAATGTAAATTTATCATTGAACCACACGCCCAGATCTTTAAAGGTACGCACTTTTTCTAGAATATTCTTATCGAACGAGTAATTAAATGTAATGTATTGACTTTTTTTTTGGTAATAGACATACATTTACATTTGTCCGAATTTAACAGTAATTTATTAGATACACACCAATCTGAAACAATATTAAGCTGATTTTGAAAGTGTATAAAATCTTCAGACGTACTAATAATCGAATAGATTTTTAGGTCGTCAACATATAGTAGATGGTTTGCACTTAATTACACTCGAGAGGTCGTTAATGAAAAGATTGAAGAGAAGAGGCCCTAGGACAGATCCTTGTGGAACCACCGAACTAGGAAAGAAAGAGTCCGATTTAAAGCTATTAAAAGAAACGTAGGTTTCACGATGGGAGAAATACGAGGAAATGAGTAGTTTCGAATTCGAGGAAAACCCGAAGAGTTCCAGTTTATTAATTAAGAGACTATGGTTCACTCGATCAAAAGCTTTTGTCATGACTGTGTAGATCACATCAATTTGCCCCAATGAATCTAAAGAGCAATTTTATGTGTAATAATAGCAAGATTTGTTGTTGTAGAACGTCTGGGAACAAATCCATGTTGTTGTTGAGAAATATAAGATGATGCATGATTATAAATTTGATCATAAAATGATTTTTCAAAGACTTTGGTAATATGAGAGAGTAAAGCAATAGGACGATAATTCTCAAGGTTGTTACGATAGAGAGATGTTTTAGGTATAGAGCAAATAGAGGTGATCGATCGATGGATAATTCTCGAGCTCTTTTTTCGAGACAAACGCAATACTATTCTTTGTTAAAGAAAAGTGTTTTATTTTATACTTCAAAACCGAAAGTACTTAGTTGCTAAGCAAATACTTACCGTGCTGTAAACAACCGGCACAGTCGCGGCGTCCTCCAAACTCCATTCTTCGGGAACGTCCCAAATAAATTTCAACCCAGCATCGACCGTCGTCGCCAAACATTTGCTATCCGACATTCCCATAACGCGCTTTCCGTTCTGGGCGATCCCGGAAAATTCCATCCCCAGCATACTGTCGTTCTCGTTGCGAAATCCGGAAGTTCTATCATCAATGAGTTTACCACTGGCCAGTAAGACGTCTTTGAAGTTTAAACCGGCGTAGGAGATGCGTATGAAATTTTGTTGCGAATACTTTAAGGGGCTTTCGATCCAAGTCAGCGTTGATAAATCTCCTTTTGTTAATATATCTAAATACAAATGCTCGGAGTTATTTGTGTTATTCCCTTGTTCGAGAGGGAGGCATCTGAGGGTTCCCCAAGAATTATTCTGGAAGACGTTTTGAACTAAATCCTTTTTCAATTGATCCGAGTAGAAGGGGCAGGTGGGGGAGAACGACGGCGCGGATTTGTCGAGGATTAAATAGCTCCTTATATTCCTCGGTCCTAACTCCTTTAATAAGCACTGTAATAACCCGGGTAGGCCGGAAGTTTCATCACCTTGCGAAATTAGGTAAATTTTTAAATCCTCATCCTTTTCGGCTAATTTTAATTGTTGTTTCAACTCGGGCAACCAATTGTATTCGGGATCGTTTTTTATTTGAATAACAACCGTTTTGTGGTTTGCGACATCTTTGCGTTTTCTTGCTAAAAAATAACCCTGATTTCGATACAGGATATTTAGTTTGTTCTTAGCAAATAAATCCAAAAAAGTGTTTTTCATCATGCTGTCTTTTTTAAATAAAACAAAAGTGAATGTATTTAATTTTAATAGAATTTCTTCTAAAATAATTTGATTAATTCCTTCTGTGAGTATCAACAAATGAATATTTTCTAATTCCCCTATTTTCCGAATAATTTCATCGTAGCTATAAGTGAGCGTATCAACAGAAAGCATCGGTTCAGAATTAAAATAATCTTTAACTTCCATTAAAACCTCCTCTGAATTCAAATCCGCGACCACTCTAAATTTCTTCACCTGCGGGTTGTTCTCATAAACCAACTGCATCGCAACATTCAGCGCGTCCACACCATTATCACCCCCTTCGAATTCCACAAACTCGTACTTCTCCAAAACAACCCTCTGTTTCTCCATTCTTCTAGCAGCCCTTTTGCTTTCCAATCCCCTGAACTCGATACCTGGCGATTTAATCGCGCCGCAGTTTCTGTTGAAATACACCGGGATTTCATCGCGTGCCATTTTCAAATGCTCGTTCGGGTCGATCGCGACTTTCTGGATTCTGGTTGGGAGGCTGAAGTCGCGGGTTTCGTTCCCCAGGGCGTGCAGTTGAAGCATAGAATCCATGAAGGCGACCCAGTTGTTCTTCCATTTTAATATGGCTTGGGTGCATTGCATATTGGAGCTGATGATTCCTTGGAAAGCGTCTTTGTATTTATACCCCCTAATGTTAAGATCTTTATAAATGTGGTTTGATTTTATTAATGACAAGTTTTCATTATTGGAATTGTTGTTTATTCCATTTGATTCAGAATTAACAGCTTCCATTTTGTGATTTGTATGTTCTTTATTATCTCCAAAATCTCTCTGATTATTTATATTTTTATCCATTGTATGATTAAAATCCGTATTTTTCAAAAAATCCAAATTTTCCGGAATATATATTTTTCCTTTAACGATAAGCGATTTATCTTCGGTTATTTCAAAATCACCAGTACTTTCAAATATATTCACAGACAACTTTACGGAACCCTCGTTCGGTAAAATTGTCGCACGGATGATTTCGACCTTCTCCAAAACGATTGGTATCTTTTCAAAATCCTCGTTTTTTATTGCCGCGAAAGCTTTCCACACCAATACCTGTAATATTATATTTTTGAATTATTAAATTACTTTAATAATGGATAAAATAATAAAAAAAAATAATAAAAAGTGTTGTCATTACTTACAATATATCCTGTTAGCGGGAATATAATTTTGCCGTCGATGTTGTGGCCTTTCAAATATTGGAATTCCTCTTTTTTTAAGCAAATTTCGCAAGTGTACTTTCCTTGATTCCTTACGGTAAAATTCGGCACTGACCATTTAACAGAATGATCCCATTTCACTAAATTTGATAACATTGGCGTTCCCCTGCTGACAGGGTACGTCACAGGTGGATAAAGGGCGGAAATATTTGGTTGATATCCATAATTGTATAATCTGAAATATTTTTAATAAAATTAAGCATTCTGTAGTTAAAGTTGTTAATTTTTCTACGAGTATTTTTAAGTATCACGAATTTCTTTTTTTTTCTTTCTTAATCTTATCCTCTTTTACCCGTATTGGGTGTCGAGGTTAGATTTATATCTACACAGTTTAAAAGAACAAATGTAAAGTCATTTTTAAACAATTTTTATATATTTTAGATTTAAGTTGTTTCCGCCATATACTCAAATAAATACAAGTTTTATATATTTTTTTATGAAGTTATTACTTTCATATTGATACTCTCAAAGTATAATATCAACCAACTACAAATTTTCACAGAAAAAAAAAAACGTAAAAACTTGGGCGAGTGTGCAGTAAGCAGAAAACACTATGAGGGTATCGTTATAAAAGCAATAACTTAATAAGAAATTTTGAAATGTTTAGATGAGTATTGAATATGCATTATTTTTTTTTAAATACCTGCCGATGTTTGATAGCAGAAACTCAATATTATCCGAACAATCCTTTTTCAACATTCCAACGCTTTTAATCCCGGGCATAGATTTCTTTAAAACACTTTGCAATAAACAATGCGGCGCAATTTCTAAAACAACGGCGTCCTCGGGAATGCGTTTTGTAGCTTCGTGGAAATAAACAGGGGACAATAAATTATTCACAAAATACTCGGCGGTGCATAATCCATCCCCGGTATTTTCCACAACCGAAGTGGAAACCCATTTAGAAGATCTTCTTTTCGGATTCTCGATCAATCCCTCGAGAGATTTCCTCAATACCGGCGCGATCGTCGAAATGTATTCCGAGTGGAATGCAACGCCGAAAGTGTCGACTTCTTTCGCGAAAATTCCGCCTTCGCGCAAGTTTCGGGTGAATTTGTTTATGGATTCAGGAGGGCCGGATATTGTGAGGTTGTTTGAACTGTTGTAGCAGGCTATGGATATATCTGGAGGTGCGCGTTTTTTGAAGTCCTCCTTGGTGATTCCAACTGAAGCCATTTTTCCAGCTGGTGGATTTGATTTAACGCTCGAGATTCCTCTGTGGTAGGCTAATAAAATGGCTTGCTCTCTTGTTATAGCCCCATCAGCGTACGCACAGCTGATTTCCCCTACGGAATGTCCTATAAAACCATCGGGTTTTATATTAAGCACGTTCATTAAATCAATTAGCGCGAGTTGTATTGCTATAAGTGCAACGAATGAATTGATTAATCCCTCCGTTGTTATAATCGCGTCGATTAGGTCGATATTACATTTCTTTAAAACATCAGCGGATGATTCGATCGATTGCTTCAGAGGCCAGAGCTTCATTAAGTCTTTCCCCATTCCCGGATAAATGCATCCCATTCCGGTGAAAATGAACCATATTTGCGGTTTGCTCGTTTCAACGCTTCTTAGCCGATTAAAGGGCTCGTTTTTACTCAATACGCAAAATCCGCGAAAGTTATGCTCCGGAATATTCTTCTTGTGGATTTCATTGATTAAAGCGTAAAATTCCTCATTGTACGGCTCGCTTTTTAAGGCGTCAATAATATAATTAACCGCTTCTTCCGTTCTACCGGACATTGCGATCAATCTTGGAATTTGTAGCGCGCGTGAAGTCACACGCGTCTTCGATTTTTGGTTTGAGGAAAGCACCACGTGAACATTCGTCCCGCCCAATCCGAAAGAATTTACGGCGACTTTGCCTCCGTTCCATTTCTGATTTTTCGTAACCACCTGAAAGAATGAATCAATATTAGAGAATTGAATAAAAAGAATTTGAAAATAATTAATAAAATATTCCTTCCCTATAGCCTCGCTGGCTATTAACAATAATAGAGAACTTTATTTAGCAAAACAATATCAGTCTGCTAGTCGCGATTAACTAAAGTTGTTGCTAAGTGAAACAATGTAAATTATTAATTAGTTGACAGAAATGTCTTAGAATTTTTCTCTTGCTAAATTTGACTGATGGCTTACTCGAATTCAGATTATTCGTCATTTTTGATTTGCCTGAAAGATACCAGCAGCTCTGATTAAATCAAATATTTGATTATTGAAAATATTCGATTGTTGAAATAATCGATTTTTCCCATCATTACTAGATCTAAGAATTCATTTAAAGATCATTATGACAATGAAATTTATGATTTTTTTATAACATTATACCTTTAATCTTCCATCAGTTAAAGCAGGAATATTTGGATTCGGAGTGTCGTAATGTAGATTCACCGGTATGATTCCGGATTCCATGGCGATTAACATTTTAACGACAGAACAAAGCCCCGACGCGGCCTCAGAATGCCCCATCACGCTTTTCACAGATCCAATCATCAACGCCTCCTTCCTCCTATTCTCACAGAAAACATCAACAATCGCATTCAGCTCTTGACAATCACCAACAGCCGTGCCAGTCCCGTGCGCTTCCACAAACACAACCTCGCTTTTATCAATCCCGAATTTCTCATAAACTTCCTTTATCAACGTAGCCTGAGCTTTTGAATTTGGGCAAGTGATTCCCTCCTGCGTGTACCCATCGCAATTGCTAGATACAGCTGAAACAGTGGCGTAAACGCGTTTCGCCTCGCTGGATTTCTGCAGGAAAATAGCCACGACCGCTTCGGATCTAACAAATCCGTTCACCGACGCATCGAACGACTTGCATTTCCCGTCCGGACTCAGTATGCCCAGTTTAGCGAACTGCGTGGTTGTTCCGGGGTTCAGCATCAAGTTAACCCCTGCCGCGATCGCGAAATCGCACTGGCCGCTCCTGATGGCGTCGAAAGCCTGCTGCAGCGCAAGCAGACTGCTCGAGCAGGCTGTGTCTACACTCAAACTAGGCCCCAGGAAATCGAAGGCGTACGAAACCCAGTTAGCCACCATCGACCTGCTGCAACCGGTAACCGTGTAATCCTTGTTCTCCGACGACCAACATTCCTGCGCTTCCGATAAGTGTGAGCCGACGAACACCCCCGTTTTCGAACCGCGGATTTCTTCCGGATTCACCCCAGCGTCAATAATTGCTTCGTACGTTACTTCTAAGAGCATTCTGGCTTGGGGATCCATCGCGTCGGCTTGTCTCGCGTGGATTTTGAAGAATGTGGAATCGAAATGTTTGTGGTTTCTCAGTTTTCCGGTTCGTTTTATTACGGGATGTTTCGTGTCGGTGACCAAATCATTTCCATTCAAAAGGTTCTCTTTGAACATTTTCACGTCATCGCTGTTGGGGAAACGGCCCGAACAACCGGAAATTACGATTTCTTCGGTTTTCGCGTTGTGTTCTTCTTTTATTCCCATTGTTGCTGTAAATGTAGAAGATTATTAATGAATGAGGAGGAGTGTAAAAAAATATCATCATATTTAAAGTATTTTTTTTTTTCTTAATATTGACAATTTTATTGCGTTTCCTGCGAACTGCTATTTATCAAAACAGTTGTTCGAGTTAGATGGGGATTTTTTCTTAATTTACGAAAATTCTCATCATTGACCCAGTAATGGAAATAAGAAGACGCATTGTGTTATAATCACTGAATATTCAGTGATTATAGTATGGATTACCACGTAGTAACGGTCACAACCATTATCATGATACGCATTGTGTTAATTTGAAGTAACAAAAAGTAATTTCTTAAAAAAAGATGAATTATTTATTCTCTTTCAATTGATCTGCAATTTATAGGATTACGAGAGAAAAGAACCTGAAATAGCCACAACGGCAGAATACCTAGAAGACTTCACAAATGAAGAAGAAATAGATAACTGATAAATGGAAAATCATATGACAAAGTTACTACAGGTATGTTAAAAAATATATAAAAAAAACAACGGATTGGATATGCTAGTCAATATATACAATAAAATATGGCGAAAAGAAAGGATAAGCTAATTTAACTAGCTGGATGTCTTAAGAAGACTCTAAAATATTACACAATACCAATTTTTTGTAGTTGCAGCACCGCACAACCCTCCCATAGCACCCTAAATTTCGGTTATTTTTTCTTAGTTCGACAGATTGGGCTGCATTAAAAAAAAAAAAAATATATTAAAATCCGCTTGAGAGCTAATTTATCTAGCTGGATGTCTTAAGAAGACTCTAAACTATTACACAATACCAATTTTTTGTAGTTGCAGCACCGTACAACCCTCCCACAGCACTCTCAATTTCGGTAATTTTCCCTTAGTTCGACAGATTGGGCTGCTATTAAAAAAATATAAAAAATATTAAAATTCGCTTGAGAGCTAATTTAACTAGCTGTATGTCTTAAGAAGAATTCAAACTATTACGCAATACCAATTTTTTGTACTTGAAGCACCGTACAACCCACCCATAGCACCCTCAATTTCGGTTATTTTTTCTTAGTTCGACAGATTAGGCTGCAATTAAAAAAATCTAAAAAATATTAAAATCCGCCTGAGAGCTAATTTATCTAGCTGGATGGCTTAGTAAAACTCCAAACTATTACACAATACCAATTGTTTGTATTTGCAGCACCGTAAAACCCTCCCAAAGCACCCTCAATTTCGGTTACTTTTTCTTAGTTTGACAGATTGGGCTGCAATTAAAAAAAATCCAAAGAATATTAAAATCTGCTTGAGAGCTAATTTATCTAGCTGGATGTCTTAAGAAGACTCCAAACTATTACACAATATCAATTGTTGTACTTGCAGCACCGTACAACCCTCCCACAGCACTCTCAATTTCGGTTATTTTCCCTTAGTTCAACCGATTGGGCTGCATATAAAAAATCCAAAAAATATTAAAATCCGCTTGAGAGCTAATTTAACTAGCTGGATGTCTTAAAAAGATTTCAAACTATAAAACTATACGAATTGTTTGCACTTGCAAATAATCCTTTAAATTAAATTAACATGTATAACGAAGTAGAAGCCTCAACTATTAAGAACCTTATATTAGGTAATTTTTTGTTCTTTGCATTAAATATTTTCTAATAAAAAAATGTTGCATTATACAATTTGTTATTAGTGGCGCAGAGGGTGTTAGACTGATTAAAAAACAAATTACGTGTTAGAAACGCTGTAACAACATTAAACGTTATTTTCATGTTGATGAGACATTACTAAAATGTATGCTCGGTGGGTTGTTTATTTGTTTTTTTAAATTGTATTTCATTTATATTATATTATTAACAGTAACGATTCAGATTATTATACAAATAGTACAAACATAATTATTTAAGAAAGAGTACGTAATACAAATAAAATATTTCAAATGATGAAAAATACATTCCTAAACAGAAAAGAGATATCAAAAAAGACAAAAGCAGAAGTTGTGAAAAAAGTAGTAAAACCAACACTGATGTACAACTGCGAAACATGGACGACAACAGAAAAACATCGAATGAAAATAAACGCAGCAGAAATGAAATTTCTACGGAAAATAGATAATAAAATAATAACAAATCGAGTAAGAAACGAGAGAACCTGGAAATAGAACCAATAGACAAAAAAATAAAAGAAAACCAAATGAGATGGTACGGTCATTTATGTAGAATGGGAGAAGAAAGAAACGTAAGAAGAATATATGAATCAAGAACTCCAGGCAAAAATCAAAAAAGGTAGACCAAGAAAGGAATGGAATGACGAAATAAGAGAAGAGTTAGAGAAAAAAGGAATAAAATGGGAAGAAGCTAGAAAACTCACACAAAACAGAAAAATATGGAGAAAAATATACACAGGACAAACAATCACCTCACACTGAGAAGTAGAGAGGAACATGTTATATATATAACATAAATAATTATAATACATGTAAGTGTTAGTCTGTCTAGGATATCGATCAAAGTTAAGTCTTTCTGCCAACCATTATTATTATTAAAAAAATATATGCCTTTATTCCATACAAGTAATGGCATTATTTATATTATGTAAATTTGTTTTTACACAGAACACGTTTATCTGTTCTCGATAATCTGTTCGACCAGAGGTTTTCCCGGCTGTCATTGTCTAGACTATGTAGCTAACGTTAGTGTCTCTGTCCTGCTGATGAGATGTAATAAATTGATGAATTATTTATTTGTAAATGAAATAATTTAATCCAAATTGTACTCACCTATTTATAAAATGAGATTTACTGTATTTCAAATGTATTCCACGGTGTCAAGTACTTTTAAATTGAATAAAACACTTTAAACTCTGTTTTTTTTTTGTTATACAAATAAAGTTTAAAGTGTTTTATTCAATTGATAAACAATGAATAACAAAGTTGAAGCCTCGGTTATAAATAATTCATATACTTTTATTTTAAATAGGAAATATAATTCAGATATAAAGTGACACGGAAATGAAAATCGTTATAATTTGCTATTATTTTAAAATCAGAAATTGGTTTTCCCTTATGCGCTCAAAAACTGTATTCAATATAAAAATTAATATTACCTTTATTGCTGAGCGACAACCTAACTATTTCTTTTTCCGACAACAACTGACAAAACGAGACAAGATATTGTTGTTCGACCGATCTTAATTTAATGATGGAGTTAATAACAAATTAAACCGGTTAATAAAATTATTTTACAATAATTAATTCAATTTGCCTAAAGCAACGTCGCAAGCCAGGAAAGACATCTGGTTATTAAATTCCGAAAATTGTTGAGGCTACAAAAAAAACATTTCCAGTAGAATAATATAATCAGGAGTGTCAATTAATAAAACTAAACATCTATTGAAACAACGCAGGCGGGGCGCGGCGTGAGAATTAAGTTAAAATATTTTATGTTGAATGTTACAATTTCCATTTATGGCATCATAATTGTTACGGAAACTTGACTTGATGGCGATGTTCAAAAAGTAGAGCTTAAACTAAGAAAATACTCTATTTAGAGAATGTATCGGCGTCTGTATCCAGTAATAAAAATCGTGGTGGTGTAAAGCCACCACTACACCGCCCCCTCGATTATTATTACTGGATTCATACACCGATACATTCACAATAAATTCCAGTGTTATTTTGTTGATATTAAATGTAAATCTGTTGTGGCTGTTTCTTATCGGATATCCATTTAATTAATGGTGCTGTTTATTTACCTCCTGGCTCACCTTCAAACAGATTTAATGAACATTGTCGTGTATTTTATAATAATAATAATTTATTTTTAAGCATAAATACATCTATTTACAAGGAAATATACATATAAAGATTGCTTAAGCTAAGTGTAAGAAAATTTTATATTCGAGTCGATATTGGAAGAATATACAAACTCAAATGTTTTAAAGAACCAAAAAATCTAAACGATGATTTTTTAAGTCTGCATTTTGAAAATTAAACGCAGAAAATTTGAAAAAGTGAATGAAATATTTACCATTTACTTTTTTATTACAAAAGTTGTTTAGACTGAGATGTTAAAAAATAATGTTAAACTTGACATTTGCCCGATTGAATATTAATTTAGCATTATTTACTTTCGTCTAAAGGTGAGAAGTTAATTAAATTTCTGTATTAAAGGGAATTTATTGTGTATTATTAAATATAAAAAGTGTTATAATTGATTGTGTGTAACAATAGATAAGTGCATGCCAAGCAACGTCTGACACACATTCTTCCCCATTCACGTAAGAAAAATTTCCGAAACCAACAAGTTCCCGCGCGGATATCGACAAAACAACGCGCGCCCTTTGTCGACGCTCCCTTCGCCGTTCCTAGTTCCTTCCTCAAAGTGGTCAAGTGCACATACAACAAACAAAAAAAACGGTAAAAAATGTTCCCAGTGGACGAATCGAACGGATCGCCTTATCGGGGGTTAAATCGGAATCGACGGTCCGCGCTGAATAAATAATAAAGGGCGCACGCACCCCGTGTACCTGGAAAAAATAAGCGTTTTTCAAGTTCAAACACCGATGGACACGTGAGGTTGTAATGGAATCCGAATTGGAGGCGGCCGAGGGACAATGCGGGAAAAGTGATCAAAGTGGGACAGTGTTGATCGGCGAGCTCGCGCGGTTTTCTTCTCGCGATAATAAGGGCTGCTGTTGCTTGTTGTTGTTGTTTACATCACCTCTCCGCGACGCTGTCATTGTCAATTTCATTTGACACACTTTCAGAGTGTTGTTTTCGTGCGTACAATTTTAATTAGAAGAAATTTTATTTGCATTTTGATCTATAAGTAAGTTGAAACAATTTTATTACTATTTTACTTTTATTAATCCATTAAATTATAAATAAATATTGATTAAAACAAAAAATTACACGCTTTTATTAATCAAGTTTGACGCAATTCATAATAAAATACGAATTTTTTAACTTATTAATTAATCCATAATAATTTAGTTTGAAATATTAATATTATAGTCAACGAAAATTATTTTAAATATTAATAAATCAAATAAAAAGAAATTTAAAATGATTAATAAATTTTTCCTTCTTTTTTTTCTATTACTATTTCATTTCATTGTATCAAATAATACAGACTTTCACAATAACGTTAGTGATCATGACGAGTAAGTAGACAAATACAAGAACAAGATAATGACAGGCTGAAAGACCTATGGTCGATAGCCATTTCGCAATATGTTACACATATGTATTGTAAATAAATAATAATTATGTAAAATTACACGAATAAAGATGTATTTATATATATTAATCTGAATTATAAATTAATTCAATATTTCCAATGTAAATATTAACCTTCATTACAAACATTGAATTATAGTTTTTAATGGAGGTTTATAATTACAATATTTTCCTTGAGTAAAATATTAAATAATAATAATTTTTTTTTTTCAATGTTACTCAATATTATACTATTAAAAATTCAACAGCCTTCACAAATAATTTTTTCCTGAATATTTAAAATTACACCCGTTAATCAAAAAATTAATCGAGTTACATCGAGTACAGATAACAGAATTACACAAACTTAAAGGTAAAATAATATATATATATATTTATTTTCAATACATATTTTTCTAGAAACAAAGTATTTCAAAAACATAAATTAAAAAAAAAAACATATTTGATATGAAATTAATGTAAATATATTAAAACTACAGAAAATGTAAAGTCTGTAGTTTGGTATTCAATGGAAATAATCGAAGCGTCTCGTTTGGGAATCACTTCATTGTCCGCAGATTTTATTCGAGAGTATTGACTGAAGAAGATGACGATGACGGCGAAGAAAAACGCACAGGTGCACAACGATGCCAAAAACCTTTATCTAGTTATAGAAGACAGAAACGCGCGGAGCCCTTACACGTTCTCCAGCAGCCCTAGAGCGCTCTATTCCAACAGGAAGATGATGGTTGGAGGGTAAGTCCATTTTAAAATTATGCAATAATTAATTATTAATTTTTGCCAACTTTGATTTATCCATGAATTTCACTTAACGCGTCTTCTTTTATCTAAGTTGTACTGTCGAACAAGTTAAATTAGAAATTGTAATTAATATGAGAACCGGAGAGGCGAACCAACCCCTCTTAGCGCGGTTCACATCCCAGTTGATTTTTGCTTAGGCGAGAATACGACGCGACGTTATATTTTCAATATACAGGGTGGCGCAAGATTCCGATGAAGTCCAATATCTCAGTTATTAAGAAATATACAAAAAAAATGTTACATACATCATTAGTAGCTAATGTCACGTTTTCAAATTAGTTTCATATGTATCCTGTACATACAACAATCAAGTGACGTATCAAACATATGTTTGTTTTTTTTAATGAAATGATATATTGTTTATGAAGATTTTCGATTCTACGTTTAAAAATAATCATTTTTTATATAAGATTTAATAGGTCAATTTTTCATAGTTTAAAAGTTATAAACAAATGAATGTTGAAATAAATAGATGTTTAGAGCCTATTATTTCAATAATAAAAAATGAAATAAACATTCTGTCAACGCCATACAAATGTAAAAATACTTAGTAATAAAAGAAATACTATTTTTTTCTCTTAAAATAAATTTTTATATACAAGGTGAAGCAATACGCAAGATTATTTTTTCTCTTTTTACTTAAATGGGGACCCTATATTTTTTATGCTATTTTAATAGAAAATACACAAATAATAACGATTAACTCCAGCGTGATGTGCACAGATGTCGCCCGTAGTGTTAGCGGGTGAATTTATTTCGTGTGCTTCGAATCAATTTTATCAAATAATTTCCGAGCCGTAAACTGTCTACTAAACCACACACTATTAGCGACGATCAATTTATTCCATTAATTATTACAGTCATTTGCCCGTCTATTTATAGTTTAACAGTGTTTGTTGGTTGATTCGCTCAATTCATAACAATAATATTTTGACATTGAAGTAATTTTGTTTTTCAAAGAATTTTATTGCATATTCTTGTAATGGTATGATGATTTTTTAATTACACACATTTTTTAATTGTAAACGAATGCACTAAAAAATATTAACATTTTTTTATTCCAATTTTTTTTGCATATTATTTTCTGAGGCTAATTAGTTGTCGCGGAATGTATATAACAACTTTATTGAGGCTTTTATGCAATTTAGTTTTAATACAATATTTAATTTAATAGGAACAAAATGCCTATCGACCATTGATCTTTCGGCCGAAAGTCCTTGTCAGTTGATCAATGATGAGATGAATGATTATATTGTGTATTTCGGATGTTGGATTATAATAATAATCTTTATTAACAGATATATATATATATAGCAAAAAATACTAAATAAATATTAAGAAATTACAAAATCAAATGTATATTTAAATCTGTTAATTGGCTATCGACCAATGGTCTCTAATTTGAATTTTTATTCTATCTCTAACCGTGCATTTTTGGGCATTTTTGGCCATTTTTTTGCTATTTTTTTAGGGTTTTTCGATCATAAAAAAATTATTAGAGATGGAACAAAACTGTCAATAGCAAAGTTGTAGGTTTTTAAAAGCTCTACAACTCTCTAATCTGAATTTTTATTCTATCTCTAACCGTTTAGAAATTATATTGAAAAAAGTGCATTTTTGGGCATTTTTTGCTATTTTTTTTTTAATTGTTAAAACTGATTTAAAAATTATTTCCTAAGGAAAATCCAGATAGGTTTATTTCTAATATTAATAGAAAAGTGTGACAATTATTTGAGATTTTTTTTGTAAAAATTATCGACGAAAAAATCCATATAAAGGTCTTGAACCCCGCGGAAGATTCTCCGAGAAATAAAAAATTGCGTGACATCCTTTGAGCTGGACGCCGTGACCTTCGTCCGGTTGGGTTAGCCGCGCCGCGGCGTCCGTTCACCCCGATCGCACAACGCCCCTCGAAATCGATGGGGTGGAGGAGGAGTAGGAGGGGGTGGGTTTTATTAATAAAAATTCACCTTCCTCCACATGTACAAACGCCGCCTGCTTTGCATAGGCATAGCTGGGAGACTTGTTCAAAGCAATTTCCGCAGGAATCGAAGTGTTTTAACGAGCAAACGTTTCGTGACGGGAAAAATGAAGAAATAGTAAAGAAACTATGAAAACGGATGCTCGTTAGAATAAATTTAAACTGAACAGATTACAGAATATGTATATGAATTGTGTATGTTTATTGAATAATATTATGTATAGATATTAATAATAAAACACTAGGCGGAAAGATCTGTGGTCGATAGTCGTTTTCCAAATATGAAGTCAAACACCTTTATAGATTTAAGTATAGCATTGTAAATATATCAAATGTTTGGCAATAAAGATTATTTATACCAGGTGTGCAATCTTAAAACGGGTGTTTTTTATTTAGCAAAATACAATAATTAACGCAGAAAAGTAAAACAAATATTTTATTCGAAGTAATTGCTCTTGTTAGCTATACATTTTTCCCATCTTTGGGATTCATCTAATTAGTTTTCCAACATTGACTCTGTTAGAGAACTAGTTAGTTAACGAAGAGTTAACTTATAGAGTGGGATACAAAACTCGCCCTTTAAAGATCAATTTAGTTGCGTGTACACCCGGACTATAAATTACGTACTGTGCGAATATATGCTAAATTTATAGTTCACTTAAACTGTTCCGTTTCAATTTGCAATTACAATTTCAATATGTGTGAACAACGCCAATAATTATTTTTTTAACAATTACGGGGTTTCTTTTTTGTATATAAAAATAAACATTGCTTCATTATTCCATTAATTATTCATCTTTCAAGTTTTTCCTTAGGAATAATTCATAATTGCATTACCGAAGTTAAAACAAATTGATTTCACATTAACCATCCACCCGCGTGAATACAGGTTAATCGCCGATACAATAAAAAGCACGCGAAAGGGGGCTAAAGATCCCTGCTTCACCTTGACATGCATGGATTGTCATTGCTGAGTGATACGCGCCGAGCGGGAAGTTATTCACGGCGGTGGTTGCATTGTCGACGGTTTCGAATGCAATTACGGCACGCGAAGTCCGAAACTTTGAAAAGTTCAAATTGCCCCTTTGGAGGGGGATTCGCGTGTCGGCAGATTGCGATCGCCGCAAAGAAACCGCCCCCTGTTCTTATCCCGCACAAACGATGTCCGCAATGATGTGAAATATACACTCCCGGGGCGTACATTAGAGGGTGGAATGGTGTAATTTAAACGCGGGTCGTAAATAAAGCTGAAGTTAAAGAGAACAAAAAGTGGGAGAGAGAGAATAAAAAATTAAAAAAAAAGGATTTATTTTCACCTGGTCACAGCTATTTAAAATAAATTATATATATTATATATAATATATTATTTATTAATTATTTAAAACATAATCTCGAATTAAGTCGATTATTTACTTTAACTGTTAAAATATTTTGTTTGTATGTCATTTGACACAGTTACGATTATTCAATTAAATTATTACTGCTTGATACTTCGTGTCGTATGAATTTTGACGAGACGAAGTAAGCAATAGGGATGGCAACAGCCATCTATTATTATTTTTACTAATTTTTCTCGAAAAATTAGTAAAAAAATAATAGATGGCTGTTTCAAAAAGTCTTGTTATTTTTCCAACATAATGGCATCATCAGACAGATTATTAATTCTTACAGTAGTAGTTTCCCTACAATAAATTTAGTGAAACTTAAAAACAAAACGTTGTTTTATTTAGAAATAGTGAATTATGGACTAGTTTCGACCTTTAGTCATCTTCAGGGACCAAGTGTTTTAATTAAAATATAACTTAATTAGTGAAATGTTTCATCACGGGTTAAGTGAGAAGTTAATTATTAATATAATAATAAATCAAAATAATATTTATGATGATTGTATAATATGAAAGCTTAAACGAAATAATAAACCAAATAATTTTCTAATAGCAATATCATTCATCAAAAACTCTCAGAAACATTTTCCAATAATTAAACACTTTCCATATCATAATTACATTCGGTATAACGATTGCATTATTAAAAGAATCGGTGGGCGTCGCCCGGATTAATTATTCAAGCAGATCGATGCCATAAAAAATTGACAGTGGGAAATTTCGACGGGCGTGTCAAAGGTGTCTTTGAACCCTCTCTCTTTCGCCCCCTTTCAAAACGGAATTACATGAAATGTGGAAGGTTTTCCACACTTTACGTAATTCCGTTTAATAAGTTTCAAGGGCCATTATGACTTTTTTTATTACTTACAACTTTTCGTCGACATGCAATGGCGCCCACGTGTTTATTCGGAACGCGGAAATGTCAAATCGGTTTGTAACTTTATTGTGGTTAGTTAGTCGGAATGGGATTAGGTTGGACGTGAATTAGAAGTTATTTTAATGGGAGGAGGGGCGGTAAACAAATGTTTTTGTTTAATTAATTGATTGCCCGCTTAAATTTGTTGGACATTTGTGAACATACAAGTGTCTGGCTATTCATAAATTAACGTCCGGTTTACTCTTCCAACAAGAGTTTTCAAGCTGCGTCCCATCGTTTCATTCAAGCAGTGTTTCAAGTCAAAGTCTGAAACATAACCTGTATCAATTGACCGTTGCAAACTGTCCACAATTATGACGCATGGAAAAAAAAAAGATAACCTATAAACCAAACGTCACTTTTTATTTGGTCTATAGGTTATCTTTATTCTGAGCATTTATGACGCTCAGAATAAAGAAAGAATGGTGGCGAGTTTTTAACAACCAATCGCTTCCGTTTGGATTACAAGTTATCTTTGTTATTTTTTCGTGTGTCGTAATGATGGGTAATTTGTAACGGCTAATCGTCACTGTTTGTTTGGTTTGTAGGTTATCTGCTAAACGTCACTTTTCATTTAGTTTGTAGATTATCAACCAAACGTCACTTTTCGTTTAATTTGCAGGTTATCTTTTTCGTGCGTACTAATGACGGGGAGTTTGTTACAGCTAATTGAATTTTTCGTTCGGATTGTAGGTTGTCAGCCTAACGTCACTTTTTTGTTTGATTTGTAGCAACCAAAGATTGTCACCTTTCGTTTGGTTTGCAGATTATCAATGAAAGGCCTCTTATCGTATGGTTTGCAGAATATCTTTTTTCCCTGCGTCATAATGTTTGGGAGATTGTCACAGTCAGTTGTCATATTCGATTTATATGGAGCGTATAACAAAAATCGACGACGAAGTTGGCGTTGGAAGTCTCGAGTCATGTCTGTGCTAAGATCACACGCGTGAAATGCTGGTTGCACTTAAACATGACAACCAGTACTTAACGAGTGCGCGTGTGATTTTAGTTCAGACATGACTTTAGATTTTCAATGCCAACTTCGTCGTCGATGTTTATTATACGCTCGATAGATCGCTACTTTAAATCCTATCCCACTTTCAAAGTCTGATTGACCCATTTATGTTTTAAAAAAGCAAACATAATCTTCTATTAAACAAAGACACAACAACGAGGAATCGTTAGATATTCTACAAGGGCATAAATCATTCCAGTTCATTCTCCATGTACACCCCAATACTCATATATCTTATCCACCCATTTACTAGTAGCATATTATTACAATTGCGCCAGTGTGCATGTTATTTAAAGCTTATAGCAGTGAAGCTTTTAAATAATCATCAGTTATGATTCACGGCAATTGTAGTTAGCGCGGTAATAAAAATCGAATTTATTCTAAATATAATGAAAGTCGGCCAAGGAAGGAAGGAGGGTGATTAACGATGTGTGAGACAGAAAGAAATTGGAATTACCGCGAATGATTGTCGCTGCTATAACTTGGGTAATGGCTTCAGGAGAATTGATTTTAATAATACCTCATATTTTAATTCTTTCTTTCTTAATCTTATCCTCTTTTACCCGTATTGGGTGTCGAGATATTTTAATTCTAATATTATGTAAATTTTTATCCCGCTTTATCGTTTTTTGCAAATCGAAATTAAATTATTATCAATGATTGTAAAAACTGCATAATACACTATTTGTAAATAAAACGTTGTTTTTTTTTTTAATTCAATAATATGAATTTGAAAATAATTAACAAATTATTTCCTCTTGGCAGGAAGACCGATGGTCGACAGCTAGGTATAAATGATTGTTATGTTGTAAATATTGTGATATAATTTAATTATTTCTCAGAAATAAAGATTTTCCATATATATTTCCTCTTTTTTTTTAATTTTCACGTTTTTTATTGTAGAGGCATTGCACAAATGTTTCGCCAAAACAATGGCATCATCAGGCTGATAATTAATAATTCTCTCTCACATCGCATGATTCCCAACGTTTTATTATTTGTGTGCGGTAATAAAATCTAATTATAATATCCCGGGCGTGTTTTTAAAAATATTATCTGTCGGTTATCGGCGCCATCATCCCTGGACTTCTGTTGCGTGTCCGTGTCTTTTTTTACCACCCCTCTGACAGTCATGCATTTTTGTATGTATTAAACGGAGGCTTGTCCCACAAAGATTTTTCCACTAATTGTTAGAATTGGATTTAATGACGAATATTAGTGTTTGTGGAAATTCCCCTTGGCGTTTTTACATTTACATTTACATAATGTTGTTCCAACACTCAATTATATCAGGCATGTTTCATCTTTTATTTAAATGTGAAGCTCGACAACATTGACAATAGAAGAGATATATTGATTGTTACAGTTCCAGAAACAAAAAGTAATATTACTAGGACGATTATAATCACAATGGATTGAGTCTACTTGAAATATATAACAAAAATACAAAGTAACGGATAAATTCTATAACATCGTAAATAAACATATTTTAGAAAAATGCTCTGACACGTCGATTTTTATTTTTAAAATGTTATCCTGATATAAATTTTTCAGCCCCCCACCCCTTCGCTACTAAGAGGTGGCAACCCCAACTTTAAAAAATCAAATAGTAAAGCACCCTTTGCGATACCTCAAATGATAGATTTTTTTTATTCTGAATTCAACGAAATAAAAATGATCAAAATCGGTTAATAAATTACGGCGATATTTACCAAAATGTATTCAAAGAAGATCGTCAAATAAGATTCAAGTTTCACAAAACATCCTGACAAACCCAGAACAACAGCCTAATCATACTGGCAAAGAAATCACAACTGAAATGTCAAATAATAATTACCAAATGAATGTATTACCAGTTAGTTTAGAAAATTGCAGTGTACCCTCAACTTTATCCATTGAAATAAGTTATCATATTGCTAGCACTTCAAATACCTACTGAATGCCTACAAATTCTGGTATTACTATCCATAACTGTGCCCGAGGAATAATTAACATTAATTACTACAATAAATAATTTTGGACATTTTTACTACTGTTTGTGTTTATAAAATTATTTTTTTTAAAATTTCTTGTTTTTTTTGACAGGCGAAAACTATTGACGATGTTAGCTGCTAAAGCCTATTTTCTGCCCTATACGCTATTCTTCTCTGTTTCGTAAAATATAGCACTTGACATACCTTAAAAGTAAATAACTTGAATTCCATTACCGGTGAATCAAAATCCTCGAAAACACACATGAATTCACTCACTAATGAACACTTTTTACAAATAAAAATAAATAGCGTATTCAATTAATAATTTCAAACGTTAAAAACTAAATCGGAATAATAAACATCCCACAATAACAAAAAAAGTAATGGCTTTCTCGGCGAACGCATTCTTTAGATAAGAAGATTTAGTCGTACCTGGTCCGCGAGCATGCAAGGAAGTACGTACGCATTAAATCGTTTCTGTGTGAGTGTGTGTGTGTGATTAATTTTTGTTTGTGAAAAGTGATGATTAGTGAAACTACGGATTTTACAACAAGGGCGCCTTTTCATTATTAAACAACAATAAGTAATTGGTGAGTATTTTTGTTTTTTAAATTATATTTATATATTTCCTTTTTTCCGCCGGGTATCTGGAATATTGTACTCATATATGGGCCACAAAACGCATAAAGCGTTTGCATACCATTTATTTTCCCTTCAGATCCCGCGGCAGAAATTGTTCATCGCGGATCTAACAGCCTTAAGAATGAAATATTCCGAAATTATCTTGTAATTATTAAACACGAAACCCACTGTCGAGTATTTGAAAAAAAAAAAAAAGAATGGTGATATGTCCATTTTGGTACATTCTTTCATGCAATCAATATTTTCCTGGCAATTGTGAAAAAATTATAAATAAACCTTAATAGTAAATTAAATAAAATGAAAAAAGATGATTCACACATTTGCAGTTTAATTTCATTGCTAATAGTAAATTTGAACTTAATGAATTTTTATTCTAATTAAAAGCTTTTCAGTTCTGACCACTGTTATTGAAAGCTTAGATACAACATTTGGATAAATTAAATAAAAATTATTTGAAAATAATTAATAAATTATTCTCACATTTAGCTCTGTGACCTTTGACTTACATTACGTAAGTACGTTAAACAAATGTACACCAAAACAACTACTTTCCGGGCAAATACCAACGCCGGACATTGAATTACATAATGTACACCTGCTGTTGCACATCAATAAAATATTGTATCATGCAACAAATTTCAATCCATTTGGCCATTTATTTGCTCTACCGTGGAAAGACACAGACTTTAAAATAAATGGAAGGAATGGACCTCAAAACGTGTATAACTGTTGAAATTAGCGATTGGATTTGTTTATGATCACAATGCTTTCTTTTGCACAGGGATTCGGGGGGAAGTAATAATATATTGAGAACTGTAACGCGGTTTCCAAAGCCTTCAAACACTTCAATACAATAAGATTTGCTTAAGGATTAAAATATAAATAATAAATTATTTTAATGTATGTCTGGATAAACTGTAGTATACCTTATTTTATTATTAAAGCTAAAGAGGGAATAATTTATTTTACTCCTATTCCGAAAGATATTCACATTTTGTTTATTGTCCCATTCAGGTTTTGTTCCTCTTTACCTGAACTATTTCTGACTTCCCTTAATTATTTATTATTACTTAATTTTAAAAATTCTTTTTATTTAATTTATTTTATTCTGTTTTCGTTGTTTAATTCCTTGGCTGTTTTGTTCCGTTTTATTCATTTCAGCTGTTATATTTTCATAATAAAAAATTTAGTTAGCGTTCGCCTTTTTTTCTTGCGTATTGTAATTTATGCGATTTATTTTAGTCGTTTGCGTTCTCGTTTAATTCCCGGAGCGTGTACGGGAATGAAAATATTCGTGATGCGATTGACCGATAACGCTTAGTAATATTTGCATATCAGTTCTTAGACGGACAAGGTCAAGGGCCCTGGGCTTAGTTATTAACGTGTATAAATTTAATAAATTGGATTTCCAACGAATTGTGAATGTTTTACACGAAAATGAAATAAACGGTTGCCATAAAAAAAAGCAACTACATTTCCATTTTATTCCAGCCGAAACAATTTGCGCCGTTTAAAAAATTATCTTGCCACTTTGCGATTTTTTTGAAGGTGACATTAATTACTTACGGAGCTAAAAGAAATAATGTAAGTTAGTTTAACGAACTGTCTGCTACATACGGTCCTTACAATCAAATTTCGGGCAAATTAACTTTTTCAGAAAAAAATAAACCTACAATTTTCATAATGTAGACAAAATAATTGCATGTCTGCTTTCTGATAATTGTAGGTTGGTAGTGTGCGCGATTTATAATCGTCCGAGCAAGCCATCCGTTGAACTGTGGATAGATTTCGTACAATATGACATAGTTGGTACCAATCCACAAGAGACTCTACAGAAAAATGCATTATTTGGTGCGGTTTACACGTTGGTGGCATCATCGGACCTTATACCTTCAAAAATACTGCACATTGAGCAATGATTTTTTTAATATGGATGACATTGATGGTTTCAACAGGATGGCGCAACGTGTCATACAGCAACCATCGACTTATTTAAACCATAAGTGATAAGTTGATTTCAAAAAAGACCTGTCATTAGCCTCCAAGATAGTGCGATTTGACACCTCTCGATTATTTCTTGTGGGGCTTAAGTATTCAGCATTATGTTCCAATTTGTTGTAACCATTAATTGCAAACTCATCAATAACTATAATTCACTACAACGTGAAGCAACAATAATTGATGCCTTGGGGTTGTTGTGTAATTCCTAATGTACGGTCAATAGTGCTTGAAAAATTGGCCCACAATTGGAGGTTCGTTAAGAATTGGCCATTTTCCTGAAATCATTTTTAAATGTTAATGCCATGTATTGATATTTCAAATAATAAAAACATTGTTTCATTATTTTTTTGTTTGTTATTTCTTTACAATTTCAATCGAGCTTAAAAAAAACACTTATAATTGTAGTCGTACTTTCTTTTTATCTTAAACCACAATCATCCAACCCTACATATATATTTTTGAATCAAACACACCGTGTTCCATCAAGGTCGGCGGAACACTCACTGTATTTGATTAATGGAAGAACCCCCTTGCTACATAAAAACCGATTCGAAAACTCAATAAATCAAATTCCGCAATTAAGTCAATAAAATTATAAATTCACGCCGGCGAATTAGTAAAAGGAAAAATCAGAATGTTGCAATTTAATCGTATGTAACAGGGATAATATGCATTTCACGAATTAAAATCGAATAAATAATAAGGCGCCCACATGGCCCGTCGCCTTATCACCACCTCTGTATTCCGCTTAATTAGAATACACGGGGTTATTGAAAATGATAAAAAAGGCGCGTTCGAGCGTTTCGATTCCGAATCGCGCCGACTCTCCACCGCCGCGGAAAAAGCGCGCCGCCGGACGGCGGTCAGTTCTCGCGAGGCCCACGGTCAGCCAACAACTCTGTGATTCCCCACTTTTATTATTTGCTTCAAATGTCGACGAAATGACTGCCGAGGTGTCCCTGCATCCGGTTTCCGCGCTCGCCTCCTCGAAGGACGAGGACGGGGACGGGGAGGATGTCGCCTTCAAGGTGCTCAACAACGATAATCTCCCGCAGATTTCGATAATCGGGGAATCGCTGCTGAAGCCGTTCGGGAACAATACGCAGAAGGTCAGGCCGAACGGTATTGTCTTGCCGACGAGGAGGCTTCCGAGTAATTTGGAGGAGAATAAGCAGAAGCCGTTTACGAAATCGAATGGATCGATTAATAATATTAATGAGAAGAATGTTATTCCATTGAAACGGAGTATATCGAGCTCGCACGGGCAGCTCAACCATTGTAATTCCGCCGTGAAGATCCACATTGAGGATCTGCAGAACCACGGGTTGGATAAGAACTTTACGAAGACCCTCGATGCCAAGCTGCGGAAACTTCAGAAGGAGGAGAAGTCGCCGATTATCATCAAGAAGAATGATAGTAGCGTGACGAAGCCCAGGTTCGTCACGACGGTGAAAAAGGGGGAATTCCTGGAACCGCCTCCTGAGGTTGCCACCTTGCTGGGGTTCAAGGTCGAGGAGGAGCCTAAAAAGGAGGAGAAGAGGCTGTACGCGTACGCGAGCCAGCCTAGGGTGATACGGGTCGGGCACAAGGCGAGATGTGAGGCGGCCGCCAAAGCCGCAGCCGCCGTCGCCGGGGTGGTGATACCCGAAGAACACGTTATCGTTAAGAGGGATATTAACACTAATTCGATACCTAAAAGGCTTGGGTGAGTTAGATTTACACGGATTATAAGGACTAAGAAACGGAATGTGATTTTTGATTTCTTAATGGTCGAAGCTTCTACTTCTTTCTAAATAATAGAATCAGTGGCAGTGGGTTAGCTTCATGTGAAGCTCCAAAGTCAAGATAATACACAACTACAAGTTGATGTCATTACTACACATGATATCAACTTGTTATTATAATATGACTCGCTCTTAATACAAACGAGTCATTTAATTTGTATTTCCTTGGTCGTGGAGACTCACATAAAGTTAGCTCGAGAGCAGCCTCTAATTTGAGTTCAAGAAGTAACGTATCAAACACTGAATACATTATACTCTCGAAAATAATCTAACACCAATCATTTTTGAGGGTCTATTAAATTGATCAGTTACGAAAATCCATTTCTGGTCCGCAATACTGTACTTGCACTGATACCGCAAGCTTCTGTAGTTCTCTAAATGTAATAAAACACGTCAGAATGTTTTAGAGTATTGTAATCGGTATACAAAACATAATCTAATAAAATATCCGAAACTTGTGGCCAAATTGGTCTTTCGACCAGCAGTTCTTGTCTTTTTAGTTAGTCATATAAATACATGAATGGTGGATTTCAGGATTGATTAACGAACAAAATGACGGAGACAGAATTTTTGTTTGATGGATAAATCTTCGACTGGTATATCCATAAATAAATAATAAGTACGTTATTTATTAAATAATGCTTCACTTATTCAAAATTTATTAAATTACTCAACTAAATTACAAGAAGGTTAAAATTATTAATAAATGAAGAAGGAATTTCATTTCGCCCCTTGTAAGTTCAGCGAGTATAAAAAAACTCCTTACGAAGCAGTCGTGGCCGAGCGGTTAAGGCGTCTGACTAGAAATCAGATTCCCTCTGGGAGCGTAGGTTCGAATCCTACCGACTGCGAATTTATTTTCCTTTTTGAAATAATTCACCGACAAATAGCTACGCTCCCAACAAGTCAAACAATCGATTTAATTATTCGTCATCAAAACAGATTAACATTTAAACCCCTTACTCGAGCTTTTTTTTCTCCTGTTTTTCGATCGATGGCCGGGCCCATCTTCCTGAATAATTCAGAAACAGCGTGCATTCTTAAAATGTACACAAGCAGAGCAATTTACATAAATGATTGTATTGTGTTGTTGTTTTTGCCTACAGTTGACATGTGTAAACATGTTATGATGTAATATTAATGGAAAAGAAACGGGAAAAAAGTTGGGATTGTGACCCTTTAGTCTAAGCTGTTTTCTTATTTATATAAGACTATAACATTTGTACACAGATTAACTGTATGGAAACAACGATGACAATTTTTAAAGTCAACTGAAGGAAAGCAACAATGAGAATTTTTGAAATATATTTTTTAAAATGATACGGCACAAAAGTATTGGGCTTCGAGTCAAAAGATTCAAATTTATCTAAAAATAAGATTTTTTTTTGAAGGATGAAATTTATTTATTTACGGAAGTCCATTTAAATTATGAATATAAAGTGCGTTTTATTATTTCTAAAACTATTGATCTCGAAACGTGAACCGTGAGTCGGTAGACAGAATTACAGGAAATAGTCTCAACAAATTTCAATGAATATTTTGGTGACGCAAGGAAAATCAGTCATGAGAAAAATTACTATTTTTTTCGGCGTGTTGAATCGTGCTCAATATACAGGGTATCCTGTAAATGCTGGGAAATGATGGCTCAAACTCACATTCCTGGGATCAAAATATAATATAATTGTGTAAAATTACTTGATTTTATTAAATTGTCTTTTCCTTATTCCCTATTCCTTTTATCAGCTTTAGTAACCATTATGTCTTCTTGATTTTTTTATTTTATTATTTTACAATCGATAGCAGAATTTTCCTAATGTTTGTCTTTTGATATTAATTTTGCAATTTTATTTTTTGTTAGTAATTTGTCGTTGACGACACTGTACTACCCCCAGCGGCACCCTCAATTTCGGATATTTGCCCTTAGTTCGACAGATTGGACTACAATTTAAAAAATACAAAAGAATATTAAAATCCGCTTGAAATTAAGGGTACCGTGAGGGGGTTGTACGGTGCAACAAATTCAAACAATTGATGTTGTATAATAATTTGGAGTCTAATTAAGACATCCAGCTATTTAAATTAGCCCTCAGGCGGATTTTAATATTTTTTTCGATTTTTTAAATTTCAGTCTATTCTGTCAATCTAAGAGAAAATAACTGAAATTAAGGGTACTGTGAGGGGGTTGTACGGTGCAACAAATTCAAACAATTGATGTTGTGTAATAATTTGGAGTCTAATCAAGACATCCAGCTATTTAAATTAGCCCTCAGGCGGATTTTAATATTTTTTTTCGATTTTTTTAATTTCAGTCCATTCTGTCGAACTAAGAGAAAATAACCGAAATTAAGGGTACCGTGAGGGGGTTGAACAGTGCACCCAATACATATTTTATGAATTGTACATATTACATGAAGAGTGCGGCACCTATTAAGTACCTTTATTTATTCCAGAGATGCTCCGCTTCCCTACCAGAATCTCATGTACGAAAGGCGGGTCGTCCGAGGGAGCAACTTCGCCCAACCACCTGTTTCGACGGTAATTCACTTTCTCGCAAATATGTTGCTACTTTTTTTGTGTGTTTGTGTAAATTATTTTGGAGTACTCACAAGGAAATGTGCGATACAAGAACATGTATTTTAATGCATAGTAGCAGAGTCGATGAATTATAAGAAATTGAATATACGCGATTGTAAATACGTTGTTCGTGTAGACGCTATAAGATTGTAGAGTTAAACGAAGAAATGTTATCGTAATTTTTTTTGTATATAATATGAATTAGGTGTGGTTTAAGTACAGTCCAATACTAAATACAGAGACTGTACTTTAATCTGTATCAAGTACGCTTATTTATAAGATTGCCTATTTATTAAAGAACTGCAAGCGCGCGAATATTTTTTAATATGTTCATTGTTTACTTTTATTTGAAACACCATCACCATCGAAATTGCCTTTATTTGAAATGTTTTAACCCTCTGCACTACCTTGCTGTGTTTGCGATATTGAAAATTTTCAAGATAAATACGCGAAACTTCGCTCCCAAAATCGAGTAAATCAGTCTTTGGTGGATTTGCAGTTTGTTTAAGTTAATAGTGAGATGAGAAATAGCTAATATTAATTATATTACTTTTGTGTAAATAAAACTAAATTGTTTTATCAATATTCAGCATTTCCCTTAGAAGAGGGATCTCATCAATTGTATTTAATATTTAAATTCCATATGTTATTAGATCAAGTCCGATTTTTTCGTTCATTTCATATGAATCACAAAATTATTGATTCGTATTAACAAAACCATTTCTTCTTCTGATTCTGCAATCGTTGTTGTACTCAGTAATTGGCTGCAGTATTTTTATTTCGAAATTAATTAGCACGCGGTATTATCTCGTTGTTCATCTGAATTTCTCACGCATGATTTTTTTGGAACTCCGTCGCCTTTGTGAACGCAGCAAAAATGGAACCCAAATTTTTCGTACGCCAAGTTGCTCTCCGGAGGCGTGAGTACCGAACCCTTAGCTTCTGTATACACGTAGCCCTTTTTAACAAATCCCCGCTTCGAGAATAAACAATAATGATTTTTGTGTGTGTGTGCGTGTTTTCTTTCTTAGGGTGACGGGGAAACGGCGGCGGCCAGGGCGGCGGAGGCGCGCAGGAGGGCCATGGCGAGGAAGAAGGCCCAGACTCAGCAGCTCCGGGGGGCCATGCTGAGGCTGGGCTCCCCGCCGGCCGTTCACGGCAGGAGGCACGAGAAGGTTCAGACTGAGAAGTTTTTGGAGGAGCTGTGGGAGAACCCGGACATGGCGGACATGACCACGCAGACTGATTTGTTCATGGACAGGCCGGTTTCGCCGTTTTATGTACCCGCTAAGATTGGTGTTGATGTGGAGACTCAGATATATCCTGGTGATGTTAGTATTAATTTTTTTATCGCAACGATTTTGTTTTCGTCTTTTACGAATGCCAGGAATCAAAAATTCATTTTTGATGGTTTTAAGTTTCAAATTCCTAACACGCAGTCTATCAAAAATTATTCTAGTTTTAATAAATGAAACACGTTTTTACTTTGTTTATATAACTCGGAGTTATAGAAAGAAAGTAAGAAAAAGTGCTTCATTTATTAAAATTGAATTACAATGTAAAACAAAGTAGAAGCCTCAATAATTAACAAGAAAATTACTCTAATGTGCTCTTCAAGAGTCTCACTTGAAACGATTATGTCGTCGAGATATATTACGACATCTTCCCATTAAAGTCCCCTAAAAACTGTGTCAGCCAACGATTAGAATGCCGCACAAACCAAAAGGAAATAAGTTAAATTCGTATAGTCCGTTATTAGTACAAAACGCTGTTATCTCCTTGTGTTCTTCTGTGATTCCTACCTGCCAATTGTACTACAGAAATAAGCATGCACTTTGTTACGCAAATCGGTACTTTAACCTATCAAAGAACCGATTTGCAACTTGTGAAACTATAGTGGTTTAGTGTCGGCTCCATAATCAATAATCAGCATGAGCTAAAATTTGTATTTAGTGCACACTAAACAATTAAAGAGTAGCTAAATAAAGATTGGAAGTATGCAAAGTATGACTCCTTAAGGCGAACATTCTAACATCTTTAAGAGTGTATGAAGTTTTTCTACATCGAAATTTTGTTGTTGATGTAAAGTGCATACATCTTAAGTGTTAAAACTATAGATATGACTTGTAGTAAATGAAAAAAAAAATCTCGTAATATTAATTACGCAATTTATGTAACTAAACGACTTTGAAGAATTGATTTTCTTTTTGTTGCTGCTAAACATTCACAACGAACTTTGAACTATTATAGTTATCGCTCTAATGAAATCGCCTTTATTTAAAGGAAAAGCATGTTATAAACTTGACCTTCGCGTAATAAATATATAAATTACTGCAGAAAAATCGGCTTACGTTGAAATAACCCTGCATTAAACAAATCGAATTCTCGCAACCACCACAGAAAATTGACACATAATTAACCCCCCGCTTGAAAATCAATGCTTTTCTTTATTCATCGCCCCCTTCTTTCTTGACCAACTGGCATTGAGATTTATTTATTCTTTTTAATGACCCACCGTCTAAGAATACCAACCTGGGGGGGCGGGCGGTTTATCGCGCGTTAAAATCGCCTCATTTGTGTAAACCCAAGGTCCCGCAATCCGAGCACACTACAAAACCCCCTTGCCCTTTACACAGCTATTCGACTTCGACATGGAGGTGCAGCCGATCCTGGAGGTCCTCGTGGGGAAGACAATAGAGCAGGCTCTGATCGAGGTGCTGGAGGAGGAGGAACTGGCAGCGCTGCGGGAGCAGCAGAGGAGGTTCCTGGAGCAGCACGCGACGGAGATGGCCGAGTATCAGAGGCTGCACGAGCACGAGCGGAGGATGCACGCGGAGAAGGAGAGGCGGGTGGCAGAGTATGAAGAGGGCATGAACGTGCAGAAGGAGATGGAGGAGAGGATAGCTGCCGCGGTGCTAATGCAGGGTTACCTTGCCGATATGCTGCCTTCGGTTTTGGAGGGACTGGAGGACGAAGGATTCCTCACGGATAGTATAAAACAAAGTAAATTTTATAAAGTTCTCGTATTGATTTTATGCTAAATGTAACCTTAACACGGTTTCCTTTTCTTGAAGATATCGACGAGGCGTTCATACCGTGGCTCATGAAAGAGGTCACTACGGAACTACAAGAGATGGTCAGCAGTCGAGATATATTAACAGGTAAGCTGTGATTTTATATCTAAGCCTACTTTAATTGAAAGTATTTGTAATCATATTTTATTGTTTATTCCATTCCGTACTGTTTGAAAATTAGTAAACGGTATCTCAACATTAACGCGAGGTTTGAATTAAATAGAAAATACAGTTGTTACGAGTTAATACTTTTTGAAGGATCATTAAAAGATTTGAACTATTCTATCATAGCAAATGAAAGACGACGCGAACGCCATCTTTCGCCTAATTCCATGTGGCATAGTCAACGATTTATTAAACAATTATTCTATGTTTACCCTTAAGTTAGGACCTGCATTAATAGATCATATAATAAATCTTCGCAATCTTTGTTGAATTATGCCTATTCCGTATAAACCTAATCTTTACTGTACACCTTTTGAAATAAAAAAAGAAGTGTAACTGTTTTAACCAGTTTGTATTTAAATAAAAAGTAACAGGGCAGTAAGATCAGAGGTCGATAGCCCAAACAGACTAACACCTACATGTATTCTAATTATTTATGTTATATTCTTTTGTAACCCTACACCGAAAGGTAAAAGTGTCAATGAATAAAAAAATAATTTTCTTTTGTATTATCTGTATAGTCTGAATAAAGAGGTGTATATATAACAAATAACCTATAGTTAGTCACGATTATCAGAGTACGCATGTGGCTGGAAATGTTTATTGTATTTAGCGTTTATATTATTTAAAATTTATGATCCTTGTTTTTTTTGTGTAATTTCAGATATCGTTAGAGAAATCCTAGAAAATCGCGCCGAAATCTACAGGGCGTTGAACGAGGATCATAAGACGGAAAGCGAGGAGGAGGGCACGACTGGACAGGACATACAGCTCGTGGAACATTTGAAACTGAAACAGGAAATTGGCGACAATGTAAACTACGACCAACAAATTGGTGAGTTTGCATGAATGCATGCAGTAAACCTTGTTGTTTAAATCCTTCATAGCGTTTTTTTTTTGTTGTTGTTCAAATCAAATCTTCGTTGTTTTATTCATAATGATCTATAGATTTAAATCTAATCGTAGTAGTTGAAAAAGTATAACGTTGCGTCAACATCCAAACAAAATGTTAATGTAAAGTATTTTTCGCCCGAAAAAGTTTATAAACTAAAATTTTATAATAATAATAATGATTTATTTATGCCCAACAGCCTGAAGCAAAAAAATACAGACACAATTAAAAAAAATAATTTCCGTGGGATGCTCTATCTAAATTTTTACACTGTTCAATAATGGAAAGTCTTGTTAATTTTAATTATGTTGGCTTCGGAGCATACAGAATTTAATAATCCTTCTTATTCATAATAAATTAAAGACGACGCAAGCGCCACCTTTTGCCTAATTTCAAGTGGCATTGTCAACGATTTGGGTCTACAAGGTAGACGACCGAGAATCATTGTTTCGTCCACTAAAGGAAGGCGAACTTATTATTTTTGAATTTATGGGATGTTAATAAATTAAAAATTGGTTTATTCCTTTCTTCCTTTCTTCACTTTTTATTTACACGTTAGATTGTAATTTCGTTCACAATGTCGACATTATCAACAACAATATTGATATAAAACACTTCACGTAAACTCAAACAAATTTATAGTAATAAGAAGTTGATTGCTGTTGTCTATACAAAAATGATTAATAAGGCCGATAAAACTAATTTCTTAATCAAAAATTGTTATTGTTTACTATATAAATATTGACACATGTAGATTGATAGGCGTTGTTAAAATCCATGTTCTAATTAACGTTCTTTTTCAATCCTTCCTTTTCAGAAAAGTACATGAACCCGTAATCATCAGCCAGGCCAAAGTAGGTATGTATATATCCTGTTGATAATTAGCATTACTTTTAATCACAATTCTGTTTTGGCATTTATTTTATCGACTTAAAATAGTTTTTGAATAACTTGTTATCCTAAATTTCTACTGAAATATATTTTCATTCTATTGAGAGAAAAAAAAACGTATGGTTTAATTGAATTCGGTAAATAAATTGATTTTAATATAAAAGTGTATATAATAAATTAATTTCAGACCAGTATGCCAAGCCTTTAATGGTTGGGAATTTTATAATGTCATCTTTGAGAGTTTTTCAGAACAAAAAAAAAATGATTAAAATACAAATATTTTCAAAGAAAATTATTCTTCCTCAGTGGATATATACTTGTTTCAGACGGAGTGAATTTAATTTACAGATCTAATAAATTATTGCAATTCCACTTTGTTCGATTGGTTTCTAGATTATGTTAAGTGATTAGAATTATATAATTGAAAAAAAAAAAGAAATAGAGCAAGTGCCATCTTTTTGTCTAATTTTAAGTGGCGTCGTCAATAATTAGTAAATTAAAAACGTAATTAAATTGATTCTAATGAGTGTAAACGCTAACAGACGCTACGACGATATTTTTCTAATTATTTGTTTCATTGATTGTTTATGTTTTCAATTTGTATTAAGAATTTATCCTATGTTTGATTTTCCCGTTTGGATAATAAAGTTATTTATTTATTTAATTAACGGAGGCCATTTCATACAGTAACATACATACATAATAAAATGAATAGTTACAATAATAAAATAATAGAATTAACAAAAAACACATTTTTAAAAACGAACTATTTTACACTAAGTATACGGCGCAAAGAATTTATTATTATTATTAAAAAGTATGTCAGAGTTTTAAAATTTAATTAATTATATTCATTGCATGTGCACTTAGTGAATTTAAAACCAATCATTGTGATTGCAATTGTTTATTTCTTTACATATAATTTGTATTTATATTTAATAAACTCGCATTTATATTGTAATCGCCACGATTTCAATTCAATCGCGATGAACTGAATTAGATTAATAAAAAATATAAAAAAAACATTACACACACACAAACATTAACGTGTCAATGTATCATTCGCGAAAGCGCATTTGACGATTTTCATTTCATTTTCCGGGTGTCGCGTTATAATGTGTTTACCCTGGAAAACGGGGCCGCGTCCCGAATAGCCGTCTGAAAATCGAAACCAATCGAACGAAACGGAATCAATCGAAACGCTGGCTGTCCATCCGTCTGTCCATCTAAAAGAAAGAAAAAAAAACGGCCGGACTTTTGTTGGTAATGAGGTCGCGCTGAGGGGATGAGGGTGATGGGGGGCGGAGGCGGTGCTGGATCGATAATTTTCATGCGGATGAATACATTTTCATATTAAATTAAGTATTATTCACACGTGCACATGGAAATTAAAGTAGATTTTTTTATATGCATATATAAAAATATTATTATTAATAAATTCTTAAATATACAACGAGGCTATTCTATAAGGGAAATGTTATGTTATTTAAGTTTAAACAACTTTTGTGCTTAGATTATGAAGATTTAAAATAACATTTTCTTTGGAGAATATTTAAGAATTTATTAATAATAATATTCTATTTATATGAAAAAACTGTCTACTTTAATTTCCTAATTGTCGCTTTTTTATAAATAGAAAAGAGTATTCGTTCTCTTGGTCACAGTCGCTTTTTTAGTTTGGCATCCTCCAGTACCAAACACTTGTTTTTTTTTTTTCAACAACAATCTGCAGTAATCACGCTAACAGGGCGCTCTAGACGGAGATCATCATCCAATGATTCTCGACAATATTTAAACAATTTTGACCACTCACAAATAGTTGACTTGGAAGGGCAATCATCCCGGTACAGCCAACATCTCATGAATAATTTTTGGGGGTTTTCCTTGTTTTGTTATAACAGCCCGGTATTCGATTTTAGTCATCACTTCCTGATCAAAATGTACATTTGGTACAAATAAATATTCAGTGAAGAAAAGTTTACTGTGTTTTATTTAATCAAATCATCTTCACGTTACTCGCTTACAACCATAATTACAAAAAAAAACGAATGTACGGTTGAGTAATGTGAATTGATTACGGTGAACGAAATACACAAAACAATAAGTGAAGCAAGGTATTTTGTATTTCGTTCATTATAACATGAGACGAAAACATCGTAATACATTACACGTATAAAGGGAAGTTTCCATTTAAGTAACGAAAAACAAGCCAATTTTAGGTAATTATGTTGATATTGTATGCATTTTATTGAGCTACGAGCTCGTGTGACATAATAGGGGCTAATCTAGAAGGGAAAAGTTTAGTTTAATGCGTACGTTATTTCTATCATCACTGTCTATGCAACTTTTGTAATAGATATTCATATGTATATAACGTATATGTTAAACATAACATTTCCCATAGGGAACAGCGGAAGAGGGAATAAGTAAATGATTTGCGAAAACAAAATGTTTTGTGTTAGTGATCTACCAATGGTTTATCCGATAGCCAATTTCTGAGGCTACTTAAAAATGAATAGAAAAGAGTATTAATTCACTAGGTCACAGTTATTTTAAAAAAAACTAATTTTAATTCAATGCCTGGCGAGGTATTTTTCCGAGAAGTAGTTGTTTTAATGTTAATTTGTTTTTAAGTACTTACGTAACGTAAGTAAAAAAATGTCACAGTAGCTAAAGAGGAAATAATTTATTAATTATTTTTAAATTCTTATTATTTAATTTAGTCGTAAATGATTGCGCTGTAATTTAATTGAACTTTCAGCAATAAACATTTTTGAAAGTATAACGAATTTCCGGAGTGGTATTTTCAAAATGTTGGCTTTCCGCGTAAAATCCATTAAAAATTAATAATAAAGTTGTAAGTGGTGGTAAATCGTCACCGGCACGTATCCCGTTTATTTATTTTTTTTTAATACAACTGTTCTGATCGGCGTGGCGGATTGCGGAACAATCACCATCAGGGAAAACCGACCCCTAATCATCCGTCCGACCCTCGACGAGGATGGCGCGCGTCCAGCTGCGTACACAATCCGCGGGGTGTTGTCACCCTGTGTTATTCTTTGCGGGCTCACCCCTCGTCCACATCGGGATTTAAATAATCCACCCTGAGCGCGCGCGTGTGTGTGTGTGCACTTGTGGCGTCCGTAAACAGGTGATTCGAAAAGCGTTTTGTGTGTGCGCTCACTCGAGTAACTAAATGGATGGTTTAATTGATCGGTGTTAAATTACTTGAGCGCATATTGGATTTACTGATTATAATATAGATTTTTTTGTTCCATCTATCGGGGTATTAAAAAATAAATATCGCCCTCTTTAAATTGAAAAAAAGCAATGTTTTTTTGGGATAACATTAATAATCTCTAAATTAAATAAAATGATTTGAAAATAATTAATACATTGTTTCCACATTTTGACTTACGTCATGTAAGTGCCTTAAATAAATGCATATTAAAACAACTACTTCTCGTGCAAATACCCTGCCAGAGATTAAATTACATAATGTAAAAAAAGAGCGTTACTTATGTATGTGGCCATCTGCCACCAAGTGAATAAATATTCTTTTCTATTTATATTAATAATATCTATTCATTTATTTATTGTTATTCACTATTTATTGTTTTTACACAATTCGAGTTTCTACAGGAATTTCTCTCATGGTTCTGTGAGATTACTTTTCTCGTAGATGCATCCGTTTTAACTCTGTAATACTTCTTCTTTTCTCGCAGGATCATAATTTTCAAAATGCAAAAACAACTTTTTTCTTGCGATTTAAATGTAAACATAAAAAAAATATATATTGTGAGCTTGCAAACAAACCTTGATTTAAAAATCTGATTATGGCATTTATTTAAACCACAATTTATTTGAGGCCAGTGATTACTTCAATAAATAGAAAAGATTATTTATTCACTTGGTCACAGTAATTTAAATAAATTAAATGAAAATGACTTGAAAATAATTATTAAATAATTCCACATTTAGCTCTGTAATATTTTGACTTACGTTACGTAAGTACGTTAAAGAAATGCACATTAAAACAACTACTTCCCGGGCAAATACCCCGCTCGTATTTCTCGGATCAAAAATGTGTTTTTATATTTTATTGATATATAACAGCAGCTGTACTTTATGTAATTCAATGTACGGCGGGGTATTTGCCCGGGAAGTAGTTGTTTTAATGTGCAGTTTGAAGTACTTACGTTACGTGAAGAGTATAATCAAAATAATTAACACTATTCTATCCTTTCTTCACACTTTATAATATGTATTATGAGATAATTTTACAATATATATATATACATAATAGATATTTCAGATAATTGTTGTTCAGTATGACTGAGATGTTTAAGCAACGTTTATTTATTTCGCAATTATCTTTTTTAAATTGTATTCATAATGTTTTTATTAATTTTGTGATATTTTATTTATATATTTATTTTAATTGCGCGTACAAACGACAACAATCGGCATTCTTTAATCAAAACACATTGTCTGCGGCAACCTGCGGGCAGCACCTGTGGCCAAGCGTTTCGAATCTCTCCGCCACCACCACCATCATCATCGCTGCCTCCCCCAAAGAGCAGCAGTCATCAACAGCCGGTCCGGTCCCGCACAGTTCCGCACGCACCGGCGATGATCCGATTCGACACGCGAGGGCGCATTTTGACTCCGTCCAGGAGGGCCTTATTATTATTATTAAAACGATCTGTTTTGCATTAGGGGGATGAAGGATCCGATATGAATTACCGCAATAACTAAGCCTCTCCCCCTCATCACAGCCGATTCATTCACTATGCGTAAGAGCGTGTGTTGTACAACAGGAATGATACCAACTCATTTTTGGGTTTGGGGTTTAATTAAAAATTATCATTTCAATGGCGGTTGTTGTTGTTGTAGAGTGCACCTGCTGATTTTATCAATTTGAATTGAGTGCGAGTAATAAGTGAGCGAATTATTTCATTTAATTAGTTGTCCTCTTTTGAAACTACTTGAAAATTCAATGAAATTTAATGAAAAAATAGTATGTGTGTTTACCACTTTTTATTTATTTTCTTGAAAATTGTTAAATGTTGTCCAATATATGGGCTAAAAAAATAGACTTTTATAAAATTAATGTAATATATGTATATTAATTAATTAAATTAATTTTGTATGTAAGCGGAATAGCTACTCGGCGGGAGGGCTACCAGACACAAAATAAATGATTGAATGCGCTTCTTTCCGCCCACTTTCTTCGTAGTCAAAAAATGTTGAATATTTTTATAACCATTGATTCATTTACTTTATTTGTGTGTTTTTTTTATTAAGTAGTATTTTTTGCTGACTGAAAATTTATTTGATATTGTTGCAGGAATTGGTGGAAGCGGAAGAGAAAACATGATTTGACAACAAATTAAAAAAAAATCAGTCGTTTTTTATTATATTTTCAACAAACGTTTTACATTATATTTAGAAATGCACCAATCACAAAATTGTATAGAAAAAATATATATATATATATTATTATAATTGTTGTATATTGGCAATAAAATATTTATTATCTTATAAATACAGCGTCGAGAACGAATCAATCAAAGCCAGCCTGAATATTTTCAGATAATTAAAATAACCAGCAAGAAGAGTTTTAGTGCCGCCGGTTATTTTTAGTTCCTCGGGAAAATCCTTGAGCCAATTTAAGGTAAGTGAATACATTCCCCTTAAATCACTCTCCGTATAATTGGAGGTGTAAATCGTGTGGCTCCAATCTTTTTTATTCGCGTTGAGTGCGATGTACAGCAAGGCTTTCAAATTGAACGAAAGCCCTTCTTGCGAAATATTTAAATCCTTATCAAAACCCTTCTCTTTCAGGTATTTGTAAATTTTCGTTTCGATTTTCAATCCCTTTGAAATCTTAACAAAATCGAATTTAATCACATCGTATTTGTTGAAAGGTATGAAAAATCCATACTCGGAAATCAGCTTGTTGTTATCGTGAGGTCCGTACGAAATGAAGATTTGTTCGTATTTTATCTGCGGGGTCATCGTGATGAGCTTGTATGTGTTTGAGCTGATGGCGACGGTGGTGTTGGCTTTGTCTGAGTGATTGAACATGTCCAGGTAAGGGCAGAGGGCCATGCCGGGGTCGTCCAGCGAAATTCGACCCCGCGGTGAAATCACGCCGGGGTCCACGTGGACTGCTCTAGTATTGACCATAACGTAGCCCCACGTGAATAAATTCACATCAAACACGCGATCCGTGTTTTCCTCGCAGTGGAAACATCGGGTTTTCCGAATTGATTTTTCCACTCTTTCAACACTCTCCAAATATTCTTTTCTGCATTTCTCGACGCGTTTAATTAAATCCGTTATACTTTCATTTAAATTAACATCTGGATGGTTTTTTCGAAAATATTTATCATTACCAAACAATTTTTTAAACTCCCCTTCCTCCAAAACCCAAAACACTTCGGGTAATTCTCCAGGCAATGATTTAATATACTCAAACCATTCTGATTCGACCCCTTTGTGGCGCTCGTAAACCAGAAACAAAGCTAACAACTCATGTGTCTTCAAATCCCCTTCTATAAAACCCATCAAACCGGATTTCGCTACTACATCGCAGGTAATCAACAACGGTAGAGGTATTTCAATGATAGCTTCGCCTTCGTTGAAAGATTTTGTTGAAGAAACTCCCCGTCCGGTTGAAGAAAACTCCCTGAGCTTCAATTTCGTTTCATTGTTCCAACCATTGCGCTTCATCCAGCGTTTTAGGTCGATCACTTCTTTATCCAAACAGCGGGAATGTTCCATTTAACACTCGACGTATTTATCTGAAAATTTAAATAAGTTTCTCTCTTAAATTTAACTCATGACAAAATGGATTGAAAAATGGATGGAAATGTACAAAGTGGCAACAGATAATTATGATACAAATATCCGTACGGTTCGAATCAAAAAAATCCAATCACACAAAAATACCATAAATCTCGTACAATATCGTCAGAAAATGTTTAATATATAATGAAAAATAAATAAAAATACGCAATTTGAAATTTCATAATCTTTTTTATAGTGGTTATTGGTTGTGGAGAGTGTAATTATTTAAATAATTATTTTTAAATAAAATTATTTGAGAATTAAATTTAATCTACATAACAACATAGAATTAAAAAAAATCAAATATGAAATTTTAATAAAAATAGTTGTCCTAATTAACATTATCGATAACTTCCTAGTTATTAATAATGAACTGGAAATATATATATATATTTTTAAAAAAAATTAATATCCCACGCTCTTTCTTAGATTATAAAGGATATTTAAGATATATTTTCGGAAGAATCAAAAATCAACAAAATTTGAATATTTCAATGGAAAAAATTGGATTTTTATGGAAAATTCGAAACTCGTGGAGTTACTTCAAATTATAACCAAATTGTTCCCAATAAATGGGAGCTTCAACTGTGTAAATTGAAATAATGTAGAGCAAATAGTTTTCGTACAATGAGCGTGGAAATTGTAGCTTTGAAAAATGAATGAAAAATTTGTTCGAATTTGTATTTTTTTAAGCAAACACAAAACACCTCGCATAATAATTTTATAGGTGAAATGTGGATGAATCCATCCTGAAACCAATGCTTTAAGTCCCAATATTCTGTAGCGTCTATGAAAAAAGTTCTCTTAGTTTAATCATCACTATATCAAAAAAAACGTCGATCGGGGCTTCTCGTTTAATTCATTCCCATAAGACTTCGTGTAAATGGGAATCGTGAATTAAAATGGCATGAATAAACCCGAAATGATATATTTAAACATATTCTTTGTAACATCTTCAAGAGTATTTGAGAATATTTTCAGGTTTTTTCAAGAAGAAGAAAAAAATCGAATATTTTCAAGGGAAAATTTGGATTTTAGTAAAAAATAAATATATATATATTCCACATTCTCTGCATTATTTTTTTTTTTTTAAACAAGTTCACTATCCACTTAATTTCCCTTTGTCTGAACAAACTTTCCTTTTTGGCACTCACTCAAACTCGGAGCCATTCGCCTCCGAGTTCCCGCAATGTTTGTATCGTGGTGGCCGCCTTAAAATAGACATTATTCATCGCCGTCGATATCACACATTTTTTTTTTCATTGAATTCGCATGACACCCATTTATTTTATTTTTCCATTCTTCAAAACCGTGTCACAAGTCTCACCTGCGTGACAATTAAAATTTTATGTCGCCATCTACTCCTACAAAAAAAAAAACGCGATATGCATTGAAAAATCGGTAATTATCTATTCGGGTTATCTGTTAATACATTTTCTTGTTTGTTCGTTTTTATTAATACACATATTTTTAAAAAGTTATCAATTGAATAAATTCAATAAATGTTAATTTAAAAACTTTAATGTGTTAAAATAAATTAAAATAATTCAAAAATAATTAAGGAGTCTTGCATAGAGGAGAAGTAGGTGGTGGGCATTTTGAACACTTAATGAAATAGTTTATCTATTTTTTTTATAATTTTCTTAGCCACATATGTTTTTATGAAATATACCGATTTGGATATTTTCTTATTTTATTCGTTTTTTATTAGCTAAGCGTATCTTTGAGATGGATATTCGGGTGCAGAAAAGTGCCTCCTATCCGAATTAAAGAAATAATAGATATGATGGCATTTCAAAAAAAAGTTGACTATCGCTACCTTGACAGTTGTCATCTTATTGTCAATTTGGTGACACCATTAAATAGAGAATTTATTGCCGTTTACAAATATATATGATTAGTTATAGTTTACTGTCAAAATAAAAAAGTTAGAAGGAAATAGAACACCAAACTGAATCACCCTGTGTATATAGAAAAGTTTTATATTTTAATGTTATTTAAAACATTCTAAATTGCATTTTTGTTTTAGCAAATATAAAAGTATACATTTTCGTTTTTTTTTAACAAAAACTTATTTAATTTTCTTTCCAGAGCAAAAAAAAAAACAAATTTTTTGCTTGTTTTCCATTATAGAACATTATTTACGTTGCATTGTAAAATTAGAGATTTTAGCGTGATCTACATTTTTTTAATTCAAGCTTTTTTATTCTCCGCTCTAAAGCTTTTAATTTGGGAGAAAGTGATATTTTAGGTACTTGTAGAATTTTTGAAAATTGCACTACATTTTCTTTCGAGAACAAAACGATACATTGTAAAGTTATAGATTTTGGTTAAGTTCACAGGTTTTGAATTAAAAATTCTATTATATATTCATACATTCAAAAGTTATGATAAGGATTTTTTTTTGTTATACTTTTAGAAAATGCAAATTCCGTTAAAATCTACAACTTTTCAATGCATTCTATTGTTCGAAATATAAAGTATAAATAATGAAATTGAAATCGACTAAAAATGCCCAAAAATTGAGAGATTCTTTGTTCATGCAGGCATTTTTTTGTCGATTTTTCACTAAAATTTCTTATATATATATTTTTTTTTCTTAAAACAACACATTGAAAAATTATAGATTTCGACGTAATTTGCAACTTTATAATTAAATTATTTTTATTGTAATTTTAGAAACAGTGGAGAAAGAATATAAATTAGAAAGTTGAAAATTACGTCAAAATCTACAATCTCAAATATTTAAAATATTAGTCAACTCCTTTAGATACTCCCACGTGTTTCTCTATGTTTAAATAAAACAAATTAAAAATAAAATAATGAACACATTCAAAAATCCCGCGCACGCTCCTATATCGATCCGCCATTGCCAACTGTGATCATGGCTGTTTGTACGAAACGTTGTGTCGCAGAGAGAGAGAAAGCACTCAAGCAGAGAGGGCCGACGATAACCTCGAAAAGAGCCGCATCGTGTGAATTGTTGCTTACGTTCGATGAAAAGTACGCTGGGAAATTCTGCGAAATTACTTACTCGGTTGAATCAATTGCGGGCACTTCTTTAAAATGGGGAGCTCCGACGTGGAATTGGCCAACGCTTTGGATTACCACGACGGACAGTACGGCACCAACCTCAAACTACTCCCAGGAAATGACCAGATTAAGGAATTGCAGACTATTCTAAGGGAAAAGTGAGTATGAGTGAATGATTTGTAAAAATTAATGCTAATTTTTTAATTGCAGTTTAAAAAAAAAACACAATCAGCGAAATTGATGTAAAAACGTTGCTTCAATATTGGGTTAGCATTATATTTGATGTGTTTGTTTTGGGCGAACCTTTTGTTCAATGAGGTTGTGGAATAAAGAAGGGCCCTAACAATGAGAACGGTCTACCTTGATCAAACCAACCGATATTTTTACAATAAAATTGCATAATTATTCCTATTGTAGTTGCACTCAATATCACAAATAAGAGAATATTTATATATACAAATATCTTTATTTATGAATTTATAACAATATATTAATAACATATTAGGGCAGAAAGGCCTATGGTCGATAGCTCATGACAGACTACTAACACAATTGTACATATTGTTATAATAAATTTTGTAAAATTTTGTTGTCATATTGTCTGAATAAAGATGTTTCTATATATTAACATATTAATTGTATAATACATAATTAATTTACAATTCACAAAGGTCTTTTAGCAAGCTTTATTAATTTGTTTACAATGTGCGTATGGTGAAAGGGGAAATGGAGTCACTTAATAATTATTTTAAAATTAATCAATTATTCTTCGAATCGTATGTTTTGGATTCAAACGACCCTAAGAAAACGGAAATATATATTTTTTTAAGAAAAAATGATATTTCCTTCAAATTTAATTAATACAATTCATTTCATTTTCTGATGATAATTCATTTCCATTTTATAAAATTCAAGGATAATATAAACTAAATTGATAGAATGGTGAATTTTATAGGATATTTTTAGTCATTCACGAAAATTGATAGAAACCTATCCAATTAAAATTAAAATATATTAGTATTTGGTAGAATCTGTTTATGAAAAATAATAAGTCGTGCGTTTATATCACTGATTTTTCGTATTTCCACCACAACAGAAAGCATTCTTTTGTGATTTTCCGCACCGCTTTACACTACACCATACTTTAGTTGAGTTAAAAAAAGGAATTTAGCGATTTTTTTTTCAAATATACAAGTGTGAATGCGATGGTCTACTTCTGTTATCATCTATGAGTGATAGTTTAATTCTCAATACAGATCATAGATGGCCCAAAGCTTTTCCATTTCATTATTTTTCTCTATCAAACAAACGACTAAAAAATGTTCAAAAAATTGGAAATAATATGGGGAAATTTTGTAGAGCCATTGTAAGGTTATGTCGTTGCAACTCGCTTATAATGATGGCTGGAACGATTTGTTTCAAGTGAAACTTGTAGATAATTGAATTCTCAACGAGTTTTATTTGAAACATTTTCGTAACTCGTAACTGTCAAAATAAACGAGTTTTGACTCGCTTATTTTGGCAGCTGGCGAAAAACAATTCAAACAAAAGTCGCAGACAATCGAATCTGCGTAGATTTTGTTTAAAAAAGTGTTCTCCTAGCTGTCAAAAGAGGCGAGTGATTTATCGAAAATCTCAAGATTATATCGTTGTAACTCGCTTTTTATACCATTTGGAACATTTTTTTTTCAAACGATAATCGCACGCAATTACATTTCGAGCGAATTTTGATTGAAAAAATTTTTCATAGCTGTCAAAATAAACAAGTTAATTTTACATTACCCTACTTTTTTTGCACACTCGCTCATTACGACAGATACAAAACAAATCCAAACGAAAAACATTCAGCATGAAAAAATAAACGACTTTAGTTAGAAACGTTTTTTTTTCGTAACTGTCGAAGTGAACGAGTCATTTGAACATAACCTTAAAATTAATGTTTAAAATATCGATATCTAGTTTGTTTTGACCGTTACGAAAAATGTGTTCAAACAACAAGTTTTGTTTGAAACGGTTTTTCATAAGTGTCAAAATAAACGAGCTATTTGGAGAGAAACAAAAAATATTTTCTCTCTCGTTTTGACATCTGCGAAGAAACGTTTCAAACAGAATTTGTCTAAAATTTCATTCCGAGCGTCTTTTTTTTTCAAAACGTTCTAACTGTCAAAATAAACAAGTTATTTAATTTACTAATTGTTAAGGCTTATACTTTGTTATACTTCCTTGTTTTATTAATGAAACACTTTTTAATATTGTTTGTATAACTGAAATTAAGCAAGTTGTTGCTGATTTTCCCGAAAATTTCGAGGTTACGTCGTCTCTTCTCGCTTATTTTGACAGCCGGAACATTTTTTTTTTCAAATGAAAATCGCGCGGAATTCAACTTTAGGCAACTTTTATTTGAAACAGTTTTGTGCAAATGTCAAAATATAAAGTTAATTTTACTTAACTCCACTTTTTGAAAACTAGCTTATTTCTACAGTTACCGAAAAAAAAATCGTTTCAAATCATGTATTTTATCATGTATGTATGTTAATGTATGCAATGGCCTCCGGTAATTAAATAAAAAAATAAAAATCGTTCAGAATTTAATTGTCTACGACTTTTGTTTGATACGTTTTTTCCCTGTCAATTTAAGCGAGTCGTTCGAAATTACCTTGAAATTAATGTTTAAAATCTCGAGATCTCGTTCGTTCGTTCCTAACTAGACTTTAACCGAATAATTTAATCATATTCATTAATCGAAATTGAAGCATTTAACAGTGTTTCAATACTTACAATTGCAGATCCACAACTAGGAACGACTTCAAATTCTACGCCGACCGTTTGATCCGGCTGGTGATCGAGGAGAGTCTCAACCAGCTGCCTTTCACGGAATGCAAAGTCGTCACCCCGACCGGAGCCACTTACCACGGGCTGAAGTACAGATCGGGAAACTGTGGAGTCTCCATCGTCAGATCGGGAGAGGCCATGGAGCAGGGTTTGAGGGATTGCTGCCGGAGTATTCGCATCGGGAAGATTTTGGTGGAGTCCGACGTCGACACGCACGAGGCCAGGGTGGTTTACGCCCGGTTTCCAGAAGATATTGCCAAAAGACAGGTATAAAAAGAACTTTGAAAATAATTAATAAACAATTAAAATCAAAAATGTACCGTGTAATGTTTGCTGTTGGAAAAAGAGAATCGTCTAATTTTATTGATTATTAATTTCCTTGTTTAATTTTATTGTAATATTAAATAACTGCAAAAGTGTGAATCGCCTCTGTTTTATATATATATATATATATAATCGATGTCCCCTTTTACCAATTGGTGTCGGGTCTCTGTTTTATTTTACATTAAATTATTATTATTCTCATTTCCTTTTGTATTATTAAATACTATATATTCGCATCAGTACCTAATAGATGCTTAATAGTTTCAAGCTACATTACTAATTGAAAAAATACTAAAAAATACAGTAATTAAACAAAGCCTATTGAAAATATGGCTTATTTAATGTTAATTAATTATTTTCAAAATTCTTTTTATTTACTTGTTTTTTTTTTCTATTCTTTAAAACCAGCAAAAGGAGTACGAGAGGTGTGATGTTTTCACACATATATAATACAGATATACAGACAGCAGTCTGAAAAGTGTAAGAAATGTAACAAAAATGCATTTAATTATTTTTTCTTCGTAATTCTTAATCAATTTTATTTATTAATTTGAAATTCATTTCAGTAGGAAGAACGAAAATTGTATTTGTAACTAAATTTATAACACACCCTACTTTTGATTTTAGAATTGCATTTTTGTTCGTTTGTTTAAAGGTATTATTAATGTATCCAATTATGTCGACTGGAAACACAGTGACGCAATCCGTCAAAGTCCTCAAGGAACACGGCGTGAAAGAGGACTGCATTATTCTAAGTAATTTATTTTGTACTCCCGCTGCCGTGCAAACGGTAATGGAGTCTTTTCCAAAGGTAAATATGTTTGCATTTTTTAATTCAATTCAGTTTTCTGTTATTTTTTAAAATATATATAAGAATAATTCTTCTGCTACTCTAGATGGATATGCTTTTGAGTATAATTAACCTGAAGCCCCACAACGATTGTTAGAATTCGTTGTTGTTGATAATTAATTCGCTGTAAGGGAAATGTTAAGTTAAAGGTGTACGTTATTATTTTTTTTAAATCACAGTCTAAGCAGCTTTTGTAATGGGTATAAATATAAATAGTTTATGAAGATAAGTAATAAAGTACATGTTAAACTTAAACGAACGCGCCCCGTATAAGTGCTTATAAATATTGAGCACCGCTGTGCCCGGCGCATTCACCATAGCGGATGCGCCGGAAATTTTTGTTAATAGTTTAATATTTTCTATTATTAAATCGTAGAGATGAGAAAAGTCGATCTTTTCGATCTTTTGTCACTGCAAAATGAAGTATATGAGAATTTTCTTAATGTTATTTATGTTGTTATATATTATTAATCTGCCTTGAAGTGTCTAAATGAATTCGTGAATCGTGGGAGTAAGATAGAAAAAGAGTATTTATTCACTTGTATTGTGATGTTATTTGAAAATAGAAAATGTGAAATTATAAATAAATTTTATTTATAATTTCACATTTTTTCTCCGACTCGTCCGCTTTGGTGGACGCGCCGGGCACAACAAATCCGGAGGCAGCTGTAAATCGGTATATAATTAAAAACTAAGTTCTTAGAACTTGAAATATAAACATAAATTTAAATTTAAGGGGTCCTGCTTTGTAAAACAAGTCATTTTCATTAATATATTTTTTATTTCATTAAATTTAACCATAAAAACAATAAAGTGTGACTCTAAATTGAATCAAATTTCTAAATAGGATAAAGTGTTTCATTTTAAAATATTTTCATTTGTGTTATAAATGTTTAAATATGATAATAAAAAACACTTTTAAACCTTGTTTTGTATAACACTTTATTTTTACTTGTGAATGCAGTTTCTGCAAATTTAGCTTCATGTTATTATTATTATTTTCAGATGAAAATTTTGACATCGGAAGTCCATCCAGTGGCGCCAAATCATTTCGGCCAAAAGTATTTCGGTACGGATTAATTACATTGCCCTTTCTGTATTTTAGTTTATAACTTTTCTTTTCTTTTTGTATAAAATAAGGTTAACTGGAGGATACTTGTTGATGATAAGCACTACAATAATTTATAAGATTTATTTATTTGTTGTACAAAAATAAAGTTTTTATTAAAATGTTTTTGTCTCTTTATAAAACGACCTTCCCTGACACCATTAAATTATTTATTATTATTCAACAATATTTAAATTTGTTAATTTTTATGGGATTTCGAAACAAAAAGAATACCCTCTTCAAATTTTAATATTACAAAAAAAACTTTACCGAATTAGTTTTAATATTATGTATTGAACATAACATTAAAAATTTCACAAATGATTTTCTCGTCATCATCTTCAGAATACTGACTATTTTTAGTTTCTTAGTCTATTTTCAAAGGAATAAGAAACCGAATCTGGTCAGAATAAAGTTAAAAGCTTATGAAACAGTGTTTTCTCAATACCTTTACGTTAATTATTGCAATATGTTTTCATGAAGTGTATTTTTTCAATCGTTAATTAAATTCACTTTTCAATATATGTTTAATTTAATTTTATATTATATATATTTTTTAATTGTTTATTCAATGATGCACGTTGTTAATAATACATTTATTTTATTTTAATATCACTAATATAACATTTTAAAGTTTTTTTTTATTGAACACACTTTCAAAATATAAATTTGTCCTTTATTCGCGACAATTGCCGCACGCATTTCTGGCTACTTCGGGAGAATAATGATGCAATTGTCGCGAATTAAGAACAAATTTATATTTTAAAAGTGTGTTTAATTAAAAAAAAACCTTAGAATATTTACAAGTATGGACTTTTAGAAATTAACTGCCTCAATAATTAAGTTATTATTAATATAAATCGCCAATAGACATATTTCAAATATTACTTTTTGTAAACTCAAACCAATTTGTAGTGACATAATTACATAACTTCATGCAGATTTATTTTAAGAAACAAATGTATAGTGTCTATATATTAGTTATCAAAAAGCTAGATGATTATGGTTGAACAATTTATTGAATTTCTATTTGATATCCGGATGAAACAAATAAGTCTCAATTTTACAACAATATTTTTTTTTCTCTTTAAAATTCTGCCCCATATTCCTCAATCTAACATTGCACAAAAGAATACATTAAGTAAGGGTGTATTATTTTCATCCCCTATTAAATGTTCATTTGTGCATGGGTAAGCCACCCCTAGTATTCGGGGCGTTCGCTCCCGTTGATACCTTAATATCATCGACGATGGATTTGGTCATTGTGCAAGGTGTTCGGGGATAAGCGCGGCGTGTTTGCACTTTGCATTACCCGCACGATTAATCAGGCCTACAAAAAAAAACATAATCCTCAAACATTAACAACCAAACAAAAAATCAATAATGGATAATTAAAATGATATTTGTATTTTTTTTTTCTTTACTTACAAAATTATATTTTGTGTGATATTTACAGTTACATTAAGTTTACAATACATTACGGATTTATTTACAAGATTAATATCGAGCAGTGGTCTTTTTTATAATTTGGTCTGCGCTGCGTGAAATAAATGCACATCCTTTCTGATGCGTTCTGTTAGCTATTTATGGTATTTAGAAAATCGATGTATATACAAGCTTTTGCATAGTTAATAGAAGTTACAAATGGAGGGTTACATTTCTTCTATAATAATATATACCATAGTTCCAATCTTTCATTGAGTTAGTACAGATTTTATACTTTTTGAGTTGTGACAGTTTCGATTTGAAGTAACCCACTAAACAAAATGTTCACAAATAACAACATTAAACGTTAATGCAATATTTGTGTAACATTATTATGTCCGTTTTGCTCAGTGGGTAAATATATACCGAGTGATCAATATCAAATATTCGGAGTTGACAATAATAAATATAAGTAGAAATGACTTGATTAAGATGTATTCCATAAGTAGAACTTAAGTATTTGTAAAACTGTCAAACGACAGTTCGATGAAAATTTAAAATATATCTTTCTAACTTATCAAATTTTCTTCACTACACTCACTAATCATAACTATGATGGGCTTTAACAAAACAAAAAATCAACATGTTGAATTCGGGCGTCACGTGTCGAAATTCCCTGGCACGTGTCGCTTTCCCAAAACACTTGCGGAGTCAACGGCGCGCACAGATTGGAGATTGCAGATCGGAGAGGGCGATACGCCTCCTCTCCTCAATGACACCGTCACAGCCATCAACCCCCCATTGACAGATGGAAACTCGCAGGTGCACCCACCGCTATTATCGCTTCGGACCACTTATCTGCATTCGCGAAATCTCATCATCATCATCAACTCAATGTTGATCGTAATTATTGGAACCATTGTGTTTAATTTATAAAGCTCCAAGAATACGAGGGATTAAAATAATTGTGATGATTGTTTGTAAATGGTTGATTTGCAATCAATATGCAATGTTCATGTATATAATGGGAAGCTGAAGAACGTATTAAACATCAAATTTATTTCCCCTTTACCGGCAGTGTTTTCTATTCGAAATAAACAGAAATTGGTAAAATTGCGAATGTTCAAATTTATCCAGGTAAGTCGGAAATTTCGAATGTCTTGCATACTTTATTTATTTTAGTAGGTATTCAAGAACATCCATGCAAGATCTAAACAAGTTTTTAAGAACATATCAATAATTGATTAAGTAATAATAATAATTGAAACCATCTTAATAAGAGTATACAAACAATCATATCTACAAAAAAATTAATTAAATCACTTTTTTTCTTGTAATTTGGTAAAAATTTGTTTCGCTCATTTCGTCTTTAGGAACCTCTGTGCACCGATCTATGGAGAATGGAAATCTAATGAGGATAGAAGGGGACGGTGATCGCGATTTAAATGGATCCCTAGTTTCGGGTGCACGTGCGCCTCAAATTCGGCGGAACCGTGTCGAAATGTTGACAATAACATGTTAATGTCGACTGTTCTGCAGCGACGGAGGGTGTTATTATAACAAATTTACAAACCACGTGCAGTAATTCAATGATGAAAACAAAAATATTAATCGTGTCGAAACTAATAAATAAATGTTTTATAAATGAAATACTTTATACTTTTATGGTATAACTTGGATTGTTTATTGTTGACTATTTTATAGTTTCGACAACTTTAGCGTGTCATTACCAAAACTAGTCGAAATTATAGTCAACAATTTTGATTAAAAATTACATGTATATTTATTATAGAATAAATATTACGGCCCAATCGAAGTTATACAATGAGAGTAAAACGTGTTTTATTATATTAATTTAAAACAATGTATAACGAAGTGGCAGTCTCGACCTTTAAATTTTTAAAAAGTGTTTCATTTATTCAATTTGAATTACAATGTATAACAAATTGGAAGCTTCAACAAATAGTTAGTTAATAAATGAATTATATATATTATTTGGATATAACAAAAGTATATTTAATATATTTTGCATACAATTTTAAAACCCTTACCGATAAATGTACAACATTTGGATCCAAATTAAATTGTTGTGGCTTTGGAGAAATCTTCGCTGTTTTAACAACTCTTCAACACCGGTCCTTTCATCTCATTATTATGCCTCATCTGAAATAGTTGCACGACAATAATTATTAAGCCTTCAATTGATATTGAAATAGCACTACTTACAGAAGTAATGTCATCCTTCCACCGATGCGAAGGATATTGTTAAATCAGCCAAATTTCCCAAACCTTTCCACGTCGGGTGGTTTTTACTCCTTTTTAGTCTCCTTCACCACTAACCTATTGTCTATTTCTTCAATTGTGAACTCTCATTCTGTTCCATAGAATGGGTAAGACCTGTAATAGTATATTTCATTAGGAGTTCAGAAAAAAGGATTTTTCCGTGCGCGCTGACCGTTCCCGTGTGAGGCGTAGCCGAATCGCTTTGCATTAGGTTATAAAAAAATATTTTAGTATAGTCTTCATTTTCGCATATTGTTTTATTTAATTTATTGTAACAATTTAAAGTATTAATTTATATTTCTAAAAAGAAATCATTATAGCTTTTAATTTTTAGTTATAGTTGTGGTTAGGTTGAAAACCAGCAAACATTACATAGTTATGCTTAACTTCGCCACTTTCAATGTTATGATTACGCTTGTATTGAATTTTGTATTAATTTGTAATGTCTATCATAAAATTGAATAAAGACGTTATTATTATTACTATTCGTTTATGATTGTTTTGTTTGAACAAAACCTCTGAATCTGCTGCTAACTTTAAGGCCATATATTTACGTAAATATAATTTTCGAGTCTCTGCAACCGACTCTTCGCGATATCCTTCAATCCGAAATTTTCGTACGAAAAACTGTTTGATTTAATGTAAACGTTATTTTCAACCTCGTAATCTAAGTATACATATTAATTATAAAACCCTCTTAGATTGTGATGATAAAGACGTGTACCTTTAATTTAACATTTCACGTATGGAAATTCATATTAAATATCGTTGCTTTTTGGCTCGACGTTTACGTATGCTGAAATGGTGAATGCGCCGGGTCGACTAGAAATGCACGAACGATTTAAAGTGATTTAAAAATTATTCAGAAAAATTGCTGTCTTTTATACAGTTTGTGTGAGCACATAGTGAGGTCGGCGGGTCAAGAAAAACTAAAAAGCAAAATAAAGAAACGAAAAAGATATATATATATATATATATCCACAAACAATAGCTTGGAAAACATTAAAACGCCATTATTTAAACTTTTTTCATCTGTGGAAACTACAAAATGTCCTTTATTGCTCAAAATATCTCTTAAACAAATGAAAATCGTACTTCAATATATGAGATTATTTTGCTTATTTTTGCTTCTTGAACATACTATTAAAATATTTCAATTTCCTTCCGAATTGAAATACACTGAAAAACTTTTGAATGCTTACAAGAACATAAATATAACAATTTATTACTTTTTGATCAAAAACTTTTTGTATAGTATTTTGTTATTCGATAACTATTCCGTAACACAATCCTGATTATCTAGGAAGTGAAGGCATACGCCTAAAAAGAACTATTCACTTTGATGACTGCATGTTATATAAGTGAACCAGTTCAAATGCTGGCAATGATCAATCAAATTCAATCAATCGCTTTAGAAATCAAATACACTGCTGAACATTTGATAATTAATCGAAACACGTGCACGGAACTAAGAATAAAATTATGGAAGAAAATAAGTGCCTTCTTCTCGAAGTAAACGAAACATTTTTCATGATCTCAATAACAGAAACTTATCGAAATAGTAATCGAGATTAAGCGAAACACAACCCCCGCCATTAAATCCAACACTATCCACTTAATGCGCGATTACGAGCGGGGTGCGCCTCCCCGGCCGTTCCGAAAGAATAGAAGAGGGTGGTTCCTGCTGGAAGGCCGGTGGTGCAGCAGGGATGCTGTTGGTGGACGGGACCCCTGCGAAAGGGGGCAAGTCTGGTTAAAACCTCACCGCCACCGCCAACCGCAGACCATTTCCGAGCCTGAGCGCGAAACGCGTGTGCCCTGCCTTAGTTGCTAGAAAACAAACTGTCACAGTGGCAGGTTTGTTTTTCCGTGTGGGAAACAATCGTGATGGATTTCCAAGCGGTCACCATTCAGGGAGACACTGCCAGGCTTTTGGTGCCCGGCAGGGTGGTTTCCGGTTGCAGGCTGCCGCAAGGTGCGGTCTCGTCGTCGTTTGGTGTGGATACGGTCAAAGGGAATATTGATGTCATGCAGGTGAGTTAATGCTCATTTTTAAATAATATTTTTCCTAGAATTTTACTAAACTTAAAACAATCACGTAATATAATTTCTAGAATATTTGTTAAAAAAAACCATAATTAAACTTGCGAAGGAAGTTGCTTATTTTTGCAACCAAATCATCTTGATCTTTTCAAAACTAATCAAAAATTCTATATTTTTTTGATAAACTATCAATTTCTTGAATTTAGATGAAATTTTTAATAAAATTATTTCATTATTCACATTTTCAAATTAGTAAAAAACACCTAACATTTTTAATACAATTTTTCAATATAATAGATATTGTGTGAATGAAAACTCTTTAAAAATAGCTGATACCAGCTACAGAATATTTTGTCGTTGGCAAAATTATTTCGAATTTGAAAACGATGAACGATCTTATTATGGGTAACCCCCCATGTCCATTTTCATGGACAATTTAGAATTCAAAATTAGTGAACTCAATCAACAATTGTTTCTATTTGTGTGCTTCAGAGGTACTTATAGGCAGTTGGATTATTTTCTGCATTCCTCTAACTCAATCAATAGTTATAATAAATTCATAATTGAAAATGAATTCAATAAATCCACTTTTTAGACTTAACACTTTCGCATCAGAACAAAACGCAAAATTTTAATAATAATAATAGAAAAAAAAAGGATTCATTCACTTGGTCACAGTTATTTAAATAAATTAAATAAAAATAATTTGAAAATAATTAATTGATTATTAATTAACTAATTATTTTCCCTTTAATTTTAATATTTAAGATTTTTACTGAAACGTCCATTATTCACAGAAATATAAAATAATTATAAAAATATATAAAAATTGATAAAAAAATCACAGAATATTAAAAAAATATATATTTTATATAACTTGGTAGAAATGGAAGAATTGAAGAAAACCGATTATTTTTTTTGTACAATGTCCTTTTTTAGATTTCGGTGAATATTAACGAGAACGGTCGAGTGGATTTAGATGAACGCTCGAAGAACATTTGGAACCGCGACGTCCATTGGGTCAGAGCCATGCGTTTAGCCGAAGATTGCCATAGTTATAACATCCAATTGAGGAAGCTGGAAGAAGACGGCGGAGTTAGATTAGTGCTACAGGTTGTGAGGCAAATCGAAATCGGACAAGAGCTCCTGCTCTGGTTCTCCGAAGACATTTTAGCGGAAATGCATATGGTTTTCTTGACGCCGGTTAATATACAAGGTTTGTAATTTCCAATTTACTAATTGTTAATTAATTACAATCATAAAATAAATAAGAACTAAACTGCTTTTCTGGCTTCCGTAAAAAAAAAGAATTGTTGGTGTGTTCCTTGTCAAAATTAAAGGTTTCATTAGCCGTGACTTTGAGTGCTTGCTTTTTGTTGTTGTGGCTGTGTCCTTTTAGTAATATAAGGGGGAAAAACAATAAGTAATAACAAATTCTTTATTTTTCGATGTTTCTCTCTGCAACCGTTGGCTGTACATCCTTGACACTAAGTTCCACGAATCTCGAACCATTTTAAAAAATTCGTATTTGTTAATGTAACAATCTTTGTAGTCACAAAAAGAGGAATTTTCATTTTTTTTTAAGAATTAGTTATGAGTCAGATGGCTACTGGAGACTACAGAGTTTTCTGTGCGCATAAATTTGTCACAAATTGTAGTACAGCGGGCATTTTGTACCAAATTCGATCGCGTGTGTTTGAGGATGATGTCAGACGCATTGTATAGAAACTATACCAAGTGTTATTTTATATAAACTTTTACAACTCTGAACTATCATTGCTGACGTGCATAAAACGGACGGCAAAGTGAATATTTATAATGTATTTTAAAAAATTGAAACTTCCTCTTTTCAAGGCTAGAAGGTTTTTTTTAATTTTGGATTTTTTACTTTAATAAATACTAATTTTAAAAAATGGGTCCATTTTTGAAAAAAAAATGCATTAATTAGTTATAATAATAATAAATTATTATATTATTATTATTTAGTCTTATATAACATCGTTATATCTTCCTCTCTGCTTCAGTTTGAGGTGATAAATTATTATAACTAATTAATGAATATTGCCTGAAATTATGGAAAATTGTTATGAATTGCTCTGGGTGATAGTTGTGCCAATTTTTTTTTCTTTTATTTGTAATTATATCTCCACTCTTCTTTATTATGGAAACTAAAGATTTATGTTAAAAGAATGCATAATTTAAATGGTCTATATTAAATAACTGTGACCAAGTGAATGAATACTGTTTTCTATTTATATTTAAATGGTCACCAAAATCGTAGGGACAATCCAACGCTCAAAATTTCATGCATTTGTAAACAAAAGAACGGATTTTTACTGCCTCAAAATCACACAGTGTTATACTGTGTAAATTAAATAAAGTAAAACTAATTAAATAAAATGGATTCGAAAATAATTAATTTAGTCATACACCAGTGTATGATAGGTTGTCTATACTATTCAACACATTAGCTAATATTACTTTTAGATTTATTATATGGACAGATATGAAAATATATATTGCAGATATATTATATAGTTAAAAAAAATTGTATATTAAAAATTAAAATATTATAAAATTTAATTAACTTTACATTGCGTTTTGATAACAGTTATTTTACAAGGCAGTCGTGGCCGAGTGGTTAAGGCGTCTGACTCGAAATCAGATTCCCTTTGGGAGCGTAGGTTCGAATCCTACCGGCTGCGTATCTTTTTGGTTGTCACGAAATAATTCACAATTAAATTGTTTTTATAATCTTCTCAACATTTATCATTATTTCCCCCCAGTTTTTTTTTTGCGCTACACTATAGTTTGTTTAATAACTAGAAGGAGTAAATGCCGAAGTCCGATTTACACCATAAAAAGTTACCAGAAGAATCACCAGATACTTATACTGCTGTAACTTTTCATTCAATAAATACAGGACATAAATTTTCGATTGAAAATGTTAACCTTCTTAAATTTTCACGTGAATCACAATTAAACATGTTGGAGTCTATTGAAATGAAAAAAACACATTGATAATCTTTTAAATTTTGTTACTAGTTGCTTAAATAACTCCCTTTTAGATCTTATTACTTCATAAATTTTAGCACTTTTTTTCTTTTTCTTATAATTGTATTTATATTAATTTATAGACAACATGACTTTTTAAATATTTTAATATTATCACTATTGCATTGAGAACACTATAACAACGTATTATTTATTTAAACTTCACTACTGAAGATGGAAACATAGTTTCCGAAATATATTTAGTTTAATAAAAAGATTAGGAGAAAGGACATCTATTTTTATTTAAATTATTTTTCAGGACAGAAAAATTACGTCTGCACTCGCTGTTCAGCCCTGTACGAATTCCCGAACCCGCTGAAACTCCACCTGACTCTAACCTGCGGCCGCTATCCAGTCTCGACCCTCTGGGAAAAACTCTCACACACGCTCACCTCACAGGCAAACCCAAACACCCCGACCACAAACGAATTCACCTTCCAACTGACCACTGAATCGCCCAAGCAAAAAATCGCCATTGACCTATCAGCCCCGCCGGAGAAGCGAATCAAACAAGAAACCACCCTCTACCGACCGTACAACAACGTCCACCACAACTCGGCCTTCAAGCCCTTCCAGAAAACCAACGAGAACAACAACACGCCGTGCTGGCCGAGGTTCTTCATGCCCCAGGATTACGTCTACGCGCCGATTTTGAACAATCAGATGGTCTGCGAGGATCAGGCGCAAATCGAGACGTTGGTTAGCAGTTTGGGGAAGCTCAAAGAAGGCCACGTTTGTCTCTATTGCGGGAAGTCGTATTCGAGGAAATACGGCTTGAAGATTCATATCAGGACGCATACTGGGTATAAGCCGTTGAAGTGCAAGTTTTGCTTGAGGCCTTTCGGGGATCCTAGTAATTTGAATAAGCACGTCAGGCTGCACGCTGAAGGAGATACACCCTATAAGTAAGTACTGTAAAAAATATATTGTGATGGGCGAAATCGATTTTTTTTTTCAATAATCGAATACGATATAATCTTGACAAATACCCACGTCGGACATTGAATTACATAATGTACACCCGCTGTTGCAAATCAATAATGATTTGATTGAATAAAACACTCTGGACTTTTTTTCACTGGATGTTTATTTCTACCAGGTGTACTTTTCTGTCACAACGTGATCATTATCAATGGATATACAATTATTAGCACCATATTTTTTTTTTCTTTTGAAATTTCGCCAAATAAAACTGTTTTTCCTTTCATGATCCACAACATAAAGAAATTTTAACGAGACAGAATCAGAAATAATTGCGCTTTTATTATTATTCACAATATTGAATCAATTTGAATTATTTCTTCTTGCACGCGCAGCGTTTTAATTTCGAGTAAAGGCAATAAAATCGGCGTGTCCGTTTTTGATGTCTTTATGATTTTAATTAATTTCGATATTCAAATGTGCAACCTTGTGAAATTCTTTCGTGGTTACCACCAGACAGCCGGCACTGAATAAAGTTATTAATTAAGATATAAATTACGCCGGTTTAGCACACACACATTCAACAAATATCCGTGCAAATTAATTTTATTAAAACGCTTATTTTTTTCCGAGAACTTGTAGTAATATGCTAATTACGACAAACATTGTGGTCGTAAATTTGTTGCGAAGGAATTTTGTAATTATGTTGGAAAATGATTGTGGATTTAACGAGAAGCTGATTGATTTGGTTGTGTATTGATTTAAATGAGAATTTTGTTAATAAAATTGGACATAAAATTTATACAATCTATCGAAAATAAGAATGCTCAGATATTATTTAATAATTTGTTTTTATTAAAAAAACTGACCAAAGGTTTTATTAATTTCAAATTATATTTAAATTACTTGAATTAATAAAATATTTATGATTTTCAACACTTTTTAATAGCGTAGAAGCTACAGCGTAGCGAAACAATTGTAGTGAAATTAAATTAAAAAGTGTTGAAAATCATAAATATTTTATTAATTCAAGTAACCATGGATTTTCAAAAATTAAGTGCCTCATTAATCAACGATATATTTAAATTCTAAAACACTGAATTTAAACATGGTTTGTATTCATGAGAGTTACATTTTTATAATATCACAATATTTTCACCATTACAATCAATAATTAAAAAATGTTGAGCTTCAGAAAATGGCTATCAACCGTAGATTTGTCTTTAATTTGGCTTCTACTTGGTTACACAATGAAAAATATACATGCAGCTTGTACGTTTCGCAATATTTGTAAAAAAAAGTGTATTATATTTAATGATTTATTTGAAATTTGTGTTGTTTCAGATGTGAATTATGTGGAAAAGTTCTAGTCAGGCGAAGAGATCTGGAAAGGCATTTGAAATCGAGACACACGCACGATATGCATCCAGTCGTGAACACGACTGATGAGGACTCGAATGACATTAGTGATGAAGATAAAACTATTTCTGTTGATAAATAAGATTGATATTTTAAACGAGGCCTAGTCATGATTGTGATTTTTTGTATATAATTGTTGATTGTTTTTTTTTAAAGAGATGATATATTTGTTATACAATTTTATAGTATTAAGAAATGATAAATATATATTTTAATAACAATTAAAAACACTTTTTATTCCATTCTTCACTTAAACATCTAGTGATATATTTTTTATAATGTAATGCGTTTTTTATTAACAATTTTCTCTCAATTAAATTGAATTTAAAAATTATCCTTTTAAATAATCAAAAATAAAAATTAAAAAATAGTGAGATACTTGTTCCGTATTTTTATTTGCAATTGAATGCATACCTTTCTTGTTATTTTCCACAGCCAACTTTATTCAAATTAAAAAAAGCAGTATCTCCATTAATTATAAATATAAATAGTCATAATAATATATTGCTCTAAACACTAAAAAATGAATATTTTGTCATAGCCGACCGACTATGAAGTCCATATGAAAAAAGTTGGTATACGCAATACCATTGATAACATTTTTGGGAAATCAATGTAGTTATATACTAGTTTATATCGAGCGTATAACAAAAATCGACAACGAAGTTGGCGTTGGAAGTCTCGAGTCATGTCACACGCGTGACTTGCCAGACATGACTTTAGATTTCCAATGCCAACTTTGTCATCGATTTTTGTTATACGCTCGATATAAGAAGATCAATGATGATTTCTGTGGGTGTGCTTCGAGTCACTCTTTATCAAATATTAAAAATTGTAGCGCAACAAGCATCGACTTTATAATTAGGACATTACGTGTTGGCTTATTAAAACCCTAATGCACCGGATTAAGTTAATCCCTTGCGAAATATCCAATTCCTTGCGAAATTTAACCCAAATCCTTTTACCATTATCAATTTTAACATAACACGCTCTCTTAACCTTTTTTACTTGTTTTTTTCGTAAATCCCTTGCTGTAAAGATTAATGCATTTTCTCGATTGTGCACATAAATGCATTTAACCTTTGCCAATAACTCAAATCGTGGAAACCTCTAGTCGTCGGCGTTAATTTATGCAAACGACGTGCTTTAGGCATTGTTATGGTCGCGCCAATTTGAATAAAACCGATATAACAGTGTTCTTCCGCCTCCGTTTTTTACCTTAACTGGTCGCGATTTGATTTACTGGTCCTGTTCGAAAAAAAAAAACAACATATATCTCGAAATACCATCACGAATTGCAAAAATTAACACCGCTACCGTGGGTAATGTTTTTTTTTTCTTTTCGGTGTGCTTATTATGATATTTAGCTGGTACACTTATATAGCATGTAGTAAAAATAAGCAACGCTTTTTAGGTGTTTGCCATGACTTTCTGCATAATCATGACTGTGTTTCGAAATGCAAACTTTTTACTTTTTTTTACACAAAATCACAATCTAAATATACATATCAACCACAAAACGTGATTAGATTGTGATGATAAAGGATAACGTTTAACGTTTCACATACGGGATAGAGCCGAATATTCTTGAAATTTTTGAGATACTTGCAATGACGATATTTTTCGGTAACTGTAATTACAGCAATGAATAATACTTACGCAACTTGTATATTTATTTAAATTCTAATCTCCTCGCTTAATGTGCGCCGATCATATTTATAACGCAAACTCGATTTCTGCGAATCGTTTATGCCGTCGCGTTATGAATTAAATACTATCTTCGACCGGTATGCGCGAGAATGTTCAAAATTTTCATTTCTAAATATGCACAACAGCAGTTATCAAACGTTTTGATCCGCTTATGAATCAATATTTGTGGAGGATAGTTTCCTCCACAAAGATCCATATTTGTTGCTAACTTTTTTATAGGATACGGCGCACTTTGATTTTTTTTTAATTTTATTATTTAAGGGTGTGATTAAAAATATTAAGGTTTCAAAATTGGGGTGCTTGTATCACAATTTGTTAATTCAACGTTTTATTTACACCTTAAAGTAAAAACAATCTATTTATCTTGAATATATATAGAAATAATGAAATTTGAAAATCTATGGCTAACTTCACATCCGTATTAAATTGTTGCTTATTTCAATGTATTAAATGTAGAAGAACCGTTCATTATTATTTTTTTGTTCATCTTTTATAAATACAGTTTATCTCGAGATCGCTCGTTTTCTTTCCTTGTAAGTGTATTGTGATGGATGAAATTGCATTAAGGTATAATAACCGTTCTCAAGGTAGCGAAGTCATTAAGACGTGATAAATCATAAAATGTCGGTTGGGTTCTTGTTTAAAAGGAATGCCATCCCTAATTTGAGATCTCGGGTATTCCCAACGATAAAATACTACCATCGAAAAAATTATTCTTTTCTTCGGCATATTTATTCGTTGTACTTTAAATATATTAATTTAAAACAACGCATGTATTATAATAAAACACTTTTTTTTAACTTTGTATAACAGAATACAAAATTAAAAAAGTGTTTTATTATAATCTTACACAATGTATAACGAAGTAGAAGCCTCAGTGATCAGTAACGCATGTATTGTTAAATTTTTTTGGCTATAAATAGAAAATGGAATAGAATAGAAACAAAACATATAAATTTATTTGTTTACATAACATTATAAATGTAGTTCAGTAAATTGGCTGTTGGACAACGGTCTTCCCGCCCAGAAAATTGATTAATTAAACATTATAGAAATAAAGGATCCCTAATGCTTCCTCTCTTTGGGATAACCAAGTACCAGTCCTCAAATAAATTCCTATTTTTTTTTATCTATTGGTATTAATAATTTCGAATATTATAATTTTTTTCTTGTGCGTGATCAACACATCTCGATCAAGGCCGAAGGATAATCGGAATAACAAATCAGCCATGTTAGACGTCGTTCCAAGCAAGCGTCTTCCTGTTAGCATTTTGGCCCCACCAGCCGAAAATGATTTTACTCGGATTTTCGGACCGCGCCTTCCAATCCTGCACTGCCAACAAAGAAATGCGGCGACGATGAGAAGAACCGATGATAAACAGGATGTGTTACATATGTCAAGGGGGTGCGTGGCGAGGCAAGGTGGACAGGTGTACGTAAGATTAAGTAATTTCGCAACTCGTCTCTCGAGGAATCGACCCAACAACCAGTCGCGAATCTCCGGGGAAATTTCTTCGAAGAAACAAAGGTGACGGAGAAAAAAAAATCGATATTTATATAGAACTGTTGTAAAATAACTTTAATAATCATTGCTCTGTCATTTATTAAAGTTATTTTACAATATAAACTTCGAATTTTATTAATTCGACAATTGCGATTCCGATTCACATTTTTAGTTTGAGAGCCTGTAGACCGTGAACGATAATTTATTCTAGATCTGGAAGCGAAAACAAAACGCACATGTGTGTGAATATACGAAAAATCCATTGGCAAGGACGAGGAGATTTCGCATACGGATCCAAACGCTCCGACCTTATCTCCCGCTTTGATGTATTTATTGTAACGACTAATTTTTGTTAATTCCCCCACAAAAAAATTGACCTAATAAATTAGGTTTGTGTGATTTTATAAATATTAAAAGTAGATGTAAATTAGTCGAAAACTAATCGTTAAATAATATTTTTCGTATTCTAAATGGAAATCGTAAATATTGCCGAATGGTTTCGGAACTAAGTGAAAATCATAAATATTACATTTTTTTTAAGCGGTTGTTTTATCGCGTTAAATAAATTATTCTGATGCTATTGAATTTTATTAGCATCTTTTTGGTCGTAATTTTATATAATCTCTCTCTCGAGAGGTGAATAAATGGGGATTTATATATAAATTTGACAAAACGTGCGTTTAATTACAGGAATAAGGCTCCAAATCAGAGTCAAATATTTTTTTTTGAAGATGCCACACGTATATATATATATATATATATATATATATATATATATAACATCTTTATTCAGGCTTTGATACAATTAGCTATAATACAATATTTGATTTAATACGAACTAAATGGCTATAGACCATTAGTTTTTCACATACATATTAATTAGGCAAACGATGAAACTGTACTATTCTTCCAATTATTCACATACTAATTATAAATCTGAGGAGGAAACTACGCTTGGGGCAGAGTATTGAAATACGATTATTTAATTCAAAACGCACCTCACGAGTGCAAAATCTTACTTATATTAGTGTTTCTTTTGCTGTTAAGAAAACAACTTTTTTGTGGTTGAATTTTATGGCAGCGCGTAAAGCAAATCCGACAGTCACGACCAATTAATTTCATTTCAGAAATCTTTCGGTCTTTGTTCTTCAAAGACCCGTCTGCGAAAACCGCGATATCTGCTTCCTAAACGAACAATAGCGAATGCTAATTGCACGAATTAAAATACAAACAGTCTTCGGTTATGCATGAAGAATTTCGCCCATAATTTGGAAATATATATTTTTTTGGTAACAGTTGTTATTTTCCATTCAGTTTCCCAACGCGTGTTTCGTATAATTTTAATTTAAAATAATAAAAAAAAAACGCAGTTGAATTACAAATTAAAATTAAATAAGGAATAATTACTGGAAATTATCACTAAAATTCGATTACTCACTTTTTTCAACGGTCTCAAAAACTGTTGATGGGGTATTTTTTGTTTTTTACATATTATGAAAGAGCATACTTTTCTTGACACCCCCACGAAATTTCATAAAGATTCCCCGAGTATAATAATTATTGCGATTTTTTTAATTTGCAAAATCCAATAAATTGCTATAAAATTCGTTCTTCTGGCTTAATTTTGAAAATATCTCAAAAACTGTGGATGGGGTATTTTTTGTTTTTTACAGATTCTGAAAGAGCATACTTTTCTTGACACCCCCACGAATTTTCATAAAGATTCCCCAATTATAATAATTATTGCGATTTTTTGAATTTGCAAAATCCAATAAATTGCAATAAAATTCGTTCTTCTGGCTTAATTTTGAAAACATCTCAAAAACTGTTGATGGGGTATTTTTTGTTTTTTACATATTATGAAAGAGCATACTTTTCTTGACACCCCCACGAATTTTCATAAAGATTCCCCGAGTATAATAATTATTGCGATTTTTTTAATTTGCAAAATCCAATAAATTGCTATAAAATTCGTTCTTCTGGCTTAATTTTGAAAATATCTCAAAAACTGTGGATGGGGTATTTTTTGTTTTTTACAGATTCTGAAAGAGCATACTTTTCTTGACACCCCCACGAATTTTCATAAAGATTCCCCAATTATAATAATTATTGCGATTTTTTGAATTTGCAAAATCCAATAAATTGCAATAAAATTCGTTCTTCTGGCTTAATTTTGAAAACATCTCAAAAACTGTTGATGGGGTATTTTTGTTTTTTACATATTATGAAAGAGCATACTTTTCTTGACACCCCCACGAAGTTTCATAAAGATTCCCCGACTATAATAATTATTGCGATTTTTTGAATTTGCAAAATCCAATAAATTGCTATAATATTCGTTCTTCTGGCTTAATTTTGAAAATATCTCAAAACCTGTTGATGGGGTATTTTTTGTTTTTTACATATTCTAAAAGAGCATACTTTTCTTGATATCCCCACGAATTTTCATAAAGATTCCCCAATCATAATAATTATTGCGATTTTTTTAATTTGCAAAATCCAATAAATTGCAATAAAATTCGTTCTTCTGGCTTAATTTTGAAAATATCTCAAAAATTGTTGATGGGGTATTTTTTATTTTTTACATATTCTGAAAGAGCATACTTTTCTTGACACCCCCACGAAGTTTCATAAAGATTCCCGAACTGTAATAATTACTGCGATTTTTGAATTTGCAAAATCTAATTAATTGCAATAATTTTGGATTAATTTTGAAAATATCTATGGATTGAGCATTTCAGCATTTTTTTTTAAAGGTATCATCATGACAAAAATATTTTTCTAATATACTTTTTAGGATCCTAACGTAATTAGTAACTTAGATATCAAAGACGGGAGCTGGACCCTGCAATGATTATATAAAATATGAATGATTAAATAAAGTTAGTTATCAACTTCGAACATCGCAAACAAATGTTAATTAAATACCAATCCATCGCCGGGCTGGGAATTTCTCGCGGCCAGCCTTGATATTGATATTGACATTGCGCCGGAGAGGAAAGTGTTTTCTTCTTCTCCGGGCTTCTTTTCTGCTCCTCGGTGCAATTGGCACGGCCCAAAAGTGGGGATTCACACTTCACATATAAAACCTGATGAATGACAATGACCAGGTAGTCCTCATCAACCAGTTGATTGAAGTGCTACGAAACCACAAACACACACACACACACGCACGTAGCAATACGCACGCCTGTTTCACCAGTACGGTTCTTGAAGTGTTAGTAGTAGTCAATCGAGCTGAAGAAGAGCTGAAAAGTAAAAGTTTCACGTATACGTAGAAAAAATAACAGCCAGAATGAATACTCTAATTGTAAGTAATAAATAAATAGTATTTATTAAATTAAACAAAAAACAGAAATTATATATTTATAATCGAAAGCTCCTTTTATCCGATAAGTTTGGTGTTACAGAAATTATTTTATATGTTTATTTATTTATTTATTTATTTAACGGATTTACCTTTTTACAAATCTACAATATAATTAATAATATTTATGTAATTTTAATTTTAATAATTTTAATACTTTGTAATTTTAAATCATAGAATTTTAAATATTAAGTGATAAATAGGGCTATTCCCTATCGGAAATTATATGTTTATCGTGTACGTTATTAATTAATTTCGCATTCTATGAAAATATATCTATTGAAAAAGCAGATTAGACTGTGCTAATAAAAAATAACGTACACTTTAAATTTAATATTTCCTTTACAAAATAGCCCAGAATGTGTCTTAGACACGGTGTATATAATAAAATTTAATTATGATTAATTAATTACATTAATTATTTCCTCCTGCTAAAAATTTATCTAAAAAAACTCATTTATTAGTTTTTATAAAAAAACTTCTTCTCTTATTTAACTTCATTAAGAAAGATAAATCCACCGATTGTCAGTCGTTGATGAGTGATGAGATGTATTGTGGATTTAGGATGTTGAAATTTAGGAGGAATGTTTGGGTTTCGTTTGCTACAAAGTAGGTATAGTAATTTTTGGGCTGTTTGATAAATCTTAATTATAGTTAATTAATTACATTAATTATTTCCTCATACAAAAAATATATATAAAAAAGCATTGATTGGTTGTTATAAAAAAAAACGTCTTCTCCTATTTAACTTCATTAATAAAGATAAACCCACCAATTACCTAGAAATACTGATCAATTCCGCTCATTCTTTAAAACTTAATTAGCCAGATAAAACATCTTCAAAATTAATGATCTCCTCTCCCTCTCGTCCTCTCTGGGTCAAGTTCACGCGCTCTTCGGCGGAATCGTGTTCGGACGTTTTTTTTTTGTGTGTATTTCTCTTTATCGAGAAATTGCGAACTGTCGTGGGAAATTCGCCAACGAACATAAAAAAGTCCCGTAAGGTTCAATTTATGTGGCAAAAAAAAGCATCAGAGAGAATGAGAGAAACACGTGTCGTAATGGTTGAATCCGATGTTTCTTAATCTGCAGATCTTTGTTGAGTTGAATGTACGTGTTTATTTTTTTGTATTGTTGTTGTTGTTATTTATTGACTTTAACAATTTAATTTAATTATTACATGAGAATAAGAATAACAGATTTAGTTATAATGTTTTTTTGTTAGTTGTAAACTTTAGGTTTATTAATTACTATTACTTGAAGTTACTAATTGTTTGTTATTACTGTTTTTCTTTTAAAATACTTGTAGGTTTCTTTATTTTTGGGTTTGTAAATGCAAAAACCAATTACTTTTCTATTTCACGATAATGTATATATTAAAATTCAAAACAAAAATATATAGAAATAATGTGTAAATCGATAGCACAGACAGGATAACACCTACATGTATTGTAATTATATATGTTATATTCTTTGTATTATATACATAGTCTTCATAAATATAATTATATATATATAAGGTGTGTGATTGGAGTTAGTTTGGCCCAATTAGAATTTGAAAATTCTATACCATTCTGTACCATCTGTGAAGTTTTTCCAAGTGCCATAATATATGGGGATGTGTGCTGGGTTGTCCCATCTAGGATTGTAATTGTATGTTTGCTGGGTGCGATGGGGTATATTATTGGAATAAGGCTATTTTTCGGGCTTATTTCGCGTTCCGAAGTTGTACTTTGGGATTTTGCTGCTCGAATGGGGCACATCGGAAAAGTATGGGACTTGAAAATTTCAGAAATTTGGAGTATCTGCATATAAGATGTGGGAAGTTACCCACAACTCAAATAAATTTATCAATTAATTTTCAACGTTGTAAACTATTAATGACTAATATATCCTGTTGTCGTTATCAATAATTGACGTATTAATAAATATCCAATGTTAATGAACGCATAATTATTATCATTATTGAAAAAAACTCACACACACACACATACGATTATATCGTAGGACTCGTATTAACGAGCAGACGTTGAAAAAATAAGCGGCCCGGGTAAATTAGCGGCGTCTCGCTTCTTGAAGTTGAGTCACAGTTCGATCTTTTCGGCGGAGTCATTGATTTATGAACGCGCCAATTTTGCATTATTAACGAGCGCCGGTTTTGCATGATTTAAATGGCCCGAAACGCCTTTCCTGATCTAATTCTGATTCCGCTCAGCGTGAAACAGAAAAAAAAAACACACAGACGCGAGAAACGTGTAGGCAGTCGATTATCAATTTCGATAATTCATTTTCCAAATCGATTCGGATGTAAATAACGATAGATGCGAATGAGAAAAAAAATGGATGTTGGTCGCGTTCAGTAGACGCCACCGGCGCAACTTACCAAACGTAAAAAGTTAGCTAATTTATTCAGTTAGTAGCAAGTAACTATGGAACACAAAACAATTTATAATTAAATTACTGATCACTGAGGCTTCTACTTCGTTATACATTGTGTAAGATTATAATAAAACACTTTTTTAACTTTGTTTGTATAACAGAATTCTGTTATACAAAGTTAAAAAAAGTGTTTTATTATAATTTATAATTAGAAAAAAGATGGCGCTTGCGTCGTCTTCAATTTATAATAATTTATAGATTCAGTTAATTTCCTAAAGTTTATAATCATCATTAATTAAGTTTTTTTTTTTTTTCGACCGGTTAGTCCCATCAGTGAGACCGATAGTCTCCATTAGGGACTTTTCTGTACGAAGAAGCTTTAAATTTAACGTAATCTTATACCAAATTACTTCTCACTAATATGTAATATATAGGGTTTAAACAAATCGATATCAGTAAAATATTTCGAAGTACGAATTATAAATCGTAGCTGATGAGTTTATGTTATCAATTTTTTACTCTAATCATCAATCGAACTTTTACGATGGATTCATTCGATGTCCTTTCTCGTATTTGCACTTTTAACAAATAATTCTTTCTTAAAGAACCTGCATATTCCAATTAATTCAATTTTGACGTACGAGAATTCAACGCATCCTTGCTTTAGTTTTACAAAAAGCATCCACGCAAGAGAAGACAGCATCGAGATAATGAAGAACCAGTTTTTAATATGGGCAGTTTTATTGTATTTTTTGGGGGGCATTTTAAGAGCTCGTTTAGGGCCGTTGCACTTTACACTCAAATAAAAACCCCATAATTGCGTTATAAATAGCCGGCGTTGATTTTTTGCAAACAGTTTGTATCATTAGCGAAAAGTAGGGAAGAATATCGTGAAGAATTAAAATATATGGGGTTATATACATATATATATATTTATATATATATACAGGGTGTTTCAAATTCGAGTCTCACCATGGAGATCTCGCTTATTATAAGAGATAGAGGATGGGTTTAAATTCGGCACTTTTGCAGAATTTCATGCTGATTAATATCCCGTTGAGAAAACTGGGCTAAGTTTCTTTGTTTTCAAGAAAGAAAAAAACTGAAAAATGTGATTTTCTTTTTTTATTTATATCTTCGTTATTTGAAGCAATATTTCAATGCAATAAAGACATTCTTATAGCACTTTTTTATGATCTAATCGATGGGGTACTCATTTTACTAATAGCATGTTTCGTTTATTCTGGACCATCATCAACTTTCTTATTTCTTATGGACGCCATATTGTTTTTTTATCAGATTAAAATCCTCTATTTATTTTGATTGTATAGTTGTGGTGATAAAGGAGATCCTTGCGGGACACATTGTAGGAGAGAAAAAAAAGATAAAGAGGAAATAATTTATAAATTATTTTAATTTTATTTTTCTATTTAATTTAATTAATTTACGACCCTTACAATTTCCAGCCTTTGTTCCACCACATTAATATCACACGTTTTTTTTTTTAATGTAATTTTACGAGTAATCTATTTACAATCATAAATCTCGTTTATCTGATTTAATTATAAACACAATCAGGTTTTCGTATTACCGGCGAGGAGAAGAAGGAGTGCATTTTTATGGTTTGGCATTGAAAATTCATTGAACCCGATGGTCCGCGCGGTGGGTGTCGCCAGAAATATGTAGGTTTCTATATTACAGAGCTACACGCGAAAACGGTTTGGTCATTGGCTTTGTTTGTAAATATTTTTTTGCGGGCGCGAGATGCCCACATCCGGTTAAACGCGCCGCGCGCGTGTGGGAACCCACCTGATCATCAACACCATAATGTGTTTCTCAGCTTCATTACAATATTGGATAATGGAAGTGTTTGCATCGTTAACCAAGAATTTATTGAGGAGTTGATGCCTATTGAAAGTGGAATAATACAGAATTTTAATTAAGATGGGGGTTACGCCATTTATGTTAATCATCAATGCACATAATGTTACCTTTTATTGGATGTACTGTATCTGTTGTGTAATAAATGATTAAATTGTACCGATTATATATACCGAAAATGTAATTAGTTTAATTTACTTTTAGTTTGATAATGACAAGTGTAAATTGTTGAACCTATAGTCACAATAAATATAATTTAGTGCTATACAAACAAAGTTTAAAGTGTTTTATTAAATTGATAAACAATGTTTAACAAAGTTGAAGCCTCAGTTATTAATAGTTTAAGAGAATATTGGTTTACATAAACAAATGAAAATTGCATTAGAATCTATCAATACAAAATCCATATACTTTTAGGATAAAACATCCTATGAACTGCAAAAAAAAACCACTCGTTTGCAATGACATCATTCGCCTGCAATACACAGAAACCCAGCCACGTATTGAACCCACCGTTACCCGGTGGATTTTTTCCACAGCGGGGTATTTCCACGATCCAGTTAATTTTTTTTTTCGCGATCCCAAATAATTCGCGCACAAACGATTATTGAAACCAACCATTTTTTTTTCTGTTGGTTGAAGAAATTTGCATACCGGTTGGACCCGTCCGTTTTTGGAGTACACAGCGCCACCTGCGCACCCCGTCGTCGATATTGTTTTGTTTCGAACCGGCGAATTGTCCTTGCCCGAGCAGGAATTGCGTCTGGCAACCTTGTCCGACCAACATTGTTCTCTCCGTTTTTTTCTATTCGATGTTAATTTCTCCGGAGCGCGATGAACTCCCCCCTTCGCCCCCCACCCTCTGTTTGATTTGCTCACGCATCCGTAATTGACCGTGAAAAGAGCTTGATGTTACTTAAGTGTTCATTTTACAAACGAATTAGCAAATTTTTTAAATAATGCTGAATGCTGCTATAAAATTAATCATTTCACGAAGTAGATAAGAACATTTTTCTGCAGATGAATTTATATTAAGTAGCGTTCCTTTTGTTGTTTCTGCATTACATTTTTCTCGGATCAAAATTTGTTGCGTTAAGAACATTTAAATAAAAATGAAGATGATGACTTATTTAAATTAAATAATTCAAAACAATGTTGTTTCTATTTTCAGATATTCGCGTTATTATCAATAATAATAAATCAAACAACATCGCATCCGCATCCGCATCTCTACAGCCCTTATTACAACCTGATCCGTTACGGCGACTACTCCCCAATCAAATACACCCCGTTGGTGCACTCCAACTACATCCAAGATCCGATTTTGTCAGCATACGTGAACACACCGAACGAACTGCCGACGCTGAACATCCTCGCGGAAGTTCCCTACGAGATCAAAAAGACCTTCTCGGTCGTCCCGATGCTGGTGGTCGCCAAAGAAAACATGAACATGATCCAAAACGGCGCCATCACGGGAGTGTCGAAAAGGAAGCCCATTATGACAGTGAAAACGGAAGACCATTTGCTGCAATGCACGCCGGCGGTGAAGATCCACTTGCAATCGCCGATTGTTTTGTATAGTTTGAAATCGAGTATTATTTTCCCGGCGGAGATTGATATTGTTCACGGGAGGTACAGTATTCCGATTAGGGTTGGAGCTGTAATTGCGCCGGTGCCACATAACACGTTCGTCTCCACCAACACGCCGATTTCCATAAATGTGGTCTACGCTGTGCCCACCAGGCCGATTAAGATCGATTATGTTAATAACGATGATAGTGTGGTGATTAGTGGCGACGGCCAGTCTGTTACCGTGGACAGTTATCCAGTGAGGGAGCCGGTGAATATAACGCTACTTAATTTTCCAGATAGATTAGCCGAGCCGTCTATAGAGGTCGATCCAGAAGACGCCGAATTAGGTACGTTTCAACCTAATTAATTTACTTAAAAAATTAGAACCAATCCATTCAAAAATTTATGAAAATTTCCATTTTATGATAATAATTACCATTTTTATTCACATTAATTATTAATGCAAATAAAATAAAACACTTTACATTAATTATTAATGTAAATAAAAGTGTTGAGTATTACAAACACTCGCCAATATTTATTCGGCGCCGCCAAACGAGATTAATTATGGGCAATGTACCGTTACAACAACCAACAATTATTTCGCGAAGTCGTAAATCTTCAAAATAACCCACGCGTTCCTTTTTCTGTACGCCCAAATTTAACGAGAAAAACAATCATCTCAATACAGGTACGACGAAACAATCAAGTTTTAAAACTGTAAATATTGATTGTCTCGCAAATTCTAAAATTAGAATTTAAACATACCTAATTAAATATTGTAGTCAGATGGTGTTTTAGTCAATAACTCCCATTTAGGTCGTCTTGTTGTGTAATATACGATTATTCTAATGTGGATTTTTTTCTCATAAGTAGTACATCTAAGTAGGCGAGGATAATTATTGATGAGTACGTAAAGTTTTCTTGATATTATATTTATATTAAATAAGTGAGAAAATATATAAAATATAAATATTATATAAGGCGAGGATGGGCATATTAACATTTATTTATAAATGAGTAATTATTAAAAAAATCTGAATATGTGAAATAAAATTGAGTATTGATCCATTTTAAAATGCATCAATTATTAAAAAAAATCATCGAGGATACAATAAAAAAAAAACATGATTTTAATTATGCACAAAATAGAAAGACTGTTTGTTATTCCTTACTTCAAGTAAGGAGTAAGGAATAACAGTCTTTCTATTTTGTGATCAATCACTTCACGTAAACTCGAAAATATACAGTTTTTAATTATGCATTAATTTGTACCATTTTATATAAAATTAATAAACGGACATCACTCATTTGGTATTTAGCACACTCTACATATTAAGTATTGCAAACGCCGTCTTCGCGAAATACTGTTAACACATTGTTAAATACATAAATAACGAATCGTGTCCCGTAACGAAATTAGAATACAATAGCGAGTGATGATGGTTCAATTTACTTCCAGATAACAGGCAGCCGCAAATCGTCTTGGCCCCGGCCGGGATTGCCGCTTCGATCCAGCCCATCCCCATGAAATTGCCCTTCATGAACCCGAAAGAATCGCCCAATCTGCAGCTGATCAGGGATGAGTCGTACAAACACCGATTGTGAATAAAATATACTCTGCGTTCCTTTTAAATATGTAATCTTTTTTGGATAGACTAGTGAAACTTAAAAGGGCATCTTTTATTTATGCGTAGGTTAATCGTATCCGATTCTTGTTTTCATTAAGGGTTAGTTCTGGTCGAAAAAATATAAATGTTTTGCGGGTAAACTAAAAGTCACGGATCAATGCTCTTTTTTAGTAGTATTTATTCAACTTTAATGAATATTTAAGATCGTAAAACTATATAAGGATTTACAATGAAATTAAACAAGGAAAATTTCTGGCAATGATCAATAAAATTTGATCAATTTTCTTTGTTTAATTTCATTGTAAAATAAATAACTGCAAATGTTTGTATCATCTTTGTTTCATTTTATTTAATCATATAAGAATTTAATAAAATGTTAAACCTTGCGATGGTGATGATGAAATTAGGCAAAAGATGGCGCTTGCGCCGTCTTCCATTTATTATGATTTATATGCAAGAATTAATTAAAACTTGACAAAAATTGGCTGTACTAAAAATATGGACTTTTCCCATATTTTATTATTACTCTTTCGTGGCTGAAAAACATTTTGCAATACCCATACTTTATCACTAATGGTCGTACTAGTTAGTTTAATCCTTTAATCAGAATGTAACAGGTGAATATTATTGGTGGATCAAATGACCAAAATTAACCCTTAATTTAATTTATTATATTACGCTTTAATATATTTTAATTTATCAAATGAATTATTAGTGGAAAATTAGGTTTGTTTTTCTTATTTTTTTTTTCTGTAAATTCTTATCCATTATTTAACTTTTTCCGAAGGAAGTAAATTTTATAATTTTTTATTACTTAATTTATACTTTATAAAATTACACAAATTGTACAATAATGAATATCAAGATGCGTCTTTTGATTTTTACTATTAATTTTCATCATTCGTGCACGTTATGTCGTTTGCGTCGAAATAGTCTTAACTGTTTCCCCACACACTATTATATAAATTAACTATTTTTATTTAATAAATAAAATGTCTAGATTGTAGGTACTAAGTATCGATTAATGACAGTCCTTTCAATAAAAAATTAACTGTAAAATTTAAAATGTTTTATTTTCAAAAAAAAATCTAACTATGTGATGATTTTTCTTAAACCACTTTCTCGTTTATCACTTGATGAATCGTTTTGATAACAATATTTACAGAGAAATAAAAAAAAACTTGATTTGTGTGAATGCCGCAAAATAATAATAAACTTTATTATCCAGCAGGCACAAAACCCCATTAACGAGCAATAAGTACAAACTTAATATAATATGCTATTAAATTAAAAGCGAAACTAATTGAATAAATAGAAACAAACAGTGAAAGAAAAGCGTACGATTCAGTTTGGCATCGAGGCCTATTATACAAAATTAATGCAAAGTAAAAGTCTCAAATTTATTTTCCCGGCATCAAGTACTTCCACAAGAATCACCATTATCTACCATCCTATACGGTATTTTCGTATCTGATCAAGTACTACCACAAGTATCGCAATTATCTCCTTTTCTATACAATATCATCGTATCCTTTGGGTCCGCCAAAGGAACCTGATAATTTTTGGTATTCAACTACACTCAAATGCGTGTTTAATGAAATTGTGTGTTAAATGCACCCAATTTATGCTGCCCACAAAATTAAATAATGCACATATTATAAGATTTTCGTGAACAAAGATTATTATTGTATGATTAATTCGTGTGTGGAATTATAAATAATCAAGGAAGAAGTGAAAGGATTTGATTTATAGAAACCCAACAAAATTAAAAAAAAAATAATTGTCTTTTATTATATTTTGAAATATCACAATTTTCATAAAGGGTATCACCGTAAAAGAAAAGCAAATCAAGGATTGAGATGCTCCGATTTAAGATAATTTAAAAAATCCGTAATTTAGTAATATAGCATTAAAGGCACTTTTTTTCCAGCTTATCCAGTGATACCCTATAAATATATATTAAAAAATAATTGTTTCTATCAGTACTTACTTAGTAATTAACCCTATTCATTTAAAAATCCACGATGATTCTGTTTTGCATTTAAGAATCCTTCTCTTTATGCACCTTCATATGCGTCGTCAAAGTCCCCTTTTGCGTGAACCTTTGCCCGCAATCACCGCAAGCGTACGGCTTTTCCCCAGTGTGTATCCGCATGTGTTTCTTCAAAGTCCCCTTAATGGCAAACCCCCTCCCGCAATCCTTGCACTGAAACGGCTTCTCCCCGCTGTGTATCCTCATGTGCACCTTCAGCCTCCCGCTCTGGTTGAACCTCAGGTGGCAAACGTTGCACTCCTTCGGCTTTTCCCCTGTGTGCGTCCGTGTATGCGCGGCCAAGTATCCCGATTGCAGGAAGCTCTTCCCGCAAATCTTGCACGAGTATGGACGCTCGCCGGTGTGGATGCGTTTGTGGGATATTAAGGTGCCGGGGGCTGCGAAGGATTTCTCGCACAGATCGCATTTGTAGGGTTTTTCGCCGGTGTGGGTGAAAGAGTGGAGTTTTAAGTAGGAGTATTGAGCGAAGCCTTTCCCGCACACGTTGCACAAGTAGGGTTTTTCTCCCGTGTGGACGATTTTGTGGCGTTCTAAATTGCTGTGGAAACGAAATGTTTTGTTGCAGATTGTGCAAGTTGATGGTAATGGTGGTTTGGTTGCTTTGTCCTCACTGGTGACAGGATTGTGCGTTTTGATGTGACGATTCAATATTTTCTTGGTTTTGAAACTGCAAAATAAATTTAACATTAACGATGCACCTGCTGGTGCACATCAATAAAATATTGCATAATGCAACAAATTTTGATTCGAGAAAAATGTAATGTAAAAACAACAAAAGAAATGTTAATATAAGGCCATCTGCAGACACGTGTTTCGGGATCTATACCTCGTCAGTACAGCTCTGCCTTACGTAATTTAACGATGTTAAAATAAATCAATTAAATTAATTCAAATACAATCAGCGAAATTAAATCAATTATTTTAAATTAAACCAAATTAATTCAATTTAAATCAAAACCGAATAAAATTAAATAAAACGAATTGAATCAAATTAATTAAAAAGAGCGACCTTCACCTGCCGCGCGCCGTGATAGTAATGACGGGCAGAGGAAGGACGTGTGTTCTTGTATTGTTGTTATCGTAATTTTTTTTGTAATTTATATGTATTCATAGAACGTGAATTTAATTAATAACGTACACGTTAAACGTAACATTTTCAAATCATCAGCATATGCTAAAAATCTACAGTTTACTAATTCAATCAGGTCATTTATAAGTAAGATAAATAGAAGTGGACCAAGTTGGACCCTTGAGGCACAACAGACGCAAACATGTGTAGGAACAGGATAGAGAAAATATTGCAAAAACTTATAATATTAATAATTACAATACGAATTTCTGCGAAAATTCTTTTTGTATGTAAAGCAGGCCGTTTTTAAGCTGTTAAATTAAGTTAGTTTCACTTTCAATTAATTAATGGATTAAATATAAAAATACACACCACCACCAAAATTAATTTTACATTAAATTAGAATTAAATAGTTTAGTAATCATGCTTTCTTTTTTGTAACAAAAATCATTACCTTTTCCTACAAATATCACACTTAAACGTTTGCCCGTGTTTACTGGTGACGTGTTTGCTATACTCGGATAAGCCTAAATAAGTGTCATTGCACAGCTCGCATTTGTAAGACTTTTTCTTAATTTTCTCAGGACCACCGGTATCGTTTTTATTATTCTATAACGAATGAATTTGATTCAATCTATGCTGGTTTTATCACACAAACAATACAGTAGTAAAAATAGTTAAGTTTTCAATTATTGTATAATCCAGTCTTGTGGGATTAAAATTGAAGGGGAAAACTTCAGCTTTATTGCATAATAATGATTTTACCATATATAAAGTAGGATTTTATAAATATGTTAATTACACAGCTCAATACTTAAAATGGTACACTTACAAGAATTTACAACTTTTTCATCAACACCTTCTGATAACGGTATTCTACCACGAATAATACCGAATTTTATTACTTATCGTAACTTTAATTTGGTTCTCATTGAATATTTGATGAGACATTTTAACTAATATTGAATTTGAAATTAAAGGAACTTGCTTAATATTATCACTTTTTATTTACCAAACCTTACACCCATATGGGTAGAAAGGGTCATTGAATATATATAATATATTTTATTTACCAATTAGTCTCGACTTTTCGTAATTATTAAGGAAAGAAAAAAAACAGGTTTTGCCAATGATTTAAATTTTAGAGAAGGCTTGGAAATTCATAAAATTTTATTTTAATTACTCAAACAAATTTAAATAAAGAATTTTCATTAATCGAATATCGATGTATAGCAAAACAGAATTCTTAATATTAAATAAATTAGCTGGACTTGGCTTAAATTGAAAATGTTATTTCCATTTACATTTAGTTATTATAAATGACAACATTACAATAATTTAAATAGAGACAAATGGGATGTTTATATACTCAATATAATTGCAGCAATAATATTTATTTATTAAAAAAATACATTACCTGCATCAATGGATTATTTTCGACATCTTGAACAAGATTGGATGATTCCATAAATTGTTCATTATCCCTTAATTGAACGTCTGCTTTAGAATTACCTACAACAAATAAATGATATTTACAATGCCGTTTATCGTGAAAACGAAAGTAATACAAACCTATGTGATTAAATTGTTAGTCTCGAAGTTAAATCCTTGCAAGCCAATGAAGATAAAAAACATTATTGGATAATCAAAAGGTATAAGTTTAGTAGCAAAGAAAATATAAAAGATAAATTCGTATCTTTTAATTTTTGTAATATTTTAAACAGTTAAAGTTGGTTGCATATAAGGCATTGGGATCAAGCAAGACAAGACATTCAGTCCTTGCCTTCTATGTCATATTAGCTGTTAGATGTTGCAGATGAAATGTATTGATGGTTAATGAAATTTGGGTTTTTAACTTATACCGATAATTAGAGCAACTGAAAAGAAAATAATTATTTTTTTCTAGTTGCCCTGCAATTAAATACTTACGAAGTAAGTATAAAAAATGCAAATATCTATTGAAACAACTACTTCCCGGATATTAAATTACACAAGAGATATTTGTCCGTGTAAGAAAATAATTGGTTAATTAATTTTTTTCGTATTATTTTCTTTAAATTCAATTAAAACTGCAATGTGAAACTTTACAAAAATAATAATAAATAAATTAAATTAAAAATCTTTATAAATATATTTTTTTATTAAAATAAATCTCTGGCTAACTTTATATAATTATGTAAACAAAATTAAATTTATTACTATCTAATACTCACCTATTTTATCTTCAGTACCATTAATAGCTGTATTTTGTAATGATTCAGTTATAAATTCAGGATTTTCTAGATTAAATCCATCTTGTTCCATTATCGTCTTTGAAATATCAGTTTCCTCAGTTATAAATTCCTTGCCTTGTATTATAAACTCATCCTCTGTGGGAACACTCGTCTCGATATTGAAATTTTCCGTTGGTTGAGGTTCCCGGAATAAGTAAGCCCTTAACGTGGCGTCGGATTTTTCACACAGTTTTTTGAAAATGTACAACCGCCACAGCTCCTGGACACAGTGCGAACACACCTGCTCGGGTAAACCATCTCCTTTGTAAACCTAATAAACGTTAAATCCTTTTCCTATTATTATTCCCAATAAACGTGTTTGCTTATTAAAATATTTTAGAAGTATATTTTTTATTAATTTTAATTTTTAAATATAATAATAATAAACTATATTTTTTTGTAAAAAATGATCATTTCTTAAAATTTGAAAAATGAACTTTTTTAAAGTGATAATGAATTTTTCCAACGAAGAAAAGCGTGATATGCTTGTTTGTTACATTCAGTGTAATAAAAACGCTGCGGATGCTGCAGAACAATATTATAATCAATATATCGATCGTCGGCAGCCATCTTTACCAATATTCAGAAGAATTTACCACAATTTGGGTGAGTACGAATCCTTTACAAAGCCGAAACTTAAAAAAAAAACGAAATTAATGATGTTTCAGAAATGGTTGTCCACTTGAGCTCTGTATGGTTGCCCGCGTTTCCCTCCAAATATATGAATTTGTCCCTCTTATTCTCTACATCTATGTACTTAAAAAAACAGTATACTGTCACATGATAATCAGAATGTGTACAGTTTGCGGTGCATAGATGGGGTGAGCTGCAAGTAGTTAATAAATTGACCGCATACGCTTAGCGGCAGCACTTTACGCTCAAAAAATTCCATCATGTCGAATCCCCAAGCGTGACGTTTAATCCCCACCACTCAAGGCCGTGTCACTCAAATCTCGGTTTGTATACATTAGCCAATAAACGTTGCCAACGTTAAAACATGAAATTTATTATATTTTTTAAGTTGGCATCAACCTCGAAGCGCATGCGTGGTGTGGCTCAATATGGCCGGTAACGTTTTCTATTGCCGTTTGCACTTAAAAGCCGTAAAATCATTTTTTAAGAACCGCCCAAATCGTGGTCAAAGTTTTATCGAAGCCAAATATGTCTTTGTATTTTCAAATGTCGGTGGTGTAAAGTGTGTTGTTATTGTGTAGTTTTAATATTTAATCGAGAACATGAGTCTACTTGGAAGTGAAAATATCCAAACAATAATATGGAGCTGTGGTGGACATTTTCCATGTGCTATATGTAAAAAATAATTATAGAATAATTAAAAAAAATAAAAAAATGTCTTGTTCATTATAATTATATTTGTTCATTTTTAAATTGTTTAAAAAATGTTAATACTTTATATTATTTAAATTTAAGAGTTATTTATGGATGATTTTTGATTATTTTAATATCTATTTAATAAATGCATTATATTATTATTTTTTTCCGCTATTATTATATACTTGATATCCCAGTATTTCCTTTCAGATTTAAATTTTCCCGCTAAGAAAATATTTCGATGTTGGTAGAACTGCTTACAAGGTAATCTTTCAATGTTTGTAGGTTGGTATCAAAATGTGATAATGTAAACAATAGTTATAAGTGTCCGTTTTGGAGGGGAGTTGCTCTTCTATTTAGGTTTTCTATGCCACCACTTGCCGTTCTGCTTCTGACTATTCTCTGATTCAATTTTTTAACCTTTGGATACAAACCACATAAGTGCAAGTATCGTACAAAGCTTTATTTATAAGAAACAAATCCACTATTTGTGTTTTATAATTCAAGCACGTGTTTTTTTTTTTAGTAAACAACGTTCATTTTTTCTTACCTGCACCGTTGCACAAGCCATCAACACTTCACTGATTCGAGTCGATTCCTCCAAATAATCCATCGTCCCGAAGACGTAACTGCTCTCCGACGTTTGGGACATGCAAGTCCTACACACCAGCGCGTACTTTTCATTCATCTTCGCCGCTTTTCAAACGCTCAACAACTGTTGCATGAAAGAATGCACGAAAAAAAGGTAAACAAAGCCGCCATTTTTGTTTTTTTTTTCTCTCATGTAAATCAAGTGAAGTTGGCCGCGGACGACACTCGCGCCATCTGACGAGTCGGTGGGTGAACTAAAAGCGTACATCTATGGAATAGTCGGCACCGCCTTTAAAAAAAAACAGTTGGCAGCAGTGTTGATTCAGCTTCAATTTAACACCTAAAGAATCGATTGGTGAACTAAAGGCATACATCTACTGGGCCCCTATTTCTGAAATTGATCAAACGTTTCGGTCGTATGAAATCTGTCATTTAGATAGGAATTTACATGTGAATTTAACAGGTGCTTACGACCGATTTCAGGAATAAAGCCCCTGTATAGGCGGAATCGCCTTTCGAAAAACAAAAACGTTGGCAGTATCACTTCAGATTCAAGTTACTAGCGTTGATTCATATTCAGGTTGGCAGCATTGAATCACCATAAAATACACTATTTATTATTACGAGGATAACTTCATTCCATATACTAATTGGTGGTAATTATTTAAAATGACGGAAATGTGTTTTATGTGTAAAACGGACTTTCGCGGAAATGTTGGAATGCAAACCGTCGGGGATACAACAACGAAACACGGCGGAATTCAGTTGAATACATTCGTTAGTAAATATTTGGGATGTAGCTGCAAAAACGAGGATCTTCTGTGCGAAAACTGTTTAATGGAAATAAACAAATTCGATTATTTTCGTTTCAAATGCGAGGAGTGGAAGAAGAAACTTGTGGATAAATTAAAAAGACACGAGGAAGAATTACTGATTGATCAAAATCTTCAAAATACATCGGGTAACTCAACTGTTTTTTACTATAATTCAATGCGATTTGTTTGATTAACAACCAACAGTAAATAATAAGTTAATTTGAATGTGTTGATCGTTACTTTGCATTTAATGTGTTTTTATTAACTACGGGTTAAATTATCTCTGTTTCAATTAATAAACAATATTTAAAACGTATATTTAATTTCATTTAAATATTGATTTAAGTCTTCAACGGTGAAGTATCAAAATCGTAATTCTCTACATTATTCTACTAAAAGTGACTAAAACTTGCAATTTTTCAATGAAATCAATTAATTGATTCAAATTTAAATTAAAGATTCAGATACATGCTGAATGTAACTACACGAAAAATTCTTAATTGTTATTTTTTTTAATTTTTAGAAAACATCAATGTAGAGGCAATAAAAAGCAAACAGTACGATATAATTCAGCCTAGAGAAGAAGGTATATTGAGGACGTATTTATTAAAGCAGCAGAACAAACAGAAGAAAAATAATAAACTAATAGAAAACAATAGTAAGGTTGATATCCATATTAAAGAAATTGATAATGTTGATAACCGCAATGGTGAAACTCGAGGATTACCATTTACTTGTACCGTTTGCAATAAAGCTTTCACGCAAAAGATTGCTATGCAACGGCACATAACTTTACATACAGGTATTTTTTCTTTCACATCTATTTTTTTACCCATTAATTATATGGGATAGAACATTTTATTGTGGTTAATAGCTCCAACACAGACTAACATCAAAATATATTGTACATACAAATGTTATAAAGACACAATGTGTTTAAATAAAAACAATTGAGAAATTGCGTATTTTGGCTACCCGGCGCATTCACCATTACGTAAATTATAATCAAACTCAATAATATTTAACATTTGCTTTATAAATAAACTAAAATGAATTGAAACAAACTAGTGTTAAAATAATGATTAACAATGTCTAATTGATAATATTAAATAATTTGTTTATTGTGAGATTTCGAAATTTTTAAAAAAAGTTTTATAAAAATCGTATTTCCAACCATGAAATTGAATATTAAAAAAAATCAGAAGTGACACTTAGAACGTCTAAGGATACAAAAGAATGACCGAATTGTGATTAGTAATGTCTAATTGACACTTCTGAATAATTTGTTTACTGTGGAATTTCGAGATTTGGAAAATATAATTTTTTATTATATAGAGCGTATAACAGAAATCGACGTCGAAGTTGGCGTTGGAAGCCTCGAGTCATGTCTGTACTAAGATCACACGCGTGAAATTTCGTTGTATCATTGAATACATTCCTTTTTCTTTTTGAAATGCAATCATTGTTAAACACAACATAAAACACGTTAAACACACTAAAATATTAATATTATTGAGTTATAATTGATTATTGAAGCCATAACTATGTGATACATAAATAGAAAAGACAAAATGTCAAAGAGCTAAATGTTAATTTAATAATTATTTTCAAATAATATTTATTTAATTTGTGATACATGTTTAATATTAATATTACTATGAAGGTGTGATACGCTGCAGTGTGTGATACAAGCAAAGTGTTTTTATTACTTTTCTACCTTCATATTATTAAGTTTGGTTATAATTTGTATAATTGTGGATGCGTCGCTTGCTCAAAATTCGTTGGTATGAATAAAGATCTTAGTACGTATTACTAACAAATTATTTTATTTCAATTACCAGCACTTGAAGGGATATTACCCCTTGATTATATATATTTAATTTTATTTTAATTAGGTGAATATCATCATCAGTGTGAATTGTGCGGGAAATTATACGCGCACCACTCGTCGCTCCGATCCCACAAGATGTCCCACGAAAGAGTCAGGAACTATAAGTGTAACGTATGTGAGCAAAGTTTCATTAATCTGTCGCATCTTAAACGGCACACGAAGATCCATACCGGTTCTAAGGAATACGAGTGCGAAATTTGTCGAAGGAAATTTAGTGAGAAGTATAATTTGACTGTCCATCGTAAGATTCACAACAAAAATGATTTAAAAGAGAAGAAATATTCAAAGGAAATGTCTGTTAAAATTTAAGTTGATGATGATTTTGACTTTTGATTTTAATAAATTTTTGTTAAATTTAATGGATTTGGTAATTTAGTGATGGCTTGATTTTTTGAATTGTGACTTGATATCAGGAAGCTTCACTTTTATATACAGGACGAGTCTTCTTCGATATCTCCCTTGTCGTTAGAAATTCAGCATTAATTTATTAATAACATATGATCGAAAGAGTATAATTTAAAATTATTTTAATATATACTGAGGGTCTCATTTTTCCGGAATAGATATTATAGTTAATTCCTTACTTCACTTATTTAAATGATTTTTGGTTATTTTAATAAGTGAAATATGATATTAAGTTTAATATAACAGTGATTAAGTTCCTGAGATATAGCCGGTGACCTTTCTTATTCCTGAAAATAAATATTATACAATGCAAAAAATACGCAACTGTCAAATTCACATGTAAATTCCTATCTAAATGACAGATTTCATACGACCGAAACGTTCAAACAATTTCAGGAATACGGGCCAGGTACAGTATAATAGCAATATAGTAGTTCCACCTATTAGATATTTTTTGAACAATCCGTGATACATATCCCAATGGAGTCTGTGATAATAGATATGTAGAGCTCCAAGATAGTTGTTTAAAAAAAGAACAGTGCCATCTATTATTTACTCTTCTCCTTATCAGTTATCAAATTTGTTTGCAATGAACCTTGGAATCATATGATTATTCTCGTCCGTGCGTTTAATAATAAAAAATCATTTAAACGACAGCAGTGAAGTGCGAACAAAAATAAAAAAAAATGATGAAGCAAACTGAATTCAGTGTGACGATAAGAAAATCGAAACCCGAGGATATGATTCAAGTCTACAAGCTAATAAAGGTGATTAATTAATTAAACTGATTAGTTTTTATTTTAATATTTATTTCAATCAAATAGGAATTGGCGGATTTCGAAAAATTAGAAGATCAAGTGAAACTGGACGCGAAGACATTGGAGGAGGACGGTTTCGGCGAGCACCCGGCGTTTACTTGTTTAGTGGCAGAGTTATCGGATAGTTACATCGTGGGTTATGCGCTTTATTACACGTGCTACTCCACCTGGCTGGGGAAGTCGGTTTTCCTGGAGGATCTTTACGTGAAGCCCGCGTACAGGGGGAACGGGATCGGGAAGCAGCTGATTTTGGCGGTGGCGAAAATCGCGCATGGAATGAGCGGCAGGTTGGATTTCCATGTGCTCTCCTGGAATCCGGCCGTCGAGTTTTACAAAAGCCTCGGCGCCGTCAATTTGACGCAGTCGGAAAAGTGGCAGCTGTTTAGGTTGGACAAGGAGAGCTTGGAAAAGTTGTTCGGATGAATTCACACACCAAATGAATAATCTCAACTGTTTTGCCAAAAACAACAAAAAAATCCCGAAATTAGTAAATTTTCATGTAAACAGGATTCGGTTATTTATTATTCCCGATGAACTGTCAAACGTTGTCAGTGTTGTTGACAGTTCTGCAATTACCATTATAGCATAACAAACATAACCTCCGTTTGACAGATAAAAATGATATGGAATGGGTTTAATCGTAAAACAGAGGTTATGTTTTTTATAGGTCGAAACCATTTCATGTCATTTTAATCTGTCAAACGATGGTTATGTTTCTACAAATTAAATAAAACGCAACATTTTTTAGTTTCATTGTTTTTTTATTGCAGAAATTCCTGCAATTGTTTCGCAAACAAAATGGCTGTAAAACCAAAAAAACAACTATTGAATTTTGTGTAATCTGTGTGTATGCAGTTTCATTAAGTGACAGCCATTGAATTATTTTTTTTTGTTTCCCAATAGCACTTTTAATTTTTTGAAAATATTCGAATTCCATGGCTGAAAATGCGATTTTTATAAAAAAATATATTTTACAAATCTCAAAATTCCACAATAAATAAATTATTTAGAATTGTTTACTAAGCTATGCTAATCACGATTCTGTCATTCTTTTGTTTCTCCATAAGTTCAAAATGGCGCCTTTGAATTTTTTAAAATATTCGAATTCCATGGCTGAAAATGCGATTTTTATAAAAAAAATATATTTTATAAATCTCAAAATTCCACACTAAATACATTACTTAGAATTGTTAATTAGACTTTTCTAATCCCGATTCTGTAACTATTTTGTTTCTCCATAGATTCAAAATGGCACTTTTGATTTTTTTAAAATATTCGAATTCCATGGCTGAAAATGCGATTTTTATAAAAAAAATATTTTCCAAATCTCAAAATTCCACAATAAACAAATTACTTACAATTATTAATTACACATTTCTAATTTTTTTTAATGCTCTAATAGTAATTGCAAAACTATTAATTGCAGTTTTCCTCACGCTCCACATCATCCCGACAAAAATTTAATATTGTCAAGTCGGAACAGTTAACATCAATCACCCACTATTTTTAATAAATTTTCTCTAATGTAAAATCAAAATATGAAATGGAAAATGTAACAATACGTTTTAAAATAAGGTCCTTTTTCAGCATCTCGCTATATCACTAAATGTAATTCACTGGAATATGCAAATAATATTCAGGGATAAATCACGGTGACAAAAGTTTAATTGCATATATGAAATGGTTTGTTGTTTTAACAATTGAATCAAAGTGTAATCCATCATATTAAACAATTCAACTCGATCATCATGTCCTCATTGCATTAATAAACAATAAAGCAGAGTAATAGAAGCTAATTCGGGCGAATTGGGCCAGGGCCGAATTACGCTCCCGAAAATGTATCATTTAATCACGGAGCAATCAACTGCGAACCCTATAATGGATTGTTGTCAAAACAAAAGGTACCATTAATCAATATTTAAGCCACTCTTTTTTTCAGGGAATGGGTAAGGTTGTTTTTACTCTAGTATGAAACTTTGAAAAATATAAAAATACAGAAGTATGTTTTCTACCAAGTTTCGATTCCATAGTGCGTAAAAAAATATTTTGGATTCTCTCAATTTTATGAATATCCATTTGTGATTGAGGTTTAAAGTTGGAGAAGTGTACTCAATGTAGCATCGCACAAGAGAATAAAATAAAGGTTTTAAACACTCACTATTAATTAAGGATAATTTAATTAAAATTTATCAACAGTACTAAACATCGCGTATGCGTGCGCACTTAAAAGCATCTATGCTCTTGACTCCCCACTATAAACAAGGCCTTCGGCGTTAGGGTTTAATCCATTTAGCTGTTTATGCACTATCGCGGAAACATACAGACGCAGCACCCAGGAGACCTCAAAAGGTGCATATTTGTTGAAATTGGCGAATCTAAAATTTTTACGATCACGATACTTTTTCTTGGAAAAAAAAATAATGCAAAACTTGAAATAAATATTTTTATTAAAGCACCAACATTTCTACTCGTTAAATATAAAATAAAGATTATATAATATATAATAATAGTAATAATAATTGTTTATAATATAATTTGTCTCTGATTTGATTGGTTTTTACATATCTACAATATACACTTTAACTGGCGAATAAAATTAAGAATCATCAACAATATACAAAAAGAACAACAAAAAGAAATGGTGCGTGTGTGCGCTTCTAAATTATTTAAACATTACTTACTTAAAAAAATACACGAGAAGATGTTATTAATATCATTGAATATGAAATTATATAATTTCGTATTTAATAACAATCATTTAATAACAAAAAATTATGTAATTACAATATTTAATGAATCATTCAATATGAAATAATATAATTTTAAAAGGTTTCAAATTAAACGACTGTATCTAATTTGTATAAGTTTACGTGAAGTGTTTTAATATATATATATATAAATATATTATATATATATTACTTTACATCCGTTAATAAAGACTATCGGCCGATTCACAATCGCTAGGAAAGGGGAAAGATAAATCATGGGATTTACGTGTATCCATTCACAATCGCCCGGGAACGAGAGACGGAAGAGAGGAGAGGAAGGATTTACATGTATCGAATCGAAGTCGCTAGGGAACTAGTAAAAAAATGATTAACCACGGGAACAGGAGAGGCTCGGGAAAGGATTCTTCTTTCCTTTCCCGAGCCATTCCCAAGCGATTGTGAATTGAATCGGGCATATATCTATATAATTTCATATTCAATATTAAAATGAGAAAAGGAACGACTATTTTACAGCGACGGATACAGGAGTTTTTTTTTGTAAGGAGGAAGGGGGAGGTGATTGATAATAGTTGCCAAATAGAACTCCCTCCTCTTTGTATGTACTTGGAAAAAACTTGAAGGGGAATACATTTATTAAACCCATCACTTTATAAAAAGTCATCTGCCTGATGCTACAATTGTTTCGTCAACAAAGTGGCATCTGTGCTGTCAAAACAATTCTTCAATAAATTTTGCCAAACTTGAAAAAAAAACTGTTGTTTTATTTACAAATAGTATATTATTAAAAGTAGATACATATTTTTTTAAGGTGCTGGGCGTAAAAATGGTGTATCTACTTTATGAATTGTAGGTGGGAGATTAATAAATTTTGTCTCCGTTAAAGTTCTTTTTTTCTCAAAAATCACTTATCAACACATCTAAAAAATGTAGATACATAATTTTTTGTAAGATGCTGGGCGAAAAAACGTTTTGTATCTGCTTTTTTTATGATGGTGGGAAATTAACAAATTTACTCCCCGTCAAGTTTTTTTGTTTCCCCTCAAAAATCACTTATATATATATTTCGAGAGAGAAAGAGGTAGACGATCGTCCCCATCTCATCCCCCTTTATTCTGCATCCACCCTCGCTATCTTATGGTTAAACCAAGACATTTTTAACTCTTCGAACTCAAGGCTGCTACGATTTCGGATGTACAGCTGTAAGTGCCCGCTAACAGGCCTACGACTCCGAACACGATGAGTGCAATGTCTTTGAACATGATGTACTTCCCGGGGCCGAGATTGTCTGGGTAGAGGACGCAGATCTCCATGATGGCCGGGAACGCGATTCCCAGCGCCGACAGACAGAAGGCGCCGAACAGGGAGATGAAGAGGCCGAGAAGCGGGATCGTCACGGCGAGGACAACTAAAACAAAATGATTGTATATCCAACAATCATCAGTACATAAAACCAACTATTTTTACAATTCCTGCAAGAGCTAATCGTTTCACTCGAGATTTGTTTCGTCAAATGGAGAATTAATATAAACCCAAAGAAATCCGAACTTGTTATATAAGGGATTTGAGGGGTGACGGATTTTTGTTAGGGTTTTCAAGGATGCTTGCTCACTTGGATGTAGTTAGTGTATTTTATAAATCATGGTGGCTGTATTCATATTTATTCCGTACATTTCGGTCACGAAACAATATTAGTAATATTTGTCTTTTTTTTTTAATTTGACATTGACATCTACAATTAATAAATTTCGCAAAGAAAGAAGACTCAATCATTATTTTTTTATTAAATAGTAGCTCATCTTCACGTGACTCAACTATCATTAAAAAAAGGAAATATTTAAAAACTGTCTTCTTTAAAAAGTACTTACAAGTAACTATAACAGCGGTGATTCTCAGCACGTATTCCCATAAAAGAACATGGTTGCTGCCTTCTAATCTCTTGAAGATGTACGTGTCCCATAAAATCTTCACCGGCACATAACCTTGCAGACCGTAGGAAATGAATATAGCAATGGAATATAAAATGTTGACGGTTTTGGCCAAACTGAAAAAAATAATAATAATAAAAAAATAAAATTGTGGTAGAGAAACATTGCATGAAGGTTGTTTTGTTTCGATGGAGAAGGACTGAATTTGGTGTGCTTAATCACCGCAGCTATTTGACTTTTTTTACTTCTTCCTCTCCTGTTACTGTGGTTAATCAAACTGTATTTTTCGCTGGTTTTAGCAGCCCCTAGAACAAGTTGTCTTTCAAGAAATATTATTGTCCTTTCCAACCCTAGAGCAGGGGGGCTTGGGGTTGGTTGTACGCTGCAACCAATATAAACAATTGGTATTTTGTAATAGTTTGGAGTCTCATTAAGACATCCAGCAGGATAAATTGGCTCTCAAGACGATTTTAATATTTTTTTTTATTTTTCTAGTTTCAGTCCAATCTGTCGAACTAAAAGAAAATAACCGAAATTAAGGGTGTCGTTGTGGGGTTGTACGGTGCAGCCAATACCAACAATTGATATTTTGTAATAGTTTGGAACCTGATTAAGACATCCAGCAGGATAAATTGGCTCTCAAGAGGATTTTAATATTTTTTTGGATTTTTCTAGTTTCAATCCAATCTGTCGAACTAAGGGAAAATAACCGAAATTAAAGGTGTCGTTGTGGGGTTGTACGGTGCAGCCAATATAAACAATTGGTATTTTGTAATAGTTTGGAGTCTGTTTAAGACATCCAGCAGGATAAATTGGCTCTCAAGAGAATTTTAATATTTTTTTGGATTTTTCTAGTTTCAGTCCAATCTGTCGAACTAAGGGAAAATAACCGAAATTAAGGGTGGCGTTGTGGGGTTGTACGGTGCAGCCAATACAAACAATTGGTATTTTGTAATAGTTTTGAGTCTGATTAAGACATCCAGCCAGTTAAATTAGCTCTCAAGAGGATTTCAATATTTTTTTTGGATTTTTTTAGTTTCAGTCCAATCTGTCGAATTAAAATAGTTCAATGGGTATACTTTCTAGTGTTTATTAAAATTGCTAGAAAATCTGTTTCTTATAACTAAACTTGATATAAATTAATGTCTCCGAAGAATAGTTAATGTAAATCACACGGTCGTCTAAGGTGATTATAAAAATACACTTACGCGTCTTGTGCAGGGAAGTTCAGAGTAATACTGGCTTCACTGTCGGGACCATATCTCCAGTAACCCAAGAATCCCATGCCGACGTAAAGGATGACGATGATAATCATAGCGATGTTCAGCACGCCGAAATATCCACCAAATGACTTCGGAGTCTTCATGTTGTTTTCTAATGCTATTACCTACAATATCAACAAAAATCTTAATTAATAATTAAATTATCCAGAATTTATTTAAATCAAATGAAATAAAAATAATTGATTTATTCAATTGAATAATTCATTAATTAATTTCTTTTTAGGTATTGCAACTTCAGAATTTTTCTATTCATTGTATTAAAAATTTCTTTCTAACGTAATAATTTATAAATAAGGAACAGTTTCCTGTAAATCCCCATACACAATTTCAATCCACAATGAGTAACTTCCCAACATCTTCATTGAATTTTTTTCAAGTAAAATTTCTGTTTTCACTCACAACACCGACTGCTTCTAAGGCGAACAGCGTAGTGCCGAAAAACAGAGGAAACGTGTACAGAGTGCCGAAGTTCGGTCTCTCGCTTATGTCGGGCAGATCCTGGAAAATGTAGTACAGGACGATCCCGAACGACGCGAATGTCAAAACGTTGGCCAGCGACGAGAACGGCGCCAACAGTTTCAAATTTCGTATACAGTTGATGAGGATGAAGGGAACGAGGAGGCCGAGGATGTAGAGCTCCAGGGCGATCGGACTGGAAGTGTACTGGTCGGCCACCGCCTTAATGTTGACCGCTACGAAGACCACGTACACGCAGCAGATGCCCAACTGGTAGATCACCAGAAACACGTCCACTAAAATTCTGAAAATTTAAGATAATTAAGGTACTACAGAATTTGCACGAATTAATGCACGACAACAGAATTTTAAAATATAGATATCATAGCACTACCATTCATTAATTCATTTCATCTCTAACAACATCAACGGTAGAGTAGAGATTGACATAATAAGTAAAAGACAGGCCGAAAAACCATAAATCGGTTGCTAATTTATAGAATTTACTCTATAAGAATATGTTTTACTACTACTATTACGAAGTAAATAGAGTTTAGAGTCAATTAAAACTTTCTACTTGCAGGCATTTTTTGAATAACAATAAATTTCAATGTACAAATCGTGTTATACAAAGCTGTTTTTTAAAAAAAATAGTTTAAAGATAATAATAAGAGTGGGAACTTACGGTGACATTGCGGCGAATCGACGAAGGCACTGCGGGCCTGACTCTAAAGCTATTTTCATTGATTCAGGATATGTTAAGATTGGAACTTTCAGTCGTTTGCATATTATATATTGAGCTTTAACCTAAAAAAAATCAAGATTGTATAAAAAAAAAACAATTATACTTAAATATTAATAAAATTGCTAATTAAATTCTATTATACGAAAACAGAGTTTCTCAAAAATATCATAAATTATATAAAAGTATAAGGTTTTCCAATAGGGATGATATGATTTAGCAGTGACTTTTCGGCCATTTGTAATATATCATGATCTGTCATTTATTTATCATTGTATTCAGTAGTGTTTACAATTTCATACACAAGAACAATGTTTACAAATTATTCAGTTTTATTATCAAAATAATCGTTCTCCAATTGCAACTTTTCGTGCGCTTTTGCCATTTTATGGTCGTAATAATCGTCCAAGTGTGCTCGCTATTCGTCGAATTGTTGAAAATTGTGAGCGTACATTTTCTTTACATAATGTTAAAGTGCCAATAAGACAAAGAACCGCTCGAAGTAATGCAAATATTGCTGCCGTTCAGGCAAGTGTTGCTAAAGACCGCGATTTGTCGATTCCAAGACGTTCTCAACAATTGGAACTGTCTCAAACCACAATCTGGCGGATTTTGAAAAAGGTTTTCGGTTTGCATTCGTAAAAAATGTTCTCACTCAAGAACTGAAGCCATTGGATCACCGTAAACGTCGTGAATTTGCTGATTTTTGCCTTGGAACAACTTGAAAACGATAACGATTTTTTTAAGAAAATCATCTTCTCCGATGAGGCTCACTTTCATCTGAGTGGTGCGGTAAATAAACAAACTATCGATTCTGGTGCGAAGAAAATCCACAAATTATTCAAGAAAAACCATTACATTCACCTAAATTGACAGTTTGGTGTGGTGTTTCGGTCCGTACTTCTTTCAAAATGAAGATGGTAACACCGTTACTGTCAATGGAGAGCGGTGTAGATCGATGATAACCAACTTTTTATCGCCGAAATTGGAAGAAGTTGATCTTGGCAACATTTGGTTCCAACAAGACGGAGCTACATGCCACACAGCAAATGCAACAATTGAATTATTGCGAGAAAAGTTTGGAGATTCGATTATTTCAAGAAATTGTAATATCGAATGGCCTCCAAGAAGTTGTGATTTAACACAATTAGACTATTTCTTGTGGGGTTATTTGAAGTCATTGGTCTTTCAAAATAAACCACACTCTCTTCAAGCCTTACAAGTCAATATTGAACGTGCTATTCATGACATACGACTTGATTTAGTGGAAAAAGTGCTCGAAAATTGGGTTCATCGAATTCGTTCCTGCAGAAAAGTCGAGGATGACGATTTATTTAGAACTTAATTGTATCGATTGTACTTCATTTTAAATAAAAAAAAAACATTTGAAGTTACTTGATAGAAGCTAATTTTAAATTTCACCTTTCACGTAATATTTTCTTAATGTGACTGAATTGCGAAAAGCCTACGCCAATAAATAAATTAAAAATATATTAAAAAGAATTCAAATATACAATATTTTTAATTTCTTGTGTAGGTTTAAAATAAATCGATATTTTTGTTTGTTTATTTACATAAAAAATTGTCCGTTCAAGTAGGCGTAGGAGAGGATCATTTTTATTTAAATAATTAAAAGTCTCCACAACCAACTTCCAGGAAATTATTTTTTATTTGTTTTGAGAAACTCTGTAATAAACTACCTACTTACTAAAATATGAAGGCAATATGTACATAAAATGCCTATAAGAACGGTGCAGATAAGACCATTGAGTAAGCCGGAGTTTTTGAAAGCTTCCGGCATAGCCAGAATCCCTGTTCCCAAGCTACCCTTAAGCATATGGATGAGTGTTTCATTGTTACTATAAAAAAATAATAAGAAAAGACAATTAGTGAAAATCAAATTAATCACAATTTTATGAAGAATTTATAACGATTTCTGATGTGAAAATAAATTAGTGATGGGCAAGATCGATAAAAAAAGGTCGAATGCTCGATCCTTACAAGTGATCGAGCGGCTCGAGAGGATCGATCTGTTTGATCAGCTCTTTCTGATTAGTTCAGTTTGTTTGATTCACTCGATTTTAATCTTTTATAGCGACTCGATACTTCAACTGATCGATCTAACCCTTCACTACAATAAATTAAATTTAAATATCAGTTATACACAATTATTTGTTTAAAGATGTTTCACCATGAAAGTAATTCAATAGTTATCAGTTATACAAATATGGTTAATTTTTTTATTTAATTCCAATAATAAACAACAATAGTTTTTTTTTAAACACTCGTTAATCTTTATTAGTTTTCGGTTAAATATTGAAGTTTTATACTTCATTGCACATTGTTATTAGTTATCTGTTTTCCACATGAAATATGAAACTTAAAAAATATGCCAAAATAATTGTTCCAGTATGCAATTAAACAATTCACCGAGAACAATTAATGGTGTCCAAAATTATAATTGCTAGTAATAATTACGGCAGTATTTTACACTCTTAATTATTTCATAAAAGAAGCCGTAATTACAATTAAGGCGATCTTAAATATCGGTTGGAATTTAAATTTTACGATGTAATTGGGCTCAATATAAAATAATTTTAATTATTATATAAATTTTAGTAATTGTGATATGTTCTCCAAAAATATAAACTGAAAAATTGTATTTTTTTAAATAAATATATTTATATCTATGAAATTGAAGAAATTCCAGTATACAACAATGAGATATAATTTAAATTAATTAAATAGAAGTGAAAAAAAAACATATCTGATGGGATTTGAACACACGTCCACCGATTTCTACTTATATTTAATTAATTTAATTTATATCTCAGTGTTATACACTGTAATTTCTTCAATTTCATTGATATAAATATATTTTGAAAGGAATAACAATATTGTTTTATTTTGCTCAACCTTAACCGTAGGAATTAAACAAAATGACTAACCTTGTTGGTGCTTCCACGTTTCGATGTAAATGGGGATCGTAATCTTCTTCCCCGTCTGGGCTGGCGTCCCCTCTTTCCACGTTGGATCTAACGCAAACGCATTAAAAATTATATATGTGTTTGCAAGTAATATAAATGTTTGTAATAATAATAAAAGTGAGGCGAAAAAGATCAAATATGTACCCCTTCCAACAAAATTAATCAAAAAATCATTTTGTGCTACAAAGGGCTGAAACCCTCTAGAGACATAGATTAAAGTCTACTGAACTCAAATATGTGCGCCAAAAGTCTTTATTTCGTTCAGAAATATTTTTTATGAATTTTTAAAGTCAAGCGAAAAAGATCAAATATGTACCCCTTTCAACAAAATTCATCAAAAATTCATTTTGTGCTACAAAGGGCTGAAACCCTCTAGAGAGATAGATTGAAGTCTACTGAACTCAAATATGTGCGCCAAAAGTCTTTATTTTGTTCAGAAATATTTTTTATGAATTTTTAAAGTCAGGCGAAAAAGATCAAATATGTACCCCTTCCAACAAAATTCATCAAAAATTCATTTTGTGCTACAAAGGGCCGAAACTCTCTAGAGACATAGATTAAAGTCTACTGAACTCAAATATGTGCGCCAAAAGTCTTTATTTTGTTCATAAATATTTTTTATAAATTTTTAAAGTCAAGCGAAAAAGATCAAAGATGTACCCCTTTCAACAAAATTCATCAAAAATTCATTTTGTGCTACAAAGGGCTGAAACCAAATTCAACTAAAGAATAAATCCATATTATCTGTTTGTTTCTGTTTAATATAAAAAGAAACTTACTTGGTGGACCCAACGGGTTTCAGCGCCATCGTTTCGTTCGCCATTGCTCCCCTTTAACCGCTTCCTCGTGGATTCCTGAGATTAATGCGGACGTCTTCGACAATCACATATAATTGCCAATTATCACATATGTAGAATTATCCTCCGGAAACACCAGCACTCTATGTTGAAACTAATACCATATCTAAACTCCACTCCTTTTACTGAAAAACAAACAACAAACGAAATAAATAGAAAACAGTATTCATTCACTTGGTCACAGATATGTAAATATATTAAATGAAAATGATTTGAAAATAATTAATAAATTATTTCCTCATTTAGCTCTGTGACTTTTGAATGTAATAATTCATTAAGTCGATACACAATTGCTAAACATAAATGTGTAATAAAGTATAGGATTATTTATTGTTAAATATATAATTGATAAATGAGATTTGAATAAAACACTGGTTTACTTTAAATACTAATTATAGTAAGTATGAGGATTCTTCGCCTGAAGAATTGTGGATTCATAGCATATGTGTGGGAATAATATAAAAAAAACAAGCATCTTGTGCACCGATCAACGCTCTTAGATGCGATGTTGATTAAATTAAGATAAATGAATTCTCAGATGCGATAGAATATTGGGATTTAAAGCATGGGATTCAGGAAGGATTAATATACATTTCACCGAGTTTCGGATTTTTCATCAAAATCCACATTTTTTCAAGAAATTATTGAAATTTCGATGATTTTTTTTTCTTCAGAATAAAATTCAAAAAAATCAGGAAGACTTTGGAAGATGTTAGAATTTCGCCAGAAAAAATCACTTCCGGTTCATTGAGTCCTTTTAAATTGACGAAAACCAATTTACATGGAGCCTTATGGGAACGGTTTAAGCGAAACGCGCCAATCGACGCTTTTCGACGTAACGTTGATTGAACTAAGATGACTTGTCTCAAAGAAGAAATAAAGTTTTGAGACTTATAGCATGTGATTTAGAAAAGAATTATACATAGTTCACCCTAAAAATCATTTAAATGAGCTCTGATTAACTTGCTTATAAAAAATCGCAAATTATAACACGTTTTTCGCTCATTTTCCAAAGGCATAGTTTACACGCCTGCTATACGAAAACAATCTACACCACATTGATTAAATTCACACAGTTGATGCTCCCATTCATTAGGAACAATTTGGTTATAATTTTAAGTTAATCTACGAGTTGAGGTTTTTTCACAAAAATCTACTTGTTTACCTACAAAATATTAAAATTTTGATGAAAATTTGTTTGTTCCAAAAAAAAAAATCGTCCAATAAAGCCCTATTAATATTAAGATAAAAATGCTGAACTTTCCTATTTCATACAATATTTATTGAATGAAAAGCTACAGCAGATTTTTCAGAATTGAAGTTTTTAATACGAGAAATATGTTCTTTAAAACTAATTAAAACACTTCTAGTAGCGTGACTTACATTGATTTTGAGCAATTATTTCATTTCATTGAATAAATACCTGAATTTTCTAAAGGACTGTTTTTAAAAAGCGTTACTTTTAATATAATAAAATAAACATTTTTAATTTTGTGTTTGAATATGGTAAAAGTATTAAAAAAATGGGAGAAATGACAAATATTTGCATTTAATCAAGATTAACATAATATATTTATTTTAATCATAATAAATTAAAGACGACGCAAGCGCCATCTTTTGCCTAATTTCATGTGGCAACGTCAACGATTTGGGTCTGCAAAGTAGACGACAGACAATCGTTGTTTCGTCCACTAAAGGAAGGCTTGAACTTGTCCTGTTTATGATAACAGGAAAACGAAATTCACATTTAATGAAATGTTCATAAATCTTTATTATCTGAGAAAAAAATATACATCGTATATAATCTAATATAACATAAAAAAATAAATATTTTCATAACATATTCTTAAATAAGGGCTTTCGACTATACGTCTCTCTGTCCAGTTATTTTATATTAATATTAATTTCCACTTATATTTAAGATTCATTACTATAATATTATTGTAAGTGAAGTGAATACTCAGAAATTTAATTCAGTACTCATGAAAAGTATTCTCAGATTCAATTTCAGTTCCATTTGTACCAAGCAGTGTACCAAATTAAGATTGATCGGCCATTATGTATTCGTTTATTTAAATTAACGCTCAATTAAATCGCTCGCGGTTGATAAAATTGCGTCATGCAGTAATATTGTCTTTCTTTTTTATTTGATAAAAACTACACTTATATTTAACTAATTTAAACTAATGTAGTAATATTTTCTTTATTTATTTTTTTAATGAAAACGTAACCATATACAGTAGTTAAAAAAAGCACGATTATAAAAATTGTTTCAAAATCTGACTTTATTGTAGACATTTAATGTTTTCTTGGTGAAACTCTACAATATCAATTAAATTAAAGACACTTATTATATATAATTCATCTGCCTGATGAAGCAACTGTGTTATTGTTGACACATAAATTGTATTCAAAATTATTTTTAATTTTATTTGGTTTATTGTAGACATTATTGTAGACACCATTTATGTGAATTAAACAAAAATGATTTGAAAATAATTAATAAATTATTCTCACATTTATTCTTTTTTATTTACCAAATGGTAAATAAACGGTATACCAAATAAACATAAATATGTATATTTTTGATAAATATTTTATTTTATCAATTATATAGAAAGTCGATTTTAGTAAAAAGATGCTTTAAATAAACTGAGTTTAATTGATGAATTATGTAAAGTGTTGTATGAGATAATTGAAAGATTCGTTTCTTATTTCATTTATAATTTTAAATACTCGATGATTATTTCGAGTACCATGTACATCTAGTATTTTAAAAAAAAGTAAAGTAAGAAACGAATCTTTCAATTACATCATAGTATAAATAATTGAAACAATTTCCTCCGATATTTTCAAAAAGAAATTTAAACAACAATCGAAATTTCGTACATTACCATTAAAATTCAGCACACAAAACGCACAAACTTACAAATCACCACTGGAAAAGCCCGCACTTAACTAATTAATCACACACAAATCGAGCGACTCGTACGCCACCAACAATCTTTGGAATTTAGATCTGTGCGGGTCGGAAAGTTCACGCAAACGATAAGAGGGCCCCCCTTATGCAATTTATTCATTTCCCTCTTTGTCCACTTACCTAATGGCAACGTAATGGGGCCGGTATTGCAGATGGAACAGTTAAAGGCGTACTGACTGATAGCTGTTTGGACGAATTTAGAACTGCACGACTAGAGCCAACAGTAACTCACTAATTGCCCCTGTCTGTGTCTTGCTTGCGCCAATGACATGGTTCGCGTTTATGTCATGGGATCGATTTAAATTGGGACCATTCATCGTTTGATTTCTTTTTTTTTTGATGTAATCGGATGCACTCTTTTTGGATTTTTTTTAGCCAGTATTTGAGTTCGAATGGAAACAATTTTGATGCGCTTTCGCGTTTGCTTGTGTTCGCGGCTATTTATGTTCACTTTGGCTATTTTTGAAATGCCCCCACAAAATTAAGCAAATATTGCACTGGAATTGGGAAATGTAAATATTTGTATCGCAGGAAAATAAAAAGAAGAAAAAAAAAAGAAACGATTTTATGCACAAGCGAGGCAGGAAAGATAGCGAAGGATAGAAACAAATTGAAGAAAAAGATCAAGATGTAGAATAAAATAACAACCCCAACACCTATCGGCGAAAGGGGCTTTCAATTACATATATACAGGGTGTTTCAAATTCGATTCGCTTATTATAAGAGATAGAGGGTAGGTTTAAATTCGACGCTTTTGCAGAATTTCATGCTGATTAATATCAAACAAAAAAAATACAAAGTCCGCCAACGTCGACCACATCTATCACCGATTTTGTTAACTAATTAATATTAGTATTCAACAAGGGCATCGATTTATATCGGTCGCTAAATCAATGATTTTTCTTTATAATTGGAAAGATAGCGCATGTGCCATATTTTGCTTAATTTGATAATAATAATAACGCTCGATTGTGCAGTCAGAAACTTTGTAATTATATTGAAACGCACAATGTTTATTTGTGAAGGACATAAATTTGCACTTGAGACTATTAAATGTAAGATTATTGGTATTACACCAATTAGCAATTGTATCAATTTGATATTATAACACTTGGCAATCAGGAAGTCATGAAATATTAGCGTATATTTTCAAGTCATCCGCATAGAATAGGTGTTTACAAGTTCTGATAAGTCATTAATAAACAAATTAAAGAGCAATGGGCCTAATATTGAGCCTTGAGGAACATCGGAGGTAGTAAAGTATGTCTTAGACTTGAATTTGTTGACTGTCACATATGTTTCACGTTTAATCAAATAGGAAGCTATCGAGAGTAGAGCATTCGAACAGAAACCAAAGTTACCTAATTTATTTAAAAGTAGATTGTGGTCAAATGCTTTTGTCATATCAGTATAGATAATATCAATTTGTCCAGAAGTTTTAGAGATATCATGAGTAATAACAGCTAGATTAGTTGTAGTGGAGCGCCTAGGAATAAATGCATGCTTATTAGTAGATAAGTATGGTGCGACATGGCTAAATTTTTGGAAAATTTCAAGTAGAATCGTCAAAAATGTTTGGTCAATAAGGTAGATGACAGAGAAACGTTGTGTAAAATTAATTACTTTAAATTCTAGACTAGTTTCGGGTCATTAGGCCATATTGAATAAATTATTTTTACTTTTTCCGTATGAAATATAAGGAGAAATAATAATTATAAATATAATTTAATGCAAAAAAAGAATGTAACTACAAATACAAATATACATACGAAAACGATATAAAAAATATAGAAAGAAAAATTACAAATTTGTAAAAAGAATTAGTAATGTAAAAATTAAAAGGATGTAATGAAAACACTTAACTTTTATAATATACAAAAAAAATGTAAGAGTTTTTTGACATCAAAATTTAAAATGTTCCACGAAGTGAACGCTTTCAATATCCAAGAAAAAAAATTAATAAAGAGTTGAACCACCATTCTATTTATATATATATATAATCTTATATCCTTCTACCACATATTGGTGTAGGATTAATAATTTAAATTCTATTTACGTATGAATATCTACTGATAGTTATTTCGATCTCGTCAGACCAATGTGTTCCATGTGCAAAAATCATTGTTTATATAATTTGTTTTTTTTATAATCTAAAAACCAAATGTCGAATTAAACGATTAGACAAGTAGATATAAAAAAAATAAAACGTTTTGCGAAGAGAGCGATAGTAAATGCTATTACAAATAAATTAATGAAACCAACACGAATTATCCATTTATTGAGCAAATAAAATAACGCTCGAATAATTCCCTACGTAAAAGACGACTATTTTGATAATCAAAAGCACTTCTAAACTTTGTTTTGTATAACACTTTATTTTTACTTGTGACTTTAGTTTCGGGAAATACGGCTAGAGATTATCAAACATAAAGAAAGTTTAAAAATGTTTATCATGTTTAAGCATGATAACTAACATAAATAGTTGATTCTTTAATTTTTTCGGCGTTAGCTTGGTGGTACATTTTCAATATAGTATATAAAGAAAACAAAATTACTTTTTTAAACCACTTGATTTTTTTTTATATTAATCGTGACTAATTTCAATTACACGGTAATCACAATTGTTTGAAAATGATTACCGTGTAATCGAAACTAGTCACGATTAATATAAAAAATCCAAGTGGTATAAAATAACAATTTTGGATGGCTGAAAGACCACTGGTCGATAGCCAGTTTCAGAGTTGGAAATATATTGTGAACGTTAGTGTATTGTTAGATATTATATTGAAATTGTATATTCCAACCTCAAAAATAAAGATGTTTATGTATATATGTAGTAATTTTGGTTTCTTTGTATACTATAAATACTTGAGTTGAGTGAAGATTGAGTTGATTAAATATAGAAAAAATACTTGTTAAAACTTTTCTCCACAAATATTAATATAACTAAAACCCTTATTTTCAGGGCGGATGCCGTAATTTTATTACTACTAGATATGTATTTCGACTACGCAGTATTTGCGAAAAACAGTTTTTACAAGTGTCCTTCTATATTTAATGAATAACGAAGTAGAAGCCTCCGCAATAGAAGACAACTACTTTATTAAAAAAACTATCCAAAACCATTCACACAGCGTCTATAAAACACACAAACATTTTTGAAACAGCTGTATCCGTGTTTTGGATTCGCTGAAATATTTACGATGCGAAAAAAGCCGAAGGCAATTTGTGCCACTAGAAAAAATCGCATTTCCTGTGATGTTTGTTGAATTAATGCACCTCGAATTGTATTGTCTTAAAATACGAGCGCGAATTATCACGTGGTGAGACACGGAATGGCATCCTCGGTGTAAATTTAGTCGCAAGTATTTCGAGGGTGGCTCGACAAATATTCGCTGGCCCGCTCTCAATCGCATGATTGAAAACTATTGCCATCCTGAACTCACGCAGGTGTTTCGCAATTGTGCAAGGATAATGAGATATTAAATAATAATAGCGTGGATAAAAATAACATGAGACACACTTTATATATTTGTACACTTATTGCGTTAATTTTTCATTTGTTTTATTATTATTTTTGTATACTATAAACAAAAATAAATAATAATAAATCGAATGAAAAAAAAAAAACAAAAAACAAAGAAGAATGCAATTAGTGTATTTTTTTTAATTAACTTGTTAATTGTTGAGACTTCTAGTTCGTAATTGTAAGTTCATTTTAATAAATGAAACAAAACTTTTGTTTTGATAATGACACGCTACGGTTGTATAAAATAAATATGTATAGATTATTAAAAAATACAGATTAAATTGAATAATTGTAAATTCTCGACTAGTGTTTTCAAAAGAATTCAAAATTTAGTTTATTTAAATTTCTATCAATATTATTAAATATTATATAAATAGATATATTATTTGTTTTATACTTAGTGACAGGTAAAATAATTTCGGTCGGCTTACAAGGTGGAAAAAATGTTTAGAAAAAAATAATTGTTTAAAAAAATCAATTAAAAAGTAATGCACATTTTCAAATATTATAATTTTCTCTTAATCACAGTTCTAAAGAGAAAATAAATAATTAATTATTCAGTTTAGTAAATTAATTATTTTCATTTTTTTTATGATTGATTTTCAAATATGGTTTTTATTTTTATTTATTTATTTTTTGTTTAAATAAAACTGCTTTCATTTCTCTCACTTTTTTCTATGTTTTCGAATTAATTTTAAACATCCTTACATAAATTGTTTACGCAATCGGCTTAGTTACAGGGGAGCCTTAAAAATGCACCAATCAACTTTGAACTTGTGTGCAAGAGTAGTTTATCGCATGCATTTCTCTATTTATAACTTCAAAATATTTTGCTAATTCCCGGTACAAAGTCTGGCATCGGTAACCCGGTAATTTGTCAGAGCGATTAGTGAAGCCGATTCAAGGATACTTCACCACACACACACACACACACACATAAATCTTGAAGAATTAAAGATTATTATAATTCACGATATAAATGAGTTAATTTTTCCAACATACGGAAATTTCTAAATAAAAATCGTTTTTATATGCAATTTTTTTTATTTACTTAAATGATGCATAAAATGCTAGAAAGACCTCTGGTTGATAGCCCAGACGGACTAATACGGAACAATAGAAAAAAAAGGGAAAATAATTCATTAATAATTAATGTAAAAGGAGATTATTATTATTATTATTATTATTATTAACAAATTTAAAAAGAGATAGGTTTAAAAATTAAACACTTTGATCGTATCACAGGACATAGCATAGATGAAAGTATATTATGCCGTGAATAATCGTTCGTTTTTTGTGTTTAGTACAATTTTCATACTAAACAGTAGATGATACAAGCTATTATTTTTTTGCGACACAATCTATGTGATTATCCCATGTTAAGTATTTGTCAACAAACAATCCTAAAAACTTTATATTATCTATGGAAGAAAGAGATAGGTTTTCAAAATGAAATGATTTTTGTTAAAATTTTTGTATATTTTGTGTAGAACTGTCATATTGTTGTTTTTTTTCGAAATTTATAAACATTAATAATTTAATTATTTTCAAATAATTTTTACTTAATTTAACACCTACATGTATTGTAATTATTTATATTATATTCTTTTGTATTATTTGCATAGTTTGAATAAATATGTTTGTATATAATACACATCATTAGTTAAGATTCCTCACAGCGTTTTGTTTTCTCTCTCTCTCTCTCAAATTTTCCTTGGTAATAATTTCAATTTAATGGGACATTTGGCACGGTTTTTCGATTAATCTCTCAACTGAGGCATAAAGCGCATTTTCATAAATTTAATGTTATTGAGTTATTAAGTTGTCGTTTTCTATAAACAAACGCTCTTTACAAAAAGGTCAGTTAAATAAAATTACTTACTGAAATATTTACACTCAAGTAAAATTTATCATCAAAATACATTTTTGTTTTTCAATACATTTGCTAGTTAGTTTTCAAATGAGGCCCTCTCTTGAAAGGGTGTTTTTCGGATGCGTCTGCGGTTATACCAAGATTACAAGTTTCACAGAATAGATAAAAGGATGAGGTTTTCGAGGTTTTCAGAATTATATTATTAAAGGATGTAGCTATACTTTCACTTATGATAATCTTTATGGGATGCTTATGACCACTAGAAAAAAATATATGCAAATTTAGCAAAATTTCAGCCCTCTTTGTGAAGGTCAACTTTGAGAGAAAGTTAATCAAAAATTAAATTTTTATTGAGGCTTAGCTTTTTACAAAGTATTCTTCTATTATTTAGCTGTATTTTGATGTATTATTAAGCCATTTGATATTAAACAGATTTTCATATTAACGATATTTTTTTTCAAATACGATGAAATTTATTTTCTTTGAATAAATAATCTTATCTATTTATTTTCTTTCAAAAAAAAAAAAAAATTGAAATATTCACGAATTCCCTGTATGATGCTAGAGAGAATATAGATTATTTATTTATCCTAAAAGTTAACATTTTCATCCATTTCGGGACTCTTAAATCATCCTGTGAAATTAACATGGGTCCTTATGAGAACGGTTTAAGCGAAGCCCCCCGATTGGACGTTTCTTATGCGTCTGCGATTCGGCCAAGATTACAAGCTTCACAAAAAAGATTTAAAGATGGGGTTTTCAAAATTGAATTTTTAAAGAATGTAGCTACATTTTCACTTATTATCGTATTTATTAGATATTTCTGACCGTCAGAAAAGAATCGCAAAATCGAGCAAAATTTTAATCCTCTTTGTGAAGGTCAACTTTGCGAGCGTTTTAATCGAAAACTCAAATTTTCTTGCAGCTGAACTTTTCACAGATCATTCACCAATTCTTTAGCTGCATTTTGGTATATTATTAAGCCATTTTGCGATTTTTAGATTTTCGACGGATTTTTGAATATTTTTTAGAATTTCGATTTTTTTTTCTCTTAAAAAAAAACTGAAACAAAAAATCACAAAAGCCATTTGTGATGCTAGAAAGAATATGAACTATTTGTTTTACACAAAAATTATCATTTTCATCCATTTCGGGCCACACTGTGAAATTAACACGATGCCTTATGGGAACGGTTTAAGCGAAGCCTATCGATTAGCCGTTTGAGACGCATCTACGGTTAGACCAATATTACAAGTTTCACGAAAAAAATGGAGTTTCCAGAATTAAATTCTTAAAGAATGTAGCTCTATTTTCACTTATGTCCTTCATTATTGGATATCTCTTATGCCTAGAAAACTTTCGCAAAATCGAACAAAATTTCAACCCTCTTTGTGAAGGTTAACTTTTCTTCTAAATAAAACATTTTAAAAGCTAATCCTGTATATTTATACAATGGGGAGAAGGAGGGCGATAAATCCTTGTGGCGTAATAGCCCTCTTACACAATCACTGGCGTAAAAAATGTCAGGCTGAATATTAACATGAGGAGTTGTTTTCTTGGGGTCGGTCTAGTTCTGGTGAAAGCCATAAAATATCTCAGGCAGTGATTACGAGAGAATGCTGGTAACAACAGATCAATAGATTTGTTGTAAGATGTGGGGTTGGGATGCGAAGCTATCTTTAGAAAAAAAATCGCGAGAACGATAGCGACCCGTTTTCTTGTATATTTACAAAGTCACCTAATAACCTCACCTATAAAAGACCACAACCTCCTCTCCGGAAAAAAAGTCTTCAACTTTTAACTATTACGAGTTTTTAATGGAATTATCGAAATGTTGATATAAAACCAGGAATATTTTAGCCACTTAAAAAATCGACGGATTTTCACATAATATATATATATATATATATTTTTCTAAAAGTCATGAAGGCCCTTTATAATGTTAGAAAAAAATTGAACTATTTATTTCCATCAAAAAGTATAATTTTCGTCTATTTCGGTTCATTTAAATCACTCTGTAAATTTTGTATTGATGTATTTTTCCTTTGTAAGTTTCAAAGTTTCAGTCTCTTAAATCTCCCTCCAGGGATCGGCCATTTCTGGATATACTATTGATTCCTAGAGGAAGATATATAAAACTGAAACTCTGAAACGTAACAAGAAAAAAATACACCAATACCAAATTTAACGTTTTTTCAATTCGAATTATCCATTCTACTATTTACTTTCAGTTTTAGTCGAATTATGTTTTGATAATTGTGTTCATTCAAAAATAGTCAGGTGCGGATTTGAACGCCAGAAATTCAATTGTGGGCATATGCAATTGGCAACAAATGAGGTCCAAAAATAAATTCTTATTTTTTTAAGTGTGGACAATGTGAAAGTGTGTGACACATGATGAAAATGTGTGCTAAGAAAACAAGTTTGATATTTTTTGTTATTTCTAGAATATTACATAAAGTACATTTTGTTGAGATAATTAAAACCACTTAGTTTGTGGATGTTCCCCAAGGGTCCAATCTTGCGACATTTTTTTTTGTTTATATACTTTCTGGCATTGATTAAAACTAATAACGTGTACGTTAACTGCAACATTTCCTGTACGGAATAGCCTCAAATATCGCCTCATTCACAACGTGCTAGTCTAACTTTTTTTATTTCATTTTTTGTTTGTTTCAAGTAATCAAACAATTATTTCCTTATAAACTTGTAGTTATGATGAAATTTCAAAGAATGTACGTCGGGATAGTTGTTAATCTAGATTACAACCAATCCAACATACGAACGCAATTGGAAAACGAACATCAATAACAGTAATTAGTATGATTACTCTCAATTATCCCTCGAAGTGAATAACAGGCCAAAAGAAGCAAGACATTCGCCGGGAGTCCCATATTTTATTGATCTTCCGGGGTTAGTGGTTCGTCGACCTGTTACGTCACGGGACCGCGTGCTTCCCATTTGACATTACGCGCACGAATTCGTACGCGAATCAAAAATAATAATAAACCCAAATGGCCGGCTTCCTTATTAATCCATTTAAAGCGGGCCGCGTCTCTGTCTTCTTCGCCAGAGCTTTAAATAACATACGAATTACGTAATGAATGAAAACAATATATATGTATATAGGTGTATATTTTCTTCTTGGAGATTGTTTAGAAGACTTACCGGTAGTTTTTGTCATACCCTAGGGGGTTGGTTTTGGGTGGAAAAATCGGCACTCGCGTTTTATTTAATTTTTATGCGGTGGAGTTTGTTTTTGAGGCGCGCGTTAGTGCGGTTTTGACGCCATTTTCGAAATCTATAGTACGCGCCGCGACGCGCATCCACGCTCCCTTTCCGCCATCTGCCGTAAAAGACATATACGAGCCGAGAAAATAATCTGTAATCCATCATGCTTACTTTTTACATACATATATAAAGAATGTTATTTTAAATATGCATGTAAATGTCAAATAAAAAGAATATTTATGGATTACAATTACTCTACGCTTTTTTTTTTCTTAAAAAAAAATCACGACAGAAGTAAAGTCATGTGCCAATTTTTTCACGCCACACACTAAAAAAAAATAGATTCGAGTTTTAACTAAATAAAAAAATCAATTTTAATATTCTTTATTTTTTAAATTAAATTTTCACTTATCCAAACTAAGTGTCTTAATTAAAATAAATCATAATTATTAAATATTCTTAAACCAGTTTCATAAAAAAATCAAGTTAAAGGCATTTTTTTTCGTTCTTCACTTATGCGTTTATAATCACTAGATCGTAAACATTTATTACAATAATAATATGAGTCGTTTATTTTGAAATTTATGTTTGAATTAAAATATTTGAAGGTTTGCATTTCAATGCCATTAAAAATATATCTAGAGAATACTAATGAGTCATAGTGCTTAAGCGTACTTAAAGGTGTTAAATGTATACTTCCTATTAATATATTGGTCATTATTAAGTGAACAAAATGCGATTCCTTACCAAGAATGGAATTAGGCCACTTAAAAATTCACAACTAGATTCTTTGTAACATTTAAAGGAGCCCAAGTCCATTCACAATAATTTAAGATGCTTCATAATGAAAATTGAGAGTGAATAAAAGAATACTCATACATGAAAACTAAAGTACAAGCAAGAATTATACTTACATGTAGAATTGATGCAATAACCTCGCGCGCAAAATGTTTGTTGTTGCGATCTGGCTCTGGTGCGAAACGGATGCGCGTTCGAGCAGCACGTAAATGAAGGGCGAGGGCTGAATTCAATGGATAAAAGAGCGAGACGGACGCTGGATGCAAACACACAAATTGCCGTAATGCAATTAGCTCGCGAAAGATAAATTTGTCACAAACAACATCCATTAATCGAACTCTGGGTTGGGCAGAAAGCGAATGATTATACTTTTTAAATAATGAATACCTTTATTGATATTAAATTTTTTCATGAATTATTTTTGAAATAAATTATTCGATATTCAATTTATTTTTACACTTTTTTCGAGTCTTGCCTGCTTCATCAGGCGGCCACAATAATTAATAATGCAAACAAGTATTAATTCACATGGTCGCAGTTTTTTTTTTTAAATAAATTAAATAAAAAGTAACATAAATTAAAATATCACAGTAGCTAAAGAGGGAATAATTAATTAACGACCACTCTTCAATCTGCCCAACGATCACAACAAACATCCATTGACCTGGTGCTCAAAATAGCACATTAAAATATAATATTAGCCTTAAGTACAAAATTTGCCCATAATTCTGATAACCTTCTTACAAAATTCTGTGTTCCCCGTAACCCTAATGTACTTTTTAAATATAAGCGTTATGCCATCACCATTCATCAATTCATTTGCGTGATGCATTGATTTTCCTTTAACTTCATCGTAAATTCTCGACATTGACAGGGAAAAAGAGCTCTGATCGATAGCCCAGTATATAAATGTAGGCGTTAATATGTCTGTTCTGTTGTATTGTTTAGTTTTATCTGTATATTCTATATTTATTAACGATTACAATAATTATTATTGTATTGTATACACCTCAAAAGGCAAGCAAGTTTTGGGAAATAATTGTAGTATAAAAATATACGCAATTTTGAAAATTGAATAATTTAAAATTAATTCATCAAAAAAGTTAATACGTATTTTTAACAACAAGTCTTTCAATCAATTTATAAATTTAATGAAGTGTTCAGTCACCATTCTTCTAGCGTATGGATAATTAGTTATGGCCATTTCGGTTGTTCGAACCTCATCAGGCAGATTTTAAAATTATGGCCATCAACAGTTGAAGATCCTCCACGACCCTCTTGATCTTCAAGATCAAATTCTCCACGATGAAACTTTTGTGTGTAGATTTGCCGAAAATCTAGTTTTGACATCTAAAAAGAAATCAATATTATTATTATGGAAATACTCTAAAGAGCTTCAAAATAATATATGAACAATAAATAATAAACAATTGTAAAAATTTCCATTAATTTCCGGACAATAATATATTTCCCATTTTCTCAATCATAATCCCCACTTTTTACTTTCCCTTGACCCCTGTTCAAGGGAAAGTATTGTGATCGTGAAAATTTTCGAACCGCCAATTTCAACAAATATGCACGTTTTGAGGTCTCCTGAGTCCATTCCATCGAGTTATAAAAAAATAAAAAATAATAAAAATAATTTATTTATTTACGGAAAATTCACCATTTTACAAAAATTGTAACAATTTTTTACTATAAGTAGTAAATAGGCTATTACATATAAATATACAATAACTAAAAATACAAATTAACAAATAAATTAATCAATTATTATCCCAAGTGGTTTTAAGAGTTGTTGGGTTAACTTAAATTAAGCGAGAATAGCATACAGCTGCCATCTATTTACAAATTGCCGAATTAATAATCCTCACGCTATTTATAACCAGAAAACTTGTCTTTATTTTAAAACAATCAAATGTACTCTAAACAACATTTGCGAGAGTAATCATCGTTTCTTTCGATTGACCTTTGGTACATTTCTATTAACCCCAATTAAAGTTAATTGCAACATAAATGTTCTACATAATGTGGTAAGGAATTTACTTACGTATAACTAGTTTTATCTCTCATCAGATTCAACGATAAAACCTGTAACAATAAACAAGAGATGGCGGTGCATAAATTTAAGTTTGAATTGTTTCATTGCCAAATGTTGCTTATTTTAAAAGAAATGAATAAACTCTTTTCTATTTGTATGAAATAAATATGAATAGATTATTAAAAATCAACCAATAAAACACAGATTAGATTGAAAACTTAAATTTCTCGAATATTTTCGGGTTATTAGCCCATTTTCAAGAGAATTTAAAATTTGTTTTATTAAAAATGTGGAGTTATAGAATTAATTACTATAATTTGTATGTTATTTACTTTAAATTTTTTTGTTACGAATTTTGTAAAATGGCATTGCCGTAAAATAAATAAATAAATATAGTAGTAGTATTTACTACCGAACGTCAAGTTTTCATTGTCGAAAACTACTTCCAAAATGAGACAAAGAGAGTAAATCAAGAATTTGCGTATTCCCTCCCTTCCAACTGTGTATTAAAGAATTTCGTGCTGTATTTTTACAATTACAATTTCCTACGATGATTTGCGGCATGCTATCCGAGAATGTGTTCTAAAGTTCCGTGAAACAGGAGCTGTCAACAGAATACCTAGCGGTAACGAAAACGGACGGCTGAAAATGTCGCAAACATAGAGGTAGGAATAAATAATTCGCTCGAAAAATCCATCCGAAGGTTTTCACAGGAAATAGACCTTTCATATGGAACATGCCAATCAATTCTTTAAAAAAAGATCTTAATTATTAATTATTTTCAAATCATTTTTATTTAATATATTTAAATAACTGTGACCAAGTGAATGAATACTCTTTTCTATTTACAAAAAAAAGATCTTCACATATTTCCGTACAAGTTTCGTCGTGTGCAAGAATTCCGGCCTTCTCGATTACCGAAACCGTATAAATTATTGCCAATCATTCCAAAATAACATGAACAACAATGATGTCCTTGACAGATCCTTCAATTTACAATGAAATTAAACAGGGAATATTTCTGGCAATGATTAATAACATTCGATCAATCCTTTGTTTCCAATTACAAAAATTACTTACATTGTAAGTTTTTGACAAATATCTATTAAAACAACTACTTCCCGAGCATATACTCCGCTAGATATTGGATTACACAATAGAAATTTGTTTGTTGCATTGAAACGGTTTGAGTCGAAAATATTTAATGAAAGGAAATGTACATATAGCGTACAAATAAACAAGTGAAGAAAGGAATACAAAGTGTTTTATTTTTAATTGTTCGAATCTCTTCACGTAACTCACAAAAAAAGCAAAGAAAACTATAAATAATAATTACAATTTTAATTTGTTAGAATAATATAACCTAAAGCGTGCGGTTACTTTTGTTGCCAACATCAATTTTTTTTAGTAAGCAAATTCAAAACGGTCTAGAGGAGAAAAGTTTTCGATTATATGGTAAAAGCATAGAGTAAACAAATAAATAAATAAATAAATGTTTATTAACGGCAACGCCATTTTCATAATACAAAAATTATACAAAAAATAATAAATGTAACGATAGAAAAATAATTATAATAACTAGTATAGTGCTATTTCATCCTCTTTGGTAAAAGTTTTACTTCTAAAACTCCACCTACATCGTTATATTCGTATTTGCAATGAAATGTGCGCATTCTTTAAATTAGCGCAAAACAATGCATTCTCACGTCAAAGTCCTGTTCAAAATAAAAAAAAGAGAAAATAATATTTCACAAATTACGTAGAAAAAAACACATAGCATTGATTCAGATTCCTAGAAAGCATGAATGAAAGGAAAGAGAAATAGGAAGTTCCGTTACGTGCAGACGCACGAGGCAATTAACATAAATGTAACTGTAATTATGTAACCACAGAAATATGTATTAAAATGTGTGAACGCGCGTGTGTCTGTGTCCAACCTTACATTCGAAAAGAATCCTTGAGAGTTTATTCAATATCGCAATAGAAATTGTCGAAGTCTGCAGCTGAAGCAATTTCTTTATACAATCAAAAGCGAGTCGTGTGCGTAATTAACCAAGGTGATTACACTCCAGGATGAATTCGGAAGGTTTTCAATGAGCAGGAAAAAAGGCCGTTATCCTGGATTGTTTGCATGATTGGGATCTGCTGTATTGAAATATGTGTGGATTGGTGAAGCGTGTAATTTGTATTGATAAAAGGCGATTGAGTGGAGTCGGTGTGCGTGAAAGAAAAAAAAATATAAATAAATGATGGAATTTATGCATGAGGTGCGTAATTTCAAGGAATATTGTAATTGCCGTGTAATTATTCAATGTTGAAAATGTTTGGCGATTTGTAAGGATTTTAATGTGTTTTGTGATAAGGAAGGTTGAAATTCATTTAAGGCTGGCGTTTACTAGAAAAGGAATGATGCGATGACAGAGATAGTTGCGAATCGTCAAGGAGGTGATGCCTCTCGATTTTAATAGCGAACTAATTGAGAAATATGTAGAACACTGTAGTTTGGTTTTCTTATTTGATTTACATATGTGCATGTATGTGTATTCGATAACCGACGCTGACGCGTTCTATTTTTTTTTTTTATTGAAATGAATGAATATATAGTTTATTATTTTTTAGTGTATAATGAGACAGTGCATAAATATATTTGATGAATTTTGTCGTATCATCGAAAGAATTACTCAATGGATGTTATGTTTTTATTCTCATTTTTAGAGGTAAATTTATAAATCACAGAATTAATGCAAAGCACACAGTGACATATGTACATAGATTATTACATGCGGACGGTTCATTAAATTTGTATGCCCTTTAAACCTACTCGAACTTTGACTGTATATGTAATGGAGCTTGATTTTTCAAACTAAAATATTTTCATTCTTACATTTATTCTGATTTTACCTAAAGTTGTTATTAACTTCCTAATTTTAAATTTTGATTTCTGGGGTGAGTAGGGGTAGTAGGAGCTACTTTCTAAAATTATTTTCATATTATACAGGGTGTCCCAAATACCATAAAAATATCAAAGTTGTATTTTTGAAAATGGAAAACCCTATACATTATTACATTTTTTAAATCTACGTTCAAAATAACTATCGTTTTTATTAAGGTTATTAGTACCTAAATCTAACAGTTTTTGAAATAATTGGAATTTTTTTAAAATCTAAACTAATTTTCAAATGTCAAACATTTGAAAAGTGTTTAGGTTATGTATACTAAATTTTCAGGTATATTTAGCAATAGTTCATATTTTATTTTTTAATTACAAAAACCTTTAAATTTGTACAGAGTGGCCCAAAAAATAAAACTTACTCAATAAGAACATTAAGTTGGTCAAACTTTTTTTTTAATGGAATGCTATATTTTTTAACATTATATTAAATGAACATTATAATTATCTATTAAAGGTTTCCTATACCTCTAAGCTCTAAGTCGAGGTGATTTACAAAATGTCAAATAGTTTATCTAAACTTTCACTACAATTTTCAAAAACTTGTTTTTTACTGTCATAGTATTATTTTGAATTTTTATGAATATTTGTATCATTATTATTTGTACGTATTGTAATACTTACTCAAAATATTTTTCAAAATAGAAGGGTTTTGATATATTTGTAATGTTTGGACAATGTTATCAAGAGACCTTATTAACCAACTGAAACAATACATATGCATTTTGCTAAAAAAGTAATTCTAAATCGACAATTTTAAAGAGACTATTAAACCGATTTATAAAAAAGTGGATATGAGTTATAAAAACTCAATTATTAGGAAATCTGTCACTTTATAAGAATGGTATTGTGAATATACAGAATATTTAACATCATTCTGATTGGAATGGTAATTAGTAATCAAAATAAATTATTGGGTAATGTGGAATGAGGATCTACATTTAATTCGATTTATATTTCCACAAAGGCACAAAATGGCGTGGAGTGAATTTGTAAGCTAAAGTGACGGATCAACTAAAACATTTGACATTTCTAAATTCCATAGCCAACTAAAATTATTAAAATATTAATCAAAAATGCACCCCAAATTATGTAAAAAATCGATTCTATGCCATTTCACAAAAAATAAATGTCTAAGAGCTTCGAGTTATAGGAAACTTTTGATAAATAATTAAAACGTGCATTCAATGACATATTAAAAAATTTGGCATCCATTTGGGCCACTTAAAATACTTGTTCATTAATTTATTTTTTTGGGCTACCCTGTAAATATTTTATAGTTTTAATAATTGGAAAATAAAATATGATCCATTACTTAACTTCACTGGAAATTTCCCGCACATAACCTAAATACTTCTCAAATTATTGAAATTTGAAAATTAGGTTAGATTTTAACAAAATTCCAATTATTTCAAAAACCGCTAGGTTTAGATATTAATAACCTCAATAAAAACGATAGTTATTTTGGACGTAGAATCTAAAAATATAATAATATTTAGGATGTTTCATTTAAAAAAAAACATAACTTTGATACTCTAATGGTAAATGGGACACCCTGTATATGAAAATAATTTTAGAAAGTAGCCCTTGTATAATTGAAATTTTACAATTATATTTATTTATTTATGATCATTTGTCTTTTATTACAATCCTCTCAAATATAATTATTTCAAACATTACATTTTTTTATAAATCTAAAAAAAACATAATATATTTTCACTGAGTAAACCTTTGCAAAAAGATTTCAGATTTCATTCATATTTGTATACTGCTTACTGAACACTATTTAAAGTGTTTATTATTTTAAAATGGTATGCAGATCGTGTGTGTTGTAGAATCGCGAGACGCAGAGATAACTGGATATTTCTGTCTTTGTCATATTCATTGAATGTGTAACAGCACTAAGCTGTTCTACACACACAAATTCGGACACATATACACATACATACACAAACATTATCAAGAAGAGGAGAGAAACATCTATTGAGTATCTCTTGAAAATTAATTAAAAAAACTTTGTTTATATTTTTCCACAGTATTAATTATTTAAATGATTACTCATAACGTTAATTTTATAAATAATTTAAAGGTGATAAACGCAAATAACATTTATTAAAATATAGTACACTATTTCCCGCTATCTATATGAGACTTAATGAACTAAAATTTGACTAGTCAAATGCAGAAAACTATATGTAACTTACCGGTTTTATTCAATATGGCCGAATTTCACGGGAAGTGATGATATTTTCGGAACGACCTTCCTAAGTAAACAGCATTATTTTCTGACGAAAAAATGTATTGAACCATAACTACATTCAATGTAGATTATTACGACATATTTCATTTTCTTTCAATAATTATATTAATAAGTAAAAATATAGAACATTCTTTGCATAAAATGTGCTAACTTTGAACGTAATTTTCTTCTAAACTATTAATCAGATTAATTTTTAAATAACTCGTTCGAAATCTGTGGAGTTTTATGATTATTTTGATATATAATATGATGAAATTCATTATTCAGGGTTTGTTTATTAGAGGAATTCAATTGGTACAAAATCGCTTCATTTTACATACGATAAACGCCAGCCTTAAACACATATTTTAATGATATTACAAGACTTTACGATTAACAATCCGTTCATGATTTTTTTTAACTTAAATTATTTAAATAAAAACGATTTGAAAATAATTAATAAATTACTTCCACATTTAGCTCTGTGACATTTTGAATTACGTTACGTAAGTGTCTTTAAACAAATACACATTAAAACAACTACTTCTCGGGTAAATACCTCGCCGGATATTGAATTACATAATGTACACCTGCTGTTGCATCATGCAACAATGTTTTAATTCAAAATTCAATGAAAACAGCAAAAATGAACGTTACTCAATATAAGGGTGCAAACGCGTGTTTCGGGATCTATCCCTCGCCAGTACAGCTCTGCCTTATATAATTTTAAAGATGTTAAATTTATTGAAATAACTATGACCAAGTGAATAAATACTCATTTCTATTTATGTTAAATTATTTATCCAAAAACTAATCAACAAATCATTCTAATATGACTTTTCTATTCACCAATTTATCATTGCGTTATTTCTTTAAAACCCTTAACTTGAATATTAGGGGGTTTTAATCAACTTAGCATGTTCACCAAATTCTCGAGATCTAACAAAAAAATTTACGTTTGAATTATTAATTTTTGGCACAACGAGTATACGAATTTAAATATTCGAATATTTTTCTTGATTAGTACGTGAAGTTTTCACTTCTTTTACGATGTGTGTACTCTTTGAATGCTTGAGATCGTCCGGCCTAGAAAGATGACGTTTGTCTACTCGACATCTGTCTCGACACCGCTACATTTTTGGGTAACGTTAAAATACAATTAAGCATTCATAACATTGGAACGCAAAAAATAATTATAGTCGTGAAAAATATTTACATTGTGACAATGAAATCGCGAATGGACATTAATAGTGTTTACTTAGGATTCATTTGGCGAGTGAATAATGTTTGGATTTGTAGTTAATGCGTGGTTCGAATTAATGAAAATGGATTCACAAATAAAACTAATTACACACAGAAAAGAAATAATGGATAATTGAAAAATTATTAAAATATGCAGTGAGAATTTTATTTCATTGAATGCAGTTCTATGATAAATTTGGAAAACTCGTATTAATGTATTACAATATTTCGTTGTGGTTGATTTGAGAAAATCCTATGCCAAAAATGTATTGCAAGTATTTATTAAAGTATTCTCAAATACCTCTCGTAAATAGTTTATTTATAACCTTAATTGTGTTATATTATAATTGTTATATTCTAAATCAATCAGCGAAAGATTGCTTTTGAATATAACACATGCAAAAGAAAAAATAAAGTGATTTATTTTGTTTAATTGCAAAAAAAGCGACGTTGGATTGCAAAAAGATTGTTTTCTCAATTTTCATACCATATAAGTGGTTTTTGAAAATCGGCATTTATTTGCTATTTCTACTTTGTATTTTTTTAACATTTTATAACTTTTCTACAAGTACAAATAAAATATAATTTGCAATTAAAAGTCCGTGTATAGTCATACTGTCCTTTTAAAATCATCTACTTGTAGCTTGTGGGTGCCAATATTGCACATGCAGCAGTGATGTGTTGGATGGTTATTATTATTATCATTATTAGTATTAAAAGGATATCCATTTCTGAGAACCACAGGTAACAATAAATTTAATAATCATTTTTCCCATGATACCTGATGCCAATGGAAGTGATTTGCGTAATTTCAAGTGAATACTAAAAAAATAGTTTAAAACTAGGCATTTTTTCATTTTGGGATTCTTTTTCAAGCACGATTGAAATTTTCACTTTGACATTTATTACTTTTTAGCGTGGAGCGATTCAGAAAATCCCAGGGTGAGCGTCGAGAATCGCGGAATATTCACGCGGACCATACATTTTTCGAATCATTAAAAAAATAATGCCATAATCGCTGAGTGTTGTTTGCACATCAATTCAAAATTCGCTGCTATCTCGGCCGTAAGCGGCTCTTATCTGTCAATGTCACACGGGGTACATACCAAATTGGTTTATTCGGAATAAACAATACGAACACCGAAATATCTGCGCAATTACGGATTTGTTTAAATTGAATTGTACTTACGTTTTTTTTATCGTTATTATGCGATAAATTAATTAATTAAATAAAATGAAATGAAACAAAGATGATTCACACATTTGCAGCTATTTAAATTACAATGAAATTAAACAAGGAAAATGTTCTGGCAATGATCGACTCAAACCGTTGCAAGTCGCAGCAGTGCTGTTATGCAATAACAAATATCTATTGTGTAATCCAATGTCCGGCGGGGTAAATGCTCGGGAAGTAGTTGTTTCAATAGATGTTTCTAAAACTTACAGTGTAAGTATTTTTTGCAGTTGGAAAAAGGGATTGATCGAATTTTATTAATCATTGCCAAACAATTTTCCTTGTTTAATTTCATTGTAAATTAATTAATTTTAATTTTTATATAGACAAATTGCTAATATGTTTACTTGGATCTTCATAATATTAATAATCTTTATTTAGAATCTTGCTGTATAATAAGATAGAATATATAACATATGTAATAAAATGTTCAGCCACCATTCATCTAGCGTTGATGATGCCACATGAATTTTGGCGAAAGATGGCGCTTGCGTATTTTTATTTAATTTATTATATTTTGTGTTTGACCCGGAATACAGTTTTCTCAAAACAAACTGTCTGACTTATTCATCTACCTGCATCGCTTGAATCTGAATATAATCTAGTAAAGAAAATTTTACAGTGTTTTATTTAAGTAAATTTCCTTCATTTAACTCGTTTACAATAATTAAATATTGGAGTTAATCTATTAACTCCAATATGTGTGTACTGGTGAAGGGCAGAATCGATTATTTAAATAATCGAAAATAAATTAAATAAAAATTATTCGAAGATAATTAATAAATTATTTGTACACTTAGCACTGTGAGTTCTATAACTATTTTATATGTTTTGAAGTTTTTTCGTATCAAAAAAAGTTGCATGATGCAATATTTTATTGATATGCAACAGCATGTGTGCATTTGTCATAGTGCTAAATGTGGAGATAATTTATTAATTATTTTCAAATTTAATTTATTTAAATAAGTGTGACCAAGTGAATGAATACTCGTTTCTATTTAAATAATCGAATACGGTATAATCAATTATTTTCGAGAATCTAATATTACTTTTACCGTTTCTGTGAATTCTATGTTTTGAAATGAAGGTTTTATCATCTTTCGTATTTTTAAATAAATCGATCCTTCAAATAATCGATTTTGTCCATCACTATTGCGAACTTTTTAAATTAAGTAAAATTTATTTGAAAATAATTAATAATTTCTTTCCACATTTTTACAAAAAAAAAAAATCAAATAAAGTTTTGTTTTTGTGTCAGATAATTTCGATCATTTAAAAAGAGCTATTAAATGCTCGAGATTATTTAACCCAAAAAGAATTGTTGAATTGTTGCAAAAACCTAAAAGGCAACACACAATAACAAGAAAAAATCTCTCGATTCCATTGATTGCCGAAATTATAATTTAATTCTGACAATCAACATGATCAACATGCCTTCCGCGTGTGTGGGCTTTTCTCTCCGTCTGACGACAATGCGAAATCTGGTTTATAATTCGCACAGCGTACTTTCCTGCATACATTAAGGAGTTTTTTGTTATTAATTTAAATATTAGACGAGCTGCGCATTCCCGGAATTACCACTAAAAGATATTACCTGTATAAAGGTTAAGACGGATTATAAGCGTTTTTAATGGCTGAATTAATTGAATAAATATAATTTTTATGTGCGGTTAATTGCGTTGTTGATTGTTAAGTAATTAGATGTTTCCGATGTGTATTCAATTCCGCAATTTCGCGGCATATCTTTATCCTTCGGAATTGAATAAAATCGTAAATTTAATAATTAACAAAGCCTTTAATTAATAAATCTACGATTTGCTAATAAAATCCTAGATTTAATAATTAATAAAGTTTTTAATTATTATATCTAGGATTTTATTGAATTTCGAATGATACAGACGTCTCGCGTCATTGCGAAAATAAATGCATAACTGAAACATCTAATTCCTAAAAATTAATCATGATGACGGTTGCGACCGTTACTACGTGGTAATCCATATTATAATCACTAAATAAAACACTTAACTAACTTATGGTAAAAAAACATAGTTGGTGTTTTATTCAGTTCTTTAGCCGTTTCTGTTCTGCAAAAAGATAAAGTTGTTTGGAAAATTATTTTTTTTTGTTTACTTTGCGAGATAAAAAAGCTCCATACAAACACAAAATCTCATGATTTCACATTAACAATTTAAACTAATAAATCGTGTTAATTAACGTATGCGCTATTTCTCAACATTGACCTCTAACGCGTAAATTGTGTGGAAGTTTAAACATGTTATTAAACGTTTACTATATAATAATGAATATATAAAAAACATGAAATAAATTGCAATGCACATGCAACACTTCATTTGAATTCATATTTAATTACCATTATACAAAGGAAATTCGATTTCATCAAAAACTTGTAATGAACTGGAAACAACTCGTACTTGCTGCACGTATAATGGACTCATTTGTTAAGAAATACAAATTTGCATAAATACCATAAATCTCGTTTTAATTGTTCCAAACTTTGTACTCACAGGGTCGATTCACAATTGCCCGGGAACGTGAACGAAACGGAAAAGTTGAATCGTTTAATTTTCGTGTATTGATTCACAATCGCCCAGAAAGAGACTTTCTGTATACGATCCGTTTCCGTTCTCGTTCCCGGGCAAATTTGAATCAGCGCATTCTTTATAAAATAATATACATTTTCGGTGTAGCATTAATTATGTAATCCGTTTAAATAAAATCGATCATTACGAACTGTTGGTACAATTCATTCCGTTCGAAATTATCGAATGACACAAACTGTCGAAGAGTTCGAATAGCTCGAAATAATTAAACGGCTAGAAAAATTCGGAATAATCGAACAGAGACCGCACGGTTCGATTATTCCGAATTTTTGAATAGGCCCTTAATTTTCTATCAGTTGTCTGTGGAGACTGGTTAATTAAATAAAAGTCCTGGCTATTATTTTTTCTTTTTTCTTTGACATCATCATCAAAATAGTGAATTCCGTAAATAAAATAAAATTAAAATTAAATTAAATCATAAATTCATAACAGGGCTGAATTATAGACTTAACCCAGGCAGACTAATACCTACATCTATTGTAATAATTTAAATAAAATTGTTTCCCAACATGCCTCTGTTTCATTCTAAAACTGCAATTGAGTGAAAATAATTATTAATTATGCATTAAAATTTACTAATAATTCACCATTTTGATGCAATTATTCATAAAACCTTCACGGCATAATTGTTCATTTAAAAACGCTTATTCAAACTACAATACTCTTTTTAAGGTTGCATAAACACAAAAACGAATTCCTTTTTTTTCCTCAATTTTTCTTAATTATTTTGTATAATTTTTTCGCCGCAAAAAAGGCATCAATAACAACAGTGATTAGTCCAGAAAGCGCAAGCATGTCCAATCCGTTTTGTCGCTGTCTTATTTCACCTTGACCTACACAAAGCCGCATTTATAATCGGTTTAATGATTGACTCGCTGTTGTTGTTTTTTTCCTTCATCCCAATAATATTTATCCTTGTCCATTTTTCGATTCGTCTCGATCTATTTTTGCCAGTTTTCTGTAAAGGTAAACACTTGAATGAACAAGAAGAAAAACATTCGTTCGTGGATATTTTCCACTACGGGGGGGTTATAAAAAAACAGGTTCTTGCAATTATGAGAATTTATTGTGGATGATGATAAAAAAGGTGCGCTTTTAAAAGTAATAAAATGTGTGTTTTTTTCCAATTCTTGTAAATAAAATATGCATTTAACTACCTCAGAAATATTGCTTTTTTATTCTTAATTAATAGTTGATTATTCATAAAATGAATAAAAAGAAGAAGAAAAAAAAAAACACATGCACATGCAACAATGCAAAATATGGATTTTATTGCAATTTTCTACATAATTTCAATAAAAGAAACATAAATTTTATTATTCTCAGATGTGGGTATTAAGCAAAGTTCGCTCTTTCAGAAAATATAAAAACTCGAAAATATTCCATCCATAGTTTTTAAGTTATTTTCAATTTTATGCAAAAAGTGCGATTTTTATTGCAGTTTTCCTCGTATTTTCAATTTTAAAAAATCACAAAAAATATTTCTTTCGGGAAATCTTCATGAAACTACGTGGATGTATTAAGTAAAGTCCGCTCTTTCAGAATATGCAAAAAACAGAAAATACCCCATCCATAGTTTTTGAGTTATTTTCGATTTTATGCAAAAAAGGCGATTTTTATTGCAATTTCCTGCGTATTTTCAATTTTAAAAAATCACAAAAAATATTTCTTTCAGGAAATCTTCATGAAACTACGTGGATGTATTGAGTAAAGCCTGCTCTTTCAGAATATGCAAAAATGAGAAATTACCCCATCCTTAGTTTTTGAGTTATTTTCGATTTTATGCAAAAAGTGCGATTTTTATTGCAATTTTCTACGTATTTTCAATTTTAAAAAATCACAAAAAATATTTCTTTCAAGAAATCTTCATGAAACTACGTGGGTGTATTAAGTAAAAAGCGCTCTTTCAGAATATTCAAAAATCAGAAATTACCCCATCGATAGTTTTTGAGTTATTTTCGATTTTATGCAAAAAAGGCGATTTTTATTGCAATTTTCTGCGTATTTTCAATTTTAAAAAATCACAAAAAATATTTCTTTCAGGAAATCTTCATGAAACTACGTGGGTGTATTAAGTAAAGCCCGCTCTTTCAGAATATGCAAAAAACAGAAATTACCCCATCCATAGTTTTTGAGTTATTTTCGATTTTATGCAAAAAAGGCGATTTTTATTGCAATTTTCTGCGTATTTTAAATTTTGAAAAATCACAAAAAATATTTCTTTCAGGAAATCTTCATGAAACTACGTGAATGTGTTGAGTAAAGCCCGCTCTTTCAGAATATGCAAAAAACAGAGAATACCCCATCCATAGTTTTTGAGTTATTTTCGATTTTATGCAAAAAAGGCGATTTTTATTGCAATTTTCTGAGTATTTTCAATTTTAAGAAATCACAAAAAATATTTCTTTCAGGAAAACTTCATGAAACTACGTGGGTGTATTAAGTAAAGCCTGCTCTTTCTGAATATGCAAAAAACAGAAAATACCCCATCCATAGTTTTTGAGTTATTTTCGATTTTATGCAAAAAAGGCGATTTTTATTGCAATTTTCTGAGTATTTTCAATTTTAAAAAATCACAAAAAATATTTCTTTCAGGAAAACTTCATGAAACTACGTGGGTGTATTAAGTAAAGCCTGCTCTTTCAGAATATGCAAAAAACAGAAAATACCCCATCCATAGTTTTTGAGTTATTTTCGATTTTATCCAAAAAAGGCGATTTTTATTGGAATTTTCTGCAACAAAATAATAAATTAATTGAAAAATATATATATGATAAAATCTATCTAATACTGAGCGAGTTGCCACCGCCCTGATGACGCGTCGCGACGCCCTCTTCTTCTCCTCGCACGCGTAACCGAATATTCCAATTTGCCTTTTTCTGGCAAAAGTTACCTCGAATGCAACTCGCACCTAAAAAAAGAAAAGACCCCGGCAACTCGAGGACGGATCGATTTACCACCAACAACAATAAAAAAACACTTCAATTGTGTATTTTGCTTGAAATTTACGTGCGCGGACGGATAAATAGCCTATACACGGAGATAAGAGCGCGTTTTCAACTCCAGTCGATCGACGCCGGCGTTTCCCGTCCGCCCGTCCGATCATTCTCCTCACCTCCACCTTCTACGTTGACCACCAAAACCCACTGACACTGACAGTCCAGCAGACTGCAGACAGTCGGGAATGGTTATAGTTAGTGTCATCAACCATCAGCTGTGGCTGTGAGCGAGTGACGTGCGCGCGTGTGTTGTTGTGGGTGATGCAGTGAGGGAATTCCTTGCTTGTTGTTTTAATTGGATTTGCAAGGGATTTTCCGGGAAAATGATCGAGGGATACGGGCCGGTGATGCAGGCCTTCTTGGGCACCCTGCTCACGTGGGGGCTCACCGCAGCCGGGGCCGCTCTCGTCGTATTTATTAGAGGATCGCAGGTAACATAACCTAGAAATTAGTGTGTAAACAACGATCGTATTGGGTATTATCTAAAAGGAAAATCGCTTTGGGAGGATAGAAGCCCTTTCTATTGAAGCCGTTATAATTTATTTGTTAGGGTGGATAATCCCTCTATTGCTTTGCTTTATATAAATGTTTATAATAATAAACTGATTTTTATTGTTTTATTTTTTTTTGCGATTTTTTTTTATATTTGCCGTTTATATTTTCCAGTTAATAATTAATAAATACAAAGAAATGCCTTTTTTTCGAACAAAAATAATTGTCTAATAATAATTTCTAAATTGTACATTATGAACAAAATATTCATAATAATAATAATAATAATAGGAAATATAATTTATTCACATTGTCACAGTAATTTAAAATAAAATAATTTGAAAATAAATAATTAATTAATAAAATGGAAATTTTATATATGTAATAATATATTTTTTCTATTATTATTATGAATATTTCTTTCATAATGTACAATTTTTTTTATTTTTTTTTTATTATTAGACAAATATTTTTGTTCGAAAAAAAGGCATTTTTTGTATTTATTAATCACTAACTGGAAATTTTAAACGGAAAATATGAAAAAAAAAAAAAATCGCAAAAAATGAAAACAATAAAAATCAGTTTACTATTATAAACATTTTTATAATAAACATTTTTTTTTTCATAATATAAAATTTTGCAATTATCATTAGACAAATAGTTTCGTTCTCAAAGAGTTATGTTTATTTATTTATTAGAATTAGAAATTTATAGAAAATTTAAAAATCAATAGACATTTATAAAAAGGAAATTGATTTATAAAATTCAATGTTACTAAAAGAACTTAAAAAAATATTACATTATATTTATGAAAATCTTCAAATTACAAAGGTACAATATAAATATTATGAAAAATACAGCAAAAGACAAACCATAATGTGTATAGGTATAAACAAACAGCAATATAGAAATATCACAAAAAATAATAATAATGCAATCAAGTCTTCTAACACAAATGGTTCAAGAATTGATAGAAAATTAGACAAAATTTCCATTTTTATTTTAATATTTCTTCTCTCTTGAAAATATCTGAAAACCAATAAAATAATTTGTAGTTATTATTTGTTTCTGGAGATTTAATGACAAATATTAATTTTTTTATAAATATATATTTTAAATATAGCAAGGCAGAAGGTACTAAATGTAATAAATAATTAAATTAGGAAATAGATGGCGCTTGCGTTACCTTTCCAATTAAAATGTACTAAATCCTATAAGAGAATTAAGGGCTATTTTAGTACCCAATTCCAGATTTTAGTGCCCCTCAAGAATACCCCTCAACGTTACTACACTCAAGTCAAGACAGCAGGTCCACATGAGTAAAGTTCATTAAAACTTGCTAATTAAGGGATTTTTTTAGTGTTTTTTGTGTATTACATTGAAGTAATATTTCGGAATTTCGAGTCCGAGAAGTCTAATAATAACAGATGTTAATTGCTGAAACCTTCAAAAGTGTTTGCCGATCGTTCTTTCGATCGGACGCTGAATTGCTTCCTGGAAATTCGCCTCAAGTTATACATAGTGGAGTTTAATTAATGCCGACAGTAAAAACGCTGATATCGACCACAATTGATGTCGTTGCGTTTAAGCAACGGCGTTTATTGTTCGTGTTATCATTCTCGTAATGTGTGTGTGGACATTGGAAATATGGTGGGGTTAATTTTAAACGAGAGATGATTTCTCGTATGGAATATCTCCATTTTTACATAACAGACATTCGGGACTATGCCATACCAGAAATGTTAAATTTAAAGTGTACGTTATTCGGCGCTATTCTGTAAGATAAATGTCAAGTTTAAAGTGTACGTTATTTTTTTTTCATCACAGTCTAAACAGCCTTTATAATAGATATATATTCGTAGAATGTGAAATTATTTAATAGCGTTCACGTTAAACTTAACACGGAATAGCCCCGACTAATTAAATAATTCACATTCTATATACATACCATATGATCGAAACATTTTCTCCTCTAGAGAAATAATACCTACTACAAATGTCTAATAATAGACATTTGCTGTTGCATAACAATAACATATTAATGTTAAAGTACTTATATAGATAAGTCAAATTGTCACAGTAGCTAAATTAATTTATTAATTAATTATTTTCAAATTCTTTTTATTTAATTTATTTAAATAACTGAGACCAAGTGAATAAATCCTTTTTCTATTATTAAGTTTTTTTAAATTAAATTTTACATTAAATTAATAGACAATAATCAGTGGTCAGAGCAGAAAGACTTCCGGTCGATAGCCCATAACATAATTCTGCTGTCTGAATAAAGATGTTTGTTTGTAATCAGTGGTCGATAGCCAATAAACAGATATAAATTATACATTTGATTTTGTAATTTTTATTATTTATTTTGTATATTTTCTTTGTAGGTATATATCTGTTAGTAATTATTATTATTATATAATAATAATTACTAACTAACTAAAAACTAAATATAAATCCTGAAGTATATATAAAAATAAAACATTAAAATAAATTAAATATTTATAATTTGTTTTAATATTTTTTTATTATTACATATTTTTTATAATACTACTATAAATCAATGGAATTTTTTCTCCATTTAAGTATTCCCTGTGTCCATAAAATAATCGTATAGCTTTTCTGCCATTAAATCGAATGCATTGCATTCTACAAAAAAAATTAATGGAGCCGAAAACTAGTTTGGGCACATTTTTATATTTTTTTGTTGTCGTCGACTCAATCGATTTGCTTTTCAAATTATCGTAAATAAGTCGGAATATAAAAAGATAAAGAAAACTATTAAATGCAGAAAAATGAATTTCTATAAAAAAAAATGTAAAGTTGATCAAATCCTTGGTGAATCATTCTGTATATTAAAAGGAAAGTGTATAAAACAAAAAGAAGGAATATTCTTCATTGGCATAATAATAATACTACATATTTATTAATAGATTTACTCTTTCAGAATATTTAAAAAACAGAAAATACCCCAACCATAGTTTTTGAGTTATTTACGATTTTATGCAAAAAAGGCGATTTTTATTGCAATTTTCTGTGTATTTTCAATTTTAAAAAATCACAAAAAATATTTCTTTCAGGAAATCTTCATGAAACCGCGTGGGTGTATTAATTGAAGCCTGCTCTTTCAGAATATCTAAAAAACAGAAAATATCCCATCGATAGTTTTTGAGTTATTTTCGATTTTATGCAAAAAATTCCGTTTTTATTGCAATTTTCTGCGTATTTTCAATTTTAAAAATCACAAAAAATATTTCTTTCAGGAAATCTTCATGAAACCGCGTGGGTGTATTAATTGAAGCCTGCTCTTTCAGAATATCTATAAAACAGAAAATACCCCATCGATAGTTTTTGAGTTATTTTCGATTTTATGCAAAAAATGCCGTTTTTATTGCAATTTTCTGCGTATTTTCAATTTTAAAAAATCACAAAAAATATTTCTTTCAGGAAATCTTCATGAAAAATCGTGGGTGTATTAATTGAAGCCTGCTCTTTCAGAATATCTAAAAAACAGAAAATACCTCATCGATAGTTTTTGAGTTATTTTCGATTTTATGCAAAAAATGCCGTTTTTATTGCAATTTTCTGCGTATTTTCAATTTTAAAAAATCACAAAAAATATTTCTTTCAGGAAATCTTCATGAAACCGCGTGGGTGTATTAATTGAAGCCTGCTCTTTCAGAATATCTAAAAAACAGAAAATACCCCATCGATAGTTTTTGAGTTATTTTCGATTTTATGCAAAAAATGCCGTTTTTATTGCAATTTTCTGCGGATTTTCAATTTTAAAAAATCACAATAAATATTTCTTTCAGGAAATCTTCATGAAACTGCGTGGGTGTATTAAGTAAAACCCGCTCTTTCAGAATATACCAAAAATAGAAAATACCCCATCCATAGTTTTTAAGTTATTTTCGATTTTATGCAAAAAATGCCGTTTTTATTGCAATTTTCTGCGTATTTTCAATTTTAAAAAATCACAAAAAATATTTCTTTCAGGAAATCTTCATGAAACCGCGTGGGTGTATTAATTGAAGCCTGCTCTTTCAGAATATCTATAAAACAGAAAATACCCCATCGATAGTTTTTGAGTTATTTTCGATTTTATGCAAAAAATGCCGTTTTTATTGCAATTTTCTGCGTATTTTCAATTTTAAAAAATCACAAAAAATATTTCTTTCAGGAAATCTTCATGAAACTGCGTGGGTGTATTAAGTAAAACCCGCTCTTTCAGAATATACAAAAAATAGAAAATACCCCATCCATAGTTTTTAAGTTATTTTCGATTTTATGCAAAAAATGCCGTTTTTATTGCAATTTTCTGCGTATTTTCAATTTTAAAAAATGACAATAAATATTTCTTTCAGGAAATCTTCATGAAACTGCGTGGGTGTATTAAGTAAAACCCGCTCTTTCAGAATATACAAAAAATAGAAAATACCCCATCCATAGTTTTTAAGTTATTTTCGATTTTATGCAAAAAATGCCGTTTTTATTGCAATTTTCTGCGTATTTTCAATTTTAAAAAATCACAATAAATATTTCTTTCAGGAAATCTTCATGAAACTGCGTAGATGTATTAAATAGAGCCCGCTCTTTCAGAATATGCAAAAAACAGAAAATACCCCATCGATAGTTTTTGAGTTATTTTCGATTTTATGGAAAAAATTCGATTTTTATTGCAATTTTCTGCGTATTTTCAATTAAAAAAAATCACAAAAAATATTTCTTTCAGGAAATCTTCATGAAACTGCGTAGATGTATTAAGTAAAGCCCGCTCTTTCAGAATATGCAAAAAATAGAATAAAAAAATATAAAAAAACTATTATTTTATTCATTTATTTTAGAGAAAACTACTGGATTCGAGTTTGGGCTTTGCGGCCGGCGTGATGACCGCGGCTTCCTTCTGGTCACTTTTGGCGCCCGCAATCGAAATGGCTCAAGAATCCAAAATGTACGGAGACGAAGGAGAGTACGCGTTCGTCCCAGTCGGAATCGGATTCCTGCTCGGTGCTTTATTCGTCTTCGGAGCGGACTTGCTGATCACCAAACTGGGGGTGCACTCACCCAACATGATGCTGGGTAAGTATTGTGGGGTCCCGCTTTCGAAAGCCTCCTGTTGTAAATAAATTCCGTCACCTAGATGTTGCCCGATCGATGTTTTATGTTTGTTTATAAAAAAAATAATAATTATTAATAATTAAGGTGGTTTAATGTACACCTAGTATTTTTTAATAATTGTAACTCACGTTACAGTGGGATAAATAGAACAAAAATAACTCGTTATTTATTTGAAAAAAAAAAAAACTATGTTTTTTTTTAGTTTCATAATTTTTGTTGTTGTGCAGACACTGCTACAATTTTATTTCAATTTGGTTCTCATTGATTACTTGGTGAAACATTTTAACTATATATTATTTATTTATAGAAAATTAAACACAGTAGTATTCATCTTACATCACAGGCCTAACTGTGTTTAATTTTCTATATTAGAAAAACTCCAAGTAACTCCAACTCCATCTTAATTCATTTTATTTAATTTAGCTATCTCTTTCGTCTAAACCACAATTAATGCAATATGATTTTTAATGCGTTATCTGGCGACTGAAAATTGACTCATGTGAAGTAGTGCTGCTATCCCTCCCCTCTCTTGTTGCAACGCCATTAATATAGATTTCCGTTCAAAGGAAATTACGCGTTCTAACAAACCGAAACTAGTCGGAATAAAGTTTAATTTGTGATACCAAGTGTCTTTCCTTTAAATTACTTTATATTAATGTTGGGCAAAATCAAGTGAATTTAGTAAACGAGTATTTCTGAATAACCAAGTAGCTAAAGTTAATAAATACTAATAAATTAGAGTTCATTTATAAATAGGTGACGCTTCCCACTATAAATATTATAAATAACATTAAGAAAAATGGTCTTAAATTTCATTTTGCAGTGGCATAAAAGATTGACTTTGCCCATCTCTAATTTATATAGTGTAAATATGTTTCACTGAATGCCAGATGAGAAATTAATTCAAGAAAAAAGTGATATTGAGAAATATTTTTATATTTATATAAAGAATTAAATTGTAAATAACAGAAAATGTGGAGGAGAAAGAGGAAACTCCATATAAAAGGTTCCAACTTTTTTTTCTAATGTTTTTATGTGGAGTTGATAAGAGTACTACTTCGTTGTGGGGATAGTGGCGCCGCAATCTGCCATGTTATTCGTAGATAGCATTAATTATTTTCTACCCTGTATATGTCAGTTGTTGTTTTTTTGTTGCTATTGTTGTTATTAAATACACCCGTAGACAAACCTTTTTTTATTAACTAAAATGACTAACCCAAACACGACAAGCACACTTTCTTTTATTTTATTTTTTTCTGTAGATATCCTTTTTGTATGTTTGTTTAGTTTCTTGCACGTTTTGCTTTCTGTTCCCCCATACAGTGAATAATTTTGTAGCCCTCCACTCGAGCTCGAGAAAAGAGAAACGTGACTTAGACCCGAGGCGGGCGCCGCACATCCCGACCGTGGACACGTCGATCGACGTGTTCGGGGAGCACGGTCCGCACCGGCGAAGAGGTAAGTTGACGACACACACAAGTACAGGACTAGAGCATTCCTTACTATCGGCCTAACCCCTCCGGTTTACTAGGTAGAATAAAAAATACTAATCGGGCTGATGAAATAGTTTCCCAGACTTATGAGGAGGAAGGGTCCAATATCGAAGAGATCCAGCACGGCCAGTGGAAACGGATCATGTTGCTCGTTATCGCCATCACGGTGCATAATATACCCGAAGGACTGGCCGTCGGGGTTGGATTCGGGGCGATTGGATCGTCGCCTTCTGCTACGTTTGAAAGTGCCCGGTGAGTTTATTTTTGTTATTCTTTTTGCGATGAAAAATATGATTATTTTATTTTTAACTGCAATTACATGTATAATTTTTTTTAAATACATTTCAAAATAATTTATCCGTTAGGGAAATGTAGCATCGTTGTATTCGTGCTGCCATCTATTATACACTAGGCACACTTGATCATGACTGGAATAATGTTTCCTTCCTGTTTTTTTTTTTGTTGCAATACAGTTATCTGTAAAACACAATTACCAACGATAGAATTTTAAATGTTTATAAAAATAATCAATTTTGCACTTTGGATTCATATGATTGCACTTTTTTTTAAGATTTTCCGTTCGGAGATTTGTTCTAATTTATCATATCAATTAATGTTCTCTTTCAATTGTTCTCCAATTTATTGTCTTACGGAGTAAATACTATGAAAAAAAAACAATATCTACTTTTCGTGAAATACCCACGCCGAATAAGTAAAACGTTGGTTAAACATCGTTGTGATTTTGAATTGTATAAATATTTTGCTTGATGTATTGATTAGGTGTGTTAAAAATGAAGTTAGCTGTCTAATTTATGTGAAGATTTTTTGTTCGATTTCACAATTACAGATTTCTGTATTAATATGAAAATTACTTTCAACAAGTTCTCCTATTTAGAGCCAGAGGTCGCAGGTAGGTAGTACCATCAAAGGACTGATTCTAGTTTGGTAGATTACTTCGATAGTGATTCAAAACGAAGATGTAGGGATTCCAAAAAACGGTTGACAGAGAGAGAACTCCGATTCGATTTCATTTAGAATTCCATAGTAGATGGCCATAGTGTAGAAGTCGTTAAATGCATTAATGATGGCGGTTATAATCAAGGATCGTAGTCACCGAGCGTAGTCCTGAAATTGGTTCTATTAAATCTGTCAATAATTTTGGGATTTATACATAAGCATAGAATATACTAGACGAGTAATAATGTAGTGTAGAATGTTTATAGTCCAATATGTCGAGGTGTACTTCTGTTTCCAAATTATGTATTCCCCTTACGTGTCTCCTCTGTATTTCAGCTTTCAACATAGAAAACCTTTTAATCTTTATGTTGAATGTCATCAAATAGGGTAAAGCATACACCCGTCTAGTTATTTTAGCTATGGATTTACTTGTGAATTAGTATCATTAGATGGCGGTTATGCTCAGAGGTTGCTAATATTACTATGAGATGATGGTAGTAGCCAGAGATGGCGGTGGGGTTCAAAAATCGCTAAAAGTACCAGTAGATGGTGGTGATATTCAGAAGACTTTATATAATAGTACCAGTAGGAGGCGGTGGTGTTGCGCTAATAATTAGTATCAATAGATGGCGGTGGTATTAAGAAGTCACTAATGGTATCTATAGATGGCAGTAACAGTCGGAAGTAGTACTAATAAGTGGTGTAGTGGTCTTGAGAAGACGCTAGCTATTGGTACGAATAGTTGATGGTCGTATTCAGAGGAAGCAACAGATGGCGGTAATGTTCAGAAATCGCTGGTAGTTAGTACCAGTAGATGGCGATGGTGTCCAGGATTAAAGAGCAAGTCGATTTTGAATGATGCAGAGTGTGAACGTAGTAGGAGGTCCGTTGGAGCGGAGCCGTTTCGCTCGGACCCATACTTGGGTCCTTGGATGCACGTATGAATGAAACGGACGGCGTGCAGGAGATAGGCGCAGACGGGTCGGGGCGGGGGCGCGGGGGGGCCTCGACAAGGGGGCCAGGAATCCAAGTCTGCGCCCGAGGCGCCGACATTCCTCCGCAAGACGTCTGACCTCACGGTCCGCCCGGCCACCCGGCCGTTCCCCCCTCGCCCCTGCGCCCCACGTCTTACAGCTGTTAAACGGCCATACGGCATACATCTCTCCTCTCGATGGTTCTTCGTTCGTGTTTTTCTCTTTTGCTTTTCACCAACTGTTCCTTCCTTCGTTCGTTCGCTATTTCGCCGCGTTCGCGACCGCCACGCCGCGGCTTATCGTTATATTACATTCCCGGTTCATTCTCTTTCTGCTCTGCTCCCCTTTATTTCAACATTCCAACGAGATCACTCGCACCGAAACTTACACACAGATAGACGTACACATTCCGCAAACGGAATTATATCAACGAATACTCTCTCTCTTTCTCTCTCAATCACTTTTATTCCCAATAATTGATATTCAGAAATTCAATTCTTAAAAAATACTCTTTTTCTAGTTGGAATGTACATAGAAAATCCTTAGATTCATGAAAAGTTGAAGGGATTTGTCCAGTTTTTTTAAGTTGATTATAAGAGAGGTCTACGTACACCAGTGTCAACGGATTCTCGATGCTCCTTCCGAAAGAGATATCCAAATAGTAGATGGATCTGATCTCGTTATCGTTTAGCCATAGCGTTCGCGTCAATAATTTACCTTTCGGTCCTAATTCTGGCCACTGTTGTACACTGAATTTGCAAATTTTGGAATCGCATGCGATTCGAGATCAGAACGAGATCAGATCCATCTACTATTTGGATATCTTTTTCGGAAGGAAAAGGAAGTGTGCGTGGACCTCTCTTATAATCAACTTAAAAAACTGGACAAATCCCTTCACGAATCTAAGGATTTTCTATGTACATTCCAATATGATAACCAATCCAAACGAAATACTGCTTTTGGAGAAAATGAATTGTTTGTCGATAATGACCATAACATCTTTTTCTAGTTGTACCTTTTTTCTTAATAAAATATTTCATAATAAAGAATCCTTTTAATTAGTAGTTTGTACCATAAAGTTTAATATTAAAAGTGAATCCTTCAAGAGCTTCTCAAAATGGAATGGCAATTACGTCGTATTTGTTCCTCAAGCTTCCCAATCAAAAATTGCAATGTAATTTATCACAAATCCAAAAGTAATGAATCTAGAAGGCATTGCTTTTTGTTGTTATTTCGGGAACGGTTGGCAAATTTTATCAAGAAAACTCCCCTTAGTGTAAAATTTGTCAACCATTCCCCAAACAACAACAAAAAAACCAACTCCTGATTTTTTTTTTTTTCAAAATTATAAATATGAGTTTTTTGGGTTGATCAAGTCAGTCGAACCAATCTTGTTAAATGATCCTATGTTTCATTCTTAAATGAAAATATCTATTTTTCCGGACATTTCCATTCAAGAATGAAACACAATAACATTTAGAAAGATTGTCTCAACTGGCTTGATGAACCCAACATAACCAAAATTATTATACACCCTGTATACTCAAAAATAATTTTCCTGGAGTACGTCCTAAGGCCCAAGTAAAGTTTCCAAAATTTCTAAGTTTCTAAGTTCTAACTTAATTGGTAACTGAGCTATCGAAGACGGGAAAAATAACTGGGACCAAGTGAATAAATACTGTTTTCTATTATTATATGATGTATATTCATTGGAGGATCTTGATTATTATTATTATTAAACATATTTTTGGTTATTACTTGATGTATTATAATAATAAATGAATTGGGTGTGGTGACACAGTTGCAAAAAAAGTAAAGAAATGATAATAATAATAAAAAAAAGCGAAAAGAACGGCGTAAAATATCACAAATCGTGATAAATTGGGCGTGACAAATGTTCTGGCGTTGGTTCCGGGTGCGCGAAATCGCTCGTCGCGATTTCAAAAGAACTCTCTCGTCTGGTTCTAGAGTACAAATTTTTAGACGTTGTAAAATTGGGTCGGTGTTATTTTAAGAGGCCGAAACGAAACGGTGCCGTCGTCTGCCGGCGAATAATAAATCGCGACGGAGGCCAGAAAATCTCTCGTCGTGTGAAAGAAAGGAAGAGAGGAATTTTTCACCGCCTGGGATAATAATAAGCCGCGAAGGAGGAGGTTGAGGAGGAGGAGGAGGAAAGGAGCGAGCTCGTTAGATTTTGCAAAGATCCGTTCCGTCCGATGAGAAATATTTCAGAACCGGTCCGCACCGTTCTCCTCGCGTCAGCTCTTTCTTTCTCAAATGAAATCCAACTGGTATTTGTCTATATATTTATTGCAGGATTTTTTTTCTTCTTCTTAATTATAACCACCTCTCTCTTTCTCCATCTCTCTCTCTCTCACACACACACTCTCTTTCGCCCGTTGTTTGTGTGTGGTGAGTGGCCTCCTTGTTAGGAGCCCAGCAGTCTACCAGGATATTTCTCAGCAGTGTAGCTATGCTGTGACCTGAATACCGACCTTGTTTGCGATGACGCGACACGTGTCCCAAAACTCAAACTTTCCAAATACACTGGAACTCACTTTAGAATTTCCTATTTCTATTCCTGCTAATAAATACGGATACACTAAACGCCATTCTAAACAACAACGAACGACCACCAGTACAATTTCATTCAACTTTCCAAAACATCTCTTCTCTCTCTCTCTCTCCTTCTACAAAAATTACAAATATTTATCTTTTTCGATTTTTAATAAACACTTCCATTTTATTTTTCCTCGATTAATTTTATGGATTTCTCACAATTATTTGTTTTTATTAAAACTTATTTAATTTTAATAAAACGGACTTGAAAAAAGTTTATTTTCTATTAATTTTAACAAAATTTCGTAGGAAATTCTGAAAGATCTGTTGTTTCCGATTAATTCAAATTCAGTTAAATACACCAACATGGAATTCCCAGTTCCTTATTTTTCATTAATTTCACCAACTTAACAAATGTTATTGAAATTAACTGAAAATAAAGGAATGTGAGTTCTTTTTTTATTTTCGATTTTAAATTCATCAATTAATATTATATTATTTCGATTATTTTCACCAACCTGACAAATATTGGTTGAATTAATCAAAAATACTGAACTGTGCTTTTTTATCACAGCTCTTCATATTCGATTAATTCCATCAATATTTTGTGAATTTTTATGACAGATATTTGTTTTCGATTATATGAAATAAATATGAATAAATTATTAAAAATCAACCAATAAAACACAAATTAGATTGAATAACTTTAAACTCTCGATTAATTTCGGGTTATTAGCCCATTTTCAAGAGAATTCTAATCTTAGTTAGATTACAATTCTCTTGAAAATGAACGAAAATGAGAATTTAAACGTATACAATTTATTCTGTGTTTTATTGGTTGATTTTTAATAATTTATTCATATTTATTTCATACAATATGAACTACCAATGTCTGAATATTAAAACCATTAATTATTTTCGATCAATTTCATCAACGTAACAAATATTGGTGGAATTAATCGAAAATAAAGATTTGTGATAAAAAATCACAAATATTGATGGAATTAATTACGATCACGATCAATTCATTCTCTCAACAATGTTTGCTTCATTATAATAAAGCCTATCACCCGTATTTGCATCACACCTAATAATTCTTCACGGACATAAATCTTTTTTTTTTCTTTTCAAGTTTACGATTCGAATTCTTTCATTTTCATTTTTTTTTTTGCTTATCGACGAATTCCAGAAGGAAAAGTTTTCGTTAATGGCGAGAGAAAAGAAAGCGCTCTTTGGAACGCGCAACACACACACATACGCATACATACACACTCGACATCCTGGTATATCGGGTGTGTACGTATATTGCCATTTTATCGCCTTTTCTTTATCTCTTCGACTTCCTCGTGGCGTTACGAAACGAAACGGACCCGGCGCTGATAAGCGCCCAGGGTAAATAAACTGCTCCGATAAGGTGTTTCGGTGTGTTTAGGGCCGTGATTGTATTACCTATGGAATGAGTTTTATTCGCTCGAAGAGCGTATTGGTTTTTATTAAATTTTATTAATAAATTGATTGAGTGAGTTACGTGAAGATCAAATGTAATTGATAATAAAATGCACTAATATCCCCCAAAGCCGAGTTTAACCAAACACAGATCAATATTGAAACATTATTGTACCAACTTGAATCAAGCTTGAAATACAAGATTGTGTCAATCAAGAAATTCATTATCGAGTCAAGATTGTATCAACATGACACAATATTGTATCAATTTAACACAATAATGTTTCAATCTGTATAAATCTGTATAAATATTTATTTTTTTAAACTAATTTACATAGTATCTTATGGGAACGTATTCAGTGAGACGCGCCGATTAGCTCTTTTCGACTCGGTATTCATTATACTAAGATAACTTTGGTCACAGTTGCGATAAAATATTAGGACTTAAAGCATTGGATTCAGGAAGGATTTATTCACATTTTAAGATAAAATTAATCAAAATTGGGGTTTAATGCTTGTCTACAAGAATTCACAAAGTTGGACAACTTTTTTGCTAATTTTTCAAAGGTCAAATTTACATGCCTGCTATACTAAAACCAATTGATTCACGTTGCTTAAATTTACACAGTTGGTGCTCCCATTCATTGGGAACATTTTGATATAGTTTGAAGTTATTCTGAGATTTTCGGATTTTTCAGTAAAATCCCCTTTTTTTGCAAAATAAATAAAATTTCGATGATTTTTTTTTTCTTCCGAAAAAATCCGAAAAAAATCTGCAAAACTCTTGAAGATGTTAGAGAGAGCGTGGGATGTTTATTTCGCACAAATAATTCATTTCCGGTTCATTACGGTCATTTCAATTGATACAGCCTAATTTACATAGTGTCTTATGGGAATGTATTAAGCGAGACCCGTTGATCAGTTCTTTTCGACTCGATGTTGTTTAAATTAAGATAACTTTACTCACAGAAGACACAGAATATTGCGACTTAAAGCATTGGATTCAGAAAGGATCTCTCAATATTTCACCACTAAAATCATTAAAATTCTCTTTGCGTGCTTGTCTAGAAAAATTCACTAAATTTGGCAATTTTTTTGCTATTTTTTCAAAGGTAAAATTTATACGCTTGTTCTACTAAAACCATTTGTTTCATGTTGCTTAAATTTACACAGTAGATGCTTCCATTCATTGGGAACATTTTGATGTAATTTGAAGTAATTCTGAGATTTTTGGATTTTTCAGTAAAATCCACTTTTTGCATACATACCCCTTGGAAAATATTCAAATTTCGATGAAAAATGTTTTTTTCCGAAAAAATCCGAAAAAATTCTGCAACACTCTTGAAGATGTTAGAATGAGCCCGGGATGTTTATTTCGTACAAATAAATCATTTCCCGTTCATTACGGCCATTTCAATTGTTACAGCCTAATTTACATAGTATCTTATGGGAACGTATTAAGCGAGACGCGCCGATTAGCTCTTTTGGATTCGGTGTTGATTAAACTAAAATAACTTTGATCACAGTTGCGACAGAATATTAGGACTTAAAGCATTGGATTCAGAAAGGATTTCTCCACATTTCACCACAAAAATCATTAAAATTGGGGTTGGGTGCTTGTCTAGAAAAAATCACAAAGTTTGACATTTTTTTCGCTAATTTTTCAAAGGTCAAATTTACACGCCTGCTATACGAAAATAATTTCTTTCATGTTGCTTAAATTTATACAGTCTATGCTCCCATTCATTGTGAACGTTCTGGCATAATTTGAAGTTATTCTGCGAGATTCGGAATTTTCGGCAAAATCCACTATTTTTCATAAAAAAATTCAAATTTCCTTGAAAAATTTTTTGTTCGATAAAAATTCGAAAAAATTCTCAGATACTCTTTACGATGCTAGAATGAGTGTGGAATATTTATTTTGTACAAAAATAAGATACTTCCGGTTAATTACGGACATTTCAATTGATCAGTTCCATTTACATAGAAACATTTTAAGCCGATTGATGCTTTTATAGTCGGTATTGATTAAACTAAGATAACTGTAATCACAGATATGATAGAATATTAGAGCTTAAAGCATTGGATTTAGGAAGGGTTTATCCACATTTTACCCCTAAAATCATTAAAATTGAGGTTTTGAGCTTGCCTACAAAAATTCACAAAGTTGGACATTTTTTTCGCTAATTTTTCAAAGGCAATATTTGCGCGCCTGCTGTACGGAAATTATTTGTTTAATGTTGCTTGAATTTACATATTTGATGCTTCCATTCGTTGCGTACATTTTGGTATAATTTCAAGTTATTCTGTGAGTTTCGGATTTTTCAGTAAAATCCACTTTTTTTTTTCTTTGATGCTGCTGCTGAAATAATTTTAGGCTGCAATGGGCTGAAACTTTTACAGAGATAGTTTAATCTGCTGAAGTCGAATCTACCATCAAAACGTTTTTATTTCGTATAGAAATTTTTGAATTTTCAAAGAAAAATTAAAAACTTCAAAAAATATTTAAATTTCGATAAAAATATTTTTCTTCCATAAAAATCAGAAAAAACCTCTGACTCTTCATGATGTCAGAAGAAGCGTGGTGTGTCTATTTTTCATAAAAAAATAATTTATTTCAAGTTCTTAAGTCCATTTGAATTGATATTATGATCGTTTTCTATCACTGTCTGCTTTTATTTATAAAATTGATTAATTCTGATTTCGTTGCAAAATGAGCATGAAATTAAATATTCAAAGAAAAAGCCTTCTAAAATAATTCATTGCCAGTTATACAATCCCCCCGAAAAAAAAAGAAATCATCAAAATTCCTCGCCGTTCGTAGAAAAGCGCCAAACACACTCACACAAACAAACACAAACACACACACCTCTTGCGTGCCCCTGAAACGAACGGACCACAAACAGGTGTCTGCCTCTCCTCGATATTTGTGTGAATGTGAGCAGCGTGTGATTCCTGAATGAAAAATATGTAAACGTTTATTACTACTGGTTTTGTAATAAACGCGCTGGCACAGTTATGGCAATAAATAAGTAAAATCATTGGTACGAAAATATAAGTAAGCGGACGCACAGTTATCCTGATGGACGTTTATTGTGTTTAGAAAGAACGGCTTTTCGGTAGGATTTTCTACACATGAATGGACCGACGGCCGCTCCTCCTCCTCTCCGCTCCGCTCTCTCCTCTCACCGAAACGAAACAAAAAAAAAGAAGAAGAAGAAGAAAGAAACAGCTGATGACGTCTTTTGGTTTTCTAATACGGGCAACAGCTACGTCTCTTTAAATAATTTAAAAGGATTACAAACCATCTGTTTTGTACGGTAATATTTAACAGTATTTAAAACATAAATTACGTTTAATTAAAACGTTTTAATAATAAATATATGGTGTTACTGAAGAGGATGCGATATGAAATCCTCTTTGGGATTGCTTTCTTGTAATGCAATGTTGTTGTTAACTGAATATTTATGCGAATCAACAACACTATAAAAATTATCTTTATTGAAATACATTTTATTATATATTTAATAATTATTATATATTTAATAAATACCGTTTTCTTTTTCTTCTCTGTAAGGGTTGTTTATCTCTTACTTTTCTACTGATCAAGAATGTTAATCGACTTTAATTCCTCAATTAACGAGAATGAAATTTTATTTGCAACAAAATGAAAGTAAGCATCTAGCAGCCGGCTCAGATACGTGTATAAAAAAAAGGGATGAAAATATCTAACTGTGTACGTCAGAAGTTCAATGTAGGTAATTTATTCAATTTAGGCATTTTTTGTTCTGTTTTTTTTAATATTTAATTTCCTGTAAGTGGATATAAATTCTGTTATTTTTATTATTAATAGTTGTGTACAAATTCTTCATTATTTCATTTCTTTATTGAATTAACTAATAAATACGAAATGGAAAGAGGGGTGCTGAGAAACGTCCTTGCGACTCCTGTTCGCTTGATGAAACTTTCCCCCAAAACAAAATATTCCCCCGAATTCCGTCACAGTTTACCGGAAACGGTGGGAAGCTCACCTGGGGAGAAACAGGAAGTTCCTGATCAGGAGCACAAAAACACCCCGCAGGTCTCCGCTCCATCGATCGATCGAGTTTTTCCCCAGGTGAGAATTTCCCGGCACTAGAACTAAACTTTTTGCGGCGAAAAAGTGTAGTTTGGTGGAAACAAAACGTTTCCGCGCCAGAGTCGCAGTAAGCCGAGGAGGTGAAAGGGGTGCGTTTTCAAGAGGGTGGAATGCGCGCGGGGTGAAAGCGTTTGCTGGATTGGAAGGAATTATGGGAGCAGAGGAGGTGGAATGAAAGTGTTTTGGATTGCTTGAAAGGAATGAAGTTTAATAATAATAATAATAAAACAGTGAGAATTTCTTATGTAATTTGTTTATTTTAGAACTAGATCTACACTTCGAACGCTATTATTGATAATGCACCCATTATCAATAATTAAATACTCTCAGGCTCGATTTACTGGACAGAATAATACAAATGTGTCGATATTTATATTCACTGGTCGACGTCCCTGTTACAAATCCCTGAGTGAATATTTATATCTACAATTTCAAATGCAGACAGGTAATAAGGCTGTCATTATGGGGGACAGTCTTTTTTAATATTACGGTGGGTTTTCTACTACTTAGCGCTTTTTTTTTTCACTTCGAATTCCTCTTTATAATGAAAATACCAATTTTAAAATTGTTAACATTAAAGAAATGATTCTTATCTAAATAATGTTGTACAAATACCGTGGAGTATTTTTTTTTATTAATAATTGAAAGTATATGTTTCTGCATTCTGGTTTTAAAATTTCTTCCTGTCTTAATAATTGACTTCTCACGTAACCCGTAGTGAAATATTTTTTTAACTAATTAAGGTATATTTTAATTAAAATACTTGGTTTGTTTCACTATTTTTTTATATTTGCTCCGACTAGTTTCGACCTTTAGTCATCATCAGGGAGATATGTACATATTTCGACTAAAGGTCGAAACTAGTCGGAACAAATGATCAATGTTGTCGAAGCGCCCTAAAACTCCAATTCAATTCGAAACTACTCGGAGCAAATATAAAAAAATATGGAAACAAACCAAGTATTTTAATTAAAATACACCATATTTTTTTCCTGTCTGTCCAATGTATATGTCTTCATAATCAACGCACTTGATTTCATATATTTCACATGCGCCACTCTTTCTGGTTTCGATTTATTGTTTAACAAAAAGCTTATCAAGATTAACTGAATTTATCATTATGATGTTAAATTCCTATTTAATATATTTTCAATTTTTTGTGATAAACCCTTAACTCGGTCTAATTTGAACCATAGATAAAAGTTTCAAGGATTGCTACGAGCTGAAGAATTGGAAACAAAAGAGTTGTAAGCGTAATTAAATAAAACATCGTAAAGTTTTCTTCACTCTGCACCAAATATTAAGTGAAGAAAAGTCGCATAATTTCTTCCAATCAAACATTTTTATTCCAAATGAAACACTGTAAACTTCTCTTCACTTTATATACAGGGTGACCCATTTTAATTCATCCAGTGGAATAACCCGACAAACATGCAATGAGGGTGGCAGTTAATATATTTTTACATTAAATCGAAACCATTAAACTTTTGTCTGAAACATTTTTTTTGTACGATGCATATTTTATACGCCATTTGTTTGGATTTAAGCTTTACTAAATGGTTTATTTTTTTCAAAATCGGCTTTCGCAGACATATTCAGGTCTATTAGGACCACACTGTAAATAGCCTTCAATTTTCACCCATTAGTCTAATACACTGATACAAAATTTCATTTGTTTTCATTCACTAATTTGAAAGTTATGATTTTTTTTCTAAACTTCAATTTTTCCAAAAATATTTAAATATTTCTAAAATTATTAGGTTTAGGCATATGAACATATTATAAAAGTTAACTTTATTTTTGATTTAGAATCTGAAAAAATATAAAATGTGGGGTATTCCGTTAGAAAAAATATAACTTTGATACGCCATGCTTTTATGGGACACCCTGTATATTTGAAACTAAAATGTGGTCCTAATGGACCTACATACGCCTGCGAAAGCCGATTTTGTAAAAGCTACTCGGCGCGCATGTTGAGATACCCTGTATAATTTTTAGCGTAAAATCCGAATCAGCAATGATATTAAATTCCTATTTAAGATTTTAAAGTTAACCATCTCTCCCTTTTGTGTGATGCATATTTATTCGAGATATTCCACTGGATGAATAAAAATAGGTCACCCTGTATAATAAATATTTTACGAGGACTTGCGGATTAGCACAGGCTCTATGTATTTCTAAAGAGTCTAGAACGCTTTGTAAAACAAGCTTTTTTCTATACTTCCCTTAAACGAAAAAAAAAAATGAAATTTGAAAATGTAATGAATCTCATTTGATTCAAAGGGAAGAAAAGTGTACAAGGATTTATTTGTAATAAAAATATTGGATTGGAAGAAATCATGGGAGCTAAGAAGGTGAAAAAGAATACAATGTTGGATTTTAAGAAATAATGCGAGTAGGATGGTGAAAAAAAAAAACAATGACTAACTGGAAGGAATAGTAAGAGTTGTGAGGAGTTCGTGGAGTAAATATTGTTGTTTCGAAGTAAAGAAGGGAGAATTCTGCTGCTAGGAGATCATGAGGCGCGGGGGATGGTCCCGGAATGCGGCGGGTTTCGATTTTTCGATTTTCGACGCGGTGCGGAGAAGCGCCGGAGGCGCGGAGGAACGCCGATAGAGAGAGAGAGAGGGCGAAACAATCGGCGTTCTTCTTTATGGCCTCACGTTGAAATTATTTAGTCGACACTTGCGGGGCCCTTTGAGTCTCGATCGGCGCGATCGCTGGCGCCTCCGACTCTCGGCCCCCTCGTGGCCCGCGCCAGCGGGGGGTGTCGATAAAAGGCCGCTCGCCTCCTCCGGCCCCCGTTCCCCCGCCCCGCGCGTTTCCAATTCAGGAACGGGCGCCCGCACAGGTATCATCTATTAAATGTTAACACGTCGTGAACTCTCAGATAATTTGTACTTTTTAAAAACACACGACGCTTTTACTAAATAAAACACTTCCAAAAAAAACTTATGATTTTAAATTTTACTACCATAGTTTTGATACAGACAGCGTAATTATAAAACTATAGGTAATTTAAATAGCTCTGATCTTTAGAAATTCATAGAGCATGTGCTAGCTATGTGAATTTCTAGAGATTCCAGAGCGCTTTGTAAAACAAGCTATTTTTTACCTATACTTCCTTTAAACGAAAAAAAAAACTTTGATTTTTGTTTACATAATAATGAATATCAATTGGAAACTATTATTTCAAAAAACAAAATCAAAACAACCCAAATTAAATAAAAAAATATTTATTTTTTTATTGCCCAACAGATACAGTACATTAAATAAAAAGGTAGTAAAATCAGTTTAAAAGTAACACAAAATTGGTACATATTGGACAAACAAATTAAAAACTGTAACAAAAAATAAAGTAGCTCCAGTTATTCAATAAAACAATCAAAATTTCGGCATTGTATTGTACGTTATGATATGACTTATATAATTTATACAATGGAGGGTTGCTGTGATGAGAAGTATGGAGAGTGCTCATGATTTGAAAATAATTAATAAATTATTTCTAGCTCTGTGATATTTCGACTTACGTTACGTAAGTACGTCAAAAAATGCACATTAAAACAACTATTTCTCAGGCAAATACCCCGCCAGACATTAAATTACTTAATGTGTTATTTTTAAGCCAATATAAATGTTTGTTGAGGCAATTATGAGATCATTTTGACCATTTTTAGAGGTTTTGTTAGCAGTAATTAATAATAACGAAAATTCTGTTTAACTTTCCATAACCAAACTGATAATCATGTTTCGCAATGTGATTAATAAGAACATTTTGAAAAATATTTCATAACAGAAATTTATGTAAATAATTATATTTTCGACGCAGATTTTTTATTCCCAAAGTCCAGCAAAATTTCAGTCCGAATTATTGACTCGAATTAAAAAAATAAAAAAAATAATCTAAAACTGCTGTAGGGCTGTTGTTTGTACTTGCTGTACTGTACAACCCCTAAACGACACCCTCTATTTGGGATATTTTCGAGCTGGCCGACAGATTTGACTCGAATTAAAAAAATCCAAAAAAAATCAAAAACTGCTGTAGGGCTAATTTAATTACATTAATCTCTTAATTAGACTCCGGGCAGTAAGACAATATCAGTTGTTTGTACTTGCAGTACCGTACAACCCCTCCAGAGCACCCTCAATTTGGATTATTTTCGAGCTGGCTGACAGATTAGATTCGAAAAAAAAAAAAAAAAACTGCTGAAGGGCAAATTTAACTATATCGATTACTTAATATGACTTCGGGCTCTAAAATAACATTTTTTTTATATCTATCTTACTCTCCAACCGTTCGATGATACCCTCAGTTTTGGTTATATTGAACAGAGTCGACAGATTTTACTGCAATAAAAGAATGCTTGAATGGCGAAATTTTCTCTGTCTGGTTTGTTACTCATAACTGCAAAGACCTGTCGAAAATTGAAAAATCTAGGCAAGTGATCAAAGAAGTCAAAACTCCCTAAAATGCACACATCATGAAATATTTAGAGCTAGGAAGACGTCTCTCTGAAGATGCTTTCCTCCCTTATTTCGACATGCCCCAACGTTATATTAACGCAGTGGCTGTCGCGAAATTTATAAAACATTTTTTAATTCCATTGTTTCCATTTAAAATTAAACTTTTTACACTTGGAAATATTAAAACAAAGAAAGAAAATCTAAAGACCTTCTTTACCGGTTAGGGGTGCCCTCAGTTTTTTTCAGAATGCCGACATATGAAACTGTAAAAAAACGTATTAACATAAACTTACTATGTAACAATACATACATAAACATCTTTATTTCTGAGATTGGAATACACAATTACAATACAATATCTAACAATACACTAACGTTCACAATATATTTCCAACTCTGAAACTGGCTATCGACCAGTGGTCTTTCAGTCTTGTAAAAGATATTTGTATAATATAATACGGTATATAATTTGAGGTTGTTCTTTCATAGGCTATCGACCCGAGGTCTTTCTGCCTCTACGTTATATTTATTTGTAATCTCAAAATCTAAGTATACAGATTAATTATTTATAAAACGCGTTTTAACTGTGACGATAAAGAGTAACGTGCACTTTAAATAACGTTATATTTAACGTACATTTAATTTATTATTATTAGCGGAATAAGATTCATTATCAAGCTTGCAGTAATTAGTGTGCCCGGCGCATTCACCATGGCGGAGGCGCTCTGATCCAACGGCCTGAATGAACAAATAATAATAAAAATATCAATGGCCATACAATTACAAATTACAATATGGAATTAACTAATTGTATATCCATTGATAACGATCACTACGTAAATTCGGTGTAAAATAAATATCCAGTGAATAAAAGTGTACCACCTTTTATTTCATAAAAGAAATTTTAAGTAACTTGCTTAAAACTATCAACTTAATTTAAACTTGGTTATTATAATGTAGTAATATTTTATTCCTTTCTTCACTTTTTTATTTTTATCACTATATGTACATTTTAAGCACAACGTGCTCTTTTTCAATAGTTTTATGTAAAATTGACAAATAAATTGGTTATTGTTTCATTACTTTTTTTATTTAGAAAAAGTTACTAGTTTCGGTTAGACGATAATTTTCAAAGTTATTACAAAAATAAAATAAATAATGTGTGTTTTATAACTAAAGGGGATTAAATCCTTACCTAATTAATGGGACGCAAAGTGAAGAGCAGCGGGGTAGATTGGCTTTTTATAAACCGATTAATTTTGCTTATTGAATAAAAATTAATTTAAATTTAATTAATTACAATAACATAAAAAAGATTGTATTCTGTAATTATCCCGATTTTTTTTTTTTCAATTCTCAATAAGAATTATTAAAATCACCTCTAATTGTTAAAGAGTGTTCAATAATCAGCCGGCGTTGTGCAATTAGACCAATTTACCTCATGAGGAAGCGTTTCAGTCGGTTTGTAGCGCGTTTAATTGCATTCAAGTTCCTCCTCGATGGTAAAGAGCCGAGCACGCGAGTGCCGGGGTATTCGACAGCAGAAGCAGAACAAGGGCGCTAAAAGAGTCTGCTGACCGTCTCCGACCCGTCTTAGTTCCCAGAATTCTGTTACCAGGTATGCCATGCCATACCATCTCGAGAGCGAGAGAGAATAGCGAGCGCCGCTCTGAAATCTGAGGCCGTTTTAACAAGCCGCCCTAATTATGGATTTTATATGTGTGTATTTTGATTTAATTAAAACTATCGTGTTTTTTTAGTTCGATTTTTTTTAAATTAAATATTTTTAATTTAATTTAAATAACTGTGATCAAGTCAATGAATACTCTTTTCAATTAAAAATAAATAAATAAATACAACAGTTTTTTTTACTGGATAATAAAGTCTGGAGAAATTTGTAATATTGTTTTATAGCTTTGTATTTGTATAAATTAAATAAAAATAATTTGAAAATAATTAATAATCATAATAAATGGCCATCACTAGTTATCCATACGCTAGATGAATGATGCCTGAACATTTTATTGGATAATTATTAAATTATTTCCTCTTTAGCTTCTATGATATTTTTAACTTACGATACGTAAGAACCTTAAAACAAATGCGCATTAGAACAACTACTTCTCGGGAATGTACTCCGCCAGACATTGAATTACATAACGGACGTGTCGAAATGATTTTTTGCAGAAAACAAATTAAAAGCTAGTGTGGCTTTATTAAAATCCGAGTTGAAAAGATTTTTCACCGAAAAAAGCTTTGTATTTGTATTAAAAGTTTATGAAAACGTCCATAGGAAAATTATCTAGAAAGTTTAAGATTTGAATAATAAATTTAATAAACACTAATAATTTTTATTTTAAATCACTTTTGATGGGTAGATTTAATTTAAACTCTCAGTTTTGTTTCACTTATTTCCTTTATTCAGCGACTAGTTTCAGTCAAGCGACCATTATCAAGCTGTTACAGTTTTCTTACTAACTAATTACATAAATGCCGTTTTTTTTTTAATTTATACCTTAAGGGACTAAGGCGTCGGCGTGAGGAGGGATTCTTTACTAAATTATTATGGCGCAATTTTAGAAACACGACATTTTTTGATAAATTCCTAATATCATAGCTTTTACAATTTTTCCATTGGATAATTGTTTAAACATGGCGAACACGTAATTATTTGGACAGAAGCCAACTGAGAGAGAGAGAAGGTACCTAAATAGAGAAATCTCAGGCACGCCTCGACCAACCAGACCACACCTATTTTCAACAAAAAAAATTGTTGTTAAACGCCGAGCCGCCGATTGGTCGAAATCAATTTTTACGATCATCATTAAAAAAAAATATATACACACAATTCGAAATGAAATTGTTGGTATCCACCATTGTGTATGTGTGCGGTGTTGGCAAGGCCGTTCCTTCCAATTGGAAATGTCACCTGTGTCTCACAAACATGCATGCACAATTTTTATCATTATTCTTATTAAATAATTATGCGGAGTTGCGCCATTCGTTTTATAATGTTACTCCCCGGCACGGCGCACGTTCTCATTGGAATACCGCATTTATAAATAGCTCACAATAATTTAATTATTTTTCACGTTGTGCGTGGGCGGCGCCCGGTTTTGCGCTATGCAATGCGCTTCCCGGAAAAATTCGCGCTACTTCATCGCTAAGTTATTTATTCAAATCGCTTTCGAGAATTCCGCGTTCGCCGCACAGCACAAGCCAAACTCATTCCTCTGAAGTAATATCTATTTTTTTTTGCAAATCTATGTGTTTACCATTCGGGAAATCTATAGGAGTATTTTTGTCGAATTCCAATTACCGAAATATTTCCAATTTTAATGTGAAGGGCTATTCAAGTTCGTGATTTGAAAATGAGAAAATGAACGATTTCGTAAAATGGCAAAAAATTAATCTTGAGATTTAATACAAGGGCTGTATGATAAGTACCCGTGTTAGACAAGAAAATGCATATACAGGGTGTCCCACTGAGAACGCACATTAAATTTCGGATTGATTATCTCTCTCGGGTTTATTTCTATTAGTCTTTCTAGGGTTTTGAGTAAATAGAAGATGGATTTATGATTACCCTTCCTTTCTCCAAATAGTCGGTGAAGATGTTGCCTTGCGAATCCCAAAAAACGGTGGCAATAACTTTTCCGAACGATGGAACCGTTTTCGCCTTCTTTGGAGCAGTTCCAATCGGGTGAAATACACTGTTTTGGCTGTTCTTTCATTTCTGGTGTATAGTGATAGATCCATGATTCGTCAACAGTCACGAAACGCCGTAGAAACTTTCGGATTGCGTTTAAATATGTCAAATAAAAGCCTCAGCCATCGATTAATAGACTTTGATTAAAACACTTGGTTTGTTTCACTGATTTTTTATTTTTACTCCGACTATTACTTAGTATTTGAACCTATCCATTTCATCCATTGATGTTTATTTTATTTGTATTCGTTCTGTATATTTAAAATAATCATGATCAATCATAATAATAATAATATAATCCTCTCGCATCCTATGTGGATTACAGCAAGTTTTGGTCCGCTGATCTAGGTGATGGTGGTCAAACGGCACGATACGATCGCGATTACTCAAACAGAATCCATTAGTTCCTGGATTTGAAAAATAATTAAAAAAATCTCCAATCGGAATTTCCCGGCTTGGATCAACATTCAAAACACTGTTTCGTGTCCCCCGCTCCTTCTCTTTCCCCCGTTGTTTCCATTCAATCGGGCCGTGCATGCATCGACATTAATTATGTAATGAACTTTATACACTGGTGATTCATCCTTTCGTTTCGCAATAGCAATTACATCTCCCGGAGCAATTACGGAGCCGTCTGCAATCGCAATCGCAACATGGCCGATATTATATCGGTGGATTGGCGGAAAGGAGTCTGCTGGCTTGTGTGTGTGTGTGTGTGTGTGTGCGAGTGCATGCTAATTAGGGATGTGGCTAAATATATTTTACAACACTCCGCCGCTGTGCTAATGAAATTAATTATATTCGTATTAAAACCAAGATCCGTAAAACATAATTAAATATAACTAACCCAAATTGGTTCTGAACGGTCGTGCTCGCGCCAGCGCCTGCGTTTATGGTTTTCACTATCTGCATCGGATTTCAGATATATTCTAATAAAGCCCAAAAAATGTTAAGATGTAATTTTGTGGAGCAAAGTGCCATTATTTTTTTAATATCTTTTAAAAATAAATACAAAAATTGGAAACGTCAAAAATCCTAAAAATTCCATTTTATGGAAAATTTCTAACGTAATCTTGAATTTTTGCGATCGATATATAAACATACTCTAAATAGTACAACTTTCTCATAATTTAAGCCACCCTGTCTCTTTTACCCTTTTCAAGTTACCAGGTGGAAATGCGCTTCGTCCGAAAAGATGATTTTTCGAACAAAATCGTTGTCATTATTAAGTTGGTCTAAGGCCCACACAGCGAACTGATACCGAAACGGATGGTCATTTGCTTTCAATTCGTGACTCATCTGGACCTTGTAGGCAAATAATCCCAGGTTTTTGTGTAGTATTCTCCGCAGGCTAGTTCGGCTCATTTTAATAAATGAAATACTTTTTATTGTTATCATTAAATAACAATTAACATGGTTCGGCTGATGTCTAGTTGCTGCGACCGTCATCGAGTTGAGGTCGTTGGGTTTTCTGCCAGACTATGGGCCACAGCCTCAATATTCTCGGTGTGACCACTTCTGTTATCCACCAATATCGCTGTCTCTTGAAGAACTTACTCCACCTTCGGTGGGCGCTTTATTACAGCTCATTTTTCAAAATTCGCACCGTTTGGGCCGCACAACACTCACTTTAGAAATATATTTTCAATATTTCAAAACACCCCTCAAGCGAAAACATGTTTGTTTCATAAATGGGGGACTATTACTGACTGAACTGTCAAAATTTGACATCTGTAGCTTGCTTAGACGAAATTTAAAAATGTGCCAATATATAGCCCACCATTTAGTAACGTGTGATGGTGACCAAAACTGATTAAGATGAGTAAAGTGATGTGTAATTAATAACATATCATCTGCAAATTGCATAAGATAAGATCAATGAGACTTTATTAACCTGATGAAACTCCATAATATGCTATTTCTAAAGAAAAGTATGTTTTTTAAAATTCACACAAATGTTTATTGTAGTGACACTGCTACACAGAGTGGCATCATCAGCATAAACATGTGTGTGAAACTAAAAAAAAAATATTGTTTATTTAAAAATATAAGCAAAATGATTTAGTTTTTGTGGATTGATATTTGAACAAAAATAACGTAATTGGAATAATGATAAAAAATAAAACTGCAAGGGCGGAAAATACAGTGGAAACAACACGCAGTAATGTGTGCGTTGTTTTCTAGAGGCCGATTTGAAGAGTTGGTGAGATTCGAGAACGGAATCAGTGCGTGGCACACAATGGGCAAGCGAAAATATTAAATTACTGAATAATCTTTGTAAACTATCAATCATAAAAGGATCTAAATTGCCATCGGCTAGATAGTTAAGGTTTATCTGCCTTCTCAAAGATTATTTTTGTTATAAATAATTGATTTAATTAAATGAAGAATTAAGCCCATAAATCGAAATTAATAATATTTTTGTCATTGCGGAATGCCGTTTCTTATAAATAATATAAGATGCAAGTGTATGAAATAAATTGTGTGTGATGTAAAGGAGGAAAGAAGGAAAGAAAGAACGAAAAAAAAAAAGGTTGGTATCGTAAAGTAAATGTGAGAATTGAAAAGAATGCAGTTGGTTGTTTGGTTGCTCCTGGCATTGAATGTAGATTTGGGCTGGGTGATTCTTGGAAGGCGTCAAAGCGGCCGCATATCTTCACTAAAAGTGGCCACTGGCCACCAGGACCGCCATTCTGCCATGCCTTCACTGCACCGGCACATTCCCGTTCTCCATAATACAAAATAAAAACAACAACAACGGGAAAAACAAAATAAAATAAAATGGGGCATTATTTTGTTTTCCTCTTTGTTTCGCCAAATATTTAATTCGGGATTTTGTAGAGGAGATCGACAAATTTTGATTTGGCGCTGGGCTGGCGATGCAAATCCTCGGGATTTTTTTGAAAGGAAAAGGAAAGACGTCGGCGCTCTCGTGGTAAATTAAAAGCGGCGCAAAGGCGACCGATTATAGACGATATTGGATCTGATAACGTTAATTGACAGGGCCGGACTCGCCTGGTCCGAAAGAAGAATGCTGTTCGGCTGCTCGCCTGCTCTTAACTGTTAACGGTGCCAATGCATCTTCCACTCATTATTACACGCGGGCTTTTTACGGTCTTTTTTTTTTTTCGTCGTCTTCTTCTTCTTCGACACGGGTCGCTATTGGCGCTAGATTTTTATGAAGTATCATTTATTCTGAATGAAAACGTCGCTTGCCGGCCGGAGGAGTGAATGGAATGGACTGAAATTACCGAAACGATCAGACAGAATGACCTGCCGCACCCAATCACTTTTATTATTATTATTTTATCTAATTCAGCATTTATATTGAAGCATCCCTAAAAATTCGATTCACTTGTTTCAATTAAACTACTACTAGGTTTTTTTTTACCACTTTTTATTAAAAAAAAAACACTTAGCTAATAATAAGATTTCGCTCATAATTTTTAGATTCAATTCAATTTATGATTACAATATTTTCCCTTGAACAAGCAAGGAAATGATTCGTAAGAATCTATTTAGAGATTCACAAAAATTGCTAACAAAATTATTTCGAACTAACGCAATGATTTTTTTTAATTTCGCCATTTTTTCTCTCTCTCTCTCTCTTTTCGAAAAAAAAAATCCGTGTCATTTCACTGAAAGAAACAACAAACCAAACCAAAACCGAAAAGGAAAGAAATTTAAACAGTCGAACGAAGGCGTGTTCTTTGGTTTCCGAATATGGCAATCCTGTCGGAAACCGGTACGTTTGATTGTGCCATTGGTGGCTCAACGGCAATTCGGAATCTAATATTAAAAACGATGGTGGTTTTATTGGTCGGAGGAATTCACACGCATCGCGCCCTCCGGGCGTTATTTACACGGGACCGTTCTTCTTCACAAGTGCGTAATGGTAATGAGGAGGAGGATGAAGTAATCAAGAGTAATTACCGATAATTGACACGCGCACGTAGGATGTTGTCGCAGAGGTGTGAGAGACATCATTTTTCTTAGCAGTGGTAAACCGGTGATTGTTTGAACGAAGGCATTTAATAGTCTAATTGAAAATTCAACATTATTAATATAAATGTTTTTAAAATATTTTTTTTTCCAATGAAATTATTTTCATGAAATATTTGACTGAGAAACTTATACAGAAAATACACAATGTAGTGGAAACTTCAGTGGTTTAAAATGAAACTCGCTGAAAAATCAATGATATGAACAATATTTCGCAATATAAAGCCTATTTAAGTCTTGTAACGTTTTAGGAAAATATCGATATCTAAGGATCAACTCCCATGCAATCGAAACTTTACACAGACACTAAAGTAGAGCTTGAGAACCGTTTGCCACTTGGTAAAACTAATCTGATAATAAAGTATCCACACAAAATACCAACTATAATCACAGATACAGCCAGGAGTGGACAGCAAAAACATAATATCATACGAAGAGCATGATGCGCACACTATTAAAAAAGTTGTGAGTTTTAGAACTCAGAAATTTAGTTTTTTTTGATAGTACAGTTGAACTAGTTGGGAATTTCCAGCCTCACTTAGTTTTTCAAAGGTCGATTAAAAGAGTTGGCGACGAAATGGGCACTACAAGGGTGGAAATTTCATTAGAAACACGCACACATACTCTGCAAATTTCAATTAAAATAGTGGGCACTACAATGGCCGTACCATCACTGGATCGATTGAAAGTATTTACACACTACAAGGGCGGACATTTCTTCAGAAACTTGACGGATGTTTCTGTGAGTTTCAGTTGTCGAGAAAAGTAAACACTGCAAGGGCGAATATTTCATTGGAAATATACAAACACTGCGGGGGTCGATTGAAAAATTTGGCTAGAAAATGAACACTACAAGGGCGGAATCGATTAAACAAGTTGACGAGAAAATACACATTACAAGGGCGGACATTTCATCTGAAACACCCGCCCACACTCTGCGAGTTTAAATTAAAATACTTGTCGAGAAAATAGACACTACAAGGGCGGAAATTTCATTGGAAATATACACATAGAGCGGGGTTCGATTGAAAAAAATTGCGTTTGATCCAGCGTTGCCAAATGTATAGTTCTTTTAAGTGGTCCGTGAGGCTTCAGGAAGGACCGTGTAACTTATTTTCGTTAATATTTTTATCTAAAAATTAGTCAAAGAGTCACGCTACCTAAAACTTTTCACTCATTTTCTGTACACCTTGTATTTATTTATGTATTATGTAATTTATGATAGACTCCATCCTTCTTAAATGATAAAAACTTCAGAAACCTTCTATGAATTCTGTCGAGGCTAGAGCACTGGTTTGCATTTCTTCCAATTAAATTGTCTCGTAATTCGTTATTCTGTTGGGCAATAAAGTTTATATTAATATCAAGTTATCGTAATTCCAAGAATGGTATCAACAAAGGTTCAATCTGCGATATCCAATGCTTAAGGCGCAAATGACGAAAAATATTGAAGCACAATAAAAACTTATAAAATTTATCCACTTAAAAAAAACAAGTATTTCTTTAAGCATAATTATCAGATAAGCGTTTGCTTAACCACCCATATGCGCGCAATTTATCTCACACACATTTTTCCCGTCTCGCTTTTCTTTATATATATATATATATTTCACTTGAACGCGATAAGTGGGTAAAGTTCTTTCACCCGATATAATTATTTATATGACTTACATAACGCGATGATTGGATCGAATTTCTCTAATTTAATTTACACTTATTAGAAGTCGCGGCAATTACTTTATCCGACAACTGATAGCTTAAGTGCGAGACTCACATCCGAGGCGCGTTATTAATTAAGCGTAATCGCGGCACATCAACCCCCCATCTAGATGTGTAATTGATAAATTACGAAACGGGAAAGTTCCGAGAGATGGAAAGTTTCGAGCGTAATGCGGTTATAAATTATTTGACAGATTTAGAAACGAAAAAAAAAAAATACGTAAATATTATTTTTTACTCTCTATAGAAAAATGATTGCTATTAAATATTAATAACATTGTGTTTGAAAATGTATAAAATTGCAGAAAAGGAAGAAAAGGCTGTATACCTTTTTTTTTTCGTTTTCTTTTTGTCAATTTTCAAAAATTAGGCGAAACAATTAATATTCCACACACGGTAATTATTTTCTTTTTTTTTTTCTGGTTGAAATTATTGAAATGCAAGAATGCCGACAATGCGGCGTTTGTGTTGATCATTCGAATTGCAAGAATTCAATTTGACATTCGCTGGGAACGTGACGCGATTATCCGATTCGGAGTTGGAAAGTTTTAAACGGAGATCGTAAAATATAATTTATGGGCGATCCGGCCAGGAAATTCGAGAAAATTCCGCTACCACTGAAATTCAAACCAGGGGAACAGGAACCGGCGACGGGGATGCGTTTTCCATTGGTTTTCCCCAACACTCGCGGAAACGTCCACTGAAATCAACAGGTGTGTTGTTGTTTCTTATACAAATGCTCTTTACAATTACGGTTTTTGTCGTGATGAGTAAAATTGTGTATTTCAGAAAATTAACCGAATACAAAATAATTAAAAATAAAACACTTTGTATTCAATAAAAATGATTTGAAAATAATTAATAAATTATTTTGAAATCATTTTTATTTAATATATTTAAATAACTGTGACCAAGTGAATGAATAAATACTCTTTTCTATTTACACTTTGTATTCCTTTTTTTTCACTTATTTGAAGAAAGTGAAGAAAGGAATAAAAAATATTTTTAATTGTTCAAATATCTTCACGTATTCTAGGCATGATTTGTTCAATTTAGTCTTCTAAATTTATTTACAAGAATCACCAATATTCGAGTTTTACATTGATTAAAAAAATAATAAAAAATAACGAAAACACTTTTTAAACATTTTTTTTTTTTTTTTTGGATTAATAATGAAGTTATAATGAGACATTTGAATACATAAAGCGCGGTTTATAATGAATCAGCGTCTTGTTAATGGCCATAAAAGCAATGGCTAATTACGAAGTAAGGCCCCCCTTTTTCAATGGTACCACGCGAAGGGAAATAAGGGCAATTAATTAATATTGCAAGTTGGAGCGTGGAGAATTAATTATCATTATTTATGGGCATGTAAATCGGAAAGTGATACCAATTATCCCAAGTTATATATATATATACATATATATATATTATATATGTGCATAAATAGAGAGTGTCTGTCTGCCTAACGTGAAATCGGTCAATTGCCGCTTTAACGGTTTTGGGTGGAGTGAAATTAACAACGGCTTTTTACGGATTATTGGAATACGTTCGTTTTTTAATACAATTGCAAATTTTCTTAAACAAATCTATGCATTAAAAAAAACGTATTCCAAAAAACTGTAACATACCGTTGTTGAATTCGCTCCACCTATACCACTATTGGTCAAATGAAATTAACTATATGTAATAATAATACATGGCGGAAAGGCCAACGGCCGATAGCCAATTGGTAAAAGAATTAATTTTTATGTTAGTTAATTATTATATTTATTTATTATTATTGCTTTGTTAAAAACAAATCTGCCAATAAAGATTTTTATATATAGATAATACACTTTAAAATCTTTCTTCAGATAATTTACTTTATCTCCAATATACACTCGTGGAAAATATCTGGAGAGGAAGAAAATGTCTGTTACTATAAAAAACATTTAAACTTTGTTTTGTATAACACTTTATTTTTACTTGTGACTGCAGTTTCGGCAAATCCAGCAAGACATTATCAAACATTAAGTATGTATCATGGTATCATGTTTGATAATGGCAAGGTGAACTTGCCGGAACTGCAGTCACAAGTAAAAATAAAGTGTTGTATAAAACAAAGTTTAGAAGTATTTTCATTATCATAAAGTAAAAAGTGTTCGATTTATTTAAATTTAATTACAAAATATAACAAAGTAGAAGCCTCAACAAGTATAAAGTTAATGATTTCCTTCAAAAATGGTGTGAGAAACCAAAACTAGTCAGGAATAAAGTAATTTAAAATATCCTTACATAGATTAATATGTTTCACCAAGTGACCAATGAGAACATAATTCAAGTTAATGATATTTTTCCTATGGTTTGAATTAAAAAGCATTACAAGCTTCAATGAAAATAAATTCTTGACTGTATCTATATTTTTTAAATAATCGACGTTAAGGTTTTTACTTGATGAAACTTCATAATACACTGTTTGTAAATAAAAAAGAAGGTTTTTTTAAGTTTTTTTAAGTTTCACATTATTTTTTTTTTATTGTAGAGACACTGCTAAAATTGTTTCGCCAATTAGATGATTATATATATATATATATATATATTTTTTTTTATTGAATTAATATTTAAAGTGATAGTGAGGTATGTATTTGTGGTGATGGTGTAACGTCGCAACGATTTAAATTAGAATTCGTGTAGGAATAAATGAATGTTTAACATCGGTGAACTGTTTGGTCATTGACAGATAATTAACGCCCTGCATAACTGGCAGGCAGGCAGGCAACAGCGCGCCATTCTTTAACTTTTAAATGACCCTCATGGGAATGAGACCGCGCGAGCGATCCTCTTCCACCTTCTGCCTTTGCCTTCTAGATATCGGCGAAACAATGAATAATTCAACGGATTATTTCCCAGGCGCCCTTATGCCACATTTTCGATTTTAATTTCGTAGGTGATAACACACCGAAATACAGCTGTCCGTCATTTATTTGTCGGCGTTATTGTTTCGATAATTTTTGGCGATGTTTACGGAGAGGAGGAGAGCTGTGTCGAGAGGTTAGTCCTGCAGGTGCGAGAGGAGAGCGCATTCCTAAGCGGTGTGAGATCACGACCGTCTGGTCAAGGTACGAGGTACGAGTGGCCGGCCACATTCCTCACCCAAGTTGACCCTTCTGCTTCACAGGCTCCGCACGAGCTCCTGCTGCTACTCAAACTAGTTGCATTATTTCTTACAAGATAACTCTTATTTGGTTACCGGACGACTTCAGGACTGCACTTTGCGATTGTCGAGCCGAGTCCTCTCCGGTGCGCGCTCGTGCACATTCCCTTCCCACCGTTTGCGATTCGCGAAAATACCGCTTTTTGTTCAAATTACAACAACAACAAAAAATACAATATATATCCACTATATAAAAAAAATATTTGATTAGGCAAATATTTCGAATTCATATTTAGCATGGCTTATTTTTTTTTAAATCTTGTTTAATAATAACAATATTATATTTCTTTTAGCTCGAATTGAACGAAATGAACGTTCACCACATGTGGTTTCAGCAGGACGGCGCTACATGCAATACAGAGAACGCCACGATAGACATTTTGCATGTCGAACACAACAAATTACACAACAAATTACCAAACCTGACGCTCAACTTTATAAAAATATAAAATAAATTGATAACGTCATTCATTTGTAACTTAGAAAGCCACACTTTTTTTCCGTTTGTACCTAAAGTGTTAAGTTTTGTAACAAGGGGGTGAATTTTTGTCCAGCACTCAATTTTAATATTTTTTAAATCTAAAAATGAGAATACAAAGCGCTTCAATAGTACCTGTTTGCACCTCTTTAATTTGTAGTTCAGAAAAAAAATCCGTTTTGGATAAATCGTACATTTTTCATTTTACTTTTCAAGGTATCCGAATGAAACAAATTGCATTATTTTATTATTTCTGTTTTGTACTTTTAGATTTAAAAAAAATTAAAGTTGAGCGCTGACCATAAAGTCACCCCTTGTTACAAAACGATTTAACCCTTTAAGTACAAATTAAAAAAAATGTGGTTTTCTAAAGTACAACAGTTTTTTTATTTTTTTAAAAGGTTCACATCGGTGACCAGATTGCAGTCTTTCTGCCCTGTTTTGAATTTATGGTGATGTGCAATAAAAAAAGTCTGTGCTGGTGTGAACGTATTCTACGAAGATTTAAGTTGTTCTTAAAAAATATCCAGAAAACGATACTTTTCTATTAAATATTGTACATTTATTACTGCCCAACACTATGTTGGAGCAATTTATTATATATTAGTATGATTATATTTAATAAAGTATTCATCCACCATTCATCTAGCGTGTGGATAACTGGTAATGGCAAAAGATGGCGCTTACGCAATCTTTCCAATTAGTATGATTATATATAAAAGAAGGTCTTATTTCTGAACTTCGTATAGATTGTTCACTAGTGGCATCTTTTCAGTAAATCGTATTTAATGAATAGATTAACTTACATTGATGATTGTATATATTAGGAAAATAATATTATTTCGTTTATTTGTTCAATTGAGATTTAAATCTCTCAAACAATCCTACACGTTAGAATTGAAGCAACGTGTGCAATTTATATTGAACGCCAAAACAAACAATTAATTTATTAGGTGACTATAATTTTCAAACCATAAGTAAGACTTCGCTCAAGAAAAATTACCGAAAAATTAATTATTATACAAAGGAAGAAAATACCTTTTATTTTTGTTATTTTTAATTTTTTATATGAATATTTTGTTAAATTATTCTGTAATAGGGCTTTTCGTCTGTTGTGGAATGAAGTTTATTATTATTATTATTATAAATAGTGTTTTTATTTATGATCAATAATATATAAAGAGGTAGAAGCCTCTATAGTCAGTGAATTAAACAACGAAAAAGGTCGCTAAAACGGGACGATCGCTATTATTCTTATTAGCTTAACCTGGAATGTAGGAGTCCGTCCGTCCGTCCGCACTCGCATATTTAGTAATAACGAATAATTTCACTTCTTTTTAATCAAGTAATAACTGTGTGAAGTTGTGCACGTCGCATTTCTCAGACGGAGTGAAACTAAAACTGCATGTTCTATTATAATAGATAAAACGATCGGCGCGCGGTGGAGGAGCAGGAGGAGGGAGCGAAACAACGGTACATCTCCTCTTTGCATTCGCATCTTGTCTTTTTTCCAGCCGCTCCGCATTGCCATTTTATTCACATGATTTGGCCGTGCATAAATTATTTCGCTTCAAATTTTAATCACACGGGAATTACCTCGCGTTTGCTCCAATGCGATAAATAATGAAATTTTTAATGCCTCCTTTAATAACAATTAGTCTAGTTAGGCATGCTCATTTTAATATCGTGATTTATTGGTTCATGTACAAAAAAAAATATGAGTACTAAAATTGTGGGAAAGTAAGAAAAAAATCATACAAGGAAGTGTTTCATTTTTATGTTCACACTTTTTTTTGTTGGTGTAAAATCTGCTGTTAAAATTAATGATCCTCTGAACTAATCATTATAATCGTAACTCGCGTGGACTGAACAATTCTGTCTATAAAAACAAGACATCAACGGGTTGCAATTTTTTCATTTTTCTAACTGCCAGACTATAGTAGTTTTTGAATACTTGGGACGTGTTACATTTGACAAAATCAAAAATTCGTTTGGGAAACGGTTACCAGCTGCTAGTAGAAATATATAAAAGTATTTTATGGAAAGGGCGATATAAAAGCTACATAATATGTTCGGATTCCGAACATTCGTGAAGAATGTGTCCAACGCTGTCAAGGATAAGACGTCCCATGAGCAGTGAGAGGCCCTAAACTAGTGAAGGGGCCCCGTTGAAATAAAATACATTACTGGATATTTAGGGTTATAAAACACACACATTTTGATTTCTGAAACAAAAACTAAGTGTGTGGTTTATTACCATAAATATTTATTTATTTATTCATACAATCAAAGGAAATTATATTCCAATAACAGATTGCAAAACTAAATTAAATCTAAATCTATATGATACGAGACAAAATGTTATGAATTACATATAAGATCTATAAAATAAAAATATTTCACCAAGTGTACGATGAGTCAACAATCAAAAGTATAATACATTACGTTAACGAAACACCCTGCATATAATAATATAGCCAAAAGTAGATTTACTTCTACTTCGGTTTTATTGATGAAAAAAATACAGTATAATTATTTAAACGTATTTGCATTGAATTGATTGTCTTGCAAAGTACATTCATTTAAAAATAATTCTGTCTCGTTTGGAAATGCACGGGCTCCCAAAAAAAAGAAAAAACGTGCGTCTCTTTTCTCTTTTGGAAAATACGAGATCGATGATGGAACGGCAATAAAATGTTTATTAGGAATGCGACCTTGATGCTATTCAAAATATGTAGGTTATATTACAAATGGGACGCTCGACTATTAAATATTACAGCCATCCGATTCTTCGAATGCCAGCGCCGGCCCGTATTTTATATTTTTGGAACGTTTTTCTTTTCGGCCGTCAGAAAACAAACAGCGTGTTTATCATCCTCGCTGTGTCTTCGACTTGCACTTGTTTTACCCTTACTTACTTGATTTGAGATTTTTCCCAATTTTCATATGAAAGAAATTTAAGTGTTGGTTATAGAGTATTCTAGTAAAACAATAAACCACGAGTTTTATAACATATTAAATATGTTTTACCAAGTGATAAATGAGAAACAAGTCTACAACATATGAAAGAAATTTATTTATGCTTGTGGTTATGTAAAAATGAGTTTTTATTATTACTTTATTATAAGCTGTAGAATAAATTAATAATGTTGAAAATTCTGATGAATGCTCATTTACTTAATTACTAACTGAATGAATCGTATACCTGTAACAAAAAAGAAATCAATAATTTTGAATGTTAAAAATTTCTGAGGAACGCGCCCAATATCATCAGAATTTTCAATAATATTGATTTTTTTAGATGTATGTAATTTATTCAGTTAGTAAAGTAATGTAATTCATGTTGCATGTGTTAAGATATATTTTGTAGTAGAGGATTAAAGATGACTAATGATAATAATAAGAAGGTGATATATGAGAATGGAATGGTTACGCAATGGCTTGGCAAAAGGTCTTATTAGAGGATGTAGTGGTTAACTGCTACTTCCACGGGAAGCGCCTTTCCTCATTGAAACGCAACATAGCAGACTCCCCACGCAGACGAGCGTCGACCTCCTACAACTACAGCATGGGCACAGCACAACGCACACAAACACGAATATCCCTTTCGTAAAGTAGAACTGGAGCTGAAGTGAAACTGGGACGGAGGCCCGAGCGGGCGAGCGGTCGGACGAGGCAGCACAGCAGACATGTCAGCTGATTAATTTGGAATATGTGCGCGGATAAGTAATTAAAGGTCCGCATTCCAGCGGTTGATTATTTGAGAAAATGTATAGAAGAAGAAAGAGGGAGGAGGAGTGAGCAAGAGCAAGAGGAAGAGCTGCGGCTGGTACGCCTGGCCATGCGGCCGGCGGTCGCAGTCGGCCGTCGGCCGATCGGCGGTTGGTCGCTGAGGATGATGAGAGTGCGTGGAATGCGTTATGGCGAGGTGTGGGGTTTGGTTCCCAGAAGCGCGGACAGTTAGAATGACATGTGCAACGGTCGTCGACCCTCGCAGGATTCCAATCCTGCTGCTGACCATACTGTCATTCCAGGACAGCGGGAGTGCCACTCCACTTCTCCGACTCTCGAATACTCTCCTCCTCGTCGTGTTGCTATCTGCCCGCTCTTACCTAGACTTCCAATTCGAGACAATGTCCTCTCTTTTCTTTCTTTCCTTCTTTCTTTTCTTCCTGTTGCTAATTGTTTCACAAACACGCTCTAATACAGTTCTCGCATTCTTTACTTTCACACCTTCAATACGGTTACTTCTGTTTTCGTTTCTCTCTACAAATTCCACAACTGGATATTACCAAAATCTAAAAAAAAACTTATATTAGAATATAAATTATCTTTCTAAGGGAAATAATCCATACAACCAAAAAATTAAAATGAAACATTTTATTTGGTTCTCATTAATCACTTGAAACTTCTGAACTGACGAGGGATAGATCCCGAAACTCATTTCTGCAGATGACCTTATTTTAAGTAACGTTCTTTTTTTGTTTTTTATACTGAATTTTCCTCGGATCAAAAATTGTTGCATGATGGAATATTTTATTGATATGCAACAGCAGGTTTATAGTTCAATGTCTGGCGTGGTATTTGCCCGGGAAGTAGTTGTTTTAATGTGCATTTGTTTATTGTACTTACGTAACGTAAGTCAAAAGTTACAGAGCTATTTTTTTATTTAATTTAAATTACTATTCATTATATTAAAACATTACCCACTTTACTTGTGTCTTGTCTTATTAGTTGTTCTTTAGGTCCATTAGATTTAAATATGGGTTAGAATTCCCTGCTTCTAAAAATGTTCAACATTAATCTGGACCTTAATCTAGAGTCCACATTAATCTCACGTCCACACCACACGGGCATTGGGTCACAAACGAGGTAATAAACCAAAAATCCGGGGCTTCTAGATTAAGGGTAGGTTAGGTACTAAGTAAGCATATATTTGTAAGTGAGTCAACATTAATCAATAGAATAAACAACAAGTGTGCACTTGTTCCTTTATGAATCTCCCACGAGACCATACAGGACCAAAGCATTTAAGCAAATGCGCCATCTTGTTGGTAGACACCAGATTTCCCTTGGCTTTACTAAAAAAATCTTCTATCATCATCATGGTAGTCAGCGGAGGCCATGATAAACATTCTACAAAAACAATTGGAAAACACAAGGAAAAAAATAAGAAACACAGTAATAAACGAGATTCTAGTGAAGAAAGAAAGAAATGCATCACAAGAATATAAAAGATCGAGAGACCTGGAAGGAGTTTATGAAAAAAATAAAGGCGATTGATAAAACCCTACACCCATATGGCAGAAAGGGTAATTGAATATATATAAAAACTATTTGAGGGTATCAATATTATCTCTCGAAGAGGTGACAAGAATTGGTCACCATGTTCGTGCTCTACGTTTTTGTGAAGTTACTTCTACTTCGGTTTTATTGATGAAAAAAAATACAGTATAATTATTTAAACGTATTTGCATTGAACTGTTATCTCAAATTACAGTTCAATGCCAATAAGCCTTGATTAATAGAAACTCTTTTTACGGTTTTGTAGGAAGTGCACGTGCTCCGCAAGCACACATAGATCTTATTAGGCCTCTAATGCTTCTTACTGTCTATAGGGTATCTGAGACCATTTTTCAGCACAGCCAGTCCACTTCATCAAGGTAGGCTAGCAGTACCGAGGCAGGATCCCTGACTTTCGCCATTTCTGGCCATTCCTCGCACAGTATGAATTCTCTACCGAACTTTAGGGTTTGGGCAATATTAAAGAATATGTTCCGTGATTTCATCCCTCATATAACGCCCTCTACAATCTGGTTATTCTTAAAGAAAGAAAGAATAACCAGATTGTGGAGGGCGCTATATGAGGGATGAAATCGCGGAACATATTCTCGATACCTTTCTACCCTTTCAGTTGTAAGGCTGGTTGTGGATTGTGTTACTCTATTGGTTACAATTTCCAAATTTCTTTCCATTGTTTTCTGTTCACGGTTGACTTTCCCATTTATTTTATTTAATTTTCTGAGAAACTGCCGATGATCCTTTAATTTCTCGATAATGATTTTCCAATAGTAATAAAAGCGGTGATAATTCCTTTTATTACTATTAGAGACGTTGGAGAAGCTCGGGAGGGAGAGGGAAAAGAGAAAGGAGGGTGGTATTAGATTTTAGAATTTGAGACTATAAAGTGAGAGTGTAAAGGAGGGATGGTAATAAAGATCTTTTTTTTTACATAACTCGCAAATACATACATATGCAAAATTGTCTTATGTTGTTTTGTTTCTTTCAGAAATCTGGCAATCGGAATCGGAATCCAGAATTTCCCCGAAGGTCTCGCTGTCAGTTTACCGCTGCAGGCAGCAGGTTTTTCAACATGGAGAAGTTTATGGTATGTACTTATTTTTTATACTAGTTATGTCTACACACTAAACCCAAACATCAATTTCCCATTGCAAATTACCTCACCCAACAGTCTTTGAAGTAGCAGAGAGAGCAGCTCCTAAAAACTGGAGGTTGATCCAAAAGTCCAATTTTTTCCACTAATATCTCTGATTGGGAAAATGTTACTATACATAAATGTAGAATTTTGAACGTTTTTTAAGATATATTAAATATTATTATAAATCATTAAAAAGTAGCGACTCGAGAAAATATTATATTACGATGAAACTAAAATTAGACGATAAGCAAAAAAAAAAACAAAATGGTAATTACGTTCTCTCGCATACTTAAATTACAAAGGCAGTTGCAACAATGGGGTTGACATGATTTTTGTTAGAATTTTAAATTTCTCATTCACCAGCTTTAATTTCATCATAACTTAGCATTTTCTCCTGTCGCTACTTTTTTATGATTTTTTTGTTGATTAAAAACAAATAAAATGTCATTTATATACATATATATTTATATATATATCATTGCAAGTGCATCCAGTTCAAATGTTGAGCAGATACATTTTAATTTATAAAAGGTTTCTCACAATTTATGATCCATTCGTGTGAATTTAAAAAAAAAAGAAGAAACAAATTTTAATGAACCTGAGAAAATTTCCCGAACACATAACACATGTCGTTATGTTAATTGCCCGTGTTAACCACGATTTTTGAGATTAGAGGAGTCTTATTTATATACGCTCCAAGATGGGTTTCTCATTCAATTCCAATTCCATTCCAATCAATATAAATCCAAGCAAACGCCCCACGCAAAACAATCTTCAAACTCGGCCGCCATTTATTTATGAGCCGGAGCGCGCGTTCATGACTCTCTCGGCTCTCCGATGGTGAAATATGCGCCTGCCGCGAGATTACGTTACAAATAAAATGAAAAGAAATAATAAAAAAAATAAATAAATAAAAAAAGAGGCACGTAATTCAGTTCCTTTTGCGCGTATTCACATTATAAAGGCAGGCAAGATAAGGCCACCGAGTATTATATATTCCTGCCCCTGGAATCCAGGTCAACGACATGTGTACTGTGTACGAGGATCGAGAATGCGTGTGTGTGTTTTAATCAGCGTTTTGAAGATTATCTTATTATGAATGAATGAATTTTGTAAGATGTATTTACCATTATGCAACGACTGCTGCTTATTTGCGTTCGTGTTTAACATCGGCCAGTGGATAAAGGAGTGAAGAGGAAAAAAAACGAGATGTTTGATTTAGAAATTATCTGCGTTTCTACGCGGAATGTGCGAGGAAAGAAAAAAATAATAATAAGTACCTTTGGATTCTGTTATTAATTGAATCCGGTGCGGAGATTGGTGTCCTGCTGCGTGTTCGGACCGCTGCGAGGGTCTTACAAGCACTTCGCGACCCTGCAAGGCCGTTCCCACACTATTAGAAGACCCCTCTTGTCTTGTTTCGCCTTGCCTTGTCCACTTCACTACGTACTTACGCAACTAATAGATCTTATTACGCGTATCGTTTAAAAAAAGATTGGATATTAATAATAATAGCAACAGCCAAGAGTTTATTTAATCAATTATACGCAATTATTTAAATCAGTCATTTTTTTTTGTAGTGCTAGAAGAGAACGTTAACTTTCTGGTACATCTTGATAAAATAATATGAAATCACTTAACTTTGTTTTACCACTTTTATAAATAAAAGTTGTAAAACAAAGTTAAGTGTTTTAATATTATTTTAGAAAATAATGTATTTTTAAAACGACAAAAAAAAATCTGGTTGATGGCCCAAACAGACTAACACCTACAAAATATTGTTTTGTATTATCGCAAAAATTATTAAATTAAAAAAAATAGACGAAATGTTATCGCAAAATATATGGTTAAATAGTGAACTTTTCCTATCTAATTAAAAAAAAGATGTTTTTTTTTTTTAATATATTAAATGCAACAATATCATTTGAAATGGTTGATTTTGATTATTAAAAACTTTCTGGATGGTGTGGTGCTCATTCTATTCGATTATATCAGAAGAAATTGCAATTTAATAAGGCGCAATAGACGTCGCCAAAGCTTGATTGTGCCAATGAGAGAGTCCTTAGACTAATTAATTTATGTGACGTATTCACAACTGACCCCAGAAATAACTGGAATTAAGTACTCGTACAACCTGGCATAAATTTCGTAATGAGTTTCAATGAATACGCTGCAATAATTCAATATATCTAAATCAAAAATTAATGTAATTACGAGGGCAGTCCGAGAAGTACCCAGCCTAATAAAGAAAACACAAAAAGAAATGGGAAAAAATACCTTTATATCTCTACATATTTCCATATTAGCTTGATACACTTTTTCTATCGATGTTCGATAGCTTCAAAATAGCCATGAACCGCAGGCTCCACCAAGCCATTTTTTCAAGTTTGGAAACAGAAAATAATCTGAGGGGGGTAAATCTGTTAAATAAGGTACGCGAGGAAGCTATTCGAACTTTATATCATTGATTTTCGTCATCGCTATAACGAATGTGTGAACTGGTGCATTGTATTCATGAAACAAATTATTCTTTTTCGCTAAATGCAGCCGTTTTTTTTTTCTTGATTTCAATGCTGCAATAAGTACGCATAATACTCGCCGTTGATCGTTTTTCCTTTCCGAAGATAATCAATTAAAATTATCCTATGAGAATATTGCCTTCTTTAGAGCCGCTTCTGCCCTTTCAATCCATTGCTTTGAGTGTTCCTTCGTTTCCAGCATATAGTAATGTTTCATGCATGGTTATGAATAAACGCAAAAACTCGGCCTTATTGCTGTGAAACTTCGCCAAACACTCAATTGAAACATCCTCACGATGTTGTTTTTGTTCCACTGTGAGTACTTTTTCATGTCCAAATATGCGATGTACAGCACTTTTTGAAATATATTAAATAAAAATGATTTGAAAATAATTAATAAATTATTTCCACATTTAGCTCTGTGACTTTTGACTTACGCTACGTAAGTACGTTAAACGTTTGAAATACCTATAATATCTGCTAGTTCATGAACTTTCAGCGGACGCTTGTCCAATACCACTTTGTGGTCTTTTTTTCACCACTTCTGACGTAGTCACCTCATTTGGTCGACCGCTGCGATGTTCGTCTTGACCGCTCTTACGGCCTCGTCTAAATTCTGCCAGCCAGTATTTTACTGCGGCGTGCGAAGGAGCAGACTCCCCTAGTGTAGAAACTAGCTCCGTTTTAATATTGGTTGGACTGAGCCTTTCAAATAGAATTATGGTATCACATAACGAAGTCCAATTGTTTTTCATATTTACAAACGTTCACTATTAATGGCTTCCAAACAAATACTAAACAACGTAGCGTGGCCAAATTTCGCGCTTAAGTTTTATAAGGATGATACTTTCTACCGTTGTCATTATTTTCAAACAATTACCGCCATCTATATGACAGGCACCTCTTACACACAATATACCATGCCTTACCTTTTAACCATTTTACATGGTCCATATATCCACCTGTGTTTATAAATATAAACCCTAAATACTTAAACTCCGAAAAACCGTAATAGCCATCCCCATTTTATTAAATAACTGAGTATTTTTTAACAATTAAATAAAACACTTTAAAATTTATTCAGTATAATAATACTGAATACATTTACCGTGACTATAATTTGAAAAATGTACACTCGTCATTTTCAAACTAAAAGTTTGATAAGCGTAAATTGTTCAAACTTTAGTCACAATAAATTAATTTGGTATTATACAAACGTAGTTTAAAGTTTTTTTTTTTTTTAATAGTAAAGTAAAGTCATCTAAAACTTTTTTATTTATTTATTTATTTTTTGATCGAAGAAATATTTTCTGATCACATAAACATGAACCAATGAAACGCTCTTGTTAATTGGTAATTTATGTAAATCAGGATTTAATATCCATCAAATTCCTGCGGTAATTCGATGAAAATAAAAGGAATTTGTCGATGGTCGTAAAAATGCTAGCCGTGCACACGAAAGACAGACCCGAGAGGTGAATGGAAAAACGCACGTGCACGACCAATGAGCGCACGGCCGACGAGGAACACATATTTGGCCGCATTCCAGCACTTTGTTTAAACAACACTCACACACATTCAGACAAACACGCACTTACACGCAGAGTCGGATGGGAAAGTAAAAAAAAATCTGTACCGAATATTATTTAGAAAAGATAAAATGGAATGTACGAGGAAAATTTGTTTATGTGTTAATTTTACAGGTATGGACAGTTGAGCGGGATGGTGGAGCCCATCTTCGGAGTGCTAGGCGCGGTGGCCGTGGCCCTTGCCACTCCGGCCCTTCCCTACGCGCTGGCTTTCGCGGCAGGTGCGATGATTTACGTGGTGTTTGATGATATCATTCCGGAAGCGAACACGAAGTAAGTCCGTTCTTTAATTTGTTGCTAACTAACTGGGTTAATCATGAAATTAAAAGAAAAGCATAAACAACAGGAAGCCATCAATATTGATGAATAAAAATCTGAGAAACTGAAATACTGGGAATTTACTATGTCATGGTAATTTTAAGAATGAAAATAGAATTTCATTTAAGTAATAATTTTTATTTTTGGATTTAATAATATACAGTTGTTTTTATAGGTGCTGATTAATTTTATGATTAATTTCATTACAGCAATGGTTATTAAATATTAAAAATTAATTGATGAATATTTTTCGAAATTTAATTATCTGCATTAATTTGCACACCATTCCGGATTCGTTTCATTTCTGTAGAACTATTACTCTCTTTTTTTGTATATATATATAAATAAATTTTTAAGTAATATATTTGAAAATAGTACAATATTCACTAGAACTATAAACCGGTATCAAGTTCTAGTAAGAAAGTAATTTGCGTCGTGTAATTTATTACAAAGTAAGTGACTTTATTATCAGCGGCTCCATGTCGGTGTGCTGTAAGAGAGTTTCGCCGGGACAAAGCGGACCGTAAAGTACGTCCTCGAGTGGTTTTCTGCTATTACGGCTCTGCTCCGCAAAAGTCGGGCCGGGCGTGGGCGCCGCCTCGTACCGCGAACCCCATACCCCGGCATACCTTCTCGCTTCCACTCTTCCATCCTCTCCATGCAAATTATGCAACTCATAACAATAACAACTTGTATCCTACCAGGCTCGGCAAAAACCAATCAACTTTTTGTCCCGATGCGATAACGAAAGAGCGGACTGTTGGAATGAAAAAAAGAACAAACACCGTGAGAACCGTATACTCCTAACCTCGTTACCATTCCAGGAGTCGGTTCACGAAATCTTTTTCAATTGGAGATTAGCATCTACGGCGCTTGCGGTTTTGTTATAATTAGGAACGTGTTTTTATTATGTGTTACAAAGAATTAGATCTCTTTCTTATTAATACCCATTAGCGTTTAAATAATTTATAAAGTATGTACTGATGAAGAACCAACTAAAATAGGCAATCGCAGGAAATTAATTAATTAATCAAAATTACAAATTCTACATTCAGCTTATTCCCATTGAAATTAATTTCAAGTAACCGACCGTGATTTCGTCGCATCACAAGAAATCGTTCTTGACGTTAGCGTCCTAACATTTGGGAGTGTATCTCTTGTGTATATTGTCCTGCCTCGCACGGAACCAATAATCGTTACTCTTGCCGATTATAAATTGTTCATTGTTTACAATTATACAGTGAATTAATCAATTAATTGCGTCACTTCCTCCATTCGAAAATTCACCTACCATTAACCATCTGATTGGTGACGACTTGGTGCTGTAAAAATCGAATGTGAATAACCGTAAAAAAACACGCTTAATTTAACAACAATATATTAAGCACTAAACACAGATTATATCCAGATCGGATAGGCTGTTTTGTCGCACGTTTTTTTTTTCTGCTGTAAGAGACCTCTATAACGTGCTGGCTTAAAACAAATTCGGTTGTTTTTATAACTACTTGTGTGTTGTTTATATTTACATAGCGATTTTCTATATTTTCTCAACGGACAGATTTTAATAACATCACAAAATATCATTGGGCGCGTTCAGGGAACTGTAGCGCTGCAGCGCTTTACGAAAGCGGTGTCGCTTAAAGTTCATCCGCCGGTAGCTGACGGTGACTCATGCATTTTTGTACTAAGAAATGCTTTTCATTTTATCTTTTTCTATCATGTACGAAACAGTACAGCTCAAACTGCGAGAACTTCAATTATGCTAACTCCTCAAAAGAAACGACATCGAAAGAAGAACCTCTCAGTTGATGTTCCAGAATACATTAAGGAAGCTGTGAAACATCAAATTTATGAAATGCATAGTAAATTATTACCAGTAACAATAAGAAGTTTGATCGACAAATTGAAAGAAGATGATATCTTCTCTTTTAAAAAGACAAGCCTGCATTCACTACTAACCTCATTTGGATTCAAATTTACAATAGATGATGGGAGAAGATGACTTTTTGAACAATCACATATTGCGGCAGCTCGTGCTAAATTTAAAATAAAAATAAAAAAAATTTAAAGAAAAATATTTTTCGGAATCAGCAAACTTTCAACAACCATAGTCATTATTTTACATTCTTGTGCGAGGTAATGAGTTACATAATTACAAAGGTTACTCTATTAAATGGTTACAATACAACCGATACCCACGTATGAGTGGAAAAAAAAAGAAAAATATATCTATTTTTTTTTTCTAAGTATTCGCATCACACACGTGAAATTGCTCACGGCAATGCTTAATTTACTCTACGTAGATACAAAGTGCGTGCGTCAACTCGTATTACAAGGTGTGACTAATGACTTAAGTAGCTATTAATTATCATTTAAAGACAACACTGTGTGCACTGTGAACGGGAAGAAAATTTACCGTACTGACGAGGAAATGCAAATGCGGGTAATTCAAGTATTATATTTATTTGCAAGCAATCCTGCAACGAGGTAATTTGAATTTCTAAACTCGTTAAGTGCAACTTTACTCGAAGCGTGTTTTTTTTAAGGTTGTTGTATTTCATTAAACAGCGTTGAAAAATGTTTAGTAGATCTTGAAAACGAAAGAAACAGGGGAAAATACTATGATAGATTTTTAAATTATTTCCCTCTTTAGCTACTGCGACTAATGCTACGTATTTTGAATTAAATTCTCACTTATCCCGCGATGAAACATTTTTTATTTAATAATTATGAACTATTTTAAGTTTAGAGAAGCTCTATTTATTTCTAGACCTTCTCTTAGAATTAAATTAATTAATTAATATTGTGCAATATTTTATTCATACGCAACAGCAGGTGTACATTGTATAATTCAATGTACGGCGGAGTATTTGCCAAGGAAGTAGTTGTTTTAATGTGCATTTGTTTAAAGTACTTACGTAACGTAATTCAAAAATGTTACACAGCAAATTGTGGAAATAATTTATTAATTATTTTCAAATCATTTTTATTTAATAATCCAGTTCCTCTTGTTTATGTTCCTCAAGAATCTCATAAAACACGCTCACTCTAATAATTTCATAATTGTTGATTTTACACCGGCCGACTCGTTTCAACTGGAATGATTCATCTTCTCATCTGAAGAAGGTCCTTCAAGGCCGTACGCTAATAATATAAAATGCTCGTGAGTTTCTTAGAAGGTTCGATTAATTTCTGGTTAATACCGAGCGCAACACACACACACACACACACAGATACACACACCACAAGGCATTCTAATTATTGCCATACCTCCGCATTACACAAGCACTAAGTGCTCTCGAGCTCTTGACGACCAACGGGAATTCTTCTCTAATGGCAGACGAGTGTAGTCCATCTGGTGTGGATTTTCGGGATTTTAATATGTTAAAATTCCTCAATTAATATAATTATCGTCGTGTTTGTTACGAGTGTTTAATAACTAATTGCGTTTGATTAAGAGGATGATTATTGTTAATGTTATTAGATGCTTATTAAATTATTATTTTTTATTTCCTTCTTATTTCTATTAAAATAAATATCTTACCGGTTATTATTTTTTAATTATCAATACTAGTATTGTATGATGAGTACACGTGTTAGGCAAGAAATCACATCATTTTTTTTTTATTTCTTAAAATTCAGGGCTATTCCGTACGGGAAACGTATACGTATAGTCTAGAATGGGTCGGCAAATTATTTTGTAAATTTTTGTACATGTTTTATTTATTCCTTGGTTTTTGTACGTTAAGCAACGGAAGTGTTTTGCACGCTTCACGATGTTTACTTCGGAGGCATGATTTTTGATAGATAGTTCTAAAAGGATTCATATGTATTTGTAAAATGGAGAAGAGAGTATAGCGGACCCAACGTCGAAATATTTTGTTGGATTTTGTCGACAAATTCATTTGTGTTTTTTAATAGAGTACTTCGATCCACACGGTATTTGTTATGGTAATATGCTATTTATTTATATACGAGCATACTTTATATTGATTGATTGAGTTACGTGAAGATCGCTAAATTATGGCATATACATTTTACATCAGTGGTACCATCAATCGCTAAACACTTTTACTTATTATACAGCCCTCGTATACATTTATAGGTAGTAATTGCTTTTAATTGAAGTTTTCAAATGGCTTTTTTTGTATTTAAATTAATAAAATTAATTACTTTTTTGAATTCACTTTTTTTTTGTTATGACTAAAAAAATACCGGAAGTAAATCGTGTTTATATATAAAAAAATATAATAATAATAATAAAGTCACGAGACCGCAGGACTGTTATTAATGATTTTCCCACAAGCGCTCGGGAGGGAATATGCGGAGAATTGAGACGTTTTACACAAAAATGTCCGTGAAAGGTTACGCCGATGATATCACAATAGCGTCGTTACCCAACAAAGCGAATCGTGCCTGGAAATCTTAATACCGCAAAACTTAAATATATACACATTCCAAACTAGAATAAATCCTCAATGGGTTTACAGTTATGCACCGGCATCAAATACCGAATTCTTGTTGCCTGTCTGTTGCTTTTGTTTCATCGAAAATAGTGGAACAATGAATAATAAGAAGTAACCGAGGCTTCTAATTCGATACACCATCGATGAAGTACGTATGAAATTTCTGGTTGAGAGATCTAATGTTGCTAAACAGTTTGTTTTTTAAAATAGAAAAAGGAATATAAATTAAATAAAATGAAACACATGTGCAGTTATTTAAATCAATAGATGCTTGTAAAACTTACAGTGTAAGTAATTTTTGCAGTTGGAAAAAGAGATTGATCATTGGCAGAAATTGTCCTGTTTAATTTTATTGTAATAGAAAGGATTTTTTTTTTCTTCAAGTTTTCTAAAAATCGTAATCAAAGAATCTACATGTGTGTAAAAGTTTGACCCGATCTTCCCGGCAGACCCCATAGCAGTAAGAATACACATTCCGATGCGTGCACGTCTCAGTTAGGCAATGGAATGAGAAAAGCCCGCAATGGAGGAGAAGAACAAGAAGGTGGCGGTGGAGAGCAGAAGCGGAAAGAAAAAGATTCTGAACGTAAAGAAAAAGGATCCGCAGTAAATCGTACATGAATGCGTTGTTATTCCGGCTACCCGTTCTTATTTTTAGTAACAATTCCGCGGGCCACCCGTACGCCGAAACGAAACAGAATGCCCGGGAATGCGGAATTTCGCCGCCTGCCCATTCACGCATCGCCGTCATCATCATCATCATCATCTCCCGGAGAGAAGAAACGTCCGCGTCGTCATTAACATATCTTCGCGTCACGAGCTTTCCTAAATTTCTGCCTACTTTTCTCTTTTTTCTTTTCGGATGTGTTTTTGCCGCGACGGGCATTCATAATATTTAACGTTGGTAAGTGGTCCGTAAGTGGATCACTGTATATAAAATACGAATTCCTTTCTTGCTCCTCCTCTTCATCATAACTTCTTGTCCGATCTATGCAAATACCGCACTGTCATTCATTCCAGTAGAAAGAAGAGAAAAAAAAAATAGAATCGTGAATATTATACACAGCGTCGATTTCTTAGGAATTTATTAGTTATGCTTTGCTTCTTTTTATTACATTCGGGAAAAACTACTCGTCGGTTTTTCCTGCAGTCATTTAAAAAAAGAACGTGATGTTATACCAATGAAATTTTCTGATTCATTGAGTAAGACTAATTAAAAATAGAATCCATACAAAAAAACGGTTTTCAAAAAAATAAATTAAATAATAAAAATTTGAAAATAATTAATAAATTATTCCCATTAATTATTTTTAATAATGGCAGAAAGACCATAGGTCGATAGCCTGTTCAAGGAAGCAAGAAAGATTCCATTATTTATTGTAAATATATGTAAAACAAATTGAATAAAGATATTGTAGTAGTGTTTTTAATATTAAAAAAATATTTTCAAATTCTTGTTATTTAATTTATTTAAATAACTCTGACCATGTGAATAAACACTTTTTTTTTCGTATTTTTCTGCAGATAATTGTCCTTAAAATTATTAAATATTTAATTCTTCATTATTCAACCAGCATTCCCGTGATTTCGGTCTTTCGGACTTATTCAAACCAGTCTATTCCGACAATGCAATGCATTGATGAAGCCTGTTCAATGAATGTTGTGTTGTTATTAAATAATGTAATAATCATATCAGATTATTTAATAATAATCTAATAATCATATCAGATTATTTAATAATAATCTGATAATCATATCAGATTATTTAATTACAATTTATTGTATGCTTAGATTTTTTTTAGTTATACAAATAAAGGCATTGTTGTGAGTCATTACTATTACTGAATTTGAATTACTAAAGAAATAAAATTGCGTGAAATTAAAAACATGTGTTTCGAGAGTACGACAACCTCCGCCATTAAGGAGTCGCGCGCGTTGTTGTTTTCGCCATTCTGAAAAAGAATGTGTATATTGTGTACACGCGGCAGTTACAGACACAACTTTCTGACAAAGTAGTCTTATTTTTCGCGGATAACAACTTCCTCAATAATTTTCCTATAATAGTTTGGCGTCGCGCCACCGCGCCCATAATAAATAAACATAAAATTCCGCGACCATTCATCTTGGCTCCAGGCCACATCATATTTAGATATCATTCTCCCATACATATTGACAGGCCCGTTCCGTTTCATTCCGATCCGGTTCAAGTCTATTTGCGTCTTTGAAGTGCATTCATTTTCATTTTAGTCTGACTAAAAGATTTTTAGTTTTAAATTCTCATCATCGGAATGTTAAGTTTAACGTGTGCGTTATTTTTTTATTGCCCCAGTAAAAACAGATTTTGTAATTGATATCTATATACATAGAATGTGAAGTTAATTAATTAAGTTAAACTTAACATTTCACGTATAAAGCCCGGAATATTGACGTCGGTGAGACAAGTCGAAATTGTCGAAAAAATCATGGAAATCATCAAGTCGACTGCGAATTGTGCATTTCCCTCAGTATTAGTCAAAAAAGTGTTTGGAATTTATTTCTTAAAGACTTTTCTGTATAGGGTTTAAACAGATTCTAAACGCTCCGTACTTCGGAGTGGTTCAGCCGTCTAGCCTATGCAGCATCCAGCATGCCCTTCTCAGATTCATCTCCTGAGATGAGCATCCCCTGTGGATTCATCTCCCGAGATTCTGGATGCTGCAGAGGCTGAACCACTCCAGAATACGGAGGATCTATAAACTGTTCAAACCCTATACAGAAAAATCTTTAAGAAATAAATTCCAAACGCTTTTTTGACTAATACTGAGGGAAATGCACAATTCGCAGTCGACTTGATAATTTCCAATTATTTTTTTCGACATTTTCGACGGTCGAAGTACCACAACTTGTCTCCACTCTTGTCGTTAAAAACTGTTGTTATCACATCATCCATATATGCGATTGATGACAAAAACGATTTGGAGCACCAAAGAAGACAATAAATTTCAAGACTTATTTGATAAGGACCCAGATCAAACTTTTTCAGGACTTGCAGACAACTTAAAAATTCATTGATAAGTTGTCTTGATCGAAATGGCCATCACCATACTCTAGATAACTGCTGGTTGAACATTTTAAGAGATAAATTGAGATTTTTTTATTTAGTTGTAACTAACTTACTTGTATGGGAAAATGCCAATAAAGGTCTTTTTTTACTGAAACTACTTAAGTAATGAATATCCGCGAGTTTTATATCAAAAAATGCAATTTTAAATTTAAATACATTCTGCAAGACAATGCGAAATTGCAAATGTTGAATTTTCCGATGGACGTGCATATGAATGGAATAAGTGAATGAGCTTATTGACTGAATTAACTCGAGTTATTTACGTCTTCAAAGTGTACTAATTTTAGCGTGTACTACCTCCGCTAATAAATCAATTTAAATTTAATAGCAATTACGCTCACATCTTGAAATATACGAAATGTAATAATAACAATATTAAAAAAAGAAAAAATACATGATATGAACACTATTACAATAAAAAAATATAATAGTCATATCACGTTTATTCGCTAAGTGAATACGTCAAAAGTAACCATGAAAATATAATCAATGAAACATTCTTTGATAAAAAGAAATTTAGTTCAGAAGTTCTGTTAATAATAATAATAAATCAACATTATTTCAGGAAATGTTTACAAAATAATAATTCTGAGGAACATAAATGAAATTGTGTCAGATAACAAATAAGCAAAATTCATTTTCTATAAGCTATGTAGTTAGCATTTTTTTAATGAACTTTAGTTAATTATATTTAAAATTACTCTGGCAATTTATTGAATAGCTTTAATGCGATATTGCTGGATGAGCTCTCATAACCGAAAAAAACAAATCATTTATCTTTCTCCGTTTTGTTGCTTCTCCAAACACATTCTTATTTCCGTTTTTTTTTTGTACGTAAATAAATTACTCGGTGGTGACTTCTTGGATCAATGCGATCCATTCAGTGGGGAAAAAATCCAGCGATTATTTTATCAATTATTTACGAGACCGACGATTTAGGTCGGCTCGGTGGATACTACGTGATTTCGGCTCGGCTTATCAGCGAGCCTCGTGATAATATATATATATTTTTCCATTCTCAGCTCTAAATTCATTCATTCATGGAGTTCATTGAGGAACGTCGGGCCGTGCGTTTGTAAGTGGCGCTCACGAAAAAATTGTTGATAATAATTTAGGAATATGCATGATCGAGATAACGGCGTCAAGGATCGTCCCAAATTACTATCGAAATATAAATATGAGGGAATTTTAATAAATTGTTTTTTTTATTATTTAAATTTAATTTGAATTAATTAATTTCTCACTTAACCCGAGGTGAAACATTTTTGATCTAATTCAATGAGGAATGTCCTCCCTGAAGATGACTAACGGTCGAAACTAGTTGCAGAAAATATAAATAAGTTAAATTAAATCAGTTTTTAATTTTAATTAAATATCCTGAATTATAATTAAAGGAACCATTTATAGATTTAATTAAATGAATCTTGAATTCTCACGATACTCAATCATATATAAAAAACAATCTTTACCTAAATAGTATCTTTGGATGTTTATTATGTTTTGTTATTGCTATTATTCCAATAAAGAATTATTATTATATATATTTGGGTTAAGTATAAAAATCCATACCACTACCATTATTAAACCCAGTGCCTCTAAGCCTTAACTGTTATTACTATCAATTTAATATGGAATGCACAATTATAAAATTAATAACCGTCCGCCGTTTCACACCCGGAAATTAAACCACCTTTTAAGCGCTCTCGCACTCTGTAATTTAATTGCTTGTGAATTTACGACTGTAAAATTGTCCATTTCTTTTTTACAGTGGAAACGGAAAACTGGCGACCTGGGGAGCCATCCTGGGTTTCCTGGTCATGATGACACTCGACGTCGGACTCGGATAGTAATTTTAATTCCCATTAGTAAGTAAAAAGAATAAGTGATAATGTAAAATTTATTTTAATTGAAATGAAAAAAAAAAAAAAAAAATGCGGATTTTGTATACAAAAAAATAATTATGTTCCGTATCTAGATGAATGTATTCAGGTGAAGAAAAAAAAATGCAATTATGTAACATTGCGCACTTATCATAAGTTACTTCATAAAGTGTAAGCTTTTCTTAATAGCTATAATAATTTTAGATTTATAAGAAATCATACATTTTTTTTCAGTTATTAAAAAAAAAAACATTCTTGGCTATTTCATATGTGCAATGTTAGATTTAATGTGTAATTAATTGCTCACTTAACTCGCGGTGAAACTTTTTGAAATATATGTTTGAAATCAAAACATTAAACAATTAATGTTAGATTTAATCCTTATCATCAGAGCGATTATTATAACTGATTATTTATAATAACGATTGGTATCGGCTTAAATGAAGTGCTTTGATTTATATAAAAAAAATCATTTTCTCATCTAGCCTTGGTAAAACATATCTCAATAATGAAAGTAATATTATTAAGAAAGTGCTAACGATGCCCGAAAGACCAAAGTGGCCATCATCAGTTATCCATACGCTAGATGAATAATAGTTGAAAATTTTATTAAATTAATAACATAAGTTCTAAAGTTATTAATTTAAATCACTTCGTACAGTTTCTCAATAAAAAAAATATATTTTTTCCGTACCGATCAAACTATTTCTGATTTATGCTTATTGTCAAGGTGATATTTCGTACTAAAAAAAACGTTTGATATTTTTTGCTTCGTCCATTTATTTGACTTAGAGTTGTTAAAAGTGGAAGTCAACAATGAGATGATCGAGATCGTCCCAAATTACAGGAAATGTTATGTTGTTTTAATAAATTGCGGTTTTCATTGAATTTAATTTGAATTACGGTACATTTTACATTTTTCCTTTTTCGTGTGAAAGTACTGTTTTAGGACAAATTGATTGTGAGGTTAAATACAATTTAACATTTCTTCGTATGAAATAGCTGTGAATACAAGACTACTGTAAAAACACTTAGAACTAATAACCATGATTAAAATATGGTAGATCCTTATTCCGCTGTACAGACCAATCGTATTTTTTATATATATGGTAATATCAATTTCATCTGTGATATCTAGATGTATATGAACAATAAATACTATGTGAGTATGAGCGGCCAGTTCAGTGTGAAAGAATAAACAAACAATAAAGTGGAAGAAAGAAAGAAAGAAAAGATGGAGAAAAAACGCGGGCTGTGATATAAAATATACCCGAGATTTCCAAAATTTTCTAACATCCAGTAGGATTTTTACGTAACAAAATTAATTTTAATGTAAACACGATAAAGAGTGATTAAATAAAAATTGTAATTAGAGTAGGCTTTGGAATTTAATTTGATCATAGGGTTTACACACACCCCACTATTAAATTAAATTTCAAATTCACCAGGGAAATGGTTTACTGACGTAAATTTATAAAGAAAAGAATGTTTAAAGAAGGAATAAAATGATTTTTTTGTATAACTAAACAAAGTAAATGTTTTATTATTGTAAATTACGATGAATGGGATTATCATAAAGCTAGCAGCAAAAACAAAATGGAATCTAGTTGCTTTAATAATGGGATTTCATTATACATATGAAAAACAAAATAGTTATTATGACATTAATACAAGTACTAACAAAACCAACTTAATTTAGACCAAAAATGTTGAATATGTTTCTTGTAAGAAACATTTTTTTAATCTTAAAGTTAATCCTAATGAAAGCTTAATTTTTTGTAAAAATTTTTGTAATTGTCTGAGTAAAGATATTCTATCAAGAACAGCATTCTTGAGATGACGAAAACTTAACCCGAAAAAAAAAAAAAAACAGCGGGTGCGCATTTGAAGGTGAAAACTGTGGACATTACAATTTTTATTTATTTAATCGCTCGTAATTTTAATTCAGGATTAATAACATTATTATATATATACATACATATATTATAATTAGATTATAAATTAATTCTTTTTAGATCAATTTCACGATAAAAAATGGCATTATAAACGCGATTAGTATCCTATATATAACAACAAACAAACAAAAATCGAATCATAATAGGTTTTGTAATTAATTAATTTAAACGTAGGGTTTGTATTATTTCATACGAACAAAACAATCGGTAGTGTAACATCATGAAACATAACCTCAAAAAATTTTGATTTTAAGAAAATTAAATGAGTAGTTACACTATTTAAATAAAAATTTAACTCGTTTTATTTTATATATAAACAACTTTATTTAGACAATATGATAACAAAAATTTACAAAATTTATTATAACAATACTAAATAATTGAGTTAGTAGTCTGTCATGGGCTTTCGACCATAGGTCTTTCTATCGTTTTATTTTATTATATTAAATAAATATTTCGGAAATTTATGTTTCCATCTTCAGTTTCCGAAATATATATTTAGTATATGAAACGAGTAGGTAGAATGGACAATATTTTATTATTTTATTTACATAATTAAACGTCTCAAAAACCAACTTACAGAAGATTACATAATTACACATACATTCTCTAAACTTTTCTTCACTGATAATTTTATTAATATAAGATTTAAGTTCGAAAAAATCAAAAAAATTACACTAAAAATATATTAAATCCAACTTTAAGTGAAAATGCATTTTTCTTAACGTTCGATTTTTATATTTGTTTGCAATAAGCTCTAACATTACTTTCTTTCTTGACCTATTCTGATTCGATTTATTTTAAAACCTAATTTAAATTTATCGCCACTGACAACGGTTATGTATGGAACATTTTTAGTTTGTAAGGCTAGATATTTAAGGAATTAACTTAGAGTAATCACGCTAACGCCAAAAACAATTCTGTTGTGTGTATTCTTAAACATTTTATTATTATAACTCAACATTTATAAATGCAATGTAAGACGATTCCTATGCTTAATTTATTTGTTTTAATTATCGTATGTTAAGTTTCACTAGTTGGCTTAATTTTAATTTTATAATTGACGCCCTTTGCTACGAAAACATCGAATCAAATTAGAGAAGTAAGCGATTTTGATTTTTTTGTACGTACTGTTAATTTCCATTAAAAAAATTACAGGACTTGGGCTTGAACTAGGGGTGATGCCTCCCTCCTTTAAAGTTAAATGAAACATATAAATAAAGAGGGGGAGGGCTGTAAGAAGAAGTAATGCCCCCTCTCCCCCTCATGTATACGCTCTTGATGCAAGAAGAAGAATGTTTAATTTATAATAAAAAATAATACGCTCTATTAATAACGAAAGGGGGGTTAAAAGAGTGTGTAATGCCCCCCGCAACCTCCTTATGTATACGTTTTTGATCAGTGCCTACTAAAGATACAGGCCGGAATGTCGGAGTGGGGGAATTCGAAATCTCGGAGTCTACGGACTCGTGACGGTAACATCTCTCGCTCGAATTCAATTATATGCCTTAATTGGAATTACACCAAATTTTATAATTTATTTAATTTCATTTCTTAATACATTGATTTTTATAAATTAAATAAAAATGATTTGAAAATAATTAATAAATTATTTCCACAATTAGCTCTGTGACTTTTGACTTACGTTAATGATTTTTAATTATTAATTTTTGTATAAAATGAATATTTATCATTACATCTGCATCTGAAAATAATTGCTACAATTTAACCCGCTAGCATTAGAGCAATGCGTGAGACGGCCAGGCGTTTCAATGTCAGGCATACGTATGCATCTCGGAGTCCTCCCCACTCCGACATTCCGGCCCGTATATTTAGTAAGCACTTATCAAAAGCGTATACATAAGGAGGTTAAAGGGAGCATTACACACTCTTTTAACCCTCCTTTCCTTATTAATAGAGCGTATTATTTTATTGATGCCAATCAATGGAAGAATATGCTTATTCACTTAACCCGTGGTGAAACATTTTTGGATTAATTCTGTATATATAAGTGAAACAAATAATAATTAAATTATTTTTTATAGAAATTGTGAAATTGTTAATTATTATTTCTATTTTTTTAGATCTCAAATCAATGGAATATTAATTTTTAATTACTGATTGAGTAAATATAAAATACAAATTGAAAGACTGTTATTCCCTACTTCACAATTTAAATTGTAAAGTAAAGAATAACAGTCTTTTAATTTGTGATTAAACACTTCACTTAAACTCAAAAAACTATTCAGTGAAATACAAAATATTTAACAAAAACAGTACATTGTAAAAATCATAGTAAAATCTTTTAAAAATTAAATAAAAATGATTTGAAAATAATTAATGAATTATTTCCAGATTTAGTTCTGTGACATTTTGATTTACGTTACATAAGTACTTTAATTTTTTTGTAGCAAAGGTTTCGATAAAATTAATTACTTAACGCCATTTTTACTTAAATTATTTCGAGCCGTCTTCAAACAGCTTGAAAATAATTTCAATTAGTGAAACTCTCTTAACGTGTAATCCCATCATTTCGACTCGCCTAATTCTCAATTAAGTTTAATTGTACCTGCAATCGTCCGGACAATAAGCCGCTAACCATTTTTGTCGCAAAACAAACGCATACACTTGCGCAATCGGATTTGCAAGCGAACAGCCTGGGAAAAAATCCCAGTTTCATAAATCACATATTTAATTATAGTTTAGCAAGCGCATGTGACAAGAACAGCAAATTATTGCAATTATTGTAACTGCCACTGTATTCTAATATTAATGAAAGAATATATATAGATTTATAAATGAGCCTTGTTTTATTGCATGTTTTGAAAGTGAAGTTTTTCTTGCTGGTGGAATGGTGCAGCCTTCGGAATGATGGTGAAGGGTGAGTATTTATTATATTTACGTAAATGAATAATTAAATCAACAGTCTTGGCGATGTTTTACGTAAAGATTCTTGATAATATACGCGGGACATTTGTGTATACTTTATTCGCTATTTTTATTAAAAATAATCATGAAATTAATTTTATAAAAAATAATAATAGTGATGAATAGTGTTTTATTTTCATTAAAAAAATATATTGTTGCGCATACGTTAGTCGACTATTGCTTTTTTATATCAAGATGAGTGGTTCCCTTCTAAATGCAAAAAACATCATCGATATATCTATCCCAATAAAATGTATTAAAGTAGTTTTACTTTTTAAATCGATTAAGTATAATTGTTAATATTTCCATATTTAATATTCCAGATCCGGATTCTTTTTTTAACATTAGAAATAACTCTTTATGTGCTCATACAATGGAAACGAAACTCATCTCATTTGGAAATTTAAAGAAAAACAAAAAAAAAAAACAGTTTTGCACATTCGCAAAAAATCAACATAATTACCCCATGAATATGCAAATACAATTTTCGAAAGCCGCTTTTAATATTTCCTCACACACACACAAACACACAGCCGTAAAACTCGCAGTGTTTTGTGCCGGGTTTGGCCTTGTAAGAGGAGGAGAGGCAATTTACTCAATGAATTGTGTTCCATTCAGTAGCGGGCCCCCGTCTGTATATATATATATATATTTATTTTCTTTCTTCCTCTCTATATATATTATGTCGGTTCATTTATAGAAATAAACACAATCGCGGATTTAATATGCCTTAGCGCGGAGTCAATGGTGATTGGCATGAATGAACACGCGGAAGTCGCCAGGAAACACGTCAGCCGGAACCGGAACTGGCTCGATAAAAAAAATTGCAGCGCCCAAACCAAGGACGACCGTTCTTTTTCTATATACACTCGATATGTGCGAGGCTCTCGCATAGTTTTTACCTTATTCATATTTTGATTCATACGTATTTATGAGTTATGTCAAGTTGAGTAAATCAATAATTACACTCAGTTATATTTCCTGCTTCAGTATTAATTGTTTAAATTATAAAAAATGAATCAATATATATATATATATATATATATATATATATATATATATTATATATATATATATTACTTCAGTGTTTACAGTCATTTTGAAGTTACGATTTTTTAAAACATTAAACTCCCATAAAATCACACTGAAAATACCACAAATCCAACTTTGAGTGAAAATACTGGGAAAACTATGGATGGCGTATTTTTAGATTCTTACATATTCTAAAAGAGGAAGCTTTTCCGGATAGTAAGAGCATGATTAATTGAAGTTGCACGCAGATATTTTGAAGTTACGATTTTTTAAAACATTAAACTCCCATAAAATCACGCTGGAAATACCACAAATCCAACTTTGAGTGAAAATACTGGGAAAACTATGGATGGGGTATTTTTAGTTTCTTACATATTCTAAAAGAGGAAGCTTTTCCGGATAGTAAGAGCATGATTAATTGAAGTTGCACGCAGATATTTTGAAGTTACGATTTTTTAAAACATTAAACTCCCATAAAATCACACTGAAAATACCACAAATCCAACTTTGAATGAAATTACTGGGAAAACTATGGATGGGGTATTTTTAGATTCTGACATATTCTAAAAGAGGAAGCTTTTCCGGATAGTAAGAGCATAATTAATTGAAGTTGCACGCAGACATTTTGAAGTTACGATTTTTTAAAACATTAAACTCCCAAAAAATCACGCTGGAAATACCACAAATCCAACTTTGAGTGAAAATACTGGGAAAACTATGGATGGGGTATTTTTAGTTTCTTACATATTCTAAAAGAGGAAGCTTTTCCGGATAGTAAGAGCATTATAAATTCAAGTTGCACGCAGACATTTTGAAGTTACGATTTTTTAAAACATTAAACTCCCATAAAATCACACTGCAAATACCACAAATCCAACTTTGAGTGAAAATACTGGGAAAACTATGGATGGGGTATTTTTAGATTCTTACATATTCTAAAAGAGGAAGCTTTTCCGGATAGTATGAGCATGATTAATTTAAGTTGCACGCAGACATTTTGAAGTTACGATTTTTTTAAAACATTAAACCTGGAAGTTATTGCGAATCAATTTACCCCATTTTTCCATTACCATTTCCCACGCCTTTCTCACTTTTCCTTGTACCCATTTCGTATGCTCTTCGTAACCTCCATTGCTTTTAATTATGAACCCTATATACTTAAACTCTTTTCTTTCACTATCTCTATCACTTTCCCCTTCCAAATCAACTTCCCTTTCCTCTATTCCTAAATTTCATCCATTTCGTTATTTTTTTACAATCGCATACAATCCTCACAATAAAACACTTATTACTTTATTGTATAACACTTGTATAACGAAATAGAAGTCTCCAGAATACAAAACATACCATCTTCCAAAAGATTGGACAGGAATTAAAGAGATGTTGATGAGAGGGGAGAGGTCTCATCAACATCTCTTTAATTCCTGTCCAATCTTTTGCTACGAGTACGATATTATCATGATAATTAATAGGAACAAAAAAAAGTCTTTTTTTTAATATTTCACCCAAAACTTATTCTCACTGAATTAATTACTAGTTAAGCCAATTTATGTCTAACAATTCGGAAATTTTAAGTGAATAATTGACTGAAAATAACTTGTTTCGCTCCGAATTAAACAAATGATATTCTTTTTTCGCGGGCCATTAATTTTCCGATAATTAAACGCGCTTTAATATTGTTCCAAACAGTTGCTATTATAATAATATTTTAATTGGGCGATTTTAATTTTTATACACTCAGCTCATTAAAAAAATATAAAACTTAATGAAGCATTATTTGGAGTGTTTGAGTTACGTGAAGATTAAATAAATTGTAAACAGTTCCCCTGTGAAGGAAAGTTTAGTCTTTTTTTTATAATTAATTGGAAGGACATATAAATAAAAATAGTTTTCCTTTCTCCGACTTATTTTCAAAGATTCTAACGCAACTGCGAAGAAAGTTTTATCAACACCGCACAATTCTCACACATTTTCAATTTGTGACAAATTACACCAATCCCAGCTGACAAAAAGAAAAACTAAACAATGTACGCATATTGATTCACTTGCGTTGGCGTTCGTTCATTAAAAAAAAACAGAAATGTGTCCGTGGCCTGCGCATTTGTGACATAATTGAAATTAATGAACGCCACCTACAACCGACAAGACAGACATTCCATTCCCGAAAATGTCGAATTAACTAAAAATAGAACGCGAGTCCGCGAATCATGGACTTTTTCGAAAATCGACACGTGCGCCTTGGATTCTTTTTAGCACCGATGACTAACACTGAATGATATTTAAGGTGGAGTATGTAATCCGCAACAACAATAAAAAAAATTATGATTCAGATTTGTATCGTGAAAAAAAAAATAGGAGGAGTAGAATTTTGTTAATAAATGACGATGAATGGTATTTATTAATTATTATTGAAAACAGGCGGAAAGACCATTGGCCAATTAACAGATATAAAATATACATTTGATTTTGTAATTTTTTAATATTTATTTAGTATTTTTTGCTGTATATATCTGCTAATAAATATTATCATGTGCTAAATTTGAGTTAATGTTTTATTAAAGAGAAACAGGTAGAAGTAATCTTTATGTACAGAACAATTGTATAAATGTAATGCCTATGTGAACGTAAAGTGACGTTTTTGTAAATGTATGTTATAAAGAAAAATTAACAATTTTCTCCAAAATTTGTGTCAATTTATATACTAGATTAGCCTAATATCTAATGAACCTTAAAAAATAATTAAAATTTGACAAAGTAGTTTCCAACACATAGAGGTGGAGCTCAAAAGTTGTTGTATTACTTTTGAGCTCCAATGTAATTCCACCTCACCTCCTCTCCTCTCATCCCACATACTAGTTCGTTGTAAATTTATGAAAACGTAGACATGGATGTCAATTTTAAATATTTTTCATAATAACGCAAGCGCCATCTTTGGCCTAATTTCATGTGGCTTCGTCAACGATTTGGGTCTACGAGGTAGACGACCGAGAATCATTGTTTCGTCCACTAAAGGAAGATATTGATATTTATGAAAAAAAGGAATCAAATATGAAAATCTATTAAATTTCCATAATTCTTACAAACGATCACGAACTTAGCTTAATATTTCCTTACAAACCCAAAAACGGTAATTCAAGCTTTCGCATTAATATGCATGAACGTATATCCCCGATATTTATCACAATCTGAAAACGTTTATTTTTCCTCTATTCAATAAACACCGCTAATCTTTCATATATTAATATTCGTAATCTGCATGATGTGCGTATCTCGCCGGTTATTTATTTGTAACGCCGCGCGACATAAACGTCTAATCGCATAATGAATTCCATTTTATTGAAATATCTATTCCAGCATTTTCCACTTCCTTATCTTGACTTATGTCTTCCATATCCGTTTATTTACATAGAAAGCTACTTATTATTATGGAGTTATAATGGGGAGGACAAGCCGTGTTATCGGTACGATTGGGGGCTTGCCGCAATCGAAAGTCGTGAAGACTGTAAAAAAAAAAACGTTTACGAGTGTTTTGTTGTTGTTTAAATATGCATGCAATGGATTAGGTCGGGTTTATGGTAAGGGAGCACGATGGTTGGAAAAGTTTACAATTTTTTCGCTCATGCTGCGAAAACTATTCGTTCCTTTGTAAAATTAGTTGATGATGCTTTTATGGTGGGAAAGTATTAGAGGCTGCATATTGCATCTTTCCACAGTAGGCAGTCTACTACATTTAATTTAGTAGCATACAGAACTAATATTGGTCTGAAATCACCTGTCAGTATTGTATCCAGATGTTTTAATAAAATTTCCTCTTCTTGTGATTTATTTCATGATACTCTGAAAACTGTACTGACAACCTTAGACCAATTATAATTGCTAAATTATTATTATACATACAGAACAAATTGCTGCAAGTTCAGACATCGCGGGAAGGTACGTGAATAATATATTTTACAAAATTAAAAATAAATTATATATATCTTAAGCAATTTGTATTTCACATACGCATGTTCATCATATTGATAAATAATATATTATTCTTATATTTTTGTATCTTTAAAATTAATTTTTAACAATATTGTTTTGTTATTAGGATGTGTTTTCTGTTGGACAATAAAGATTTATTATTATTAAAATCATTAAACCATATCTGCAATTTATACTGTTTTCATTTGCATACACAAAGATATAAAATCTCAAAGTATTTGAGATATGTGTGTGTATAATGCATTTATATTTTATTTTACCGCTCGGTGTGTATTAAACGTAAGCACAACTCATACGTACACCTCCGCTAATGAAACCGATATGGAATTCCACGGGAACGGTGGAATGGAGGACACCTCGAGTGTGGCCATTACGCAACATTGTATAAACTGAGGTCTTAATATAGGAACTGAAATTACAACCCGGGAGGAGTCGAGTGCATTTCGTGTAATTAAAGACTTGTTCGGCGTAATCTGAACGCTAATTAAATAAATCATAATGAGAAAACGTGTGTTTATTCTTGTTGATTAGCGGATGGGGAATTTTGTAAGAAATTCTCTGATGAGTGGAGAGACAGTGAATGTTGATTTCAGAGAGCTGGATATTTTTTCGATCATTAATATACCCAGCTAGAAATCACTCCAATAAATGACCGACTTCAAAAATTAACAGAAAAATTCTTGCGAAATGAAATAAACTTTAATATCCTCTCTCAGTTTTGCATCCCTAGTAGTACTGACATACTCCCTAAATACCGCAATGCCCCAGAAACGCTATTTCAAACTATAACAAATCTACAAGACACACTAAATAGTAGTCTGACTTAGATTTTAAATAGAATATTAGGGGGACCGGAAAATAATGTCCTTTTTTACATTAAATTCAAACAAAATTTTAATATTTTCAGAGGCATTTGCATGGAGAAAATGATTTTTGCTGAAAAAAAATAATTCACACGAAAAAACTTCAAATTATACAAAAATGATGCTAATAAATGGGAACATCAATTGTGTAATTGTAAGCAAATAGAAATAGTTTTCTTACAGTTAGCGTGTAAATTGGAAAAATGAGCGAAAAGTGGTCCAAATTTAGGGTTTTTTGTAGACAAACAAAAAAAACTCCATTTAAATGAGATTAGGGACAAACTTTGCTAAATCCTTCCCAAATCCCATGCTTTAACTGCCAGTATTCTTTTTATTCTATGAATAAAGTTAACTTTGTTTAATCAACGCCTTGACTTGTCTCGTTTAAACCGTTCCCATAAGACTCTATTTAAATAAGATTTTGTCAATTTATTTGGCTTTAATGAACTGCGAATGACTTTTTTTCTGAAAAATAAATATACTACTCTTTTCTAATAGCTTCTAGAATATTTATAATTTCGATTAAGATTTATTCGAAGGGAAAAAAAATGAAAGGAAAAATAATCAATTTATTTTGATGGAGCTTTCGTATTGTTTCAATATTTAGATAAATTAGAATTAAATTCGACACAAATATAAAAACAGAAATAATCAACGCGACATTCCACATGCTTCAATTGTAAATCCCAACAACGACGTATTGTCCAATTGAGCGGCCATCGAGAATGCGACGCGCCGTCGTGTGAAATATGGAGTAATCCGTGTCGTGTGTATATTTAGAACATCGTGTTTAATTAATCGGCTTATTAATTATTATATTTAGCGCGGTTCTGGTCGGTAATAACGCGCGAAATAAATAGTGCGTCTAAATTTAGCGAAAAAATGCAGACGGGCCCGTTGTGTAAAAGGTCGAGTTTATTTCTCGCTTGTGATATTTAGAAAGACGCTCGGCGCCGCGGCGCTTTCCTCCGCTTCCTCGTCCTATCCTCTACGCCAAATAAAACAAAATGAAAATAAAAAACAAAAAAAAAACACTTTTGTTGTCTGAATTTAAACCACAATTCTTGTCTCTTATTATCCTTTATTACCTGATTGTGTATATATATTTTGTAAAAATGTATTTCCTGTACATTTCTTAATAATGACTAGAAGCCGAAACCAGTAGAAATAAATAAATCAAATATTGTGTGAAATATATCAAGTGGAAAGTAATTAATAGATTTTTATTGATGAAATAAATATGAATAAATTATTAAAAATTAACCAATAAAACACAGATTAGATTGAATAACTTTAAATTCTCGACTAGTTTCGGATTATTAGCCCATTTTCAAGAGAATTTAAAATTTGTTTTATTATTTTTTGTATATATATATATTTATTTATTTCATATAATACGATTTTTATTAATTATTTATTTTCGTTGTGTCATATTTTAACTCAACCAACAATTAATTAACATGTTTGAATAATAAAATAATTGATAAATGGATAAAAATTATAAAATTTTATAATATTCCACTCTACAAGAAGATTTCAATGTTTTAGTTAACTTCAAACTTTAAATGTCTTGCGTTTTATTTTATTTCATAGAAAAGTCAGTGGGAAAAATCATGCCGAAAACAAATGTGCGGAGTGTTAATTGCGCAATATATATATATTTTTCAGTCATTGCCAAATAGCGCGCAATTCGCGAGGAGCCTCGTCATTATGTCCCACATAAAGCGAAACGCACAATACGGAAATGGAATTTAAACCAGATGAAAAAAAAACAACAAAATTACGAACGATATGCTTGACCTTTCCTAAAGTTCATTTCATTAAAAGCCGGCTAATTTTTTTTTTCAGAGCGTTACAAATCTGTGAAATTCGATATCCATCACGATTGTGTTTGCTCGCAAAAAAATTCATATTAACAAATTACGTAGTGTTGAACATGTGTCGGGAAATAATTTAAACTATAAAAAAATAGAAATAAATATGTTGCAAGTTTAATGGGTATAAATTATTTGCAATTTATTTATAATTTTTACTAACTTATTTAAAATATATTAACTAAATCCATAGCGTATAACAAAAATCGACGTCAAAGTTGGCATTGGAAATCTAAAGTCATGTCTGAACTAAAATGACACGCGCACGCGTAAAGAACTGGTTGTCATGTTGACAAGTCACGCGTGTGATCTTAGTACAGACATGACTCCAGACTTCCAACGTCAACTTAAGAAATCAGGTGTTTATGCGTTGAATTGCGGCGATTGTGATATGACTTATGTCGGTCGGTCAAACAGGTCGTAGTTTAGAAGTTAGAATCAAGGAACATAAAAAATGTTTCCTTGATAATAAAGGTCATTCTACGTATGCCGAACATTTGTCAGGTCAGTCATAATTTCAATGACAAATTCAAAATTCGGTCCGAGGGTACGACTCACCCCCCCCCCCCCCGTTCCTATAAGTGCGAGTGCGGTGGGGCGCTAACAATAGCCATTTGCAAACAATTTCCCCATCCATAAGCCTGTGTGTGTGTGTCTACAAGAGGTTCTCCTTTTATAATGCAATAATCGGCTTCAAATTTCAGTTTGTGCAAAGAGAAACGTCTGGACGTTCGTTTGGACTTTAATGCACCGCGCAAAGAGAAGGAAGGAAAAAAAAGTTGCATTCATACATTTTCTAATAATATAAACGGCGTTTGTAAATGTTTATGCAGGATGTGCACGCAGTAATGGGCGACCCAAATGCCGCGCTCCGAACAACGTACATTGCGAACACACACGACCGCGGCGTGCAATTTCCAATTGGCGATAAAAGCTCGTACGGAAATTTCGATTGTTTTGAAGTAGAGATAATACAAAAGTGGGATTTCCAGAAAGTCGCCGGGACGTTATAATGATTGTTTAAGTAAATCGTTGTAATTAGGGCAGGAAGAGGCGGCGTCAGACTTTCCACCCAGTAATTTCGATCGTTTTGAAGTAGAGATAAGAGGAATTTGGATATGAAGGAATTACTTACATTTTTTATACCATTTTTATTTTACTTTCACTTTTAATCAAAATTTAATTTAGTGTTAGTTTCAATCACAATGTTATTAAAACTAGTCACTAAAGTAAGATACAAGTTTATTAAATAAAACACATTTTGACTTTGTTTGTATAACTTGTTATTTTATTTTAGTATAACTATACTACTACCATATAATACTATAGTATAGTTAGTATAGTTACACTAAAAAATAAAAATAACAAGTCATACAAACAAAGTTAAAACAGTATTTTATTTAATAATCTCAAAATGTATAATCAAGTAAAAGCTTTAACAATCAACAAATTAAAATATAAGTGGTATAAAAAACTTAACTTTTAAGTTTTTTTCTTTACATCAAAATTGAAAATATACCACGAAGTTAACGCCTCGAAAATCCAAAACATAATAGGAATTATTTAAAGTTGCCAAAACGTTTGAAAAATTGATTAAGCAAATCATTATAATCGGTACATGAGGAGACAGTGTCAAATTTTCAATGCATTTTTTTTTGTAATTATTTCAAAATAAAAACAGTTCGTAACTGCGAGTTAAGGGGCTAACTTATAATAGGAACCATTTTTAAACGAATTACGGTTAATCGGTCTTAATGTGCTTTTTTATTAACAGATTGTAAATTTTCTTACTGCGACGTAAATTTGCAATTATTTCAAAATCATGATTGTATAGCTTTTTTTTTGTTCAATTGTATAAATATAAATTGGAGATGTATTGCATCGCGAAAGGCCATAAATAAATAGAAGTAAACTAAGAACATTCAATTTTACACCTTCGCGAAAACTGTCGGAAATTTAGATAGAATACACAAAATCGTATTTAAGGTTTCCACAAATTTAGATTACTTAATTTTGAAATTGACGATAGCCGATTAGAAAATTTAAAATAAAACAATGTGTATATTTTATGATAAATGTGAGCATTAATTTCTCAGTCCGCGAATCGTCTGGCAGCCTGGGACGTGACAGAATTCGCCGCTTCACCGTTGACTGAACTTAGGCAAAAGAGGCAAATAGTCCGGCTTGCTGTGTACACACACACACACGCGCGCGAGGTGCAGTGCTGCCTGCCATCGCCCTCGCATCTTAGAAATGCAATAGACATTCCTGCAGCCAGGACGTCCCCGGACTTATATATTAAACATCAAACATATCCCATATGAGTGCACCGAGCGGAATTCTTATGAAAATTCTCCCCATTAATTTTTCCCCGGGACCGATAAATTACACATTGTAATCAGCGGGAGTGCCCTCCCCGTCTAATTGCCGGGGAAAGCTGTAAGAGGCACGCACGTACGATCCTGGGAAATCCCTGCTGTTCAGCAGGAAGAGCACTGGCTTGTATACAAATGACGGCCTTTTTTATATACATTGTGACTAATATTTGCACTTTGGAATTCCTATGATCACACACACACGCCATATAGATTTTCTGAAAGCCATTTGCGACAATGATGATCACAATTCGCTTAATGCTTGCTGCGTTTTGTAATAATTATATTCTAGTTTTCTAAAAGATTAATTTTATATTGTCATCATAACGTTTGTGGAAGTTCACTTATTTAGTTCCATGATGTACAGGGTACCTCGCGACTCGATGCACATAGCTGTAATACAGATCTGATGGAATTTTGTAGACGATATTTCTTGTTTTTTTTTTTTTTTGAGAAAACAAAAACACTCGGAACCTTGCAGTTTTTTTTTCATCTTGTTTATATCGAGCGTATAACAAAAATCGACGACGAAGTTGGCGTTGGTAGTCTCGAGTCATCTCTGTGCTAAGATTGTGAAATCTGGTTGCTGTTAAACAGTGACATGTTTTTGTATTCGTATTTATAATTTTAACATTTCTCGTATGGAATAGCCCCGAATTTCTTAATGTCTATTAAGTCTATAATATACTAGAAATATTCACAACTTGTTATATAATAATGCTGCTGCAAATTTCTTGAGTTAAAAAGTAACAATATTCTTTTACGGTGAAATAAATAACGGCGACACAAATTGTATTTATTACATATTGTTCTTAAATACTTACTAGGTAAATGTAATATACACGTCACTTAATTCTGCTAATCCTTGTTTGAAACATAATAGCCTGTGTTCTCATGAATGGTATGATTTATCGGCCACATTTCATTTACATTTTACTAAACAAATACCAGATTTACACTTCATAAAGATTTTCATAGGAAAACATTGGGTTTCCCACAAGAAAGATTTTTATACAATTAAATCAATGTATTTTTAATTTAAATAGAAAATAGAAAACAGTATTTTTAATTTAATTTTGCTTAAGTTGGTAGGGAAGATTGTTTTCTTTTTTTGATTAATTAAATTGAAATTATTTTCCTTTCTTCTCATAGTTTTAAATATATAACATATATACACATCTACTATCTATGTATTAAAAATAGAAACAAATAGAAAATAATATAAGAAAAATATTTACAATGCATGTAGGTGTTAGTATATTTAGCCTATCCATCTTTCTGTTCTATTAGTTTTATTAAACTTAATATATTTTGGAAACTAAAAGGTGATTCTTTTAAGTTTTTGCTTTTTAAAATAAAAAACGCAGAAAATGTATAAAAGTGAATGACACATTTATTTGGATAAATTTATCATTCTAAAATGATTTACTTTTTAAAGATTATTTCATGTAAATGTTGCCTGCGACTGCTTTTCACGAGATCAAATGGGATCGAATCGCATGATCGTGGTGGTCAATTGACTGTTCTCCTTCATGTTATCTCGTTCAGTGTTATATGTTGAAACAAAATGTCAAGCAAATTTAATTTTTACATCGCCTTAAAATAATACGCAGAATTTTATAAATAGCGACGATCTAAAGTCGAATCCGTTGCGTTTAAATGCAAATAAATTCAATTCCATTATCTATAAAGTGGGAATTAATTGGGTATGAAATTTACAGCGGTCGCGATAATTGCTTTAGAAATTGTACATACGACCGTTGAGTGATTTGGCTCCGTACCAAGGATTTCTAAAAGAGATATTGTTTCATGTTTGTCCGTAATTTACAATCACTTAGCGGATTGCGCGCGGTTCTTCTTATTTCTTTTATTTTATTTGTTTTGCGTAGTAAAATAAAATAATAATAATAATCCTTTATTGTCCAACGAAAAAAAAAAAAAAAAAAAAACAGGACAAGTTACAATACAAAAAATATAGAAATTAATTATAAAAGTATATATGTATGAAAAAAAAACTTATTAGAAATAAATATGTTAAACTTAACTTGTAAAATAACAAGAAAAGTAAATTATTGTTTAACTATATGTAAAGTATGTACATCCAAAAGTTGTCTGCCTTTTTATTTATGTTTTTACGTAATTGTGTATTTGTGAATTATGTGAAGTTGAGTATGTACTACATTCTAAGAAATTACTGCTATTTCCTAATCACTGAATAAACATCCGATCCTGTATGAATCAAACACAGAATTCAAAGTAAGTGAAGTGAAAGGAATTTCATCACAGGTTGAATTTTATTTTAATTGTTTCGAAAAACCTATATTTAGTTGAAAAATCTTCGTGTGTTATGTGTGTGTGTGTAGTGAGGCAGTTAGTTATCCATTGAAATATCTGCAAAACAAAATAAAATTCCACTTCTTATTTGCTCTTTCCCACTGTCCGTGCGGAGAGGGAGTGCAACAACTTGCATTCTTCAATGGATTGCTTTGCTGGATATTGCTCGCCTCCTCTCGGCCAGTCGCCCAGTGACGTTAGGCTCGGCAACTGCTCGCACGAGTACTGCCTAGTTGGTTTGCCCCCCATTCAAAAGTAGTTTGCACTTTTAAAAAAAAAATCAATCAATATATAATATTTTTCTGTCCTCTCCAATTATTATTTATAAAAAAAATCAACGAGCCTATCCTTACTGGAAACCGTGTATATATATATATTTTTTTTTCTGTAACAATTTTTTAGTGTTTATGGATTATATGGTGATTTTTTTAAAGTGGTTGATTGTGATGATGTTTAAATTATGGAATTCCAACTTCGACAAGAACTTTCAACACGGAAACGAAAAGAACGTGAGTTTTATTTATTATTTAAAATATTTTTTTTTTTTTTCGAAAATTTCTAAACGCGGATTACAAGTCGGTGTCGCTTTGGGGTCGTTACCGTGTCGGTGATATTCGCTTGAGCGGCCATCCATGTCTTCTGTCTGATACCCATCCGACCGACTTCCTCAAGAACCTAACTATAGTACACTCGGAGCATCGATGATTAAAATATATATACTTTATTATAATTTGAAACAAAAAAACACAATTTCTATTCACTTAGTCACAGTTATTTTATTTATATATTGAAAATCTACCCCGACACCAATTGGTAAAAGGGGACATCGATTATATATATATATATATATATAGAAAATCTTTATTTCTGAATAAAATACGATTTCATTTCCTTTCTTCACTTATTTATTTTCGCTATATAACAGTGAAAATAAATAAGTATAAGTAAAGTACGAAATAAATGAAGAAAGGAAATGAATTTTATTAATATTAAATTACTTCAAATAACTCAAAATAAATATTGATTTTTTTTCTGCAAGTTAGATTAAATTACAATATTTTTATCATTACAATCATTTACAAATAATTAAGCATCAAAAAATGGTATTAAATTTATATATTTTATTATTAGCCTGTTGTTAATTTTGTTGAAACAATTATATTAAAATTTCGTTTTTTTTTCTTTTTGCATATATAAATTAGGCAAAATCGAATGAATTTAGTAATTAAATATTTCCGAATAACCAATTTTAAGTGGCTAAAGTTAACAAACAAGTATAAATTGGAGTTTATTAAAAAAAAATAGGTGACACTTTCCAATATTAATATTGCAAATGATATTGAGAAAAATGTTATATACTTCATTTTGTAATGACAAAAAATATCGAAAAGATCGATTTTGCCCATCTCTAATATAAAAGTCAATTACATTTTTACAAAAATTGAGTAAATAAAGGTTTCTCTGTCCTGGGCTATCGACCGGAAGTCTTTCTGCCCTTTCTCCTTACATTCGGGGATGTTTTGCAAAGAAAATTTTAAGTTTAACACGTACGTTATTATATAAATTCACATTTTATGTATACAGATCTATTAAAAAAGCATAAAATGTGATCATAATAAAATAACGTACATGTCTAACTTAACATTTTCTTTAGAGAATAGACCCGATTATCACATTATTGTCGTAAATATTTTTTTCTGTCAATTTTACGGTTATTCCTTATATTATACGTTTTTGTAATTTTAAAATCTAAGTATACATCAATTATAAAACTCGCTTAGACTGTGACAACAAATCATCAATACCTCGAGTATACTAAATTCAGTTAGGTTCTTGAAGATGTCGGTCGGATCTGACCAAATTAAAGAAAAACGTAACAAATTATTGCGTATTACGCAAAATCACTATTTTTTTTATAAAAAATATTTTTTAGCTGTAATTAAATTAACAAATTATGAATGTAAAGTTATCTATTTGGTGAAATATTTTAAAATTGTATTGTACAAACTGTAGAAGATCATCACATTTTTTCCGTATATTTAGACTAGGACGAAAATACAACATTCAAGCGGAAATTAAAAAATTATTAGAAGTATTTCAATATGCATTGTAAAGTTCTGCCAATTAATTATCGATAAACTAATTGGCAGAACTTTACAATGCATATTGAAATACTTCTAATAATTTTTTATTATATGAGAAAGTAATAGATTGCATACAACGTAATTTATTAAATATTTTCATAATATATTCCCAAATAAGGATTATTGACCATAAAAAAAGATTATGTATACATTTTTTATTGCAAAAAATATATGGACTTAAAAATTGACATAAATATAATCATAAATATTCACCCATTTTATTTAAGTAGCAATGTATTTCCGGGGCTGTTCCGTACGAAAAAAAAGTTAAATTTATCGTAAACGTTTCATAACTTCACAAACCTTTGCTTAGAATGTGTGGATATTAATAACGTGTACATTAAATCTATTTTTTCTTCGTTCAATAATATTCGAATTTCAATTTTTTTTTTTCTATTGTGGAGACTTTTACTTCATTACACATTTAATAAAATGTTCAGCCACCATTTATTTAGCGACGATGCCACATTAAATTAGGCGAAAGATAGCGCTTTCGCCTTCTTTCATTTATCATGTTTAAAAACATTAATGAAAATATTTCTAAAATTTGTTGCGTATAAAACTTTATTTCAACTTTTGACTGTAGTTTCGATTTAAATTGACGAAGTCCCATTTACATGTAGTCTTATAGGAACGGTTTTAGAGAATCGCGCTGATCGGAGCTTTTGGACGTATTGTTGATTAAGCTAAGATAACTTTATTCACAGATTAGATAGAATATTGCGACTTGAAGCAGGCGATTCAGGAAAGATTTACCTATATTTCTCACTTAAAGTAATTAAAATTTGTAATCTGCGTTTGCCTACAAAAATTCCTAAATTTCGGAAATTTTTTCGCTCATTTTTCAAAAACTCAATTTACACGCCTGCTGTACGAAAACTATTTGTCTCATATTGCTCAAATTTATACAATTGTTGCTCCCATTCATTGGGAACATTTTGGTATACTTTGAAGTCATTCTGCAATTTTTGGTTTTTCCATCAAAATTCACTTTTTTCCATAAAAATATTCAAATATGAATGAAATTTTATTTCTTCCAAAAAAAAATCTGAAAAAATCACAAATACTCTTGAAGATATTAGGAAGACCGTGATATATTTATTTTTCCCCCAAAAAATCAGTTTTAGTTCATTCAGGCTATTTAAATTGACGAAGTCCCATTTACATGTAGTCTTATAGGAACGGTTTTAGAGAATCGCGCTGATCGGAGCTTTTGGACGTATTGTTGATTAAGCTAAGATAACTTTATTCACAGATTAGATAGAATATTACGACTTGAAGCAGGCGATTCAGGAAAGATTTATCTATATTTTGCACTGAAAGTAATTAAAATTTGTAATTTGCGTTTGCCTACAAAAATTCCTAAATTTCGAAAATATTTTCGCTCATTTTTCAAAAGCTTAATTTACACGCCTGCTGTACGAAAACGATTTATCCCATATTGTTCAAATTTATGCAATTGTTGCTTCCATTCATTGGGAACATTTTGGTGTAGTTTGAAGTCATTCTGCGATTTTCGGATTTTTCAGCAAAATTCACTTTTTTCCATGAATATATTCAAATTTGAATGACAATTTTTTTCTTCCAAAAAAATCTGAAAAAAATTACAAATACTCTTAAAGATATTATAAAGACCGTGGTATATTTATTTTTCACGAAAAAATTAGTTATAGTTCATCAAGGCTATTTAAATTGACGAAGTCCCATTTACATGTAGTCTTATGGGAACGTTTTTAGCGAAGCGCACCGATCGACGCTATTAGACGTATTGTTGATTAAACTAATATACCTTTATTCGCAGACTAGATAGAATATTGCAACATATAGCATGCGATTCAGGAAAGATTAATCTATATTCTGCACTGAAAGTAATTAAAATTTGTAATTTGTGTTTGCCTACAAAAATTCCTAAATTTCGGAAATGTTTTCGCTTATTTTTCAAAAGCTCAATTTACACGCTTGCTGTACGAAAACTATTTGTCTTATATTGCTCAAATTTATACAATTGTTACTCCCATTCATTAGGAACATTTTGGTGTAGTTTGAAGTATTTCCGCGATTTTTGGATTTTTCATCAAAATTCACTTTTTTCCATGAAAATATTCAAATTTGAATGAAATTTTTTTTTCTCCAAAATAATCTGAAAAAGAAATCACAAATGCTCTTGAAGATATTAGGATGGCCGTGGTATATTTATTTTTGACGAAAAAAAATAAAATCAGTTCTAGTCTAGTCAGGCTATTTAAATTGAGTAATTTCCATTGCGCCGATCGAAGCTTTTTGACGTATTGTTGAATAATCTAATGTAACTTTATTCACAGAGTAGGTAGAATATTGCGACTTGCAGTATACGATTCAGGAAAGATTTATCTATGTTTCGCCCTATGTTTGAAGTAATTCTGTGATTTTTTAATCTTTCATTAAAATTCACTTTTTTTAATTCAGGATGATTTAATTGAAATTAAAACACTTGGTTCAAAAATGTTTCACCACGGATTAAGTGAGAAATTAATTAAACATTCACTTTTTTGATGAAAATATTTAAATTTGAATGAAAAAAAATTCCTTCAAAAAAAAAAATCTGAAAAAAAGCTACAAAAAGCGAAGTTACTCCCATGTAATTACAAAAATATATAATAACACGCCATGTCGTTAAATCGAAAAAGTTTTCGACTATCTCTAGTATCCACGAAACCAAATACGTGTATCCTTTCCCCAATTTTTACTGTGTTTATTTCGAATGAATGTGCATATCTTCAGAGTTCTGTATATATAAATGTGTGTGTGTGAAGTTGGCGAGAGTGGTTGCACTAATTGCCGTTCCTTAATGTAAACATATTAAAAATTTACATGGTCATGTGGAGTAATTTCTGGTATTAAGCACAGGAAATTAGGCATTGTTACTCTCTCCATTCTGTTCTCTTTTTTTGCCTCCTCCTCCTTTTCGGGTGCATAACCATAAAAATTTAATTTATTATTTCTCATGTAAAAAGCGTTATTAAAGAATTATTTCGTCGTCGTTTTTCTAAACGTGTACTTTTTCCTGGAAATTGTTTATTTTTTTTATTTAATTCGCCTGCAGAGCGTGTGAATTTGAATAGATGAATTTATCCCTATTCAAGTAGTAGTAGAATAAATTTATATTAAGCCATGGTAAGCGCAAATTAATAGTTTGTAATAGCCGATTTTTTCAATGATCTAAAATTTATATTCGAAAGAAAAAAAAAAGGCTCTTTAATATTTTATAAAATTAATGAACATTCGAATCTTCACGATTTGAATCAATATTCTACCACTTATATTTATATCGTATGATATACATAAAAATTTGAAGCAAGAGCATTGGTATTAGACGATTTAAAAAATAATCGATTATTTTTCAAATCGTATGATATGAAATAATCGATGGTTTTTCGAATCGTTTTACTCACTAAAACGATAAAAATTCCATACGAATGAGAGAAATCAATTAGGAATTGAAAGAATAAACATTTTTTAAAAATATTTATCAACAGTCATTTAAATTTGCTTTAATAAACACTTCAAAAAATTAATCGACACAATTTTAATTGAGCGATACGGACGTGTCATCGACGGATCCGTTTCGTGTGTCCCCGGGGGCCGGAACGCGACGCGTAAAGACGACGAAGGATAAGAAGAAGAAAAAAAACGCCATTAATCACGTTAAGTTTCGGGAGTTATTAATTGACGCAGGAGAAAAGGACCGGGGCGGCGCGGAATAAGAGAAAGACCGAGACGGGGAGATTGAGAGGCGCAATTAGCGATCCCCGTGGGACACCGGGAAACGTGGGGTCGACGGGGATACGGTGTGAAAAGCCGCGCCGGTTAATTTAGTCGTCTTGGCGAAATGTCAACATTGCCGGTGTCTGGGCATCTCTGTCTGTGGGTCATCCGATTTCTGCGTGTGAGTGCGTCTAAATTTATAAAATGGCGGACCGGCACACACGCACACAAAACACGGACGCGAAATGTCATAACATTGTGTGATATAAATGGGAGGTTTTTTTTAAATACGTTTTTCCCTTATTATTTTTTTTTTGTAGTTGTTGTAATAAGCCAGACTAAAAAGACATAGACAGCTATAAATAGAAATTTTTTCAGGTATAATTAATGATGCTCGAATAATTAATTCATTTGTCTACTTAAACACATAATCATTAGATCTACAAATTAATAGATAAATGAGTTTTAAGGCGCTTCGAAAAATTTAATACAAATTGTTATGATTTATGAATCGTTTTTTTTTTTATTTGAAAGAAGATTCTAAAATTTAAGGAGTGATGCCTCCAAAAAAACCGTTTTCATTTTTATCATAGAATTCTAAATAATAATCTTTATTTAGCATCTTGCTATATGATAAAATGAATATATATAATAAAAAAAAAAAACTTATGTTACTTTTATTTAAGATTATTTCTTGAAAATTTCATATTGATTGGATACAAATTGCCGAAATTACGCGAGTTTATGCTAAGTTAGTCGAGACCCTAATTATCACATCTCAGATCTTTAAAAGCGATTATCTCGAAATTACATTTTGTATCGATTCAATATAACAGCGGCTTTTTGTCTCGTATTCTAAATTATTTTTTTCTAGTCGTTGATCGTCCGGATTTCGCCTATTATTTATTTTCTATTTTATACAGCCATTCAAAGACAGATTTTTGCATCCGAAAACGCACTTTTTTAATCAGAAGACTGCTATTTTGTCAAACTTTTTTTTTCTCAAAATCGAACGTTCAACGAAAGAATTGACTCATTCTGAATGCAACGCAATTGGGATATTTGATTTCAAATAATTATTTTCAAACTCACTTTATTTCTTCTTACTTCAATTGGTTCGGTTATTATTTTTTTTATTGGTGTAAGCTTCTTACTTCAATTGGTTCGGTTATTATTATTATTATTTTATTGGTGTAAGTAAAGTCTGCCGCTTCCGTATTGGAATATTTCTGACAATTCTAATTTCGAAAGCGTTACACGCACAATTAGCAAGAGCCGTTCCAGACACTGCCCTTCCTCTCCCGTCCCCCGCTCTCCACCCGAAATAGATCCGCCGACTCGTCTTCCATTTATCCAATTTACAAGGCACTTCTCACAATTCGATAACGCGACATCTAATAAACGCGTAAAAACAAAAAAAAAGAAGATAGAAAAAAGGCTCAAATCATTTTTTTGTTCCAGTGACATTTCCGCCCTTGCAGTGCTCGTTTTAATCGATCAAAACGAGCACTGCAAGGGCGGAAATGTCACTGGAACAAAAAAAAATGATTTGAGCTGCATCATAAAATTTCAAAATGAAAACGTATTCATGTGGTTGCAAGGGAGGTATTTAGATGTTTAATTTCTTTAATTAGAAGTGAAATGCGTTTAATAAGCCGGCTCCGTACGGTCATTTACCAAGTGCATTGTCTGCCGCAATTTTTTCCCTCCCCGCTACTTTTAATAATAGATCGTAATTACCGTTCTTCTTCCACCTTCCTATTAAAAGTCGGAAACGGACAATTTGCGAAATTTCCATTTTAAAACGCCATTTATTATCAGCGTTCCGTTTTCTCCTCGGAGCTACAACAACCGCGCCGATTTAAATTGAATGTTTTTTTTTTGCTGTTTTGAAGTGTGCAGAAAATTCTTATTAACACATCCAGCTAGCTAAATTAGTTCTCAAGCGGATTTTAATATTTTTTTGGATTTTTTTAATTGGAGTCCAATCTGTCGAACTAAGGGAAAATAACCATAATTGAGGGTGCCGGTGCTGGGGTTGTACGGTGCTGCAAGTACAAACAATTGGTATTCTGTAATAGATTGGAGTCTTATTAACACATCCAGCTAGTTAAATTAGCTTTCAAGCGGATTTTAATATTTGTTTGGATTTTTTTAATTGGAGTCCAATCCGTCGAACCAAGGGAAAATAACCATAATTGAGAGTGCCGGTACTAGGGTTGTACGGTGCTGCAAGTACAAACAATTGGTATTCTGTAATAGTTTGGAGTCTTATTAACACATCCAGCTAGTTAAATTAGCTTTCAAGCGGATTTTAATATTTTTTTGGATTTTTTTAATTGGAGTCCAATCCGTCGAACCAACCGAAAATAACCATAATTGAGAGTGCCGGTACTAGGGTTGTACGGTGCTGCAAGTACAAACAATTGGTATTGGGTAATAGTTTGGAGTCTTATTAAGACAGGCTGCTGGTTAAATTAGCTCTCAAGCAGATTTTAATATTTTTTAATTCCATATGTCTTTTTTACTTGGTTCTTGTGTGGATCGCTCCTGCGACTCCAAGATTTTCGATTTTCGACCACCAGACACTATAGCAGAGGTGACAGCACCCCATCCTGTAGACATTCATTATCCGTGGTTACTACTGTTCGGGACAATCTCTCAATGTCGCGATTATACTCCGTTCGGTTAGCCGGTTAGCATATCTTGCAGCTACTCAGTCGTCGGAGCGTCAATTCCCTTCCTGATGGATCGAATAAAGAATGCAGCCATCTAAATGGCTAAATGGTTACTTCTACCGTGGTCGTCAGCTCGTGTAGAGCGTCAACTGTAGACTTACCGGGTTGATATGTAGGATGATTTTATAGGGGGCTATTTTTAGAATAGAATTTTTTTTTTAGACGGAAAATAAAATTCTCTTTGTATATTTATATCAGCTAATTATAAAGTTTTTATTAAGAAAATTCTTGACACATTTTTTTTTGTGTCATTCGAAGTGAAGTAAAAAAAAAACCTCACAATTACTATAAACCATTAGCGTAAACAACAAACCAATTCGAATAGTGATAAATGCAAGACACGGATCGCAATTAAAATATCTATTTATAAACCGCTTGCACACGCTCGTGTCCTTACCTTTCACAAAAAATGCACATTCCTCCACTTCCAGCGCGCTTTACGTAAGGCCCATTATTTTTTTCTCCTTTACCTCGCGCCGGCAATCAATGGACAATTTTCCCTCCCACCTTAAAAGCTCAAAGATGACTAATCCATTCATAATAATAAAGTAAAAAGGTCGCCTATAAAATTCCTGTTTGATTGCGTCGCAACACTCACGTGTCTTATCGTATGTTTACCTTCTTATTGCCGCTCAAGTGCATACAATGTATATGAAAGTCGCGACTTCGCGGAGGAGATTGCGGTTTAATGACGGCCAATCTGGCGAGTTGATGAGGTTTTAAGTAAAACTCCTCCGACGGGCACTCCGGGGATGGGGCAATTTCGGTTTTTAATAAAGTGTTTATTAATTGCTTGATTATGTTTATTTTCGAGTTCACTTAGTTTTAATGATAGTTCAAACTTGGATTTATAAGGATAATGATTTAATTAATAAAGTTGTAAATTTAATAGTTTGCATTCATAAAATAAATAAAGTTTCAACTTTATTAATTAAATCATTATACTTATAAATCTAAGTTTGAACTATCTGAACTCAAAGAATGAGATCATGCTTGCTACCCCGTTTATCAAAAAAAAAATCATGTTCAGCCGATGGCTGAATGCATATGTGGAAAAGACAATGCGGATATCAGCCATATGGTATTAGAATGTCCTGAATATAATTCCAAAGGATTAATGCTAAAATTAACTAAATACGGTATACCTCTACCCACATCAATTACAATTCTGCTATATAATCCAACACATATTACATTCTATTTAAACATTTATGCGTAAATAAACTTAAATTATAATCATACTAACATGCTCATAACTCTAACCCTACCATGGGCCTACTCCTGTACGTCTAACCCTAAATGCCGTAACGGCCCTCACTGGCTAATGATCCTCTCCATCCACGTTCGTCATTATATATGTTAATAATGAGATTTGGCTGTCGTGCAAACCTATGACAGGATCAATGATAAAAAGGAATTCGCAATGAAGGAAAAAAACGACTCTCTTATAGGACGCTGCATTTCCATTTTTATTTTATTCATTGGAAGAAAATAGAAAAGAGTATTTACTCGTTTAAACTTCAATGTCCGGCGAGGTATTTGCCCGGGAAGTAATTGTTTTAATGTACATTCGTTCAACCTTTTGAAACACTTTCAACTCGCTACTCTTCAAATATTCGAGAAGTCTCTCAAATGCTTGCTTGCCATTTCTTATACAATGTGTTATAACTGCTTCCAACGATTTGTTCCTGCCTTTCTTGCTTGCAACTCTCCCTCGTTACATTTTTCTCTGATCCATTTAATTAATATTGGAAAAAAATCTTTTTCGACTCCCGATTTAAATAAAGCCTAGCTGGCTATTAATTCTATTTTTTTATTATTATTAAAGATTATTATTTACGTGTTTGTATGGTTTTGTTATATAAACCGGAACTGCATTGGAATTTAGAACGGAACATTTAATGCACGGAAAATTGTTTTAAAACGGATACCATTTGAATTCGTTCCACCGCGTTTTATTCTATTCACATATTATTATTGCTACATTCACATAAACAGATAAAAAAAGCGACGTTCATTGCTCATGATTCATTAGGAAATTTGTTGATTCCATCCATCAATATATTCATAACATAATTTAATATTTCCTCTTTGAGGCTGTAATAAAAATATCCGGAACGACAATTGGTTGCGTTTTTTTTGTTATTAATAATTTTATGACAAAAAATAAATTTTACATAAAATGTATTTTATGAATTTCATTCCGATGATTTTCTTTTAAATTTACACTACGAAAACGGAAATATTTAATTTGTGCAAAATTCTCTCAGCGAATAAAATAAATATTGAAATAAAAACGCAGATGCAGTTATAATGTGACTTCAGATTATTATTATTATTATCAGATGTACGTACCTCAATACATTTTATAATACATTTATAATGGTAGAATTTGATGATTAAAATTAAATAAGGAAACATTTTTAAGAACCATTATCATCATTACCAAATCATCATCAAATTTACAATATTAATCTTGTAACTTTGATAATGGTCGTCTGACCGAAACTAAATAGTGAATAAATAAGTTTATATTTCTGTGAAAGAAAAACCAAATGTGGTTTTTATCACCCTAAATATCTAGTGATACATTTCTTTCACCAAGAGTTTGATGAGTCAACAATCAAAAATATTATTGATTTTAATTTAACAGAATAAATTTAAATAAATGTGGAAATAATTTATTCGTTATTTTCAAATCAATTTTATTTATTTCAGGGCTATTTAATATTAAAAATATTAAATTTAATATATACGCTATTATTTCACCTCGCAATCGTGAAGTTCATCAAGATTTTTTGAGAATTTTTATATTGGTTCCGAATCTCTAGTTAATAGATGCAAATCACACCTTGTTACTATATTATTTAAAATTTTAAATCGATTGTCCTGAAGCTGAGCTAGAAAATCCATTTAAAAAGATCATCGGTTAATTCAAGACCAGTTTTTTTTTCAACTTACTTAATAATGCTCAATTTTACTTTGATGTTTCCTTATTTTTTTTAATTAGCGGTTTAAAGAAGACCCGCTGATTAGCCGTTTCGGACGCATCTGCAGTTGAACCAGAATTCCTAAACTCGCAGGTAATTTAGAAAAACAGGATTTTCAGCATTCGATTCCTAAATAATGAAGCTACATTTTCACCCAAGGTCATGACTTTAGATCGTCTCAGACCATCAGAAAAAAAATCGCAAACTTGAACAATATTTTTGCTCAATTTACAAAGGTTAACTTTACAAGCAGATTGGCAGAAAACTAAGTACTTGATAAGACTCAAATTTTCACAGATTGTTCTCCTATTATTTAGCTTCATTTTGGTATAATATGAAGTCATTTGGAGATTTTTGGATTTTCGACGAAAATTGACTTTTTTCCATACTAACCCCTTACGATTTTTGCAAATTTCACTGAAATTTTTTTTCTTTCCAAAAAATCTAAAAAAATTCTCGAAGACCCTTGATTATACTACCAACATTATTGGCTAATTAGTTTTCAGAAAAATAATTATTTTCAATCATTTTAGACCATTCCAATATCTCCACGACATTAACATGGAGCCTTATGGCAACGGTTTAAAGAAGACCCGCCAATTGGCAGTTTCGGACGCATCTGCAGTTGAACCAGAATTCCTAAACTCACAGATAATTTAGAAAAACGGGATTTTCAGCATTCGATTCCTAAAGAATGAAGCTACATTTTCACCCAAGGTCATGACTTTAGTTCGCCTCAGACCATCAGAAAAAAATCGCAAACTTGAACAATATTTTTGCTCAATTTACAAAGGTCAACTTTGCAAGCAGATTGGCAGAAAACTAAGTACTTGATAAGACTTAAATTTTCATAGATTGTTCTCCTATTATTTAGCTTCAATTTGGTATAATATGAAGTAATTTGGAGATTTTTGGATTTTTGACGAAAATTGACTTTTTTCCATACTAACCCCTTACGATTTTTTTCAAATTTCACTGAAATATTTTTTCCTCCCAAAAAATCTAAAAAAAATCTCGAAGGCCCTTAGTTATACTACTAGCATCATTGGCTATTTAGTTTCCAGAAAAATAATTATTTTCAATCATTTCGGACCATTTTAATAGCTTCGCAAAATTAACATGGAGCCTTATGGCAACGGTTTAAACAAGACCCGCTGATTAGCCGTTTCGGACGCATCTGCAGTTGAACTAGAATTCCTAAACTCACACGTAATTTAGAAAAACAGGATTTTCAGCATTCGATTCCTAAAGAATGAAGCTACATTTTCACCCAAGATCATAACATTAAATCATCTGAGACCATCAGAAAAAAAAAATCGCAAACTTGAACAACATTTTCGCTCAAGTTACAAAGGTCAACTTTACAAGCAGATTGGCAGAAAACTAAGTACTTGATAAGACTTAAATTTTCATAGATTGTTCTCCTATTATTTAGCTTCAATTTGGTATAATATGAAGTCATTTGGAGATTTTTGGATTTTCGACGAAAATTGACTTTTTTCCATACTAACCCCTTACGATTTTTGCAAATTTCACTGAAATATTTTTTCTTTCCAAAAAATCTAAAAAAAATCTCGAAGACCCTTGGTTATACTACCAACATTATTGGCTAATAAGTTTTCATAAAAATAATTATTTTCAATCATTTTAGACCATTTCAATAGCTCCGCGAAATTAACATGGAGCCTTATGGCAACGGTCTAAAGAAGACCCGCCGATTGGCCGTTTCGGACGCATCTGCAGTTGAACCAGAATTCCTATACTCACAGGTGATTTAGGAAAACAGGATTTTCAGCATTCGATTCCTAAAGAATGGTAATAAGTTCTTTCTCATGACATTAAAATCATCAAGATCGGTTAAAAAAACAAAAGAGTTATTTGACATTTGCTCTTTATAAATTCTGACCTTCCCCCACCCTTTATTACAAGAGTAAGAAAAAAAATTCTGTAACATTTTTGTTTCACGAACTTATCATGATTTCAAAAAGTGTAGTTTTATGATGTCTTTATTAAACATGTTTTTAAGGTAATCGCAATATTACTTTTCGACTGTTCATTGCCGGAAGAGTTACGAACTTGAAATTTATTTCCAGCATTTTCTCATGATCCCTTTTATCAACTTTTTTTTTTTTATTTGAAATCTCAAGCACTCATAGTTTCTGAGATATAGCCGGTGACCTTTCTTATCTGGACACCCGGTACATTTAGTACAATAAAACCTGTGAAGTAAAGTGAATGCAACTGTTTTTAATTTTCTACGCTTGGTTTTATTTGTACATATTTTAAACTTACATCATTGAGTTTGTAATCCTCTCCTATATTGTAAAAATTCTCACTGGATTTAATCAGCATAACTTTTCCGTGGAACACGGCCGATGGTTTGTATTTCACACCGGCGTGCAATCTCTTCGACCAACAGTTCAATGAAGCCCTAACATCGTCAGCGGTGTATTTTGAAGTGGATGTAACGGATTTTATTACAATCTGAACTTGTTCATCCCACGTTTTCGATTGTGCAAGTGGTTCGATGATCTGCAAATTAAATATATTTAAAAAATAAAATTCTGAAAAAGAAAAGAGGAGATTACAATTTAAAATACGTATTGCTTTTCTCGCCCAACACCCGAAAGAGTACAATGGGAATATTGATTATATATATACAGGGTGTCTCTGCGTGCGCGCCGAGTAGCTTTACGGCTAAATACGCTAACTAACTTCCAAATACCTCATTCATTTCGTCAAAACTGACTCTTCTTTCTTCCTATTTTGAAAATCAATATATTAATTCATTCACCTATATTTTCACGTGCGATATTTATAATGAATTTTTGTTGCTCAGCATTTTTAATATTTTTAATGCGAAATGTTGTTTCAAAAGAATAATTCAAACTTTACAAAAATGTTAATTAATTAATTGAATATTAATTAATTGTAATGTACTTTTTTCCTTTAGATTAATAGTGTGCAATTAAAATATTTAGAAATGTGTATATTTTATTTCTGTAGTTGTGCTATAAATAAATATAGAATCATTCAACCCCCATCTACAGGACTTCTATTAAGAACATTCCTTGGAATTTTATTCATTCCATCTAAAAATATTTTGAATAATCACCTAACGATGAACTAAAATCATTATAACTCTTCATAATGAATTCAAAATTCTGCTTAGAAATTCTATTAAAAGAAGAACTTTAATTTTCATCTCTTTGTTCTCATTTTATAAAATAATTTATTAGAGTTATTTTTTAAGAAGAACATAAATTTCATCAAAATTTGAATATTTTCAAATAGATTTTAGTGAAAAATCCGAAACTCGTGGAAAAACTTCAAATTTTACCAAGGTATTCTCAATGAAGGGGAGCAGCGACTGGGTAAATTTTGGCAACTTGAAATAAATAGTTTTCGAGCAGCCAGCTTTGTAAAGTAAAACTTTGAAAAGTCTATTAAAGAAATTGCTCAACTTTGGGACTTTTTAAAAACGAGCATACTGAACTTTTATAGATCCGTGATACACAGAGGAAACCGTTACGTATCCAAAGCTTTAAGTTTCAAACGTTTATTTTAGATGTAAATAAAGTTATCATAATATAATCGGTGTCGCGTCTGAAAATCCCAATCGGCGCAGCTCGCTTAAACCAAAATTTTATCAAAAATTTATTTTATTTTTACTAGTTTCGATGATACTTTGATAATAGTGTAACACACCGAAACTAGCCAGTAAAAATTAAACTAAATTTTGTGAAACATAAACCAAGTGTTTATTTTTTTTACAAATATATATTTATTATTTAAATAAAAAAATATTTGCCCTTTCTTAAGGACAACTTATTTAAATAATTAAAGTCTCCACAACCAATAACCAACATAAAGATGATATATTTAATTACATCATTTTATAATAGAAAAAGGATTTAATCACTTGGTCACAGCCATTCAAATAAATTAATTTAAAAGAATTTTGTATATTATTAATAAATTATTTCCTCCACTAGTGGACCGAAGGCGTTAATCATTTCATGTATTATATGTGAATATAACTGAACAAATATATTTTATAATTAATGGTTTTAATATTTAGATATTGGTAGTTCATATTTTTTGAAATAAATATGAATAAATTATTAAAAATCAACCAATAAAATACAGATTAGATTGAATAACTTTAAATTCTCGACTAGTTTCGGGTTATTAGCCCATGCTCAAGAGAAAAATAAAAAAAATCTCTTGAAAATGGGCTAATAACCCGAAACTAGTCGAGAATTTAAAGTTATTCTATCTAATCTGTGTTTTATTGGTTGATTTTCAATCATTTATTCATATTTATTTCATAAAATATATTTTAAATAATTATTTAAAGTATGTATAAATGTTATATGAATAAAGATGTTTAATTGGTTAGTTATTTCCTCTTTAGCTACTGCGACATTTTGACTTATTTTATTCTATTTCTGAATATTTGGGCGGATGATTGATTGTGTTTTGATGTTTAATCAACTTCATCGTTGACAATGTAAAACTTTTTAAAATTGAAACAAATTAGAAACGCAAAATTGAAGCAGTATATTACAATTGTTTCAAACAAGATAAACCAACTTTTTATTATTTATTTTTCGGTATCCTTCCGCCATTTTGTTCGCGAGGATCGTCCCCTCCCCGCCAACAAACTCCTTATTAAAAATCCGGCCAAAACCAGCCAAAAATCCGGCGATTTTTCGTGATTTCCACGGATATGGCACTTTCCACACGCACCCTAGTTCCAGAAGGGCTGCCACGGGGTGAAAACCCCCTCGGAAACGAAACACGCATCAGGGGCCCCCCCTTCCACCGATGCTCACTACACGGCCTGTTTGATTACATTTTCGCGCAGACATTTCCCGTCTCCGTTGCGCGCGGCGATTTGAACAAGGACGGCGGGATAGTTGTTAGGTCGTCGGTACACTTCCACACTTCGCGAACTGATTAGTAGTTTTCGTACGTCGGTTTCTGTGAGACGGTGAAGTTTTCGACGGCTCGCGGCGATTTTTTAAAAAAAATTTTTGCGATTTACGCTCACGAACAGTGCCCAAAAGTTTTATACGGCTTTCAAGGCGTATTCAGGTAATTGATTGAATTTCGCAGCGAAGGATTTGTTGTTGTTTAATTTTTTTTTGCGCAATTGATTCTTTCCGATTTTGCACTATCATCACGTGCGACGCGCAATTACATCGCGCACTAGGTACTAAAAAAATATATATACATTACTAACAAAAAATAATATTTTTTTTAATAATCTCCTACCAATTTGTAAAATCCCCATAAGACCCGCTTTATACATCTGTTTCATCTATAAATTTCATTAATTTTTTTTTTGTAAATTCTGTGGGGTCTAGGACCTCAATAGATTAGTTTATTCAAATAGATGTGGGAGCACCAATACAAATGTGTCTAGCCTTAGAGACGGGGGCTCGATTTAGGAGTTGTTTTCGGGCTCTCTTTCTCTCTCTCACTCCGTGTCTGGCTCCGTTTTAAAGTTTGCATCCATCTATGTGTGTACTTAATGTCTATATAAAAATTTAAATAAAAATAAAGACAAATAATAAATATTCTATATTTCGCAAATAGATACTAAAACCAAAGGAATTTACTCGAAAGTATCATCAAATAAAGCATTTATGTGTACTTACTAAACTAAGTACATAAAAAGGAAGGTTTTATTTTAGCTATCAAAAGTTTTTCGGAATTATTCCGTATAGGAAATGTTAAGTATAATGTGTACGTTATTAATTAAGTTCACATCAATGTATCATATTTTTTTTTAAATAAGCTGCTTAGACTGTGATGATACAAAATAAAGTACACGCTAAACTTAATATTTCTTTTACAAAATAGCCGCGGTAATCATTTATACTAAATCTTTATTATCTAAGTGAATAATACATGATGGGAAAGACCAACAGTCGATAGCCAATTGGCAGAAGAATTTATTTTTGTGTTAGTTATTTATTGTATTTATTTATTATTATTGCTTTGTTAAAAACAAATCTACCAATAAAGATTTATATACAGAGAACTTTTATTATCTGTAAACATTTCCCCTATGGGTACTGATAAAAAATGCGAGTTAAACGCATTTAACCGATTAATGTATGTTGTGTTACAGGCAACTGAACATTCATGTCAAATGCTAAACTTCAAATTATGTGAAATATTTGATCGAAAATGTATACAAATGAAGAAAAAGTCGAATTTCTTATAGGTAAATGTTTACTTTATAAAAAAGCTCTCTGTATATATAATAAATGAATATAATATAATAGATATAATTTTCTTTGAATGGAAAAAATTGGGATTAGGAAAAGTCAGGGTTATCTAAATTAATTCTGAATAAATTTCTCACGTGGTGAAACATTTTTAATTAATAATCATAGAAAATTAAAACACTTGTAGGGCAGAAAGACCTCCGGTCGATAGCCCATGACAGACTACTAACCCATCAATATGTATTGTAAATATAAATATTTGTAAAGAATTGTAATTCTGCTGTCTGAATAAAGATGTTTGTATAAAACACTTACCCCTACACCACCATTATGGTAGATGGGGATTTTAGATTATATATATATAAAACACTTGTTTTTTTTATGTTGTGAAAGAAAACATAAAAAACAAGTGTTTTAATTTTCCATCATTATTATTGAAATTAAATAAAAAAAAATACATTGGAAATTAATTAATTTTCTTTGTTTTCTTCATTTTTTTTTTATTATTTTCAAGTAATTTCGTCTGTATACTTTTTAAAAATATGTAAATTATAAGAACGAAACTTATTATTATTATTTTGTTTTCTAACGCCATTCATTAACATTCCTCTGTAATCGTGAAAAACTATCGATAACGAAACAAGGACGTCGCCTGAATTTTGAAACTGGCTTCATTTTTTTTTTGTTCCCAAGGCCCGAATTCCGAAAGGAATTTTCAACGAACTTCGAAGAAACCCAAATGCGAACGATAAAAAAAAACACACACATCGAAGTAATTTGGTAAATTATATTCTTATAAATATTGAAATATTGGAAAATAAAACTAAATGAAAATTAACAATAAACATGTTGAGAAATAAAATGGGGATGAAAGTATAGAATATAGAATGAAATAGAATGGAAATTCAATGGTTGAGGCTGTCACTTGATGAAACTGCATATTCACAATTAGATAAAAACACAAAAATATTTTAATTTCACTATTATTTATTTTATCAGGCAGATTATTAATGATTAATCATCTGTTGTTTGAGTCGCTATCGACTAAACTAAAATCCGGCCTCTGATCACCGATTGATTGATATTTCGAGTGATCAATCACAGATTGATCGACCTTAAACAAGATCGATTTTTCTCATCTCTAGTTTAAACCGTTTGAAAATCGGTGCTATTACGTTTAACGTGTACGTTATTAATTAAATTCATATTCTATGAATAAATATGTATAAAAAATTGCTTAGACTGTGATGATAAAAATAACGTATACGTTAACTTAACATTTCACTTTTGCATTTGCTAAAAATGTATGAGAAAGTAATGGCTTCAATTATATTTATTTAAAAAAACATCGTCGCTTTGTAAAGTAATAAATACAATTTATTTAAAATTAAATTGACGATATTTCACTTTCATAATTTCACTCGTGAATTATTTAGTTTAAATGTTCATACTTGTATGTGTCTGTGTGTATTTTGTTTTAATTTATTTCGTCTCGTAATTTTCCGTCTGGCCCGCATGCTTTCGCGTGTCGTTTGTTTAATTTTAGAATCGGAAAACACAAACGCCCGCCAGACGTGTTTTGAAATTATTGTAATTTATATATATATATATATATTATCGTCTTTGTGTTCTTATTATTTCATGTTTATTTAATTGTGTGTTTTCGTATAATAAAAGAATTAAATTAACAAACATTTTAAAATATTGGTTTACACGCACAGTGAAATTATATTATTTATTGTCGACAGCTGATTCATCTACAGAATATAATTCTATTTTTATATACAAGGTGTACAGAAAATGAGTGAAAACCTGCAGGTAACTCAATTCATTAATTAATTTTTAATAGAAAATCCAAATAAAAAAATGTTGTATGGTTCTTCATTGAGGCTCGCGAGGTCTTCGGAATTTTAAATATGTGACTATAAATTAGTATTGTTTTTTTAAATATTTTGTAAAAAATCAATAGCATTAACAATCAATTAAACACGTGTATAATTCCATTGATGTAAATGATTAATAAATCGGATATTTTTACAATTTTATAACTTCATCAGAAGCATTCTTTTAATGAAAATAGATCTGGCAACGACGCACGCTCATTTGTAAAAGAAAAGTTGTATGCAACACCTCCAGCGGATGATGTAGCAGTTATAAACAGGATAAATGCACACTTGTTTGATCCAGCGTTGCCGAATGTATAGTTCCTTTAAGTGGCTCGTGAGGCGTTAATATTTTTATCTAAAAATTAGTCAAAGAATCACGCTACCTAAAGCTTTTCACTCATTTTCTGTACACCTTGTATTATTGTATATACATATAGACATTTGAATAAAGACGTTTAGTTAGTTACAATTTATTTTAATATGATTTATCAAATTGTTTGAAATAAAATAATAGAATACGATTTAGCCAATTCTCCATCACTGGATGGTTTTAACATATCGATCGATTGATGAGAAAGATAATTGTTGAAAGTTCATTATATAACTTTATTAAAACACTTAAAAAAATCAAAAAAAACCTTCAAATTGTTTTATTGTTATTCGGCGAAACAATGAAACAAACTCGGCAAGGTAAGTATGCGTAAGTTTTGGAAAGTAGCCCGACATTCATCTCTTTGGCCTAATCTGCCCAATATTCGCACAGCCCTTCGTTGTAATTTAAATATACGGTGCAAACATGGTGAGTGTCCCCATGCTAATAAAGCATATGATGACAATGAGTGGCATGTGGCATAATAGGAAGCTTTTAAGGTATTTACAGATACATTTTGGGCTAAATTACGCAATAAAAATATGTTTGTGGATATTTTTTTTGATAAGTTGTCACTGTGTTGCCATTTCATTGAGGAGTCGAGACACACTCCAAGAAATTTAGCTGACGAAGGTGTGGGAAATGTATGTTTTTGTAGAGTGAAAACCAAATGTGTTGTTTGAGCAATTTATTGCTACTACACCACTCTTTGCACTTATTATTAGCAACAGTGCTATTTTGTTTTGCTGCATCTAATGCGCTTGCCTTATTAATAAGTGTAGTGTCATCAGCAGTCATAGTATTTATATTGCACTGAGCATCTAGAATATAAGGTTTCTAGGAAACAGAAGAGTTAAGGCCAAATACTTAATTTCTGTTACTTTTTGTACAGAATTTCCTCCAAAAAGGATTTGATAATGATACATGAAATTATATCACAATGTTTACAAATTGTTAAGACTCGGAAAATGGCTCTCAGCCGTAGATCTTTCTGCTGTAATTACAAATAATTCTATAAGTAGTGAATTATTTTTTTAATAATAATGAATTATTTTCAAATTATTTTTATTAAATAAACAGGGGTTAAAACATAATAAATACATTTCATTCATTATAATGGATTGCTACAAAATAACGATCAATGCCATTCAGATATTTTGTTTCCAATTTCAAATTTACACATTTTCTTTTTAACAACATCACACCCAACAATATACGGATTCCCTTGTACGAGAATACGTAAGGAATATCAAGTTTCAGCTTATATAAAATAAAAATCAATAGGAATTTAGGAAAATCGTAATGACTTGGGTTAATGAACTTTTATGTATACAAAAATAGTTGGCGCTCCAGAAAGGCTTCCATTGCTGTATCAAATTCATAAATTTAAAATGTTATATATTATTCTATCAATATTATATATATTGAAAATCTTTATTTCTGAATATTACATTATATAATTTTATAATACATATACATACAATCATTTACACATTGTTAGACCTCAGAAAATGGCTATTGACCGTCGAAAGACTTCTGCCTCAATATTATATAAAACAGTAATAAATTATTTAATATATATAGTTATTTTTGTAGCATATGATCGAGATTTTTCACTAGACTGCTTTGATTTTTTTTTAATTTAATATTTTGTTGGCTGCAGTGAATGAAAATAAAGAAAACGTCCAATTTATTGTTATTTATTAAATTTATCCACTTAATACTTGATTACTAAATTCACTCGATTTTTCCCAACACTAGTATTTACTGAATGATATCACTATATTTCAATCGAATCGACCAACCTTACTTACTCGCACACATAAAACTCGTGCAATGGCGCCGTAAACGATTTTTTTTATTGTATATCAATACATACACACGAGCCGTATGTACATACACATTTATATAAATAATTGTGTTTGCGCGGTGGAAACGGACGTCACAGAAAACACACGTATCGGAATTTTAACAGCTCGTGACGCAAAGGAGAACCGATTTTCACCACAATGCGCCGGCGATAACCGGGGTTTTGATAATGTTTCCCATATTTATGCATGGATTTAGATTGCTGTGCAATATATACGGATTTCATTATTTAAATGTGTACTTAAAAAAAAAAACGAAAATGAAAAAATATATATATCTTTAAATTTTTATTAACGGATAAACCGTTTTACAAAAAAATATAAACTTTTTTACAAAAGTGTATAAATATGTGTTTCTTGTATTAATTTCTGTTTTCTTTTTTTTTTGTTGCAGATAGCTAAACCAGTGTGGATATATGGTTTTAGTATGTGTGCGAAATAATTATTTGGTGAGTAAATATGATTCCGCGCGGGTTTTCCCTTTTGTTATTAAATTTACTTTAAAATTTATTAAGTATTTGAAATGGAATTTCTCCAAATAGCAGCATCTACAATGAAAATTTGCTGTGATTTCATCGATAAAAATAAAAAAAACCTTTCTTCACAACTATTTTCTTATTAATAAGGAAATTAGTTTATAATCCATTATTACGGCTATTTTGTACTGGTTATGATAAGTATAAGAAGTACGTTATTATGTATTTGGTATGAGTTACGTGAAGAGATGAATATAATTAAATAATTAAAACAGGCAGAAAGACCTCTGGTCGAATTAATTAATTTTTGTGTGATATACATAATCGATGTTTGTTACTTTATTATAAACTTAATTATTAATAAAGATTGTTATATATATAATTAAAACACTAACACTTTCTTCACTAAAGACATTTATTTACGCTAAATGTACATTTCGAGCACTACGTGCTCATTATCAATAGCTTACTGAGTAAAATACCAATGGTTGCGGGATACTTATACCTATAGGGATTATGGGAATTATTTAAGTACGATATTAATTCAAAAATCAAGTGATGAATTATAAAAGTAATCCTTAATCAGTTATAATCTCGAATTGTTATACTTATAGTCGTACCAATAGTCGCAGCTTGATCCTGGAATCAATCTACGATTCATGAATCGCGAATTCGCGAATGTTATTGGAGAATCCACGGATTGTTTTAAATATAAAAAAAATTATACATTTTAACGCAATTCAAGAATTGAGTACTAACAATTCTGGATCAAACCATGACTATAAGTAAGAACATTAATTTTTTTTCAATTGTGGCTTTAATTCGAACCTTTTTTAGTTACCTGAATTCACTAAATAAACTTAGATGGTGGTACATTATGTCGGTTATAACTTCTTACAGCGTTGATAAAACTTTAATTTGAAATTATGATTCTTATAATAACACCAAATAAAATTTCTTCTGTTTAGCTCGGTGGATATATTTTTTAATCGTTAGTAGCTGGCCGTTTTTTGCCCGTGTATGTACCTACGTGAAGGAATGTGGTAGAAAGAGGACACTGTCTGTGTTTGGGAATGCACGAACCACAATCCAGTGTTACCATTACCAATATGGTAATATTACACGCGTTGCGTAAGCGCTCGTTCGCGGAAAAATGCTCCTTTTAGACTTTGACCCTGTGCGTTCGTTCCTATTACATTCCACAACGATACAATACAACCACACCGACTCGGCTCCGACTCGACGATTGCGATTCTCTTCCATTGCATTGTACATATATAAAACACTGAAAATGTAGATGTTATTTTAAAATAAAGATAGGATGGGGATTAAGATAAGGAAGATGGCATTCCTATTTCATTTCTTAATTCCCGTTCTAATTTTAATTTAGTTCCCATTGATCACTTGATGAAACACTTTAACTAATATTGAATTTTAAAAATTCAAAAAAAAAAAAAAAATTAAAAATGTTTCAATTATAATTTGTTTATTATCCAACTAGTTTCGACTTATCGTCATTATTAAGGAAATAATCATTAATAATAGAAGGAGGATAATCATTATTTTCCTTGATAATGAAATAATCATGTTTTCCTTGATAATGATGGTAAGTCGAAACTAGTTAATTAATTGATTAATTCTTTATTTATGGAAAATCACCTTTTTACAATTAATGACAATCTGTAATTACAAAATACAACAATATATTCAATTGATTTGATAAAATTTAGACTAATAACTCCTTGATCAAGTATAACCATCGAGTTTTCCAATCAGAATCCATAAACACAATAACAATAATGATGCGCACCGTGAATAAATATATAATTAAATCAAATACACATAAAATATTTTACTAAAAATAGTTACAAACTGCAAAAATTGAATTATTTAAAGACAAAAAAAAAACAATTTTTAGATGAAAAACATACTTTTTAAAAATATGTACTTACCACAATCCATCATACCGAAAAGGGTTGAAAAATGAATTTGCTAAAACCGTTAGAAATAAATAAAACCCGCGCTAATCGGCGAATTCCCCTCTTAATTAAAGACCGGGTTGACCTGCTGTATACTCCACTTTAATCAGCTATTTTATAATTTTGTATATATATCTGTCAAATCTCTATTTTAAGTTACTCTCCAAAAGAAATCATGTACTTTACGATTTTATTAGTTTTCGTAATGCATAGATATCATTGGAAATAGTAAATATTTTGTAAACGCCATTTCGATAATCACCTTTTTTTTATAAGGTTAGTAATTCCGCAAAATAATTAAAAAAATATATTATAATTCATACTAAATTAATCTTCGATTACATATTAAACAGATTCAACCCATTACAAAAACCCGTAGGTAGATCCCACATTGACGTCAAGCATTGTGTCATCCGGTAGGTTTAGATGTAGGCTAGTTAGCGATGGTATGCGGTGGTATTCTGGTCTGTGGGTGCATTGACGGGTCGAACCCGAGACCCCAAAGGCCGAATGAATCACGCACTCGCACACACACTCACACGCAAACACACTTCCATCCATCCATCGACGGGCAACAAACTAACAATCTCTCCAATTCAAGTCTGCATGTGCGCCATATATGGCCTAGCGCCAGCTCTCCAACTCCATCGGTTCGGTTCCCGGCTCTACTCTCACTTTAAACCGGCCATACTAAGCACACACTCATATACATACAATAACATGTGTCTCTCTGGCTTCTTTGTCTAACGTAAGAGGGCTTTTAATGTGCTGGCTGTTTATTTTCGTTGTTGTTTGTAGTATCGGTGTTTACGCATGGAAATTAAATGAAAGGTTATTGTATGTTGGATTGCTCATAATTTAGTCTTGAAATAAAATTAATTATAGTACAAAATAATAAAAACACAAATTAAATATAAGTGAAAAGGAAACATCTGTAATGGGATTTGAACCCACGTCCCTTGATTTAAAATCTACATTCAGTGCTTCAAGTCCAGTAGTTTAAATTGTACTTTGAAATTTTCACAATTCATAGAAATAAATTAATTTTGTTTCTCGTACTTCAAGATTGACTGAAATTACAGTAAGTTTGAGACGACCATAAAGCAACCTCGCAATTTTGTGCATTTAAATTTCTACAATAAATGTAATTTAAAAGGAATATCAATTTAATTTAATTAATTATTATTATTATTATTTTTCATTTTTAATAAATGTGATTTTTTCCCACAAATCTTTAATAAAAAAACAAACAATGTGAAATGGACTACGGCTTCTAAATTCTCCTTAAAAAAGAAACGATAAACACTTGAATATCTCTCTTGATTCTAGTAGCAGCCCAAGTTTTATTTATTCAATTGCGGAATTGGTGACAAAACGGTTGTTGTTTGGTGTCGAGGTTTCTTTCTCCTACTCGCCGCAATCCTACGGTCAATTCAGAATAAATCAACGCCTATTTAGCGAATACCCCTACACCTGTCCTACTCTCTGCTCTGTTTGTGCTCTCTAGAATTATAGTTTTCCGGCCGACACCATATTTGTCTACGCAGAACGACCGCGACGGATTTGCGACGAAAATTTCCGTAATCGGCCGGGGTTCCCAGAAGCGATTCGCAATTTATCGGATATTTCGCGTGATTCCGGGAAATAAAATGAGACTAATTATGGGAAATGCAATGAAATTAACGTAAAGGGGGTTTTTAAAATGAAGAAGAACCGCAGCGAAATTTTTGACACTAATTAAGGGAAACGCAATAAAATTAACTTAAAGCTTTTTTTTTTTAAATTGGAGAAGAACCGCAGCGAAATTTTGATGAAATTTTTGACACTAATTAAGGGACACCGCAGCGAATTTGTGATGAAAATTTTCTATAATTAGCAGGACTGTAAGAAGCGATTTTACAAATTTCCGAATATTTCATAAATTTAGGGGAAATGTAAAATAAGAAGTGCAGAAAGACCTCCGCTCGATAGCCCAGTCCAGACAAACCTTTGTTTTAATGTATATACTCAATGTTAGTAAAAATATAATTATCTGAATAAAGATATTTGTATGTATATGTATAAAATAACAAATATTTAAATTCTTGCCCTTTACATCTTTCTTCCATTTCAAAATCGCCACTCTGTTTCATTAATTTCTTCCATGTAAAGAATATTAATAAAACTAATACGTGTCGAAACAAATACATATGTGAAATTATCAGCATAAAATCGACGAAACTTTTCGAAACGGTTCACTTTAAATGCGATTTCGATGTCTTCAATTCTTACTGGAAGTCCTAAGAATCATTTCAGCCAATAAAAAATGTTATTACAATTTTTTGTCATCCGCAGTTTTCAACATAAAATCGATGAAATATCAAAGTCCTTCGATTCGATTTATTAGTTTCAGAAATAGTTCGATTTTGACAAAAAAAAACACTTAAAAATTGAAACAGTGATTTTTAGGATTGATACTAATAGAGTTGTGAAAAAAAAAATGGAAATTTAAATACGTGGATGAATCGCGAAATGCTCTACGCATCCACAATGGCGGATGCGCCGGGACAAAGAAAACATATTTCGAAAACCGTGGATAACTTCACATCGGTGAAACAAATGTAGTAAAATAAAAGAAATGGACAGAAAGAACCTTTATTTGATTATTAATAAGACAGTGCTGCCAACCGAATGCAAAAAATCAAGAGTAACGTTACTTGAGGTTTGTAAAATTGGGCCATATTTATTTAAAATTGCTTATTTATAAATACTCGAATACTAATATATATATATATATACAGAGAGGTTTTTAAATCAGTATACATTAGGCGAACTGTATACCTGCAAAAAAACCAAGTCAAACGCATTGAGCCGATTAACGTGTGTTGCCTATAACAAACAACTAAACGTCAAACGCTAAACTTCAAAATATCTGAAATATTTGATCGAAAATGTATACAAATGAAGAAAAAGTCGAATTTCAAGCGTGTATTACAATTCCAACAGTACTAGAGAAGGATAAGACATGTTTTCAATGAATCCAAAGTGGCCGAATACCTCAGTTAGGATAATTCTAAAAATAATTAAACTAAAACATTTTCTTTCGAAAACGCAACGAAATAAATCATGACTAACACTGCATGCGTTACCGTCACAAGCAATTTCCTTTTTTATAAAAAAACGTCACTTATTATTATGGAGAAATTACAGGTAAAAAATATTAAGAGATTTTATTAAGACAATTTGAAAGAAAAGTAACAGTGAAGAACAATAAACTTGAAATAAATAATTAGAACAAATGCCAGAAATGACCACCAGAAACTGCAAGATATTAACTCAAATGATCGTGAAAATTCTTCCACATTGTGCATTGCGATATTGTCATAAACAAAATAGAAAATTGTTAAATTGTATTGTTTTTTTTTTAATTATCAATGCGTTTGACTTGGGTATTTTACATGTATACATAGGGGATATGTATACTGTTAAAAAAACCTCTCTGTATATATATAAAGAATCTTTATTGTCAGTACAATATACATATAAATGTGAAAGAAATTAACAATAAATATTATTATTTTATTTACCGACAATCGGCTATCGGCCAACAGCTTTTCTGCCAAAGTTCGCGCATTTTATGGGTGTGTCTTATTGTCGGTTAAAGGAAGTGATGAATTGGAATAGGGTTTGTGAAGGATTTTTGAATTTAGGAATTATATTATCGTCTCTGGGGATGCAAAGTTGGGAGAGAATTGTGAAATTAGATTGTTTTCTGGAGAATTTTTTGGATAGGTTGTGAAGGCGTTCGATAAAAGGGACAACTTCAGTTCGGTTGTAAAGTGGATTAAGGGGCGACTACTAATATTATTCGATTTTTCCCAACTCGTTATTATATTGAGACAAATTTTTCTAGAATGCAACAACATTCGAAACAACCATCCATCCATCGGGACATATTAACGATCCCATCACGTACGTGCACGCTATACGTCGCAGGAATTTAAATCACGTGACACAGCCTGTGTGTGTTTGTTAGCATTGTTGTTGAATAGAGCGACTGAGCTAATGTTGCTATTTTTAAGTAAGTAGAACGAAACATTCATTCCATCATCATCATGTGTGTGTGTGCCTATATGTGGATGTGTCATTCATAAAATAATGTGACGGTGACGTCACTTCCCACTTTTACACACGCTCTCGTTTCTATCAAACACATTCACACACACACAAATAAGCTGAATTTCTTTGATTGTAGCTTAGAAAAGGGGCACGCAAGTTTCAGGTTAAAGCACCTGTAATTATTTGAAAATAAATGAAATAAAATTATTAAAAATATTAAATTAATATTAAAAATAAATCCTCCACGCTTTTTCTATGTTTGAGCATAATTTCATTTTTTTAATTTTAATTAATGGTTTTAATATTTAGACATTGGTAGTTAATATTGTATGAAGTAAATATGAATAGGTTATTAAAAATCAACTAATAAAACACAGATTAGATTGAATAATTTTAAATGCTTGACTACTTTCGGGTTGTTAGCTCATTTTCAAGAGAATTTTAAATTTATTTTATTAAAATTTCCATGGATTTTTTCTTTCTTTCCTTTAAGAAAAAAAAAAATATTCGAAATTTGTATATTTTCGAGAAAAAATGTGGATTTTCATGAAAAATCTGAACTTGCGGAATAACTTAAAATTATACCAAAATGTTGGCAATGAATGGGAGCATCAACTGTGTAAATTTAAATAATATACTTAACACCGTTTTAGTACAACAGGCGAGTAAATTGGCCGTTTAAAAAATAAACGAAAATATTATTGAAAATTGCGAATTTTTGTAGATCAGCAAAATAAAAAGCCTTTTAATGATTTTCAGGGCGAAATACAGATAAATCCTTCCTGAATTAAATACTTCAAGTCCCAATGTTTTTTCTTTCCTGTGAACAAAGTTATCTTCATTTAATCAACGTCGCGACGAAAAGCGCCGATCGGTACGACTCGCTTAAACCGTTTCCATAAATGGGTCAAATTTACATGGAGTCTTATGGGAACGGTTTAAGCCTGCCTTAATGAACCGGAAATGATTATTTTTTGGAAAAATAAATATTCTACGCTCCTTTTAACACATGACAATGTTTTTCAGATTTTTTAAGAAGAAACATTTTTTCACAGAAATTTGAATATTTTCAAAGGGGTTGGAAAAAAGTGGATTTTGGTCGAAAATCGAAAAGTCTCGGAATATCTTCAAATTATACCAAAATGTTGCCAATGAATGGGAGCATTAACTATGTAGATTTGAGTAGCTTTAAACAAATAGTTTTTAAACGGCCAGCTTTTAAAATAAGCATTTTAAAAGTTGATTAAAAAATTACTCAATTTCGGGATTTTTTTGCAGAAAAGCGTGCTGCACCTTTTTAATTGATTTTAAGATAACACGTAGATAGTAATTAAGTGTTTTCTTTATGCTAATAAGGAAAATGTACCACGCTGAAAACACCTCAAAGATTCAAGAATCTTTTAAATTTATTCAATAATTCTCGATTACTTAAATTATTCGATTTCATTCAATAAAATATTTCTTTTCTTAAAGAAATAGCCGTTTTTTTTTTCTCATTTCTTTGGTAGAGGCGTGGGATCACGAAAAAATCCCAAGGAATGGGGCGAGGATGCACGCGCGCCTCTCGTTCCCATGCCTGGGTGGGCGATCGCCTTCGCCTTTTTAACAGATATCCCGCCACCCCTAAAACGAGGGGCCCCTTTTTCCCAGAATCGGCGACCTTATTAGACCCCGTTTCTCGGAAACGGTTTCTGGTTTCCGAGCGCCACGCTCGCACGCCCGAGAGAAAGAAAGCAGAGATGGCGGTGGAGGGAAAAGGAACGAAAAGGACGAATATTTTCGTTTGGGGAATACGAATAAATGCGTTTGATTGTGTTGGGTGTATATGAGTGTGATGGTGAGTATTTGTGTTTGATGATAAACTTGTGTGTGCGATGATAAACGTGCATATGTGATAGTAAATTTATGTGTTTGTAGTGAAATTTTGTATGTGATGGTGAATTTCTGTTGTGATAGTAAATATGTCTGTGATGGTGAATTTATATATATGATAGTAAATATTAGTTATGGGCAAAATCCAGTAATATTAGTAATCCAGTATTTCTAAATGAGAAATTTAAAATAAATAAAGTCAATAAGTAACAATAAATTTATAACTATTTAGTTTTTGAGTTTACGTGAAGTGTTTAATCACAAATAAAGACTGTTATTCCTTACTTCACAATTCAAATATTGTTTTTTATTTGTGAGTAAATTAATAATAATAATATTTTTATTTTTTTCGTAACAGAACAAAAATACAGAAACGAAAATATTTATGACAATTATAAGCGATTCCTAAAAATAATAGTTCTGATACTGGAAAAAAAAGTGGTACACTCTAATTTTCCATTACACCTTATTATGATAAATTTAGTAAAATAATAATGTAGATTGCACAGAAATAAACAAATATAAATCAGTATAAAAATTAAGAAAAAAGATAAGAAGAAAAAGAATTAAAAAAAAGAAAAAAGAGTTAGAAAACAACATGTTTTTTTTTTTTTTCATTAAATACGGAACATTTGCCGATAATCGGGGCTATTCCGTACGATAAATTTTAAGTTTAACGTTTGCGTTATTAATTTAATTCACATTCTATGCATATATATTAAAAAAGCTGCTAAGACTGCGATGATAAAAAATAACGTACACGTTAAAATTAACATTTTCATTACAGAATGGCCCCGAATAATAGTATATATTGCATTAATAAAATTTTCATATACTTAATTTTGCAGTAATAAAAAGGATCAAAAAGATCGACATTGCCCATCTCTAGTAAATATCTGTATGTGATGAAGAAATTGTGTATATTATGGTGAATTTATGTGTGTAATAGTGAAAATGTATATATTATTGTGAGTATATGTGTGTGTGTAAAGGAGCGATTACATAACGTCCGACACACGAAATTACCGCTCTTTTTTCTTCCTCTCGTCTTTTCCTCTTTTAATTCACTCTAATTATAGGATATCCTTTTAAAATTGGAGCTCGTGCCCGACTCGCGTTTAATCACTTATTGCTTCCGGTTTTCGACGTAATTAATTAGATTTACATATGGAGTCGGACGAGATTAACCTTGTTTCAAACAAAAATTACATAATATTAAATAAAATTGATTTGTTATAAAAAATATTTATGAAATGATATTTACTGATTAAATAACAAATATTTGCGTTCTTACAAAAAATATTACGATTTATTCGATTTGAAATTTAGTGGAAAATTCAATGTATATATCAACCGTGTAGTATTAGAATGTACTGAATATAATTCCAAAGGATTAATATTTAAACTAGCTAAAAAATTATATCCTTCCTCAAAGTGTAAAGTACGTGAATTAGAAAAAAAAACGAATATTTAAAATCGTGCACAATTCACGTTTAAAGCGAAGCAGTGATATATAAAAAGACGTGGTTTTCACCATTCTATTTCTATAGAATCGACCAATCGACCACATTGAATTTATTTTTTTCATTTATCAAAGAAATATGCTTAAACAGAAATGTATCTATTTGTGTGTGCGTGTGTGTGATTGAGTAAAGGTTAACGTCCAAATAACTGTCACCGCAGTTGTGACCGCAACGCGGACCGACAATTCGGTTTCATTGTGTCCACTTTCATTCATTCATCCATCCATTCCGAAATACATAATTATAAAAAATGCAGGAGATAAAAAAAAATAAATGAAAACGATAGAGCACGCGTGTTTTCGTTATGCAATCACTTCCGCGTTATAAATTCGCCTGAATAGTGGAACTGTAAAAGTGTATCTCTTCTCACGGTCCCGGCTTTCTCACAGCCTCGCCGGGCGCGGATTCCCTCAGGAATTTTCGGCGAAAGGGGACAGGATTTTGTGCAACGACAAAAAAATAGCGAGTATGTTATTAGGGGTGAACCTGTTTTAAGTACAAATAAATTGCTCTTGGTGGTGAATCGGTGTGAAACTTGTTTTCGTTTTTTTGTGTTGTTATTCTTTTCTTTCTTTCTCAATTTCGCATTTCCTTTATTACTCTATGTATTTCTTTCTTTCACTTTATTTTATTTCTGTGTGACTTCTCTTTTTCGCGACTTTTTTTATCCCTGCCTTTCACAGCTTTCTTTAGTTTTATCTTTATCTGTCTTTCTTTCACAACTTGTTTAGTTCTGTCTATTTTTTATAAATAGTAAAGAGTATTCATTCACTTGGTCACAGTTATTTAAATAATTTAATGCAATTTCTTTCATAACTCAACTTCTTTATTCTTGTCTTTTACAGCTTGTTGCGTTCTCTGTGTCTTTCTTTTACAATTTTAGTTCTATCTTACTTTTTTCTTTCTTTTTTTATTTTTTTTATATGTTAGGTAGTGGCTTAAGAATTAAATAGGGTATAATTTAAAAATATAAAAAATACCTTTTGGAGATACATATTTTTTTAATACTCAATTTCGTTTAGAGTGTTTCAAGTGGTTGAAAAACTTTGAATTTTGAAAATTATATTTTTAAGTGATATATACTCTCTCTTGGAAGACAATATTGTAATTTTTAGCGTCAATAAAACATTTGTTTTTAAGAAATTTATTAATATTAAATTTTTGAAATCTATTGCTAACTTCACACCCGTGAAATTTTCAATGTACAACATTGAGGTATAATTTAAATTTAATTAAATATAAAGTATAAAAGAAACATCTCTGATTGGGATTTAAACCCACGTCCCCCGATTGCCTGATCTGATCAGCCCGAATTAGTTCAAAAATAATTTCAAACTTAAAACTAAAATAATATGATTATAGCGAGGGAATGAGACGTGTGCAACAAGTCATTAACTTATTTTTTTTTTGTATCAAAATATTTACATTAGTATTACATTAGTTAGTTGAAAATATTTTTTGGATATCTAAAATCTAATTACTTCTCTTCAAAATATTTACTTTTCAATAGTATTCAAAACAATTATATATAGAAAATCTTTATTTCTGAGAGATACTTTAAATTACATTACAATTTTTACAACATTACAATCTTAAACATTTGGTCAAGCCTCAAAAAATGACTATCGACCATAGGTCTTTCTGCCAAGAATTATTAATTTATCATTTTATTTGTTAAATATAATTATGTTAAGAAATTTTTACAACAATGTGAATAAATCCTTTTTTTTCTTTAATTTCCGTCTGTCTTCCTCCCTTTCGCGTTTTTTTTTATTTCCATCCGTCTTTCTTTCACAACTTTTATTTATTTCCCTCTTTCTTTTACAGCTTCTTTATTTCCGTCTCTCTTTTTCAGCTTTATTTAAATCTGTCTTTCTTCCGCAACTTCTTCATATCTCCCTTTCTTTCCTTCCATCGATGTATACGTATGCATACACGTTAGGACGAAGGAGTTTTATGAATGGAGCGGAGTAGGTCGGGTGGGAAAATTTCGTCATAATGCGAAAAAAAAGGAGGACGGAGGAAGAGGAGTTTATCCCACAATATGTATATGTGTGTGTGTGCGTGTGTTGCGCTGATACTTCACATCCTGTTTCGGAAACGTTGAATGTGAATGAAAAGCGGCGCGGCGCGGTGCGGAGGGAGACGAAACGGCGGAATTAAAATGCAGACTGTGGCGATGTAATTAAAATGAGGAGTAGTATTTTGTGCACGTAATTCGTTTCGGGAGACCCACAATGGATGATTTCAATGCGTATTTTCGGCCGCTTTTAATTTCACCGGGTTTGTTGTTCAGTTCAAGCACGCACGTCGAATATTCGAGAATAAGGGGAAGAGGGGGATTTTAAATAGGGAATAATTAACTTTAAATATTGTAATTTCATGAGGAAATTGAGCACTTGTTTGAAAACACCGAAAATAATTCAGGCAAGGTATGCAAGAATATGTATTTATTTATTTAGCGGATTTTTCTGTAATTGCTTACAAATATAAAGGGCATGGCTGAAAGACCTCCGGTCGATAGCCGGAATATAACAGAATAACAGAATATAATTCTAATTTTTGTATATTATTGTACATACATATACACATTTGAATAAAGATGGTTAGTTATTTAGTTATAAAGGGCATTTAAAAAAAAAACTCCATGAGAAAATCTTTATCTCGTGTTAATGGTTTATCCACCGTATGGATTTTAATGAAAAAAAATTGTACTTTAGTAAGAAACAAATACAAATAAGAAGTCAATGGGCGCATTCAGGGAAATTTTAGACATGTAGCGCTGCAGCGCAAAGCTCTTGATGTTCCCTGAACACGCTTTCGAGATTAAGGACGCTCACGAAAATATGGTGTTTTTTTTTTCACAACTGCACGCCTTGAAAAAGATCCAGCGGAAAAATAAATGCTTTACCGCTTGATAAAGCGCTGCAGCGCCACACATAAAGCAGTACCGTTTAGCGACACCGCTTTCGTAAAGCGCTGCAGCTCCCTGGGTCCGTATTCCTGAAATTGATCGAACGTTTCGGGCGTATGAAATCTATCATTTTAGATAGGAATTTACATGTGAATTTGACAGTTGCGTACGACCGATTTCATGCGATCGATTTCAGGAATAAGGCCCCTGAACGCGCCCAATGTTAATATAGAGTGAAATAGTAAGGATTGTAAATAGTGTTGTATAATAGTGAGGAGTAAAAGAAAAGTGTAATTGAAATAAGAACCGGCTTTCTGCCTTTTATCAATTAATTAACCATAGAGCATAAATAATTCGCGTTTTATTAAAAAAAAACGTGCATTTAATAGCAAAAGGAGGCAATATAAATAAATGTAAATCCGAAGAGGTATGAAGCCATTGCACTCGCTCCTTTATATACACTGTAGAAACTCCAGATCGACATCGAGGCTCGGGCAGAGAGAGGACTTATGAATGAAACACACACACACGGCCGCAACAGCATGCTCGCATAGTATGGCGCTATGGACGTGCACCAACACAAATGCACGTGTCGTGTCCGCATTCTGATGAAAGGGTCGTTCAACCGCGTGCAATGCACTAGACTACGTCCAGCCCAGGACTACTCTTTGCTGGCTGCGCTCTCTAGACTATCAACGGACGATCCGCCAGACCGGACCAAACCAGACCAGGTACTAAACACTGATATTGAATATAATGCACCTGTAATGAAGACGTCATAATTGGCGGCGCGGTCGTCGTTTTTAAATCCTCGACTTACATTACGGTTTCAACGCTTCAATGGCTCGGGACCGACGTTAATTGTGAATAATATCGCCATTTGGAAAATGGAATTACTTGATTCAATTATTGGAAAAGCAGTTTATCAATTCGTTTAGAAAAATTGTTTATTTCTCGAAACTTCAATTCATTTAGAAACAAATCTTGAAACTTCAGTTCCATTAAAAAAAAAAACAGTTTCTTATTTCTTGAAACTTTAATTCTATTAGAAAAACACAGTTTCTTATTACATCAAATTTTTATTTAAAAAATAATTTTAAAAAAAAATCAATTCAATTAGAAAAATAGTTTTCTCTTTGTTTCTTAATATTTTAATTCAATTAGAAAAACTGTTTCTTATTTCTTGAAACTTCGATAATATTAGAAAAACAGTTCCTATTCCTGGAAACTTCAATTCGATTAGAAAAATACAGTTTCTTATTACTTCAAACTTCTTATTGTCAATTCGCTTAGAAAAATGGTTTCTTATTTATTGAAATTTCAATATATACAAACATCTTTATTCAGACAACATCATTACATAATCGTATATATACATTTATATTTAAATAAGAAAACAAATATTGTGTTAGTCTGTCCGGGCTATCGTCTCCAGGACGTCTTTCTGCCCTGTCTGAATTTACGGTGATTTGCAATAAAAGTGCTAGCTAGCTAGCTGAATTGTCTTGCAGTGTTCTGATGATTTCATTAATGTTGATGAACGGATGGCTGTATTTAGAAGGGATATTTAAATTTCGATGGATACAGAATTTTGATAGGAAGGTTTGGTTATAGGGATTCTTTGCAAATTTTTGGCATATGGATGGGAGTGATTTTTTTTTTTCATAGGAAGGATTGTGAAGAAGGTTGTTGGGATGTCTGAGTTTTGTGAAATTTCAATTCAATTATAAAAATAGTTCGGTATTTCCCGAAACTTCAATTCAATTAGAAAAACAGTCTCTTATCTTTTTAAACTTCAATTCGATTAGAAAATAATCCAATTATTTCTTGAACCTTCAATTAGCACAAAAAAAGTTTGCGAGATCTTGCACTCGTTTTTTTTTTTTTTTTCATTGACTTCTTCCCAGGTTGCACTTTCATAAAATATCGCGGTTTCATCGGTAAAAGATATTATGATGGAATTTCGTGAATCGTTCACGTATACCAAGAAAAGTAGAGGTCCAAGTACAGTTCCTTGTGAAACACCGCATACGATGTTTTTCACATCACTGACGTAGCCTTGAAATTCTACTTTCAGTGATCTTCCAGTTAGAAAGCTTCATTGGCCAAACGTCTAATGCCCGTACATTCCAATTTATAATACAAATTTCTGCAAAGAATTATATATAGACATGCCCTTTGAATTATTGCACAATTTATTTAATTTTAATTAATTATTTTCAACTACAACTTTTTTTTACTTACATTATGTGAGTACTTAAAAAAACATTAATTAAAATAACTACTCTTCAGGAAAATATCTCGCTTGACTTTGAAGTACACAACTTCACTGTTTCATAATAAATAATTGTATAATGCAACAATTTTTAATTCGAGAATATTTAATGCAAAAAAGGTACGTAAAATAAGTTCGTCAGCAGACATGTGTTTTGGGTTTCTTATTTCTCTACACATCAATTTAATTAGAAAAACAGCTTGAAACTTGAAAATGATATAACATAAGCAACAATTTTAATCTGTTTGAATAATATTTTATAGAGTTGGGCAAAGTCGATCTTTTCGATCTATTTTATCACTGTAAAATGAAGTTTGTGACAATTTTCTTAATGTTATTTATAATATTAATATTGGAAAGTTTTGCCTATTGATTAATAAACTCAATTTTATTGTTATTTGTTAACTTTAGCTACTTAAAATTGGTTATTCAGAAATATTCGATTACTAAATTCACTCGATTTTGCCCAACACTATTAAGAAGTATAATCGTTTTCTTTCATTGTGTCGGTACATTTTCAATATCGTATATAAAAAATAAAAACCAAGTGGTGTCAAAAAATAAGTTAGTTTTTTTGTGTTTTCGTGTAACTTACTAGAGTGTGGCTATTAAATATATACAGGGTGTTTGAAAAGAGTATGTCACTTTAGATAGTATATTGAATAGTTGAGGCTTTTATTTTTTGAAACTGCTTTCTTGTTTAGATGAAGTATAGTTTCAAAATTGATTTAATTTTTTTGTCTCAGAACAAAACATTTTAGGTATGACTCTCTCCTTTTCTACTAAATAATTGCTTCTTTTTTTCTTGTTATATCTTTAATTTGTAATACTCTTTTATAAAAAGGGATATTTCTTAACTAAACCAAACTAATCGTAAAAAAATAATAAGTTTTCTTCAATCCGTAAATGGTTACAATATTCTACGCAATTACAACAATAATAACAAACAAAAAAACATAAACCAGGAAATAAATTAGCATCGGGATCGCCCACTTATTAAACAACATCACATAATGGTACGGATTATAAACAGCTGTCTGTACTCCATCCGGTGTAATCTCGGTGCGTTGCGTTTGCAGACGTCTGTCTCGCTCTGGTTTGGCCGTCGTGTGTCTGTGCAGTCCAATATATGGGTCAGTCGTGTCAGTCCCAAAGTCTAATTATAAATTTTGTGTTTAATTCCAGATCCGGCCTCAGGGCTCGGGCGCGAACCGAGAGAGCCGACACCCGCCCACCCGACAACAGCGTCTCGTCTCGGACCTTTGGCGAGGGGACTCGAGATGCGATTATCGCGCTCGTTCGGTGAGTTGCTCTTTTTTTATTATTATTATTATTGTTCGCATTCTTTGCCGGCTTTTGACGTAACGGCGAGCGTCGGGACGCTATTCTTGTCGGCGCCGGCACGCCTTTTCCTATCGCCGGACGAAACGCTAACAACACCCACTGACCTCATCTTTGTCATTAAATATTATTTCGGCAAGATTTAAAAAAAAAATAAGATCGATTTTGAAAAATGTCTCTCAAAATATATAGAATTTTGTCAAAAATTTGGGACTTTTTGACATGTGTTATATACATTAAATGAATTAAATAACTGCTAGAGGATTCCGAATGAAACTCGAAATTAAGGGTGAAATTTCAAGTCTCATGCTTTAGTATCATTTCGTATCCTGTTTTTTTTTTTATTGAATATCTAGATTTATTCCGGATACTACACATACATTCCCAATGCTTGTTAGTAAAAAAATCCCAATTAAATTACGAATAAATTAATTCAAATATCTTTTTTTTACGACATAACGGGCGGTAATTATCGAGTTAAACGGAAACGGTTTGTATAATTCATGCGCGGGATTAATTGTGAAGAGAGAAAGAGGAAGCGGGCGAGAACAACAGGTGATCGTGATTGGAATCGCTTAGGCGAGGAGGGAATCTCCTGTAATCTGGCGAAGAAGAAAGGAATCGGAAGAAAAAAAAAGAACAAGAAAACGAATGCGAAACCGATGAAGCAAGGTGTTCAGCCAGCAGAACACGTGCTGCTTTGCTTAACCCCACGGCAGATGTCTTTTTGAGAGAAAAAAGGCAGGTGTTATCCATTCGAATTATACAGAAATTAACGGCGTCTTGGATTGTGTTACGTGTAGACGGAGAATGGATTAAATTGGATTTTCGCGTTGTGCGTATAACAATTCGAATTTAATTAAATCGTTTCAGAAAATGATAATAATGAATGTAGATACTTGCTAGAAAAGAATATACGTATAAAATACAATTTGTTCAATTATCAGGCAATGAATTTGACAGACGCACAGTGGTTCCAAATTGCTCAAAAGGTGGTCATAATTAGAAGATGTTAATGGATTCGATTCAAAATTTGTATATAGACTGCTTTAAGGAAAGTCATGACAAATCTTAATTAAAAACTTCGAAAAGAAAAAAATGACAAATCCAATATCGCGGACAAACCGTTCAAAATTGTCATATTTTCGTGTAAATTTGTATTTTGGCTTATTTTTAGTATACTGATGTAAAATATTAATTATTACAAAGAGAAAATGGCGGATCCACTATGGCGGACAAAAAGGTAAACATTTGCATTATTTTTGTTACAATTGGTATATTGACTTTTTTTTTAGTTCACTGTTTAAGAATTGTAATAAAAAAAAATTGCAAAAACAAAATGGGAAATCCAATATGGAATTTTTAAAATAATAACGCAAATGCTTTTTCATGAAATAAACCAAAAAAATATTTCTCAATTTTATATTGGTGTGAATCCGACGATGAATATTAATGTAGATGATCTTATTAATTTCTAATTAATTCTGTTAACGCTTGCGCGCGCCCCAGCGCCCTCGCATTTATAAGGGCCGGGGGTGAGTCGTACCCTCGCACCGATAAGAAAAATCTAATGTAGAGTTTCGTGTGCTACTAAGGTACCGAGAATTACGTGTATATTTGTAAATAAAAGGAACTTGTTAAACAACGATAGAATATTATTCTAATTTTATATATTATTGTACATACAACACATTTGAATAAATTAGTTAAATAATAAGAATTTACTCAGAGCATTCCCATCTACGCTTAAAAAAAAGTCACAGAGTTAAATGTGGAAATAATTTATTAACTATTTTCAAATAATTTTTATTTAATATCTTTTAAATGAATTCGTATTAATTAACTAACTAAACAACTTTATTCAAAGTTGTATATATATGTACAATAATATATAAAATTAGAATTATATTCTGTAGATGAATCGGCTATCGATCGGAATTCTTTCAGCCCTTATTAATTATTATTTTCAAAATTCTAATAATTTTAAAGACCCGTAATGAAGCGAATAACATTCTTTCCTATTATAAAAAAAACAGCCTTCTAACTATCCCAGAATAATTACCGGGACATTATAAATTACATCACCTTTTCCTCTAATTCATTTCGCAACGATCAATCAATACGCCGATTGCTTCGAAAAAAGGCAATTTTTTATTTTTGGCGCCTCTAACGAGTCTCGCGTCAAATTTATCATTTCGTTTAATTGCCCTCCCGATGCATTCGAGGAGAGAAAAACGTCCCGCTTTTGACGCAATAATGCCGGTACTGCAAAAAAAGAGCACACGGGCATACTTTTATGGATGTAATTACGCGATATAAATAAAGTTTTCCAATTGGTCGTTAATTGTGCGTTGAAATTATGATGCATAACGTGCATTACTGGACGTAAAAAAAATAAATAATATAAAACGACCGCGTGGGTTATATATTATAGAAAATTATATATTATATAAATAGTTATGTTGAATGCATAATTGCGTGGGTGATTTATTTCACCCATTAAATTTATATATGTATATATATATTTTTAAATAATAAATACGCATATTTTCATAAATCTCGTGATGCTCGTTTTAAATTAATCTCATTATTCAGATTATCATTTTTTTTTTTTCGATTGATTGATTGACGATGCATTGTGTTGAAAATTCGTATTTTTTTTTTGAAAATGAAAAAAAAAAGAAATATCCTATTTTTAATACTACATTTTGATATATTTATTAATATCATAAATTTAATTATTATAATCTCTGGCTCCCTGCAAAAATAATTTATAAATTCACTCTACAACTACTTAATTCTTCTTTTGTTGCTTCTTATACAGAATAGTCCCAATTATCTTACTACCCGGAGTCGCGTTAAGCGAATAATATAGTTAAGTTAGCCCTACAGCAGATTTTTTTTTGATTTTTTTAATGGGAATCAAATCTGTTAATTAAATCGAAAATAATCTAGAATGGTGAAGTTTTATAAACATGTATTGAAACAACTACTTCCCGAGCATTTACCCCGCCGGACATTGGATTATATAATCTACACAATTACAATGAAATTAAACAAGGAAAATTTCTGGATCAATGAAATTCGATGAATCCCTTTTTCCAACTGCAAAAAATTACTTACACTTTAAATAAAGGATTGATCGAATTCTATTGATCATTGCCAGAAATGTTCCTTGTTTAATTTCACTGTAATTTAAATAACTGGAATCATCTTTGTTTCATTTTATTTAATGAAAATAATCTAAATTAAGGATGGCATACTCTGCCAAGTACAAAATATGATATTATTTTACTGCACGGAATCTAATTAAGCGATGGATGTGGGTGATTTAGCCCTGTATCAATTTTTCATATATTTTTTTAAACACTGCATGTTTCGCGGAATTAACACGGGACCTAATAGGAACAGTTTAAGCGAAGCCCCCCGATTTTCCGTTTCGGACGCGACTGCGGTTAAACCAATATTACAAGCTTTGCGAAAAAGATACAAGTACGGGCTTTTCAGCATTTAATTCTTAAAGAATGTATCCACATTGTTACTTATGATCATCTTTACTGGGCGTTTCTTTACCTCCTGAAAAAAATACAAAATCGAGTAAAATTTCAGCACTGTTTATTAAGGTCAACTTTACGAGCGTGCTGAACGAAAACTAAGACTTTACTGGAGCTCATATTTTCGCAGAGTATTCTACCATTCTTTAGCTATGTTTTGGTATAATATTAAGCCTTTTCGAGGTTTTCGCGTTTTTGACGGATTTTCAGATTTTTTCAAATTTCAAAGATTTTTCGTAAAAAAAATCTGAAAAAAAATAATAATCACGGCGTGCCTTTATGATACTCAAAAGATGGTTAACTATTTATTTATCAAAAAAATATCAATTTCATTAAATTCAAGCCACTTAAATAGTCTAATTAAGCGATGGATGTGGTTGAATTAGCCTTGTAGATTTTCGGATTTTTTACGGTTTTTCACATTTTACGATTTAAAAAAAATTAAATTAAAATCAATAATAATTTTAATTTCTCAAAAAAATCTGGAAAAAAATCACGAAAATCCTTTATGATATTGAAAAGATCGTGAACTATTTATTTTCGCCAGAAATTGTCATTTTTATTTGAGCCTTGTGAAATTAACACGAGGCTTTATGAGAACAGTTTAAGAGAAGCCTGCCGATTGGCTATTTCAGAGCTGTCTGCAGTTAGATTAAGAGTACAAGCTTCGCGAAAAAGATGCAAGTACGGGCTTTTCAGCATTTGATTCATAATGAATGTACCTACATTTTTGCGCATACTTTCCTAAATAAGGGCAAGGGTGTAATTCCGTACATGAATAAATTATTATTATTATTATATATCAACGAGATATAACGGTTGTACAACGTTAGATGATGCAGCTCGGAATGTTGAAATTCACTCCGAACTGTTGGGATTTTTAGAATTACGATTTATGTATTAAATATATTGAATTAATACATAAATTAGAAGAAAATAGACAGAAAAATAGCCATTTATATAAATAAAAATTTACTACTTATTGTATTATTTTAAACTATCGTACAAATGCATGATAATAAAGATATTTACTATTACTAGAATAAAATAAAAAGAAAATTCAATTCAATTTTATTTCATTATAGGATTAAATGCAATTATTATTTTTACTTCTATTTTTACCTTTATGTATTTTACGTGTGAAAATTGTACATGTCTTCTGCTAAATCAATATAAAAAACCTTGAAAACCTTCATTTATTATTATTTATAAATGAAGGTTTTCAAATAACAGGTGAAAGTTTTCTCTAAAACAATCAACACAGTAATTTAACGAGTGATTTAATAAATGGTGAATGCGCCGGGATTGTAATTTGACTTTTGCTAAAAAAATCGCAATACATAATTATTCATTTATTAAATGTTACCACACATTTATTAGTATTATAATTAAGATTATAGCTGGCTAATTTTTGATAAAAATTGCTATTATAAGTGTTATAATTAGTGATGGGCAAGATCGATTATTTCAATAATTGAATACGAAATAATCGATTATTTTTGATAATCGAATGAAAATTTTATCGTTTCTATGAAATGACATAAATGTTCTTTAACCGTTACCATTGCTGTTTTTGTTCCATTAAATTAATACTTATTTTTTATTATTATTTTTAATCTTATATAGGCTAGCAGTATGTATATTTATTTAACTCTCTCACTTATGTATGTATCTAATATTCTTGTAATGTAAAAATTATAAAATGGAGTATTCCGTAAATAAAGAATTATTATTATTATTATTTGAGATAATTTGGATTTCATCTTTCATTTTCTTTTGTATTTTTCAAATAAATCGATTCTTCAAATAATCGATTTTGCATTAGTTATAATATTTTCATTTATTATAATAATAATTTCCACCTTAAAACATTTCATGACGATGGTTGCAATCGTTACTACGTGGTAGTTCGTAACAGAATCACTGAATAAAGAATTTACTATGTGGTAAAAATAGTTACTTAATCAAAAAGTAAATACTTTTAAAGTCCCATTTGCCATTTCATTGCTATATAGTAAATATTTTTTATTTTTACAATAATTTATTTAATTAACGCAGGTCATGGCATACAGTAACGTACATACATGATAAAATAGAATAGTTACAATAATGAAAAATAGAATTAACAAAATACATTTTAAAAACAAACTATTTTGCACTAAGTATACGGCGCAAAGAACTTACAGACTAACATTTTGTTTTACAAAGTTATGCGTGCTTAATTCGATTTTAATGTACTGTTATGATCGAAAAAGGGCGGAGCTCCATATTCCTGAAATCTGTCATTTAGGTATAAACTAGTCAGTTTATATAATATGAAAAAAAAAAAAAACAATAGAACAAAAACCAAGTGTTTTATTTAATCAGTGTTAAAATATGTTTTACAAAGTGTTCGATGAGACCAGGGTTGTTTCGATAGAAAAAGTAATTTTATATTTTAATAAAAACGCTGATTCACTTTGTTTGTATAAAAAGTTATACAAACAAAGTGAATCAGCGTTTTTATTAAAACTTAAAACAATGTATAACGAAGTAGAAGCCTCTATTATCAATAATGTAATTTTATATTATTTTTGCAAACGTTACGTTAAATTCCAACAAAAATCCCACTGAGTAGAATAGATACACCGAACGTTACAATAAATTTTCATCACGTTGACTAATTCAGTTCAACCACTAATATCACACTCACCTTTCAACGTATTAACACTAAAAACAAGGTGACTATGTTTTTTTTAAACACATCGTTTAGTTTCAAATTATTTAAAACCCGGCGGCGTTTTATTCGCTTGCATCAGCATTCTCTTCTCAAAGGTACAATCAACCTTTTATTTCTTCTCCTTTTTTGTTTTCGTTTCGTTCTGTTGAATTTTCCACGGCGTTCATTTATTATCAGCATTGATTAATGTTCTGCAATTTAACGCTTCGTATATAAAAAAAAGCTTAAATGATAATTGAAGCCTCGGGTTAACGCGTGGGTAAAGCAATTTGAAATTTAGTATTTCCAGCGAAAGTATAATAATTTTTCAACCATTCGAAACGGTTCGTTTTGAAAAAAATTTAACTTGACAATAGATATACACAGATTAGAGAATGTCTCCTCTGTATTAAGAATTAACAAAGATTGTCTCTGCGTAATGAATTTTCTTTTGTATAATTTCTTTTTTAATTTAATTTATTTAAATAAATTTGTTATACAGAGGCTCTCTGGAATCGATGAAATTGTAAATCGTGATTTATTTATTTATTTAATTAACGGAGGACATTGCATACAGTAACATTAACACAGGATAAAATAGAATAGTTACAGATAGAGGAAGTGATAAAAAGTAGAAATATTTTACATGAGGATGGCATTAAACCGTGCAATGAAGAATTTCTTAAATTTTTTCCTCTATTAACTCTATACATTTTATATGTAATAATTTATATATATATATATATATGTACAAGGTGGGTTACGAATAACGGACATTAAAAGTTTTCAGAGTTCCTGACCGCAGAAAAATTTAAAAAAAATCTACATTGCACTGTTGAATGCGATCACCTCATGGAAAATAATGTAGATTAAATCTAAAAAAGAAATTAATTTAAAAAAAAAGCTCACATTTAGTCATTACAATTTCTACATAATTATCCATAATTAATGAGCTTGAAATAAAATCAACATACGATTTTAATCAAAAAACAAAAAATTCTCATCGGCTCACCTTTCGAGCGAAATTGATTTTTACTGAGCAGCTGCTTAAGTTATTTCCTCTGGCAGCACCTGCTTGCCCGACAGTAACGCATTGTCCGGCTCCCCTTCGAGATTTCCACAAAATGCGCCGATGATGAAATATATCAAAATTCGGGACGAAAACATCTTTATCGGGGACCTGTTTACCAGCGGAGAGAGACTATCTATTTACGGCGAGATTAAGGACATTACAAATCCTTCTTTTGAAAGAAACGACCTTAATATTATCATCGAAATGCGATGTTGCTAAAATGATACGTTTGCAAAATATTTTCACTTGGACGATTTAGAAAAAATAAAAATAAACGAAATTACTAATATGGAAATAAGACATGAAGGAATGTGAAGGCATTAATTGTTTGAAAATCCATGATAACTTTAAATGAAGCTATTAATATAAATAGAAAACAGTATTCATTCACTATTAAGTTTTTTTTTAAGATTTTAAGGTTGTTTTAAAAAATAAACACAATTTAAAATATACAAGTATGGACTTTTAAAAATTAACAGCCTCAATAATTAAGTCAAGTTTTTGATTTACTATCTATTAGGTTAACTAATTTAGGAAATAAAACTACAAAATATTGGATTATTATAAAATGTAGAATAAAAAAAATATATATAAATAGAAAAGAGTATTCACTCACTTGATCACAGTTATTTAATATAAAAAAAAAATAATTTTACAGAAAAAGCAATTTTTTAAAATAACAATAATTATTTATTATATTTTATATGTAATTTAGTGGGCTTAAGTAATTGTTCATTAAAAACAAATTCTTTAAGAATTCTAAAAAAAAAAAATAGTGCGCTTCTCTTACTTATTAATTATTAATAGTTTAGGAATACCTAAATATATACAAATATGTAAATTATTGTATGTTGTAAACAATTATAATGGAGAATTCTGTAAATTAAAGTTATTGCCTGAAAGACCACTGGTCGATAGCCAGTTTCAGAGTTGGAAATATATTGTGAACGTTAGTGTATTGTTAGATATTGTATTGTAATTGTGTATTCCAATCTCAGAAATAAAGATGTTTATGTATGTAAAGTTATAGTTAAAGTTTATATGTATAAAATCAAATGAAACCACAAACAAAAGGAATCCAATTCACACTTACACATTAGAACCTTCGAGTGTTTCTTTGTTTTTGTTTGTTTCGCGTCTTTTCATGTTCTGTTTGTTAATTAATTAGTGCATTGTCGTGTCCGGGTTGTCCCATAGAGGCGCGATAACGAGTGTACATTTCAATTCCTTTGTTGCGTCACTTATTTCTGTTCGTTTCGGCGGTTTCGTTCTGGATCTGTGTGTTGGTATCGGGGCAGAGACATTCACTCGAATTGTTCACATGATAAGGTCATGAGTTTAAGTGCATTCCACGCTCGGACCGATTTAGAACTATAATGCGATACAACTATTTCGATTTGCATAAAAGCTCGTGTTTTATTGGTTGTCGCCGACTAGAAGAGGTTATAAGAAAGTCGTTGCTGTTGTGCTGGTGGCTGTTTAATGATATATTTGGGTTAATTGATATAAGTGAGTGTGAATTGAATTAATGAGTACTGAATAATATATATTATTACATATATCGGACACTTTCCTCTCTTAATATTCACTTAGGTGTAAATATTCTTAATATACCATATGAATTTATCTTATATACAGTACTTTTTATTATTTTTATTTTACATTTTCTTGGCAGAATAAAAACAAATAACCACCATTAATATTTTATCATAAACACATAAAGGGAGGGGATAACAAATTAAACATACATAAAAACAGGACCAACAACTACATTTTTCCTCGCCATAAAAGAAATGCTCTCCCAGAGCACCTACAAAAATTAAAAAACGATTAAATTATTTAATCGAGATGGAACCATATTCTCTGCAAGACTTATAGTTACAAACTATACATCTTAATTTACTAATACATCAAGTATTTAGTTCTACTTTGTTATTATTTGTATTTTTTTTCACTTTGTACAATATTTGACACTTTAAAAATAAAGACATTTTATTATTATTTATTATTATTATTGTACACATTTGAATAAAGATGGTTAGTTAGTTATTAATAGAGGCATCCCTGCGCCTCAGTTATGGTGGAGGCGCCAGGCACAAAACCTCATTAGTATTATATTATCGGATTAATACATTTACTAATGATTATATAGAATTAATTAAATGCATACATACCACACAAGTGGTTGACATCTTATTTAACCGGCAGAAAACAAATTGTCGAAATAAAACAAGATAATCGCGTTGTGGGAGCATTTTAAGCTGTTTGTTATTTAATATTTATATTAATAATAAAAAGTGAAGTAAGGAAAAAACTCTTCTGTTATTATTGATACTAACACTTCACGTGAACTCAAAACCCATTTATTTGATTTATATTAATGATTTATTTGCTTATAACAATGCCAACTTTAAAATTATTAATTATTCAGACGATACAAATGTTGCAATTAAAGGTAGTGACATGATAAACTTACTCTAAAATGAATACTCTTTTCTATTTATATTATAGGTTATGTTATATTTTACAATTACCGTCAAGGTATTCATTTTAACTAAAGTGATGTGTCGTGTAGCGTTCAATTGTTGCCAGGGGAATAAATGTTATTTTGTTTAAATTTGAAGAATTCAGTTGAATCATCATGTTTTGGTCCCAGGAGTCTGAGATGGGGCCGTTTCCCAGCCTTAAATGGGACACCCAGTATAAAGTTACTTTATAAACTCGATAATGTATAGTTTAGACACAATTAAATAAATAAATTTGTATAAATTATTGTATAATTTATTGTTTTCTCTGACGCAAATTCCTATACTAATTATATGTTTTCTATGTATTTTTAAAGGAATTTATTGTTATTGAATTAATAAATTTACTAATTCAATATAACAGGAATTACATAATTAACGATTACACACAAAGCGTATTTACGATAACAACAACAACAACAGTTAAATATTCGCGCAATACAATAAAAATAATCGTAATAATAAAAGCGCGGAGAAAATGTGTTCCGATCTGGATGCTGAGCGGAGAGCCGAGCCGAGCTTTTAGCGCTGAGCAGCTGACCGTGGGACAGACGCCTCCGAAAAAGTCGCACGGTTCAGGCGCTTGCGCTCTCCTCGCACATTTTACCTTCCTACTTTTACTCCCGTGCCACAGATCCGGACCCGGAATACCGGAATGCTTCCACACTCGCACACACATACATGCAACAACAACAACAAAGGATGGAATCCGAATGAGCGGTGGATGCTGAAAACCAGATTTCTTTATTGTGCCACCTTGTTTGGACCCCACGAGAAACGTGTACTGAAAATCCATTCATATGTTAAAGAGAGCTTGTCTTTCTTTTTGGTGCAACTAGACGAGTGAATTTATTTCATGCGAATATCTCTTGTGTTATATATATATATATATATATATATTTGTTAAAAAAAGAATGTTTAAAGCTGCGATCCCCAATAGGTTTCCGTTTTAAGGGATTAACAATGTTATACAGTCATAAAAAAATAAACATTAAATACATGCATGTAGCTTATTTATTGATGAACGACATCAGATAATTTTATTTTTTAAAAACAAAAAAGTGAAAAAAATAATTTTTCAAAAGTTATTTCAACTAGAATTACATCAAAAACGACGTATAGGAAAATGTATTATGATTGGCTCATTATTATTATTATTATTATTTCGGCTTCTTAATTTCAAATAAGAAAATTACATCATTACAAGAACGGGCGCGCACTCGGAACAAACCCGTTCCATTTTATTCATTCCCCCGGTAATTCACACGGCGGACGGCGCACGGCCATTTATTCCGGTCGCGCGTGAGATATTCGAAAAATTTTCATTCATTAAATTTAATGATATTTCATTAGTCGCGGATTCGACTGTCGGTGGAATATGAACCGTTAAAATTCGTCCGCACCTCCGAATCCGTGTTTTCTCTCCTTTTCTGACGGCTGACCGCGCTCAGAGGGAGGGAAGGAAAGAAGGAGGCATTACACGCGCGCACGGGAAAAGACCGCCGAGGTAACATTACCGTGTCACGCTGAAATAGCCACGTTAATTATCAATTAATTAGAGTCTCTCCCGTAATTAGCCCCGGCTGCATTTTCTACTGTCTGGTAATCACACGGTTATATTTTAATTATTAAATTGAATTGACCCCAAACGGAAATTTTTATATTAAAATAGAAATATTATTTATCTTCAACAAATAATCCTCACATCCTATATATATAAAAAAATACATATGTTTTGTGTTACAAAATAGCCATCGACTAGGTTTTTCAGTCTGTTGCTGTTCAATCTATGTCATTTCTTTAAAAGTCATGATCTCTAACGTCATTGTCCAGATGATTTGATGTGATGAATTCCATTTAATAAATCATTTTTAAAAATTGTATTTTAACATTTGGTTTCTTTCACAAATTAATATTCAAATAAGGCGGAAAGACCACTCGTCCCAACAGATATAAATTATACATTTGATTTTATAATTTATATTATTATTTTATATATTTTTGTATATATATATGTTAATAAAGATTATTATTATTATTATTTAAATAATTAATAATGTTTAGTTATATATTAATCCAACAACTTCCGCTTTTTACATCATTATCAACGAAACAACATTTTTGACTTATGGTGGAAGCGCCGGGCAACGCAAATACATTTCTCCTTTTAAATATTTTGGAAGTGTTAAATTTAACGCACGCGTAATTCTTTACTGCAACAATCTAAATAAGCTTTATAATTTAAATATATATTTGGATTGTGAGGTTCATTACGGTTTTTAACAATGATTTGTGCCTTCCTTTATGTAATAAAGTGCTACACTCTTATTGAAACTGTATTATATTATATTGAGTGTGTTGTGACTTCATTTTCTTTTAAAGCTGCTTAGATTAAAAAACAGTAAAATATTCTAACATACGTCAGAAAGACCTCCGGTCGATAGCCCAGGACAGACAAACCTTTAATTCAATGTTTGTAAAAATGTAATTGTCTGAATAAAGATATTTGTATATATTTTAACATAAACATTTATTGTGCAAATGCTTTCTCCTAAAACTAAACTTACAATGATTTAAAAATTAAAAGACGCGAATGATTTCGTTCCAGCGATAAATATTGCCAAATCGGAAGCGCAGCCACAAATCATGCAGGTTCAACCGGCTTCAGGATCTCAGCAAGTGTATCAAACACAAGCAAACAGGATTTCGGAAACTGAGTGATTAAAAAATAGTGTGATTCGAGTGAAGTTCTTTTGTTTTTCATCTATTTTAATTTCGATGTGAATGCGTAATGTAGATTTAGGCAACCTTTTAAAAATGTAATAAAATTTTGTTTTCTATACATATAATTAAATAAATCTTCCGCTTTGGAGTCATTAACGCGTAATATCCTTCTAGTATTTACTTAAGTACCGCACTTTGAAGCGAGATAATATCGCCCACTGAATGTAAAGACGGATTCACAGATGATCTGTATATATTTTATATATTGGTACATTGCAATTTAAAATTCAATAGTTTAATTAATTAATTATGTTATAATAAGTAAATGGAAGCCATCATTTTAAAATTATAGAACATAACAAGGGTTTACATTTATTTATCCAATATAATTGCTTCGATTATCTCATCTGTGAAGAAAGTCACCTTAGTATAATTAATCGGTATCGTATCTAAAAGCCTCCCATAGACCCTATGAAATTTAGACTTGCGTAAAAAAATGTTAAATGTAACATTCCACGTATGGATTATAAAAAAAATTTGCAATACTAATTCGAAGGATTGATAAAGCGAAAAGTTGATTTCGATTCATTTACGCAGTATAATTTTGTTATGTATACAAGTTTGAAACATTACTGCGTACTTGTTTTCTTAAAGCACACAAAAGCAGTCAGTGTTTTTATTTTATGTGCGTTTTGCATAAAATAACACTCTAACGAAAATAAAAACAACGCAATATTCATCCATCACACACGAACCAGTTCTTGAACCAAACACGCTCCTCTCGTCGACACACAAATGACACATTCTTCCCCCCATCAACAATCGAATCCGATCTAGTTTAAACAACTTCGCGGCTCGTTTGCGCGCGGCATAATTTCCAGAATGGATCCATAAGTAATTTATAGGTCGAGCAAAAGCGGCGTGCGTATAATGAGTATCGACGCTCGGAACTGTAAACAATGGCTATCTCGCTAAATGCCAGATTGCGTTAGTGTGTGTTTGTGCTGGACACAAACACGCACAGGAGATGGAATGCGATCGCGTTTGTGTGTGTGTGAGGTCCCTGCGGCGTGAATATTTCAGATTGATACGGAGAAGACGGCGCTTCGGGAAGTTTCAGACCTCCCATTGAGTGTTCCCCGTTTCGTTTCATTTGCATACCGCGGATACCTTCCCGAAAACGAAAACAACAAAAAATTGTCGGGTAATGGCTTAACTGATGATGGAAATTCTAATGCAGAATGAACTGTACTTTCAAAAAAATATATAATAAATGACGAAAAGACGGATTCATGGATGATCTATATATTTTACTTATTGGTACATTGCTATTTAAAAATTCAATTGTTTAATTAGTTAATTATTTTTATTTTATTTATTTAAATAATTACGACCACCCCACACTAGTTTCCAATTACCGTCCTATTACCCTTCTTCCTCTCATTGGAGAATCCTTCATTAAACAAAAACTCCTCAACCGTTCAATTGATTCTATCCCAGAATATCAATTCAGCTTCCTTTCCAAAAGATCCACAATAATTCCCTTATTCATCCTCACTTCCAATATGTAAAATATCCAAACGGCGTTCGAGACAGTATTGCCTTTACAAATGCTTCCCACTACACACTCCGTGTCACCTAATTATTCTTATACATAATTTCCTCTCTAACAGATTCTGCCAAGTAAGAATACGTCAAACTCTCCCATCCATTTCCAATCTTACAAGGGGTTCCTCAAGGTTCTCCTTTATCCCCACTCCTATATAACATATTCTGCCATGATATGTACAATACCGACCTGACATATTTTAGCCCATCCCAGTATTCCTAACATTTCGTTGACGACACAGCCCTCATCACTCATGCCTCCACTCTTCAAGTTGCCCAATGATCACTACAAACTTCCTTCGACTCTGTACAAGCCTTGCGCTCAAAATGGCGCATTAAAATTAATCCTACTAAATCCAAACTCTTTGTCCCATTCCACAAAATTACACGACAGTCCCCCGTAAGTTCCATCAATAATACTTTAGTCATCCCTTCCAACATTTTCAACTCCTATTCGACTCCAAACCACATATCCTTTCATCTAAAATCAAAATTCAAAACAGGGTCCGGCATTTCAGATCTCTTACATGCAAGCAACAAGGTATATCCATTAAAACAGCCATTCATATAAAAACCTATTTGGCGATTACTATCCCCTTCGCTCAACTCATTCATTCCACTACTTATCACCTCCAGGTCGCTGAAAGATCCTCCTTAAGAATCCTTTGTTTAAAGTACTTACGTAACGTAAGTCGAATGTTTTAGTAGCTAAAGAGGAAATAATTGATTAATTATTTTCAATTTATTTTGATTTAATTTACAGAATAACTAGATCAATTTCTGTCGCAGTTTCACCTAACACCCTGTGTAATCCAAGCATGTGTCATTTCTCATTAAAACGCACATTTTAAACACGACCACATTTTAAATACCATCTTTGTTAACAGTGTTTCTTCTTTCTGTTTTCAGGAGCTAATCAAACCACTCTCGCCGGACCCGTTTGCCCCCGCCCACTAAATGCGATCGCGCTTTTCGACGTCGTCATCGATGGCGTTACGTAAGCAGTTGTTAAAATTCCTGGAAAGATAATACGCCAACAACAACAAAAAAAAATACATATAGGTGTATTGTAACCCACTTAGATAACACAACAACAAATTACGTAACGCGGACTCTGGCGCGTTTCGTCTCAATAATTTGTAAACAAAAAAAAAACATCGGCAACAACAGGTAGGTTTTACGTGTATTTGATGATTGATTAGAACAGCTTGATTTCATTCAAGATTCGATTTGCGATTTTTAATAATTATAATAATTTCTTTATTTCCAAACAGATAAAACCAATTACAGGGAAACATACATTAATAACGTAAAAATAAAGTAAAAAAAAATGGTTATGTGTCCATCATAGTGCTTTGCCCCGGTGAATTTGGTTATATACGTTTTCGAATGAACATTTAATAGTAAAGCAAAAATATCGGTTGAAATTGGCGATTCGAATTTTTTTACGATTACAATACTTTCCCTTGGTCAGGGGTTTAAAATAGGAAATAGGAACCTATAAGTGTGGATGCATTTTTATCAAAACCAAAGGTATCGAATTTAACCAATAAATAACACAGTTCACGATTAACTCTATCAAAAGACTTCGACATATCTGTACAGTAACATACATAATAAAATAACTATGACCTCCCACTAGATCCACCAATATGTGAATAACGCCAATAATGAAATCATAAATTCAACAATTGACGAATGCTCCTTATTAAATACAGAAAGTGTTTTTAAAACAAAATCTGTAGATTTTTTTAAATGTATAAATCTGGAACTAATTCAAATCGAGTCAGAATCAGAATTCTATTCCCAATACCAATTCGAAAAGCGATTGATAAAGCGAAACGTTGATTTCCATCCGTTTCGTTATTCACACCGGTCAATTCCAGCGATTCCGTGCGCCGGGGAAATTACGTAATGTTTGTGTGCGCGGCGCTGGAATGCAGGAAAGTACTTCAGTAGGTGGTACGAGAGGCATTTGGCCGATCGTGCTGATCAAGATGATGAGGTACACTCGAACTGGTCGTCGGCATGCCTGTGATGTTACCGCGCGCGCCTTTCTATCCATTCAGCCATTCCAGCGAATGACATACATATTCCGAGAAAAGAAATGAACGAAATAAGAAAAATTGAAAATTACATGGTGATTTTGTTGTTGTTGCTTTTTTTTTCTACGAACGAATTTACACAAAATCATAAATCGACGCGAAACCTACACCCATGTAGGTAGGAAGGATCGTTGATTATATATACAGGGTGTCCTAAATGAAGTAGGATTGCATGGGCATCTTTCTTATTCTTATAGTTAGAGATCTGGTTAAATGGGCAATGTTGTGCAGTTTTGTATGCTGGTTTAGATTATGTTGAGAAATATTCAAAATTCTGAGCAGTTTAGAACAATAAATTAGAGTTTAATAATAAATTCCCAAAATTAATTATAAAAATAACATTAAGAAAATTTATTAAATAAGAATGATTTGAAAATAATTAATAAATTATTTCCACATTTACCTCTGTGACTTTTGACTTACGTTACGTAAATGTGGAAATAATTTATTGATTACTTTCAAATCATTTTTATTTAATTTATTTAAATAGCTGTGACCAAGTGAGTAAATACTCTTTTCTATTTATTTTATTAAGAAAATTGTTAGAAACTTGATTTCGCAGTAAAAAAAAAAAAACGTCGAAACGATCGACTTTGCCCATCTCTAGTAAAAACATTACTTTTCAATAACGATTTGTTTCTTTTTTATTACAAAATTATTGGAAATTTAAAATTAAAAAAAAATCCTGTGAATTTGTTTGCGCGCATCCAACGTGACATTTCATACATCGCGTTTAAAGTTCAATTCGCGAACGCGCGAAAATCATCGGAAGTGTTGTTGCTAAGTGGAAAATATTTACTTAATAAATAAATTATTTAAACTATTTGTCGTCGCCGTTGTTGTTATTATTAGTTTCCGAACATAATTCGCTGTGCAATTAAAACCGATTGCTGATAATTTCATAGCCGGCTAATTGTCGTTTTATTGCAACAAATTGCAGTGCTTTAAAAACTGCTTAAAGATCATAACTTAGAGTGATTATTCGCGCAAGCTATTTATTTTTTTATTAGTTGTTTGATTGATTATGCTCGGTGATTTTATTTGGGTTAGCAACTGATTGAACCCCTGACATTTTATTAGGAAAATAATTTCTTGTTGTTTACATCTTGGTTAGCAACTAAAATTCCTGCCGTTTTAATAATAATAATAACAACTTTATTTCCTAACAGATCACACTATTTACAGGACAAAAACAAAAAAGGAAAGTATTGTGCTGGCAACTAAATTCTCGACTCTTTTTCCTTTTCTTGTCACACTGAGAACATTGGGCCGAATCACAGTTGCTCGACAACGAGAACGAAATGGAAACGGGTATGATTCATCTAATCATAGGATTTACGTGTGTCGTGAAAATATGGAAAAATGCATGAAAATTCATCTTTTTCGCATAAAATCGAAAATAACTCAAAAACTATGGATGGGGTATTTTTTGTTTTTTACATATTCTGAAAGAGCGGGCTTTACTTAATACGCACACGTAGTTTCATGAAGATAACCCGAAAGAAATATTTTTTGTGATTTTTTTAAATTGAAAATATGGAAAAAATGCATGAAAAATCGTCTTTTTCGCATAAAATCGAAAATAACTCAAAAACTATGGATGGGGTGTTTTTTGTTTTTTACATATTCTGAAAGAGCGGGCTTTACTTAACATACACACGCAGTTTTATGAAGATAACCCGAAAGAAATATTTTTTGTGAATTTTTAAATTGAAAATATGAAAAAAAAAAAATGCATGAAAAATCGTCTTTTTCGCATAAAATCGAAAATAACTCAAAAACTATGGATGGGGTATTTTTTGTTTTTTACATATTCTGAAAGAGCGAGCTTCACTTAACACACACACGCAGTTTCATGAAGATAACCCGAAAGAAATATTTTTTGTGAATTTTTTAAATTGAAAATATGGAAAAAATGCATGAAAATTCGTCTTTTTCGCATAAAATCGAAAATAACTCAAAAACTATGGATGGGGTATTTTTTGTTTTTTAAATATTCTGAAAGAGCGAGCTTCACTTAACACACACACGCAGTTTCATGAAGATAACCCGAAAGAAATATTTTTTGTGAATTTTTAAATTTGAAAATATGGAAAAAATGCATGAAAATTCGTCTTTTTCGCATAAAATCGAAAATAACTCAAAAACTATGGATGGGGTATTTTTTGTTTTTTAAATATTCTGAAAGAGCGAGCTTCACTTAACACACACACGCAGTTTCATGAAGATAACCCGAAAGAAATATTTTTTGTGAATTTTTTAAATTGAAAATATGGAAAAAATGCATGAAAATTCGTCTTTTTCGCATAAAATCGAAAATAACTCAAAAACTATGGATGGGGTATTTTTTGTTTTTTAAATATTCTGAAAGAGCGAGCTTCACTTAACACACACACGCAGTTTCATGAAGATAACCCGAAAGAAATATTTTTTGTGAATTTTTAAATTTGAAAATATGGAAAAAATGCATGAAAATTCGTCTTTTTCGCATAAAATCGAAAATAACTCAAAAACTATGGATGGGGTATTTTTTGTTTTTTACATATTCTGAAAGAGCGAGCTTCACTTAACACACACACGCGCAGTTTCATGAAGATAACCCGAAAGAAATATTTTTTGTGAATTTTTAAATTTGAAAATATGGAAAAAATGCATGAAAATTCGTCTTTTTCGCATAAAATCGAAAATAACTCAAAAACTATGGATGGGGTATTTTTTGTTTTTTACATATTCTGAAAGAGCGAGCTTCACTTAACACACACACGCAGTTTCATGAAGATAACCCGAAAGAAATATTTTTTGTGATTTTTTAAATTTGAAAATATGGAAAAAATGCATGAAAATTCGTCTTTTTCGCATAAAATCGAAAATAACTCAAAAACTATGGATGGGGTATTTTTTGTTTTTAACATATTCTGAAAGAGCGAGCTTTACTTAACACACACACGCGCAGTTTCATGAAGATAACCCGAAAGAAATATTTTTTGTGATTTTTTAAATTTGAAAATATGGAAAAAATGCATGAAAATTCGTCTTTTTCGCATAAAATCGAAAATAACTCAAAAACTATGGATGGGGTATTTTTTGTTTTTTACATATTCTGAAAGAGCGAGCTTCACTTAACACACACACGCAGTTTAATGAAGATAACCCGAAAGAAATATTTTTTGTGAATTTTTAAATTGAAAATATGGAAAAAAATGCATGAAAAATCGTCTTTTTCGCATAAAATCGAAAATAACTCAAAAACTATGGATGGGGTATTTTTTGTTTTTTTATATATTCGGAAAGAGCGAGCTTCACTTAACACACACACGCAGTTTTATGAAGATAACCCGAAAGAAATATTTTTTGTGATTTTTTTAAAATTGAAAATATGGAAAAAAATGCATGAAAATTCGTCTTTTTTGCATAAAATCGAAAATAACTCAAAAACTATGGATGGGGTATTTTTTGTTTTTTACATATTCTGAAAGAGCGAGCTTCACTTAACACACACACGCAGTTTCATGAAGATAACCCGAAAGAAATATTTTTTGTGATTTTTTAAATTTGAAAATATGGAAAAAATGCATGAAAATTCGTCTTTTTCGCATAAAATCGAAAATAACTCAAAAACTATGGATGGGGTATTTTTTGTTTTTAACATATTCTGAAAGAGCGAGCTTTACTTAACACACACACGCGCAGTTTCATGAAGATAACCCGAAAGAAATATTTTTTGTGATTTTTTAAATTTGAAAATATGGAAAAAATGCATGAAAATTCGTCTTTTTCGCATAAAATCGAAAATAACTCAAAAACTATGGATGGGGTATTTTTTGTTTTTAACATATTCTGAAAGAGCGAGCTTTACTTAACACACACACGCGCAGTTTCATGAAGATAACCCGAAAGAAATATTTTTTGTGATTTTTTAAATTTGAAAATATGGAAAAAATGCATGAAAATTCGTCTTTTTCGCATAAAATCGAAAATAACTCAAAAACTATGGATGGGGTATTTTTTGTTTTTTTATATATTCGGAAAGAGCGAGCTTCACTTAACACACACACGCAGTTTTATGAAGATAACCCGAAAGAAATATTTTTTGTGATTTTTTTAAAATTGAAAATATGGAAAAAAATGCATGAAAATTCGTCTTTTTTGCATAAAATCGAAAATAACTCAAAAACTATGGATGGGGTATTTTTTGTTTTTTACATATTCTGAAAGAGCGAGCTTCACTTAACACACACACGCAGTTTCATGAAGATAACCCGAAAGAAATATTTTTTGTGAATTTTTTAAATTGAAAATATGGAAAAAATGCATGAAAATTCCGTCTTTTTCGCATAAAATCGAAAATAACTCAAAAACTATGGATGGGGTATTTTTTGTTTTTTGCATATTCTGAAAGAGCGAGCTTTATTTAACACACACACGCAGTTTTATGAAGATTTCCAGAAAGAAATATTTTTTGTGAATTTTTTAAATTGAAAATATGGAAAAAAAAATGCATGAAAATTCGTCTTTTTCACATAAAATCGAAAATAACTCAAAAACTATGGATGCGGTATTTTTTGTTTTTTACATATTCTGAAAGAGCGAGCTTCACTTAACACACACACGCAGTTTTATGAAGATAACCCGAAATAAATATTTTTTGTGATTTTTTTTAAATTGAAAATATGGGAAAAAATGCATGAAAATTCGTCTTTTTCGCATAAAATCGAAAATAACTCAAAAACTATGGATGGGGTATTTTTTGTTTTTTACATATTCTGAAAGAGCGAGCTTTACTTAATACACCCACGTAGTTTCATGAAGATTTCCTGAAAGAAATATTTTTTGTGATTTTTTAAAATTGAAAATACGCAGAGAATTGCAATAAAAATCGCCTTTTTGCATAAAATCGAAAATAACTCAAAAACTATGGATGGGGTATTTTTTGTTTTTTACATATTCTGAAAGAGCGGGCTTTACTTAACACATACACGCAGTTTTATGAAGATAACCCGAAAGAAATATTTTTTGTGATTTTTTTAAATTCAAAATATGGAAATAAAACATGAAAATTCGTCTAACAATTTATGTTTAAAGAAAATCAATTCGGATAGTAACATTATGCCTGTCGTTTAATTCAGTTGGGTTAGCAACAAGACTAATACTTGCGTTAAAAACTAAATCACAATAAAACAAATTGACCTTTTCCCACGTAATCCACAGCGAACACTATTTTTCTTTCCCTTTATGCCCATTGTTGTCGCGCAGAACAACAAAATTCTAATCGAAAACTAAAAATACCCGCACTCTCGCCAATCTCCACTGCGAAAAATCACGTATCGCCTCTATTTTTGTAACACAAAGGCGCTTATCTGTCTATGCGAATATATTATCAATATTTCCACAGTGACGTACGATCGGGTTTCCCTCGTGACGTAAACAGTCATTAACGGCGCCCGTCATATATACTAACAGTCGGCGGAAATGCAGAGTATTAGTCCCCGAACTTGCCGATTATGAATAGTTGTGGGTCTTAAATTTTTTGTGCGTGAAATTAAAATTAATCAAAAAATGCAGTAAATATATTTAGTGTATTTAATATTTTTGTTAATTAATTAAGAGTGAATATTGGTGAATAATTAAGTTTAATCAATTAAAAAAAAAAAGAAGAGTTTTATTGACTTTTTTTAAAATGTATTTATCTAATTTTCTCAAGGTGACTAAATAGGAGCAGTTAATGAGGTGAGGTTTTAATGGGTATTGCTGATTTGTTGAACGTGTTTTATTTTTATCACAATCATTTAAAAAAATATATAAAACAAGAAAAAAAAGGCGTGTTTCGCAATTTAAATTTATTTATAGTGCGTGTTATTAAAATTTATATTGGTATTAATAATCGATTTCCACTTTACAACACTGATTTTTTTAATTATTATTTTTTTATAGAAATATATATATAACCGAAGCTATTCTCTAAGGGAAATGTTAAATTTATCGTGTTTTTTATTATCATCAACTAAGTAGCTTTTTTAAGTGTTACACATACTTAGAATGTGAATTTAATTAATAACGTAAACGTTAAACTTAACATTTTTTGAACGGAATAGCTCCGATTATCTTTATTTCTGCAGACAATTTTATATACAGTAAATTATTGCAACTGTCTGAATAAATATATTTGTATACATGTTTTTTTTTATTAATTTTCGAATTATTTCGATAATTTTTTTCTTAAGAAAAAATCTGAAAAAAATCTCAAATACCCTAGAAGATAATAGAAAAAGCCCGTGATATTTATTTTGTACGAAAAAATGCTTTTCCGGTTCATTATGGCCTTTTAAATAGGTGTGTCCCATTTACATGTATTCTTATGGAAACAGATTAAGCGAGATGCGCCGATTGACGCTTTTGGACGCGATGTTGATTAAACTAAGATAACTCTTTTCGCAGATAAGATAGAACATTGGAATTTAAAGCATGCAATTTATAAAAGATTTATCTACATTCCACTCAAAAATGTGTTTAAATGGAAATTGTATGCATGTCTACAAAAATCCCCAAAGATGGACATTTTTTTCATTCATTTTTCAAAGGCTTAATTTATACGCTTGCTGTACAAAAACTATCTGTTCTGTATTGCTCAAATTTCTACAGTTGATGCTCTCGTTCATTGAGAACATTTTGGTATAATTTGAAGTTATTCCATGAGTTTCAGATTTTTCATCAAAATCCATTTTTTTCCATGCATTTCCCTTTGAAAATATTCAAATTTCGATAAAAAAATTATTCTTCCGAAAAAAATTGAAAAAAATCTCAAATACCCTAGAAGATATAAGAAAGAGCGCGTGATATTTATTTTGTACGAAAAATGCATTTCTGGTTCATTATAGCATTTTGAATAGGTGTGTCCCATTTACATGGATTCTTATGGGAACGGTTTAAGCGAGACGCGCCGATTGACGCTTTCGGACGCGGTGTTGATTAAACTAAGATAACTTTGTTCACAGATTAGATACAACATTGGAATTTAAAGCATAGTATTCAGAAAAGTTTTATCCACATTTTAACCAAAACTCATTTAAATGTGACTTTTGTGCTCATCTACAAAAATCCCCAAAAATGGACATTTTTTTCGTTCATTTTTCAAAGGCTCAATTTACACGCATACTGTACTAAAACTATTTGTTCAATGTTTCTCAAATTCCTGCAGTTAATGCTCTCATTCATTGGGAACATTTTGGTGTAATTTCAAGTTATTCCGTGAGTTTCGAATTTTTCACCAAAATCCACTTTTTTCCTTTGAAAATATTTAAATTTCAATGAAAATTTTTTTCTTCCGAAAAAATCTGAAAAAAATCTCAAAGACTCTTGAAGGTATTAGAAAGAGCGTGTAATATTTATTTTATACGATAAACATTCATTTCCGAAACATTAGGGCCTTTTAAATAGGCGTGTTCCTTCTACATGGAGTCTTATGGGAACGGTTTAAGCGAATAGCGTCGATCGACGCTTTTAGATACAGTATTGATTAAACTAAGATAACTTTGTTCGTAGATGCGATAGAATATTGGGACTTAAAGCATATGATTCGCAAATCATTTATCTATATTTCTTCTAAAAACCATTAAATCGGAAGTTTTTTGCTTGTCTACAAAAATTCTCAAAGTTGAACAATTTTTTCGTACATTTTTTAAAGGGCTAATTTACATGTCTTCTATACGAAAACTATTTACACCATATTGATTAAATTTACATAGTTGATGCTCCCATTCATTAGGAACATTTTGGCATAATTTGAAGTTATTCCGTGAGTTTCGGATTTTTCGACAAAATCCACTTTTTTCCAGAAAATATTCAAATTTTGAAGATTTTTTTTTTTCTTCCAAAAAAATCTGAAAAAAATCACGAAGACTCTTAATGATGTTAGAAATAACGTGGGATATTTATTTTTCACAAAAAAATCATTTCCGGTTGTTTAGAGAAAAATTTAAATGATGAATCCACAAAACCCTATGCGATTATGAAAACGTGTGCTTTTTTAAATCTTGCAATGATGTTGCTTGTGGTTCGCCCCAAATTTTTCTTGCAATTATTGCAAATTGACTGAATAATTTCCTGAAGCATACAATCCGTCTATTATGTTTTATTTAGTGTTGGACAAAATCGAGTTAATTTAATAATCGAATATTTCCAATTTAAACAGCTAAAGTTAATAAATAACAATTAATTGGAATTTATTAATAAGTATTAATATTATAAAAACATTACATACTTTATTTTGCACTAATAAAAAAAGATCGACTTTGCCCATTTTTAGTTTTATTTTTACTAATATTTTTTTTGCATTAATTTCTGCATGGTTGATTAGTTGCAATTAGGATGTTTGACCCATATTTTTTTTTCTTTTAATTTCTTTGGAAAGAGAGAACGTTATGCCTATAAAACCCAATTATTGAGTTTTATTAATTGTTAAGATTTGTATTTGGTTGTACTAACAAATTTAAGAGGTTTAATAGAATCATGTATTAACTAAAACTAATTCAAATGAATTTATTTTACAAGTTTAATTTAATGTAAACAATGTTTTACGAAGTTATTAATGAGAAAAAATGTCGGATGTATTATTTAAATAATTCTAACAATTCCCATAAAAAAATATTTTTTTATTAATCACAGAATCACTAGCATATCACACACTCACAGCCTCAACATACATTACACAACAATTCATCACGATTATTTATCAACTTCCGGTTGGCACCTTTACGTATTGCGAAAAAGAAATCGGCACGCAAACGATGTTTTGTATAAATAACCGTTATCAACGATGTTTTTTTTTTTCTCTCGAAATAACGCGGTGACTTCAGCGCTGTTTGTAACCTTTGAATTTTTGATAATAAACTCCCATTCAGTTCGATTTCATTCATAACAAGGCACACTCATTCCGCGACAAACAATAATGCATCCCAGTTTAAATCACGCTCGGGTATTTATTAGTCATCGGATTTCTTCGAATGTGTTTTGCTCATTTTCTGCTTAGCATATGATGGTTGTTGTATATATGAAGTGGCGGCCGGCGATTTGTTATTAGTTACGATCTATGAGTGTTTCTTAGATGGACGTTTTAAGTGCGGCTCCGTGCTCGCCTTCGTCAACAACCTAGTTGTGTTTATTTGGAAACGTAAGTGATTTTGTTTTGTTTTGTGCAGGAGATCACCTACTTTCGTTCATTCATTCATTCATTGGATATCAGTGAGGATGGAGTGTGCAGCTATTTTTTTGGTGAAGAATGTTGTTTTGAAGCTGGACGGAAAGGAGAGTTCGCGCGATCTTTCTACTTCTTGCTCAGGAATAATTCGAAAAGCTGGAAATACACTTTTATACGCACATCCACGGAATAACTGCTAAAAGAGGGTAATGTACATCTCCACGCACCTTAAAAAGTTAAAAAGGAAAACAAAACTTTAAAATTATTCAAATTTTTAAAATTTTAACATAGAAACATGACATTAGAAACAACAGTCCCCCTCCAATCATCCCCCCCCCCCTTGTGAGTAGTCCCCCCCCTCCAATCTTAATGAGTTTTGAAAATCATTATCTTTGAGGATATTGGATAAATGATAACAAATATAAAGAACAACGTATTTCTTATCATTTCATCATTGGTGAGTATCAGTGTTATGTATACCATTCCTCAAAAGGAATGGCTATAGATTGAGGTCACTCGTTTTACCGAATAAGACTCACTCATACCTAGTGTCAGCTATCCTGAGGCTATCTACTGTACTGTACAAAAAAAATATTTGTCACTTTTGTTAAGGAACGTAATTATCCCTTCAGGTACCGATTTATTCATCGATTTCTTTGCATCTGAAATATATTTAATGTGTTGCGTTATAGATAATATAACTAACTAAACATCTTTATTCAAATATGTATATGTAGAATAATATATAAAATTAGAATTATATTCTGTAGATGAATCGACTATCGACCGGAAGTCTTTCAGCCTAGATAATATAATTCACATAAGAATTAATTTATTTTAGTTACATACATGTTAGTACCTTGCTTTAAAATAATTAAATGACGAGCCAGACTCGACAATTTTAAATACGCGAAAAACATGCGTATGACGAGTCCTAGCCGTCAAAAGTACTACTCAAACGGTTGATTAATTAAATTATTCACTTAAAACTGTTTATAACTAGATATCGACTCAAATTACAGATTTTCCTCTTTGTTGTTTCAGATATCATCAATCAAAAACCTGAATGGACTACGAGGAAGACAAAAATGGATTTCTTCGGAACCGCAAAATAGACGAAACTGGTTTTCACAGTGATTTGACAGATGAATTTGATTCTGAGATCATTGTGAAAGCTGATTTTGTTTGACATTCATCGGAAGCCCCGTCGACTACTTCACCTCCAGCACGCTTCTCGCAACTATATTAAAATCACCACATTGTTCTACACTTGAATATTAAAATTGTTGAAATGTTTAAAAATAAAGCATGTATGCTTTGAAAATTATATTTGCACAATTTTACACAATATTATAAATTGCGTAAAGTTATGTAAATATAATTTTTATATGTATTGTAATTATTTATAATTAATGCTTTTAATATTTAGACATTGTTAGTTCATATTGTATGAAATAAATATGAATAAACTATTAAAAATCAACCAATAAAACATAGATTAGATTGACTTTAAAGTTAATCAATCTAATCTGTGTTTTATCGGTTGATTTTTAATAGTTTATTCATATTTATTTCATACGTAATTATTTATGTTATACTCTTTTGTATTATTTGTATAGTTTGAATAAAGATGTGCGTATATATATAATTCCCGAAAATATATATTTGTATATCCATGTGTACTTGATTCTACCTAAAAGTAGTTAAGTAAATTTTAAGCAAAAGAAAAAAGTAAAATAACGATTTATTATTTTTTACAATTATATAACGATCATTAAATTTTATCCGTTTATTTTGACAACGACGAAAATACAAAATCCAGGCGGAGAGACCACTGGTCGATAGCCAATTGGCAAACTCTTATAGCATGTATTGTAATATTTTATGTTATATGTAGATGTTGTAGTACGTTTGTCAATAAAGACAATTATAAATGTCATGGAGATACGTGAATGTTTTCAATATAGAAAAAATATAGACTTTTTTATTCACTTTACTTCACGTCTATATTTTTTCTATATTATTTTTTTAACATGTTTTAGTAAGTGTTAAATGTGAACATAATATTATATTTTCAAGATGTGCTGCTTTAATGAAATAACATTGAAGTACAGTGTGTTACTTCTATAAAATATCTTAGAGTTATAGTAAGGAGCAGTTGGAATTTTTCTAACTATATTTCTAAAATTGTTCCTGAGGCCTATTAATTAATTGGTTTCATTAAGCGAAATAGCAAGGATTTCTCGAATAAAAAAGACTATGTTGTTGCTATGCAATTCCTTAGTACGTCCACATTTAGAATATTGCTCCTATCTGTGGTCACCTTACACTCAATGCAGTATTAATAAAATTGAGCAGGTCCAAAAAACTACAATATTTTATTTTGATAATTATTTTATTACAATATGAACTACCGATGTTTAAAAATTAAAAGTATTATTAACAATCATTTTTATTTAAATAAATTCAAAATAATTTGTGTGCAAACTTCCATTAGCTTTTCGATTTCTATTGTAGGGCGGCACATTTTAGAACCTTAACCTGTAAACTACAAGGAATTAGTACGAAAACTGCTGTACACATCTACAAAATGGTGTGTCGCCCTTTACTAGACTATGCAGCAATCCTTTATTACCATCCCCATCCAGTTACCTTGAAAAATATGCAAGTCGTCGAGAGATCAGCCCTTAGAGTGCTAACTAAGATCAGACACCCCCAGAACCCTTTACATAATCCTTCAAACCCACTACATAATCCTCCAAACCAATTCCTCTACGACGCTACCTTTGTTATTCCCATAAAAGAGCGCCTTCAATTCCTCTCCGAAAAATTCTCAAAAAATCCTTTTAATTTCACAGTCCTATTCAAAAGTTGCACAGAAACCCCGAAATTCCTCCAAAATACAAAACCCCACCAAATACAATTTTCGAATATATTTTAACATTTTATCCTTTCACTCATTGATGACTGACGCTAAACCTTATTTCATGTTTTCTTTTTTTTAAAGTTTAAATATTATAATAACAACAAGTATATATGTATGTATCCGTGTGTTAATAAAGATGTTGAATATATACACGTCAAAAAGTAAAAAATTATTTCCACATTTAGCTCTGTGACTTTTGACTTACGCTACGTAAGTACGTTAAATAAATGCACATTAAAACAACTATTTCCCGGGCAAATACCCACGCCGGACATTGAATTACATAATGTAAGGTGTGCTGTTGCACATCAATAAAATATTGCATAATGGAACAAATTTTGATCCGAGAAAAATTTAATGTAAAAACAACAAAAGGAACGTACATAACTGTCAAATTTACATGTAAATTTAATTTAAATTACAGATTTCGTACGACCGAATCATTTTTTTCAGGAATAAGGATCTCCAATTACTTTTTTTAAAAACCTATTTAGTTGTCGACTACTTCGCGTTTTTTTTTTTTTTTTCGACTTAATTATTTTTACCCACTATAGCCATATTTTATTCAGTCTTTTTAAATAATCTTGCTCCATGAAGGGAGGAAGTACACATACTCAATGCCTGCACTATCTGTGAATATGAAGTAGTGTAGTTAAAAATTTCTGCTCCCTTTAGAATTCAAGTAACATAACATTTTTTTTATCTCCCTGTTAAAATTGTTTCAGCCGTCAGGCTATGATAATTGTAAAAATAGAAAAGAGTATTTACACATTTGTTCACAGTTATTTAAATAAATTTAATAAAAAATATTTGAAAATAATTAATAATTTATTTCCACATTTAGCTCTGTGTGATAATTGTACCCTAGAATAATAAACTGGACTAGACTCGAAATTTGTTGAGCCCTAGTATATGATCGAAAAACCCCAAAAAAATAGCAAAAAAATGCCAAAAAATGCACTTTTTTCAATATAATTTCTAAACGGTTAGAGATAGAATAAAAATTCAAATTAGAGAGTTATAGAGCTTTTAAGAACCTGCAACTTTGCCTAAATATGCTTGCACCATCTATAAATGAAGTATTAAAACTAAACATGTTTGCTCCATCTATGAATAAAGCTATTCCGTACGGGAAATGTTAAGTTTAACGTATACGTTATTAATTAACTTCACATTATATGTATATGTATCTATTACAAAAATTGCTTAGACTGTCATGATAAAAATAACGTACACGTTAAGCTTAACATTTTCCTTATAGAAAGCCCCGATTGTAACTAAATTCGCTTCAAACATGGATGAATGAAATCCACGCAACTTAAATGAGCTTGCACCATCTGTGAGTGAAGCATCGCAACTAAACCATTCCCTTTATGCATCAATATAGTCTCCTGTAGTGAACGTATTCGAGTGCCACCTATTAATAAAAATAATAATACTAAGTATTCAAAACATAGGATTTTGAGAAAATTCTGTAAATTTTCTTCACGTTGTTTATTTTTTTAACTCACGCAGTATTCTGCAGTGGTAATGTTTGATATACACGGGTTATAATAATCTCCACTTAGTATATTTTATGTAGATATCTATTGAAGAGTGTATTGAATTATCGTGAATAAAAAAATATGGTGTGGGTTTTCGTAAATAGATGTCAAATGAGGTATTAAAAGATATTTGAGAATATTAAATAAAAATAAAATTTATTTAATATATTTGAATAACTGTGAACAAGTGAATGAAAACTGTTTTCTATTTAAATTTGAGAATACTTAATTTATACAATTAATAAATTATTAGGTATTACGTACGTCAAAATGATGCAGTAGCTAAAGGGATAATAATTAACAAATAGTAAAATAAATAGAAAAGAGTATTCATTCTCTTGGTCACAGTTATTTAAATAAATAAAATTAAAATGATTTGAAAATAATTAATAAACTATTTTCACATTTAGTTCTGTGACTACTTTTCTATTTAAATAGAAAAATACCTGTTGTTTCTTTTTTTTTTTTCGTTCTTTGCGTTAAATATTCTCAATTTCACTTTATTAACGGAATATCCATTTCCCAATTACATTTATAATTACATATTAAAAATTTATAAGAAAAGTGTGACACACTAAAAACATTACAAAACATATGTATACAATAGGTAAATTACTAATCACAAATTACGATAAAATATATAAATAGAAAAGAGTATTCACTCACTTGGTCGCAGTTATTTAATTATATTAAATAAAAATGATTTGAAAATAATTAATAAAATATATAATAAAAATAATACGCATAAAAATTATTAATTCTCAATTCCAAACAGTTCATAGTGAATAAAAAAAATTCTCGTATAAAAAATTGTTGCATTATGCGATATAATTCAATGTTTGTCTGAATACTGGTCCGAGAAGTAGTTGTTTTAATGTACATTTATTTTAAAGTACTTACCTAAGTCAAAATGTCACAGTAGCTAAAGAGGGAATAATTTATTGATTATTTTCAAATTCTATTTATTTAATTTGACAATAATTCATTAATTATTAAATTTCGCATATAAAAAAATATATTAATCTAGTGATTAATGACAATCAAAACAAGTACGATTTATTTAATTAAAATATTAATTGTTGAGGCTTCTACTGTATTATAGGTGTAAGTTACATTGATGAAAACGTTTTGATTTTGTTTATGTACCAAGATAATTTGATAAAGACGAATTTGTTGCGATTTCCTTTCATAAGAAAGAAAATCAAATACATTACGTCGGTTGAATAAAATCAAATATTTGTATCGCCTATCTTTAATGTAATCTTCTATAAGTTGGTCGTAGATACTTATAATTATTTAAATAAAAGTTAGTGTGCTTTTCTTTACTCTTCTTATTAGATATATTTCGAAATAAAGAGAGAGAGAGAGAGAGAGAGAGAGAGAGAGAGGGAGAGCAGTATATTTATTACCAGACAATATAAACTTATATTTGTATAATATTACAGCGCTTGTAAACAGTTGTTTGTAATGGGCTATCGAGCTTTTTGTTTTTAAATTATATCAGACGACAGGGTTTAATTGAGTAAGATAATCAAATATTGTTGATAGGGGGAATTTGAATTTAGGGGGGTTTCCAAAATATATATTTGGTTTAATAAAAAAAAAGGAGAAGGACAATATTTTTTATTTAAATATCTTTAACGTAATAATTATATTATTTTAATTAATACACTTCGTTGTTCGTTTCACTAAACTTTTATATTTGTGTTCCGACTAGTTTCGACCAGTGGTCATTTTTAAGGAACTAATGAAATGACAAGTACAAACAAGTCGATATAAAATTGAGAAGATTGACTATGACAATGTCAGGTCACAAGGGCAGTCGCGATGGTGAGCTCCAAATTTCTTCGATATTGTTAAGAATTGTCTTTCCTTCTTTAATAGCTCTATTTATTTCTAGGCCTTCTCTTAGATTCAAATCTTGACCATTGTTACCTGTATACAATATTTTAATTTGATTATTACCGTAAACAAAAAAGATTATTTTCTATACAGTGTTTAGCTTGTCCTGCACATAAGTGAGAATTTATTTCAAAATATCTTTAACGTATTTTAAATACAAGTGTTTAGCCCATAGGCTTGCGCAGCATTATTTTCTTTTCTTAAAATTATTTTTTAAATACAACAGTTAATAATTATACGGTGTTAATAGTGCTAAGCGAGTCACGCGAAGATGATTTAATCAAATAAACCTGTGTAAAATGTTCTTCACGCTCAGTGCAAATAGTAAATATATAATTAAACCAGCACCTGGTAAGAGTTTCAATTTGTTTTTTAAATACTTATCGTTGTCAAATCGCGACCAGAATGCAACGCGTCCGTAGTATTCAAAAAGTACTATATACTCTGGCAGTTAGAAAAAAAAGAGCAAACAGAACTCTGGTCAAATTATAAAAAAATATAAAAAAAAATACTACCCTCGACTTTGATAATAATTGGTCCGGGGCTTTTTAAATTTTTATAAATGTGATTAGAGTTCTGTTTCGCAACAAACAAATGATGCATGTAATATACGCGTTGTCCTCTGAAATTTTGAATACGTGCAAAAAAGAACATGCATAAAGTTGTATTTATATTTAATTAGATAATAATTCATTAATTATTAAATTTAATATATTAAATTAAATTAATCAAGTGAAAAACCATATGGTTAAAGAGTTTTTATTAATATAAAAGGAATATTCACTTACAATTTATATTTGTGTAGTAGTAGTAAGTGTCTAGCATCGTGCCACAGGGGAGAAAAGGTGCCTCCTTCCTCAATGATCGTGCAGAATCAGTAGTTTTAAAATGATTACCGCAGAATATTTGTTGGTGTTATTACTTTTCACAAAACAAACACAAATCACCTTTTTCACAGAACTAATCACCCGCACATATACTTAAATATCGCGTAAATAATTAAATCTCACCGTAGAATTATTGTTAAGATTTAATTTTCCAGTATTTTTGTTCTTGTATTAATCTAACGCGGAGACGATGCACAACTAAATAAAAATAAATTGATACTGATTTGCGTGCGTTTCGGCCCGGTCCACCTCTTCTTATCTCAGGAATGCGAAGGATTCCTTCGCGCGAGCGTTCGATTGTTCTTTTTTTGTGTGTGTGTTTTTTTTTTGCGATAATACGTTCGCAGAGGAAACGGTGCGAGGTGTTCACATTTTAGTATTCATTTGAAAATTATTGAAAATTGAGAATGCGATTCGTTTGTGAAAAGTAATAATTAATTAATATTATGGGCGTTTTATTTAGCGGAATTGGAATTGATTTGTAATCTTAGCTAAGGGATTAATTTTGCTTGTGGGTACAAAATTACATAGAAGGAATATGGATTGGAATCAGCATCAAGGAATACAAAAAATAGATTTATTAGATAATTATTAATAAAATTATTTCGAAATATATTTTTCCAACTCCGGACCATTCGGTGAGTTTGAAAATTATTTTATTTATTTCGTGTAACAAAATATATTTTATATAAAGAAAAATTAATAGATTAAATAAAGAAAATTTGAAAATCATTAATTAGTAAATTATTTTTTTTTAATAATAAAAATAAATCCTTTTTCTATTATTGATGAAATTGCATAATATGCTATTTATAAATAAAACAACGATTTTTGTTTGTGAAATTAAAAAAAAATGTTTTATTTACAAATAGTGTATTTTGTAGTTTTATTGAGACTAAACCATTGACTAAAGGTTTTCAAACACAGTTGACATAAACTACGATTATAACGCCATTTATGAAACATATGAAACATGAAAAAAAGTAGCAGTGTCTACAATAAATTTGATGAAACTTAAAAAACAGTTATTTTACTAACAAAAACTGTAACCTTTTGTTTTTATCTGGGGTAATTTATTATTGCGCAATTTATTTAAAACTTAAACAAAATATATTTTACATAAAGAAAAATAACTGTTTACACTTTTTCTCTCGGTAAATTTCTTAAAGCTGTTGTTGTAAACATTTCTTAGAATTTCATTGTATTATTCGATATTATCATATTTATCAGATAAAATTATCTATCAGTAATTCTTGTTTTGAACAATATTGAAAAGTAAATATTTTTGAAGAGAAGTAATTAGATTTTTGATATCCGAGAAATGTTTTCAACTGACTAATGGCTGTGTAAATATTTTTATACGAAAGGACAAAAGGATTTATTTTGTACACGTCTCGTCCTCTCGTTATAATCACTTTGTTTAAGTTTTAAGTTTGTAATTGTTTTTGAAGCAGAACTGATTCGGCCTTCGGGCTGATCAGATGTCTTTGCCTTTTCGTTAATAGTGAAAAAATGTAATAATTGTGTAAAGTTTGAATACAAGTATAAGTTAAAGTTTGAGCTCAGAGTTATTGTTGTTGACTTCTTGTCAATATGACCCGCAAGGTGTTATCAAAAGCTCCACATAAGGAGTGATAACACTGTATATTTTTTATACATAAACGAATGGGGTTAAAAAATAACAAATTATGTAAATTTGTAATTTTTTAACTCCTTTTACTTCTTCCAAAAATCACTAGTAAACCTTTTTATCAATTTCTTTTAAGACTCGCTATCGTTCGTAAACCTGACACTAAGCCTTCACAATCTACGTTTATTATAGGGTTCTCAAAACTGACATACCATATAAGCTATGCCTGTCAAAAACTTTTAGAAACCTCACTATTGCTCGCAAACCTGACACCTACTTTTTGTCAGTCACGAGCTTGTATAAAGCTCGCTATAGCTCGTAAACCTGACACTAAGCCTTGCGAATCTACAATTATTATAAGGCTCGCGATCGGTGGCAAATCTAACACTAAGGCTTGTCAATCAATCTTTGCTAGAGCTATTATATAGCTCGCTCGAAATCTGACAATAAGACTTTCCAGTTTAGGATTATTATAAGGCTCGCTATCGCTCGCAACCCTGAGACCTAAGCAATACTAACCAAATTTTTTTAGAAACTATTACAGCTTGGTTTCACGTTTGCGGGCGATGGTAAGCTTTCTAAAAGTTTTTGACTGGCATAGCTCACGTTTCAGATTTGCGAGCCCTATAATAATTCTAGACTGGCAAGATTTAAGTCAGCTATTAGCGCTTGCTATCGCTAACATCAAGCTTTGCCAGTCTAAACTTCTAATGCTATCGCTTGCGAAACTTGCACTAGACTTTGCCAACCAAAAACGTCATCTTGGAGAAAACGTCATTTGAAAACCCTTTCTTATGTTTGATGGATGGCGTCATAACCGTAGTTTATGTCCCCATCTGTTTTTGTAAAGTCAAAACTCGCAATTCTAATAGCAATCTTTGCCATTTCGAAATCCTTATTGGCGTTGTTTTTTCGCTAACTCCTTTCCTTCTTAAAATAAAGCTTTATTTTGGTAATAAAAAACGCCTTCAAGTTCTAGGAAAATTTATTTCTTTTATTCTTTTAGAGGACGAAAATCTTTGATACTGTTTAAAGCTTTGTTGTGAAGATTTAATTTTGATTCAAAAAATGATCAGTGACTGAAAGGTTAGACATAAATAATAATAAAAATACTTTTGAAATTATTAAAATTATCGTAGTCTAGCACAAATTGAATAATGAGTGAAATTTTCATTTTTAAAAATTGCAATAAAATATTTATTATATGTATGTATTTATTTATTTCTCTTTTTTAGAAGGAAATATTGGTTGATGCAGCTTTTTATTTTTTGCTTATAAAAAATAGAAATAAATAAATAGATCCACTCGATCTTGCAAACTGCTGAATTATCGTTAACAGCCAAGTTTGGAGTAATCGCACCACTTGTGGCACAATTTCATTTCCGATGATCCACTTGAAATTTTCAACAGTGTACGCTAATTGTGTATTTTCAAAACCCGAAACAAAAACAAACGAGCTCGCGCGCGATGCTCCCTAATGGTTTATTTAATCTCCCTCCTCGATGACGACGACGGCATAAATAAACGCGCGCGCTCCCGTCGAATTTTTGGCGGAATTAAATTGTCCACGATGTTTTAATTGCTACCATTTCTGCCGCTAATTAGCAATAAAACGCAAGAAGAAAACGCGTACCCGAGCCACCAATCCGTTTCGGGCGAGGCGTTCGTCCGTCGTAGCTTTCGAATCCGATTGGTTGAGGAGGAAGTTGGGAATTTTAAGATAACCGGAGAGTTTTGGTATCTCGTTTCAATTCGTGTTGTTAGAAGGAGATGTGGAACACCCGGAGCGCTTCGGCTTTTCTTGTGGTATATCATGCAAGCACAGCATCTCAAAGCACTCTTTGATTTCTGTTTGCGGTTGAAGGTGTCGTAGCGGATAATCAGGAGTATTGTTGTTGTTATTTTTGATTCGAGATAATTTTGAAGCGCGCGCGTGTTGTCGATTCTTTTTTACGCACTTTTTTTTTGGTTTTGCGATTTTGAAAATGATGAACGCTCTGAGTCAAAGTGGTGGAAGCGGTGTGCAAGGCGTCGCGACGGCGGCGGTGTCCACGGCGCAGATCGCCACGCTGGGACAAACCACCGCGATTATCGGGGAGAAGAAGAATTTGGATAAAACTGAAATCAACGATGCTGTCACTAAAGTGCTTAAAGGATATGACTGGACACTGGTGCCCATTGCCACTAAGTAAGTACAAAAAAAAATGAAAGAAATATTCTTAATTCATACCAACAATTAAGGTTGCGGTTTAGTGGAAAGAGATAGCTATATAGTAAAATGGAAATAATCGTTTGAAAATAGAACTATTCTTTTGGATTTCATAATATGAATGTGTATTTACATTTTTTTATCTAGCAAGTATAAAGTATAAGTCTAAATAAAAAATAAATCGTTAATTTTCGTGTATTACGTCAATTTACTAGTTCAAGTTAAAAAAGAAAATTGTAAGATATAATGAAATTAATAGGTCATGTCTGCTAAATTATTTGAATGCCGAATTTAGTGAAATCCTTTAAATTTTCATTGCACAAGTTTTTATTAGCAAAAATTTAATTTAAAATTTGCTATAAATTTGATCAATTCTCATTGTTTTTCATTATTATTTTTCACAGAAACTAAACATTAAAATAATTTTTAATTTATCTGATGAAATTCCTGCTCATTTTAAGATTATTTTAATGTATAATACAATATTGTTCATTGATCACAACAACAATCTAACTCAAATTAGTGATTGCTCATATTTGTATAGCTATCTCTTTCTTCTAAACCGCACCCTTAATTAAAAATGTTCCACCGCGGGTTAATTAAGGATTTTATTCAGAATTATTTTAAATAACTGTGATCATGTGATTAAGTCTTTTTTTTTCTATTATTAACGATAAATTGGACAATCAAATGATGTAAAACAAACTAAAAGTCTCAAAGTATCTTATTTCTGTCAATTATAAATTAATTAATATAAATTATTATATCAATGGCTTAGTAATTAAATTTTTTTCCCGTGGAGACACTCTTCTTTGTGGATCCGGATGGACTGCAGCCTGGCTGTCTTATTGTACTATAATTTAATATTAATTTTTACCAAAGATAAATTCTGTTCTAAAATAAAACAATCTTAAATCTGACATGCTGATAAGAGAAAAATAATATTTTTCACTTTATCATAGTAATTCAATTCTTACATACTAATTAATCAGCTCAGAAATCATACCTTCAATTTATTTTGCACAATCATTAAAATTTCTATAAAAGCTGGAAACACTTATTAGAATTGATGGATGTAATTGATAATATTTCGAATATTTAATTAAAAAAATCTATTCGACTAATCGAAACGATTAGAATATCCGATTAATCGAAACAAATCGGTCGGCTAATATAACCGACTAATCGAAAACTGTTAAAATAGTCGACTAATCGAAACGATTAAAATATCCGACTAATCGAAAATAATCGACTAATCGAAACTAATCGATTAATCGAACCTAATCGGTTAATCAAAAACGGATAGAAAATTTTTCTAACAAACAATTTAATCGATTAATCGAAATTTTTTAAATCGATAAATTTTGCCAGCCTTATTAATTTTTACAAAACATGTATGTATTAGTCTATCTAAGTTAAGTCTTTCTTCCCATGACTTACTATTAATTATTCCGTTGTTTTTCTGTCCTGACACTTTCATTATTTTACCAACAGTTTTTTTTTTATTTTTCAACCACGTGCTAATATTCAACACACCGTCCATTTAACCCGTCTCATTCGAAATGGAACAATTCATTGGCGAGTGGCGCGCGTAAATCCGCACGTGAAACATCAAAGGCGGTCTTAAATTAGTCCCAATTAACGCACGCCGTGTAATTGAATTAAGACGCATTCTTTCGCGGTGACTGGAAAAAAAATCGCACGTCACAAAACAATTAGCTACCTGTAACATCTAGCATCTTTCTAATGCCCGAGGTTGTGCAACCGGGATTTTCGCACCTCGGCGTTTTTATTGTCGTGGAGCTGTTGATAATTGGAAGTGGAATTTTTATTAAAGGGAGTGGAGAGCGGAAGATATGTTTTCTGTTGTTTTTTTTTGTTTCACTCGAATTGTGTTTTCATAACTTTAATTCGAATCATTAAAAATGTTTTTAAAAAAGTGTTTTATTATAATCATTAAAAATGTGTTGTAAATATTTAATAAGTAGTACTCCATAGTCCATAAAAAGAGACATTTTGACAAATAAACAAAAAAGTATATAAATAGAAAAGAGTATTTATTCATTCACTTGGTCACACTTATTTAAATATATTAAATAAAAATGATTTGGAAAATAATTAATAAATTATTTCCACATTTAGCTCTGTGACTGTGTGTGGCGTGGATATTTGCCCGGGAAGTAGTTGTTTTAATGTGTATTTGTTTAACGTACTTACGTAACGTAAATCAAAAAAATCACAGAGCTAAATGTGGAAATAATTGATTAATTATTTTAAATTCATTTTTATTTAATATAAAAAAGTATATTATTAACAAAATCAGCAGAAAGACTGATGGTCGATAGCCATTTTTTAAGGCTTAACTAGTTGTAAATGATGTTGTAAAAATTGTGATGTAACTCTCAGAAATAAAGATTTTCTATATATAAAAAAATGTTTGAATTATAGTAAGAGGTTCGAATCCAATTATGAAAATTAGGATAAACTTAAAAAATGAGGGAATTCTTAGTCAATTTCTATATAAAAAGAGACACATTGTATTCACGCTTAGTTTAGACGATTCGCATAGGTCGAGGTTTTTCTTTTGTTTTGATCAAAACAAATAAATATTTTAAAATGATTTGAAAATAATCAACAAATTATTTCCACATTTATTTTTTTTTATGTATTTTTTTTTTTTTTTCAAAAAAAGACACAAATTCGTGATTTATTTTTAAAAGCTACCAGTTTCTTTCTTTCTTTCTTTATTATTATTTTTTTTTTGTGAAAACATTAATTTCTACATAGTGGTCTATGAAAACGAATAACAATAATAAAAAAAATAATCAGGCACATTAAAATCGACGAGGCGTATCATCGGCACGCGTCAAATAATGAGACCCTTTGTTTATCCCGATCAAAGCAGAACGGACCAACTACTCTCATCAATGCCTCGCATTTTTCGCACCGGATACTACGCCACAACGTAAACAATTCCCATTCATCGACAGATTCACTTCGGGCTCATTCAAGATTAGCTTCTGCTTACCTAAACGAGTCTCCACTTGTTCGCGATAACAAAACGAAAGATAGAATTAAATAAAATTAAACGCGATACCGAGGCGTTATACTGACGCCAAATATAATCATATTAGAATCCTTAAAACCTCGGAAACCAGATATTAAGCTCCGTTAATACAAAATTATTATAGGCTAGTTATCGCTCGTAAATCTGAAACGTAGGCTTTATCAGTCGAGAATTATTATAAGCTCGCTGTCGTTCGCAATCCTGCCACATGAGATTCTGAAAGAGCATACTTTTCTTGGCATCTCCACGAAGTTTCATAAAGATTGCTCAGCTATAATAATTATTGTGATTTTTTGAATTTGCAAAATCCAATAAATTGCAATAAAATTCGTTCTTCGGGCTTAATTTTGAAAATATTTCAAAAACTATGGATGGGGTATTTTTTGTTTTTTACAGATTCTGAAAGAGCATACTTTTCTTGAGATCCCCACGAAGTTTCATAAAGATTCCTCAACTATAATAATTATTGTGATTTTTTTAATTTGCAAAATCCAATAAATTGCAATAAAATTCGTTCTTCTGGCTTAATTTTGAAAATATTTCAAAATCTATGGATGGGGTGTTTTTTGCTCTTTACAGATTCTGAAAGAGCATACTTTTCTTGAGATCCTCACGAAGTTTCATAAAGATTCCTCAACTATAATAATTATTGTGATTTTTTGAATTTGCAAAATCCAATAAATTGCAATAAAATTCGTTCTTCTGGCTTAATTTTGAAAATATTTCAAAAACTATGGATGGGGTATTTTTTGTTTTTTACACATTCTGAAAGAGCATACTTTTCTTGATATCTCCACGACGTTTCATAAAGATTCCTCAACTATAATAATTATTGCGATTTTTTGAATTTGTAATATCCAATAAATTGCAATAAAATTCGTTCTTCTGGCTTAATTTTGAAAATATTTCAAAATCTATGGATGGGGTGTTTTTTGCTCTTTACAGATTTTGAAAGAGCATACTTTTCTTGAGATCCCCACGAAGTTTCATAAAGATTCCTCAACTACAATATTTCTTGCGATTTTTTGAATTTGCAATATCCAATAAATTGCAATAAAATTCGTTCTTCTGGCTTAATTTTGAAAATATTTCAAAATCTATGGATGGGGTGTTTTTTGCTCTTTACAGATTCTGAAAGAGCATACTTTTCTTGAGATCCTCACGAAGTTTCATAAAGATTCCTCAACTATAATAATTATTGTGATTTTTTGAATTTGCAAAATCCAATAAATTGCAATAAAATTCGTTCTTCTGGCTTAATTTTGAAAATATTTCAAAAACTATGGATGGGGTATTTTTTGTTTTTTACACATTCTGAAAGAGCATACTTTTCTTGATATCTCCACGACGTTTCATAAAGATTCCTCAACTATAATAATTATTGCGATTTTTTGAATTTGTAATATCCAATAAATTGCAATAAAATTCGTTCTTCTGGCTTAATTTTGAAAATATTTCAAAATCTATGGATGGGGTGTTTTTTGCTCTTTACAGATTTTGAAAGAGCATACTTTTCTTGAGATCCCCACGAAGTTTCATAAAGATTCCTCAACTACAATATTTCTTGCGATTTTTTGAATTTGCAATATCCAATAAATTGCAATAAAATTCGTTCTTCTGGCTTAATTTTGAAAATATTTCAAAATCTATGGATGGGGTGTTTTTTGCTCTTTACAGATTCTGAAAGAGCATACTTTTCTTGAGATCCTCACGAAGTTTCATAAAGATTCCTCAACTATAATAATTATTGTGATTTTTTGAATTTGCAAAATCCAATAAATTGCAATAAAATTCGTTCTTCTGGCTTAATTTTGAAAATATTTCAAAAACTATGGATGGGGTATTTTTTGTTTTTTACACATTCTGAAAGAGCATACTTTTCTTGATATCTCCACGACGTTTCATAAAGATTCCTCAACTATAATAATTATTGCGATTTTTTGAATTTGTAATATCCAATAAATTGCAATAAAATTCGTTCTTCTGGCTTAATTTTGAAAATATTTCAAAATCTATGGATGGGGTGTTTTTTGCTCTTTACAGATTTTGAAAGAGCATACTTTTCTTGAGATCCCCACGAAGTTTCATAAAGATTCCTCAACTACAATATTTCTTGCGATTTTTTGAATTTGCAATATCCAATAAATTGCAATAAAATTCGTTCTTCTGGCTTAATTTTGAAAATATTTCAAAATCTATGGATGGGGTGTTTTTTGCTCTTTACAGATTCTGAAAGAGCATACTTTTCTTGAGATCCTCACGAAGTTTCATAAAGATTCCTCAACTATAATAATTATTGTGATTTTTTGAATTTGCAAAATCCAATAAATTGCAATAAAATTCGTTCTTCTGGCTTAATTTTGAAAATATTTCAAAAACTATGGATGGGGTATTTTTTGTTTTTTACACATTCTGAAAGAGCATACTTTTCTTGATATCTCCACGACGTTTCATAAAGATTCCTCAACTATAATAATTATTGCGATTTTTTGAATTTGTAATATCCAATAAATTGCAATAAAATTCGTTCTTCTGGCTTAATTTTGAAAATATTTCAAAATCTATGGATGGGGTGTTTTTTGCTCTTTACAGATTTTGAAAGAGCATACTTTTCTTGAGATCCCCACGAAGTTTCATAAAGATTCCTCAACTACAATATTTCTTGCGATTTTTTGAATTTGCAATATCCAATAAATTGCAATAAAATTCGTTCTTCTGGCTTAATTTTGAAAATATTTCAAAATCTATGGATGGGGTGTTTTTTGCTCTTTACAGATTCTGAAAGAGCATACTTTTCTTGAGATCCTCACGAAGTTTCATAAAGATTCCTCAACTATAATAATTATTGTGATTTTTTGAATTTGCAAAATCCAATAAATTGCAATAAAATTCGTTCTTCTGGCTAAATTTTGAAAATATTTCAAAAACTATGGATGGGGTATTTTTTGTTTTTTACAGATTTTACAGATTTTTTACAGATACTTGAAAACAAAGAAACTTAGCCAAGTTTTTCTCAACGGGATATTAATCAACATGAAATTCTGCAAAAGTGTCAAATTAAACCCACTTATAATAAGCGATATCCCCTTGTTGAGATTCGAATTTGAAACACCCTGTATTTTTTTTATGGTTTCCCACAAGGATCAATTTTAACGTTTCACGAGAAACAATACTCGATCCGGAATTATCAATTTTAATTGTAATCTACTTTATGACATTATTTATTACCCACCGTGATTAGCACTCTAAAAATATCCCGTTCTTTTCAGGGCTTCGTCTGATAAGAGGAAACTCCACGTCAAGAGGCCGATGAACGCGTTCATGGTCTGGGCCCAGGCGGCCAGGAGGAAATTGGCCGATCAGTACCCCCAACTGCACAACGCGGAGCTTTCCAAGACTTTGGGAAAATTATGGAGGTGAGTAAAGAAACAAAAATATAGAGAGTAAACAAAATGACGCAGTTTTAACGCTTTATCTTAAAACTTCTTCAGAAAAAAAAAAACAGTTTAATGACTCAAAAAAAAAAAAAACTTTCATCGAACCACAGAATTTCTCTAAAATATAAAAAAATATACAAATATATTGGATGTTCCATTTAAAGAAAAAACACAATTTTGATCCGTTGATAGTATTTGGTACTCCCGCATATAAAATGAAAAACCAATATTTCCGAAGATACCCGAACAATATAATTTTGACAAATTATTTTTTTCTGCACTGTTTGGAAACTATTTGCATCTGTGACTGATAAATATGTATTAATAAAATTACACCAAACAATCCAACCCATCATTTCTACTTACAAAAAAATAACCAGCGATTTATATCAAACTTATATTATTGATAATTACAGTTGTTATTAAAACTAAACCACCATGCATTTCACGACGAAATATTCTTCAGGTGTTCAAAAATATCATTCCGCTTCGAATTATTTTGAGAAAGTTGATTTATTACGAAAAAAATATTATTTATTTTCCATCAGTTTTCAAAATGGAGACAATAATTGCTGTAACTAATAAACTGTGATATGTTTCACAATGAAACCTTCTCTTTATTAAGCACTTCATTCTGCATTAAATAGTATATGCGAAGTCGATTGCGTTTTTATTAAAACTTGAAATAATTTACATTTATATATATATATATATATATATATATATATATGTTATAACGTAGATTTTCGCGGGCGTAACATGTTGACGCATTTATTCGGGTTTGATCCCGCGTATTTTCTTGGAACTGGTCCATTGAATTTTCTGATCGACGTTTCGATGACGTCGCAGTCATCTTCGTCAGGAGTAAACTATTTGATTATATTGCTCTAGCAACCACTTGTTAGATTTTTACGCATTGCAACTAGATATTCGTGTTTCTTATTTGGCTTCTGGTGATTCTTCTATTTTCTGATCTTGAAGACGTGTTCGTGCCCTCTGTTTCAATTTCGACATTATTATCTGAAGGGAACTGGTTCTGAATATGTTTAAATATTTTGTAAGGAAAATGTTAAGCATAACGCGTTATTAATTAACTTCACGTTCTGTTCTAGATAGAGATGTGATGATAAAAATAAACTTAACATTTTCCTTACAGAATAGCCCCGATTATAATTGTAATCCAATTCGGGTGGCAAAAACTGCGTTGGAAAGTTTGATGCCGTCTGAAACGAAGGAGTCAACAGGAAATGAGAAAACGCACGTGTTTATTATCTCCTCTCCCCCTTCACGGAATTGCGCAAGATTAAAATATATGGGGCACGAAGAGTAGATAACGGATGGGTTTTTTATTTATCCCTTTACTTTCTCACAGAAATTACGTTGTTTGCTTTTCGACGTTATTGTAGCGTCGCGTTGAAGAATTGAATGCGTTCGTGCGATTTTTATTTAAATTTCTCTTTACTCTTAGTAGTAGGGAAATGAAATTCTTTTAAAATATTTAAAGACAATAAAAATAAAATAATAATAATATTTATTAACAGATATATACAGCAAAAAATACTAAATAAATATTAAGCAATTACAAAATCAAATGTATATTTTATATCTGTGTGTACCTACAGTTTTTCCGCCTGGTTTTTCGTGAAAATGATATGGTGAATTTTAACTGTCTATGTCAGAAGTGATTGTCGGTAATGTTCGTAATTTAACTGTCATTAATGTGGTGACGTGATGCAATGAATTCATGAAGAGTTATAGTGGGAAATTTACGTTTGGGGTTTATATTTTTATTACATGGGATACATAGGGACTTCACCAGGTTAAGGTTTGTGGGATTTGTGGCGAACTTGTGGGTCAAAAAGGAAAGTATCTGTTTTATAAGAGTGATATTGATAATTTCATAAAGAAGTGGATTTGTAGGGGGTTTAGGGGATGTATGATCTTTGTTAGCACTCTAAGGGCCGCTCTTTCAGCGACTTGTAAGTTTTTAAGGGTATTTAAAGATATTTTTATACAAAAGAGAATTTGAAAATAATTAATGAATTATTCCAAAAACAAAACAAAACTCCCTTGTCAGTGCAGCTCTGTCTTACATAATTACAAAGTTGTTAAATTAAATTAATCAAACGTACTGTACATTTGTTTTAAAGTACTTAGGTAACTTAAGTCAAAATGTCAGAGTAGCTAAGGAGGGAATAATTTATTAATTACTTTCAAATTAATTTAATTTAATTTATTTAATTTGGATTTTTAACTATATTAAAATCCTTGTATATATTTTGAGTACACGCCATATCTGTCAATTCAATTATTGTAATTGCGATTTTTAAATATCGCAATTACTATAATTTAGTGATGGGTAAAATCGATTATTTCGATAATCGAATACGAAATAATCGATTATTTAAGGTAATAAAATGTCAATTAAATCAATTCTATAAGATGTGTGATTAAAAACTTCAATGCAGTTGTTATCATTAATATTGCCATAATCATTTTAAACATTTTCAAATTAAATTTTCGTTATTCTTTGTAGTTCCGAAATAAATCGATTATTTGGATAACTGATTTTGCCCATCACTACTATAATTGAATCATCAGATATAATGTATATTTAAAATAAAATCAAGAATAAAATAATTTCTCTACATTAATATTTTTTTAAGACCTAATCTAACTTCGGCCTATATTTTTTTTATTAGTTTAAAGTATTATATATTGTATACTTTTTTCTCATTTATAATTTCGTAAAACATATTTAATAACCGTTTGTTATAATGAAATCACTTAATTTTAGTAAAACAAAACCAAGTGATTTCATTATAACAAACGGTTATTAAAGTATTATGTATAAAAAAAAACATTATTTGATTTAAATTACAAAAATCCATTCCAATTAATTTCCATCCAATCGAGTGAAAGAAAATCATCTCAAGGATCGTCCGTCAATCTCTCACTGAGATCATTCCGACGGCGCGGACTTAATTAGCCGGCATGGGAAATGGGAAACCGCGCGAGATTAACTTCGCAAACGCGAAACACATTCTCGATTTCCCCACATATTGAAAATATAAAAAAGAAGATCCTCGCGGATTAAAGAAAAATTCCTATTTGAATAAATATCCATCGTTTTTTTTATTTTTTGCTTGGTAACGTCGTCGGGTTCTTCCACTCGAGAGACGGCCGCGACGAATTCGATTTTCTAAAGAATTCTCGAGAGTCATTCCCGGGATGACTTTACGTACGTACTTTCTCGAATGCATCCATAATTAATTAAATCAAATAGATTTGAGTGATTATTTATTGTGGTGTTGTAACGTATACAATTTTTTTTATTTTGAATAATATTGCTAATCGGGGCTATTCTGTAAAGGAAATGTTAAGTTTAACGTGCACGTTAGTTTTTATCATCACAGTCTAAGCAGCTGTTTAATTAGTATATGTATTCATAGAATATGAAATTAATTAATAACGTATACGTTAAATGTACGGAATAGCCCCGAATATTTAAGCACATTAAAACTAAATTAAAAAATATAAATAGAAAAGAGTATATGTGGAAATAATTTAATAATTATTTCCAACTTATTTTTATTTATTCTTTTATTATATTTTATTCTCTTGAAAATGGGCTAATAACCCGAAACTAGTCGAGAATTTAAAGTTATTCAATCTAATCTGTGTTTTATTGGTTAATTTTTAATATTTTATTCATATTTATTTCATATTTTTATTTAATGAAAATTCAAATTTATTGAGGAAACGTCTCATTTAAAGGAATCGATTCGGACGAAAGTGAATGAAATCTGTTATCAGACCCCGATGGAGATATTCTCTCCGCATACATGTGCGTGCGATGGTGAATGTCTGTACAGATGTGTGCGTGCGTGTGCAGCGGATATTGTAAACGATAAGGAGGAGCTAAATGTCAAAAAGCCGATCGTTGACCGCAAATGAGACGGCGATGGACCCTTCGACTGTGACCCCTTCTGATAGCAACCACTCATTTTTTTCTCCTCTCTTTTCGTTTCACATGTGTTTAGTTCAAGACGAAACGGCGTGTTAATTTTCCACTTGTTGTTGACAAACAGCCGGAGGGAGCGTATCTTGTAAAAAGCGTAAATCGATTTTGTTTGTTAATCGGAAATGAAATAATTCGTTTTGTTGGACACGGTAAATAACTGGCTTAAAAAAAGAAGAAGAAGGGGGAAGCAGAGAAGGAATGTATCGAATTTATGATTAGGAAATTATGATTATAATAAAACACTTTTTTTAACTTTGTTTGTATAACAGAATTATATATTTAGTGACTATAGTTTCAACAATTTACACTTGTCATTATCAAACTTTTAATGTAAAAAAAGTGTTTTATTATAATCTTACACAATGTATTACGAAGTAGAAGCCTCAGTGATCAGCAATAGGAAATTATGATTTCGACCCTACCGCCCCTGAGAATCTCAAATGATTGTACCGATCTTTCTTAAAAGAAATAGTTATGGAAGCAAAAATGTATAACCTAGTGGAAGAAGAACGGGGAATTTTAATTTTCCTTTACATTTTTTTGTCGTGTAATTAAAAATTATAGAAATTTAAAATATTTAATTGCACGACAAAAAAAAATGTAAAGGAGAATTAATTTTATTTATTTAGCGGATTTACCTTTTTAGAAATCTACAATATAATTAATAATATTTATGTATAGTGGATTGCAGAACAAAAATAAAGCAATAATAACAATTATGCAACGTTATCCTACGACAACGTCAAATTGGTGACGTTATTCTAACGACTTCACCGATATCGTGATGTGTCGCTCGTTACTAGATTCTTCATATAATTTGATTTCTTGGACTCGCTGATGAAATCGCTGTTGGGTCAACTTAGATCCAATTATCAGAAACTTTATACTTCACTTTAAGAATTTCATTATAAAAGCTTTGAGTGTGATATTTAACAACTTAATTAAAGCAATAAATAGTTAAGAAAATATGAAGGTAATCGTTTGATGGTTCGATTGCTTCTCCCCTAAAGAAGTGTTGCTAGTCTCATCGAGCTCTGTGACATTTTGACTTACGTTATGTAAATACTTTAAACAAATGCACATTAAAACAACTACTTCCCGGGCAAATACCCGCGCCGGATATTGAATCATAATAAAATATTGTTTAATGCAACAAATTTTTATCCGAGAAAAATTTAATGCATATAAGTATTTCAAATTTTATATATATTTTTTTAATAAATGAAACATTTTGTTTACTTTGTATTCACATTATTATTGAAATAAATCGATTGTTTTTATTTTAGTTCAAATTTAATTTTGACCAAATGATTAATGAGAACGTAGTGAAAGATATCCCTCATTTCTTAGATTTAAGTTTTTTTTTTTTAGTTGTGCAAACTTGAGTCGGGCACGTTCGTGCGTGTGTGCGACCAGAAAACTCCTTATCACAATTTTTACGACGGAATATATGTTTACTGTACTAATTTTAGACCAATATAAATCTCGCGACTTCCGTTCGCTTGCTTGCTCGCTCTAAAGATCGCGCCGATAGTTTTATAGCGGACTCTTCTCGGGACAAATAATAATAAATAAATAATTGACCTCAGATAATTAACAACCAGAAATGACTCAGCGCGGTCTTTTAATTCATTTCAAATAACTTGAAATTTTCATTCGAAAAAGTGTGTTTACATAGTTTTAACACTAATAACACAGATGAGAAAATGTGAGTGTAATAGATTTAATCGTTTTTTAATTCTGTAATTACAGTGGCTTCTATTTCGTAATCATAAATGAAATACTGAAAAACTAAACAAAAAATGGTTATATAAACAAAGTGAAATCAATGTTTTATTTGTATATAGTTCATATTCAATTGTATTAATTTGTATACTAGATTTGGTTTAATCAAACACAATTTGTGAAATTAATAAAGACATTGATCCTTTGGCAAAAGAAGATGATTATCCCCTTGCATTCACAATAGAAATTCAATGTAAAACTGAAATGTCTAAAGTTAATGAGACTTTTTCATTATTTAATTATAAAAAAGGAAATTACTTGGGGTTATACGAATATCTGTGTAAAATTACTCTTTGCTAATGTAGATTTAGGCTTTAAATGGTTTTATGACACTGTGAATAATGCTACTACTAAATTTGTACCTAAAAAGACAATGAAATCCAAATCAAAAATCCTGCATGGTTTAATGCTGAGTTAATTAATCTTTTAAATGTAAAACGTAATCTTGGAGTAAACCTTAAATCGAATAGGTTAAATACTATGCATGCCCAGCAGTTTGCTAAAGTTAGAAAGCAGTTCAAAATAAAATTACATCAGGCATATAAACAATATTTAATATAGAATAAAGCATTGCAGTAAATGCAGAGAACAGTTGAGAAATTCTAAAAAAAGTGTAACGGCCGTATGTGGAGTAAATCAAAATACATAACCGCAAACTCGTAGGAAAGTGATAAAAAAATACGATTAAAAATTACACATATAAGGAATGTATAATTCGAGAAAAGTTACCCACAAATCCACACGACGGATTTATCCGATTTGTCCGTCGCACTCATAATGGTGGAAGCGCCGGGCACACTCGATTGACAATTGTTTATTGAAGCTAAAATTTTCTCGATATATATTTTTTAATACAACAGAGTAATCGAATATTATTTCATTCTCTTGAAAAAAAAAATTCTTACTTTCACATAAAATTAATGTGTGATATTTACAACAATTTACAATCTGTCGATCCTTCGCTTAATATTTTTAATATGTCTAATGCGAAATTATGTTTTAACCGTATTATTGAAATAATACACCGGTCTTAAAATTTAGAACTGTAATTATATTTTTGTTAATTAGGCAATGGTTATTATTTAGTGTATATTCAAATAGCATACAACTAGAGATAAGAAATTTTGTAAAATATCTGTGGTTGTATTACAAATAAATAAATTCGACCAAACACTCAGCCATGGTATGAAAAATAATCAAATATTCAGTTTGGCGTTAGATATATTCAATTGTTTAAAAATTAATGAAAGAAGAGAGACTAATAAAGAACATATACAGTTATTTTAGCAGGCTACTACGTTTAAACGATCTTAATTTGTTTATTGTAATCAAAATAATTGTACTAATGTTTCTACAATAACTACTGTGAAATCATTAAAAACAAGCTGTCGTGTATTTTATTGATTAAAAACTGTTTTATTTAATGTCGCGTTTTAATTTAATCGTGACAATAAGAACGACCTATAAAAATCTAAATAAAAAAATATTAAACTTTAATTCATTCAAAAAAAAGTGTGTTGCGTATTCTTATGTAATCCCCTTATCTGGTTGTAGTAAAAACAAAAGTCGAAAATTGTTACATTTATAAATAACAATATTTACAAGTTTCTATTATTATATTGATTAGATACGAACTTGCCGCTCTTGCTAAATTTTGACCTAATTAAAAAGCTCCGCTCGAAAATCGCTTAGCAACAAAATTCGGAATTTAATCGACACCACCATCAAGATTGTTTAATTTGTACGTTTCGAAAACTTCGTTATATTTCTTCTTTGAATCATTATAATGTATAGTTCATTATATACGATTAAATAAATTTCTTACATTTTTCTATATGACTACCGTTATATTTACAAATACCTTAATTGAGACAATTACATTTTTACAAACATTGAGTATATAGATGAATGGTGGCTGGACATTTCATTAATTGAGTATATACGTTAAAATATAGGTTTTCTGTCTCCATCAATAACCACACTATCTATCCCTCAGATCTTTGTAAATACCTAGGTATCCATTTTGATCCCAAATTCACATTTAAAGCTCACTCTACGATCCTAAAAACTAAAGTCAAGAAAAGGGCGGCCTTTTTCAGAAGCCTGACATTTAAAAACAAAGGTATTAACACGCAGACTGCTGTACATATTTATAAAATAATCTGTCGTCCTTTGCTTGACTATGCATCAGTTCTTTTTCATAATCCCCACCCTATAACTCTCTCTAATTTAGAAATAGCAGAAAGAGGTCTTTCTGCCCTGTCTTGAATTGATGGTGATGTACAATAAAAATATGTGTGCTAGCTAGATGAACTGTCTTGAATCGTCTTGAATTCATGAATTGTTAGAGTAGGATGGATTTTATTAGTGTTATTATAACAGAAAAAAGGGTTTATTCTCATGGTCACAGTTATTTAAAATACATTGAATAAAAAGAATTTGAAAATAATTATTTGATTATTATTATTACTTACGCAACGTAAGTAAAAATGTCACAGTGAAATGACTCGCCCAGCTTTATACCGCCCCTTTAAGGTTTTTGGTGTGGGTGATAAAAGAAAGTTTTGTATTAAGTGAATGCCTAAATATTTACAAGTTGTTGATGTTGTGATATTTACGTTGTTAAATTGGATAAAAAATAAATGGAGAATTTTGATGACAGTGGAAAGGAATGAGGAGTTGCGTTTTATTTGGTTCGACGGTGATTATCCATTTCACTTAACATGTATGTATCGAGTCATCCAATTACTCGGAGCTTTTGGAATAGTAGAGAAATACTTCGGTGGAGGGCTACATTTTTCAAAGTGTTTTTGAAGGGAAGGGGAACGATGTTCTATGAAGCCGAACTGCTAGGGAGGGATTTTGTGTTGAAGGTGGAAATTAAATAAACAATTTTTCGAGTGGTGGAAGAAGATTGATAAGCCTACAGTTTAATACAGATTCCGGGTCGTTTCCCGGTTATTGTATACAGGTTATCACTCCCCTCTTAAACGGCCAGGGATTCCCTCGGAAAGGGAACTTAGGATGGATCTGGGAATGTTATCATAAGCGGGCAACGTGTTTTTACCATTGCAACAGTTCATAATAATCTTTCTCTTCTATATCGTCGGAAATTTTGATTGCAAGGGCTAGTCTTTCTGCCCGGACTTTATTATTATGCATCTTTTATACAATTTCATTTACAATAAAAGCCGGATTTTTTCCATTTTATACTAATTATTTCAAATATGAACAAATTATTTAATTGTCTACCTTGTAGACTCGAATCATTAACGATGCCACATAAAATTAAGCAGAAGATGGCGCTTGTGTCGTCTTTCATTTATTATGATGAACAAATTAATTAATAATTCAACACTTACCAATTAATGGTTTTCTCTTTGTGAAACTAATGGAAAACACGTTGGAAATTATATATTAATAATTAACAATATCACTTAAAAACATTTTCCACAAATCAAATTGTAAAAAAAAAACACTGAATTGTATTAAAAGAAATTTCGAGCACACACCTTAATTTACAATCACTAAATAATATAAAAACGAACATTTTCTTTCGCCTGTTTTTTTTTTTGATCTGATAAACAAAACCGGTTCGCATGAGTCATCGTCGGTGGATCTGATTGGCCCGTGCAGTTTTATCTGGTCGATGTCTGGCAAAAAGATTATTAAAAAAAAACCTTTGCATTATTTCTTCACTTGTGAAGGCGGTATGATTTAGGATTATAAATATCATTTACAAAGATACTGTATAAGGATACTGAGGAGGAGGATAATAAGGATCCTTATGGTAGTCCTTCTTGTGGAGAAAATGACCGCGAAAATTAATTATGAATAATGGGGATCCTTGTTGTGGAGAGAATGTCCATGAAATTAAATTATGAATAATAGGGATCCTTGTGGAAGCCCTTGTTGTGGAGATAATAATCGGGAAAATGAATTACGAATAATGGAGATCCTTGTGGAAGTCCTTGTTGTGGAGAGAACGACCGCGAAATTAAATTATGAATAATAGGGATCCTTGCGGTAGCCCTTGTTGTAGAGGGAACCGGGAAAATGAATTGCGAATGATTGAGATCCTTGTGGAAGTCCTTGTTGTGGAGAGAATGACTGTGAAATTAAATTATGAATAATGAGGATCCTTGTGGTAGCCCTTGTCGTGGAGATAATAACCGGGAAAATGAATTACGAATAATGGAGATCCTTGTGGAAATCCTTGTTGTAGAGAGAATGACCGCAAAATTTAATTATGAATAATAGGGATCCTTGTGGTAGCCCTTGTTGTGGAAAGAATGACCATGAAATTAAATTATGAATAATGAGGATCCTTGTGGTAGCCCTTGTTGTGGAGATAATAATCGGGAAAATAAATTACAAACAATGGAGATCCTTGTGGAAGTCCTTGTTGTGGAGAGAATGACCGCGAAATTAAAATGGGGATCCTTGTGGTAGCCCTTGTTGTGAAGTTGTGTATTTATTCATTTGATTATTATTAAATCTTCTAGAGTTGAATGAACATGATCTCACTGAATCACACATTAATTGTTTTGTTTAAAAGTTTAAATTCAATTAAATTCTAAATCGAACTAAGTCCGACTTGAGGTTGATTTGATTGTAAATAAATTAACAAAGGTTAGAATTGGGAAGAAAGAAAAGTTGTAAGGCTCATTCTCGGGTATTTGTGAATGGATTCACGTAAATCGTATGATCCATCTTTCTCATTTCCGTTCACCTTACTGGACGACAGTAAAGCGGCCCGAAGACGCGTATATACCGATAAATCCAGGAAATCTAAATAAGCATGGCAATCTAACTAAACCAAGTTGAAATCTACGTTAAAACTGTAGCAAAAATATGTACACATTTAAAATCAATCGAGATTCAAAATCGCATTTCGCGTATTGTGCAATAATAAACGTCGTGGACGGGCGAAAAGCAAGTCATGGATTGCCCAAGAAGTTTCGCATTGTTGGCGCCGTTTTCTACTCGATTGGCAAAAGTGAATTTAAAAAAAAAAACGAAACGAAACGAAACGTCGGGACTTCATTAATAGTCCGTTGCGATATCATGTTTTGACCTTTTTCCAGGTCCAGACACGCCGATCGATAAGGAAACACGCGGACAAAAGAGTGTCTACCTCGATCGCAGGATTTATCCTTATCTAACATCGAATTATGGCGTGTTGCCCGTGTTTGGTTTCGAAAATTTGACTACTGAAAGTGGAAATGTGATTTCCGGAATGTATTTAGTTTCCAATTAATTCGTTTCATTAAGCGAAACAGCAAGGATTTCTCTAATGAAAAGACTTTGTTGCCGCTATATAATTCCTTGGTACGTCCAATTTAGAGTATTGCTCCTCCCTGTAATCACCTTACACTCAATGCAGTATTGATAAAATTGAGCAGGTCCAGAGGAAGTTTTCAAAATATGTCATTTAAATTTGACATGCAGGAGTTATATACAAATTTACTGCATGTACTTAAACTTAAAAGCTTGGTGCAGAGACGCATTGGAGCGGATGTACTGCTTGTTTTTAAAATTTTACACGAGCTTATAGATTGTCCGGATCTACTTGAAAATATTGGCATTCGTGTTCCAGCTAGAATGCTGCGTAATGATGACACGTTTCATGTACCCTTCAGAAGTACGGATTATGAGAAAAATTTGGCTTCGGTGTGTATTCTGCGCCAGGCTAGTACGATCAACTTTGATTTATTTGCAGGGAAGTACACATCTCTCAAAACCTATTTGCAAAGCCAATGATAACGTATGCTATAATTTTGTGTATTTCTTAATTGTGTATTATAATTTTAATTTTTAATGTCAACTTTTTATTGTTCATAATGTATATATTTAAGTAAAATGTCTGTTTTCTTAGTTTTAAACTAAATTGTAAAAGATCTGCCGTATATTGAATAAATAAGTAAATAAATTATGAATATTTTTAGAAATTTCAATAGAGTTATAGAAATATTAATTTCTAAATTATTATTATTTTTTTTTTTTTGGTTGTTCTAATTCATGTTTACATTGATGATTACTTGCGACTTAAAAGGAATATATAATTATGATCGATTGTTTAGATCGAATCGAGTTGATTGCTCGAAAACGAAAACAAACAAAAATAAATACAGATTTAATTAGTGGTAATATGGGACATTAGATATGGAATGATTGGCAAGAAATCCTCGGTGGGCACGAGGGGAAGGTAATGACAGCGATGACAGTCCCCCGCTTGGATCGTGTTGAGCCGTCCGCGCAATCAGCTGAGACCGTCGCGCGGCTGGGGGCCGAAACTCAAAAACGCCGCCGCCTCTGCTGCGTAATGTGGCGCGGATTGATATTAATTTGCCCGATACAGCCGCATTCCCCGCCATTACAAACCATGACTGTTCATCATCATCATCATCCGTTGGTCGCCATATCTGTTCTCCTCTCCACCGTCCTGTCAACGAATATTGATCCATTTATTAGAACACCTAACGTATTTCGATTTCATGTAGTTTTAAACAAAAAAAAAAACAAGAACGGTATTAGTTTACCACAAGAATAAAATAAAAAAAAAATAATATAAATATTTTAGAACGTATTAGTGCTAAATTTTTAAGTGGTCCAAGAAAATCCGGCAATGTTCAATATTGCCGGATTTTCTTGAACCACTTAAAAAATTAGCAACGAGAAATATCTATTGTATAATTCAATGTCCAGTGAAAGTATTTGCCCGGAAAGTAGTTGTTTCGATGGATATTTGTTTTTCATTCTACAGGGTGTCATATTTTCAATGGTTTCTTCACGTAAAGTATCTTTTATATTAAAGATGGAGAAAAGCCAATATATGCTTCCAGAGGCTTAAAGGTAAGCCACGTCATTTTAAGGTTATCGTGATTTGTTCAAATCTAAATAATTCAATATTAGAGCAGATGTTTCCCAAACTCTGTCCGGAGAAAACAAGGCCAATACATGCAACGTATTGCTTCAACGGCACCAAACCAGGGGCGGATAAGCTGTACGGGAGACCTAATTTGAAAATCTGGTTCCGTCAAGAAAGTAGCAAAACAAGTATCGAATATTTATAATAAATTAAAGACGACGCAAGCGCCACCTTTTTTTTTCATTAAAGTATCGAATATGTTTTTGTTTTTTTCTGATTCATATTTTTTTCAATTTCGTTATCTAAGGTTGTTTGATTTTTCTTTTTTTTTTTAAATATTTCATAAAACATTCTAAATCTATTGATTTTTTTTTTCATGAAAAGTCAATGTTTTTAACAAATTTTGTCACACAACACTGTACATGAAGAAAATAGAATCACGCACCATCTAATTTAAGCGCTACTACCGGTTTTCGCTAATTTTCTGTAAAACCGGCGAAATTAAAGCCGTCAAACGGAGTAACGTGCGCCGGTTAATCTCCCGAGACAATTACGTGGCTTTCGGGTGTCGTTAATGAAACGTGAAATCGTGCCAAGAAAAAGTGGAACGGGTGTCTTGAACGCCGTTTCAGCGTACGCAGTCTTGCCCACTGAAAATGGTCGGCGTGGATCATCCCGTTGCGCAATCGTAATGCAACACATATAAATAAGACGACTTTTTTTTTAATTATACAAGACAGATGTTGTTGCACGTGATGCACAGAATGAACAACATCTGATGTTTTTTTTGTCTTTGTACTTGTTTCTTGAAAAGTAATTGTGAATTCTCACAAACGACAATTTTGGTTGCGTCGCAGTAATGCTTAAATTAGATGGTGCGTGATTCTATTTTCTTCATGTACAGTGTTGTGTGACAAAATTTGTTAAAAAACATTGACTTTTCATGAACAAAAAAAAATCACTAGATTTAGAATGTTTTATGAAATAGCGGTTTTCACTAAGCACAGGATACAATTCATTTGCAAAATAATTTAATGAAGCTAGATCAATGGTGTTCATCTAATAATTTAATGCTAAATGTAGCTTAAAACGTAACTGTAACGACTTGAAATCTATAAACACTGCAATATATTTATATCAATCACTCATACTGTCGAAAATATCGTACTGTTTCACCAAGAAATTAATTCAAGAGCAAAATGTATCTTAAAAAAAATTGCGCAATTCTTTTATTCTATTTAATACTCAAGAATTTGTGCGTGTAACAGCTTTCCTTTGTTATATATTCTTCTACATATAAGCTCCGAATATGCAATAAATCACAAGATTGAACCACAAGCTAAATGTACTTCATTGATGATCGAACTACAGTTTATATTGAAGACTATATTAATCACATTTCTTAACTTTGTATAACATGAGTATTGTTATCAAAAAGACATTAATTATATTTGATTGTTATTGATAATGGCTTAACCTAAAAGTGAAGTAAGAACTAAACTGGTGTATTATTCATTTATATTTGCATAGTTTAAGTTATCTCGAAACTTACATAGTTGATCAATGATATTTCATCGATTACTTGAATGTGCTTCGAATGCATTGGCATGGATTTTCCATATCTTCCCTTTATTAGATAAACAAATTGGCGCTTGAAATTCTATCGAGCCCGAATTTGCTCAGGTGTTTAATATTCAGTTAATAGTTTACATACCAGCACATAGAATCACAATTCCAATATTTACGCACTTTCGTGGGGAGATAATAAATAGCGTAATATTTATCTACATTTCTTCTTTTTTTTATTAATATATATTTTTTCTTCTTATTTTTTTCAGGGTATTAAGCGAGAGCGATAAGAAACCCTTCATCGCGGAAGCCGAGAGATTGCGAGTGATCCACAAAAAGGAATACCCCGATTACAAGTACCAGCCGAGGAGGCGGAAACAGATGAAGACTCCGGAAAACCCGCCGCCGCAAAGAGGAATGGGGGGTGGTTACAACAGGATGAAACAAGAGGAAGTCCCGTGCAGCCCTCGGAGTAATTCAACTTCGCCCAGTTCGTGCGACCCCCACAGCCCGCAAACTCAAAACCTGAGGAGTATGGAACACAGTATTCCCGATTTGCGCTTACCCGAAATCGACCAGACTTACATGACGGAGGACTGTATAGACAGCAGCGATTTAGACCAGTATTTACCCAGTGAGACCGGTGCGAATTATCAAAATTATTACCAGAACTACCAAAAGTGCCATTCCGAGGACGAGGAGAGCAATAATAATCATAAAGTGAAGACTGCTGATTACAATCACGCGTACGCCCGCTACCACGAACTCCAGCCGAGCTCCTCGATGGTGAAAAACGAGCGGTATCCGTCCCCGAATTCCGTTTACCCGTATCAGGGCGCTATGGGGTTGAATCCCTCCGCTTATTACACGACTTCCGGACACCAGTATTTGCCCTCTTATCAGTATTTACCGCAGCGTTCGCCCGTTTTCACGAATTCCGTCAGTCCGTATTCGGTGGATTCGTCGACTTCTGGTGAAACGTGGAATAATTATAGCATGTAATTAATTTAGGGGGATGGATGAAGTGCATTCGCATCAATATTACGCTCGGAGTTTGTTAAAATGTTAATTTGAAATTTTTTTGCCGTTAAAATTAAAGTCTTAATTAAACTCACCGCCGCGCAGTGTACAAATTTTCAACACAAGGGCGATTGGAGAGAGGACTCCTCACAGGAAAATAAAATAACTTTGCAACACCATTAAAATTTGATGTAATCAATAAACAAATGAGAAGCTGATGATGAAAATTGGATGATTGATTCATTCATCATTTATTTCATGATCTTATTTTTTTTCGTTTGATACCGGGCAAGAAAAGAAAATGTATTTATTTCCACCATTAAGCCAAACTTAGGATTAGTTTTAAGCGTAACGACTTTTTTTATACATATATATTTTTCCATGAGTAATTTAAGGTTTTCATTTAGTTATGTATTGTTGCGTAAATTATATAAGATTACGAATATATAAATATATTTTTATTATAAATAAATTTTTATGATGTAATTGTTTCTGTTTCGTGCATCCTTGAATCAAATCCTTTTTTAAACCTAAGTAAACATATCGTATCATCTTTTTTTAATTCTTGCAGATAAATTGAAGTTCTTTTAGAAAAATAATAAAAACAAATCCAGGAAATTTACATTAAATATAAAGAAACAATAAAATGAATACATACGCAACTTGAAGTAACAGATTTAGTGAATTAAATAAATAAAAAATAAATATTTCCGCATACATTTTGTAAATGTAATTGTATTTCTGGATTCATGTTTTGAATAGGAATGTGGAATGCCGGTAAATGATGATTCAAGTTTTGCCAAACTGAATGTGCGGCACATGGAGATTTGATCACCGGCGCACTTTTTGAAGTAACAGATTCAGTGAATTAAATAAATAACAAGAATTTCAAAATAATTATTAAATTATTTTCATATTTAGCTCTGGACATTTTGACTTACGTTACGTAAGTACTTTAAGACAAATGCTCAATAATGGACAAAAATTAATGTTTACTTTTATGATAATCACTTATTGATTATTGCCAAACTTGAAATATTTATTTCTTGGATCTTGGAGGCGTTCACTTCGTGGTACATTTTCAATTTTGATATAAAGAAAACACTTAACTTTTTTATACCACTTAAAAAAAAGTGGTATAAAAAGTTAATAATAAGTGATTTCTTTATATCAAAATTGAAATATTTATTTATAAAGTAATCTTTATTTCCAATATTATCTGTGTATTACAATAATTACAGACTAATTGCATAGCATTTATGATGTTATTTGAAATGAAAAATTGATGAATCTGAAAGGGACATTAAAGAAGTTAGGAATAAAACTGTATTTGTAAATATATATATATATATATATGCAATCTTTATTAACAGATATATACAAAAAAACAATATAATAAAAGTTACAGAGTCAAATATATAATTAATATCTGTTAATTGGCTATCGATCTATAGTCTTTCCGCCATTTGTAAATAAAACAGCGTTTTTGAATCAGCAATAAAAAAAATTACAAAACTTAAAAAAACGTTGTTGAATTTACAAATAGTGTATTGTGGAGTTTTATCAAGTAAAACCTTCAGAATCGAATATAACTGTGTTTTATGAAATTTTCTAAAACAAAAAAAACACTTAAAATCAGAAAGTGATTTAAAAAAATATCTGTGTTCAATCATAATAATTGGAAGATAACGTAAGCGCCATCTATTTTTTAATTTCACGATTTGTGTTTACAAAGTAGACGACCGAAAATCGCTGTTTGTTCCACTTAATGAAGGCGAACTTGTCCTATTTATGAGAAGAGGAAACGAAATTTATTTAATAAAATTTTATTTAACTAAAATTCATCAAGACACACTGGTCCGACGAAGTCCGAAAGACCGAAATGGCCATCACCACTTATCCATGCGCTAGATGAATACTGGTTAAACATGTTGTTAAACAACTGTGTTCAATTATTCAAACTGGAAAATCCATTCAATGGGGAATGAATGAGACCACCCATATGATGCAATAATTATTTTTATTAAATTAAATTTGCTTGTTTTATTAAACAGATTTTTTTACGTTGCAGAGTCTTGGTAGAAAATAAATCTCGCACAACACGTGTGATACTGTTGTGTCAGCAATATGGTTGTCTTGCTCGCGAGATAATGGGATTCAGAGAAATCCAAATTGGCTTGCGCTCGCTAGTCAATCGTAAACAGAAAGGGCATTACGAAATGCTATGAAATCGAAAAGAAAAATAATAATAAAATAATAATAGTCCCCAGTAATAATAGGATAAGGATTTAATCACTTGGTCACAGTTATTTAAATAAATTAAATAAAAATAATTTGAAAATAATTAATTAATAAATATTTTCTCTTTTGCTACTGTGACATTATGACTTATGTTACATAAGTACTTTAACAAATGTCTAATAATATACATGATTTTTTTATATTGTTCGCACTATCAATTTTATAAAATTAATATAAACGGATTTTATTATTGGAATCTTTCTCTTCTTTGTGAATGTTGTTAAAACATGAATTTAAGTACGAATAATTACTCTAAAAGTGCTTAAAATCATGTTTACTCTTAGAGAAAGCCATTAATAGGAAAGCTTACCATGCCCGTCTAGAAGACAAGAATTACTAATAATAATTCTGCAGAAATGTAATCGTCGATGAAGATCCATGAAAATTGACATTCGATTGAAAACGTCGAACTGACAAAAAGAACGTTCGATAAGAATAATAATTAATACTCCAGTTCGTCTGGTAAAAACCAAGCAATAAAATTTTGTTACATCAACTTGTAATTTCCTTAAGGATGCGGTTTAGACGAAAGAGATAGCTATATAAATATTGGCACTAATTCGTGTTAGGTTGCTGTTGTGATCAATGAATATTATTGTATTATACATCAAAGTAATCTTAAAATAATCAGGAATTTCATCAGATGAATTAAAAATTATTTTGTATTAAAATTAGAATACTATTGTTTGTTTTACTTTTACTATTTTAATCTCCAATAATTCATTAGGATATTGGTTTGAAAGACATTTGTTGGTATGTGAAGTCTTCTTGATATAATATATATATATTATTCCTTTCTTCACTTCTATATATATAAAAAAATATTTGTCAATTTTAAATAAACTATTGATTAAGAGCATATTGTGCTCGAAATGTACATTTAGTATTAAAAAATACATGAGTAAAGAAAAGAATAAAATATAAATATTATAAAATAATGGTTGTTTATTTTACACCAAAAGAAAATTGATTAAAACAGGAACTATTCCATTTATAAATAATTAAAACAACGTTATATTCCCATTTTTAATGAAGCAAAATCGTGATTGTTAAAATTTCTTGCCTCAATGGTAAAATGAAAATGTGGGCACATAAATCCACATAGAAATCTGTGGCTTCATAATTATTTATAGTCACAAATACTAATAAATAAATTCACGTATCACAATCGTCCAAAATTTGTGGGTTATGTTACTCCAAACTGTTGAGCTCGTTAGCGAAATATTATAATTTAACATTTCTTTCAACATTTCATAACATTTTCCGATATAATACGCTCTATAATAACAGTTAATAGCATATGTTAAATATTTAAATAAGAAATGGAGCATATTAATTTCATGTAACCAAAAAAATTCCGAGCCCATTAAACATTTTTCATGCCACTGACGTTCGATCGGTCGCCTGAATTTGAGAATACCAAACGTAAGGACCATGCGAAACGACCCATGCGTATACGACCACGGCGCATGATCTCGAGAATAGGGCCCCAGGAAGAACAAAGGATATCCATGTGTCCAAATGGGAGCAAGCCCATTGGTATGGAGGAATCATCAGTGTAAAGTTCTTTGCTCATTATCGGTATTACTCACCGCCTAAGCAAATAGGTTCGAATCCAAAAGGGCGCGTGCACTGTCTTAGGAAAATATAAACAGAAATTGCGCGCTTCTGTTCCCCACTTAAGAAAATTTATAATAATTTTTTAAGGTAATATAAGTTTTTAGTTGATCAGAAAAACTGATTCGGCCTTCAGGCTGATCAGATGTCTTTGGCTTTTCGTTAATGTAATAATTGTGTAAACAAGTAAAAGTTTAATCTAAAAGTTATTAATCATAATAAATTAAAGACGACGCAAGCGCCACCTTTTGCCTAATTAATTTAATTTCATTAAATGTGAACTAAGAGTTATTGCTGTTGACTTCTTGTCAACGTTCCCCGCAAGGTGTTATCAAAAGCTCCACGCAAGGAGTGATAAAAATATTATTCCATCGACGAAATTAAACACAAAAATGTCGATTGTTTTTATTTTTATAAATAACACACAATATTGAGTCAGTATTCGAAATCACGTGCATAACAGACGAAATTTTACGAGAGCTTGAACGCACGATTTTACGATGTTTACAAGGGAAGGGGCGCACAATAAAAATCCCTTTTTCCAATGTGGAATCCAGATATGATCATTAATGTCCCACTTGCTAATGATGCCTTTTACTGCATAAACATCCTTTAATATATAATTTATTACGGTTTACCTAAGTACCACGATTTTTCCAGACGTACTCGATAAACATTACGCAGACGCTATTAAAAATTTTATTTATATTTTTTTTTGTATTGAAAAAAAAAAATAAATTACAAAAATTAAATAATAAATAACTATAAATTAAATTTTTTTAAATGAAAATAATTATTGTAAACATTTCTATTTAAATAAATATGAGCCGCAATTGAGGCTGAACACACAAGCGATTTAATATATTCCGAATAAATTCCTCATTTAACCCTTGGTGAAATATTTTTAATTAATGCTGATAGAAAATTAAAACACTTGGTTTTTTGTATTTCACAGATTTTACTGTATTCTCCGACTAGTTTCTGTCAGTGACCATTATTAAGGAGTAATATTACTCCTTGATAATGATAGCTAATAGCTCCAATTAATTTACAATTACTTTTCAATTGAATTAAATCAATAATGATAGAAAATTAAAAATCTGTGGAACATAAAAAAAACAAGTGTTTTAATTGAGTCGGAGAATAAAATAAAATCTGTAAAACAAAAAAAAACAAGTGTTTTAATTTCCTATCATTATTGATTTAATTTAATTGAAAAGTTATTTTAAATAAAATGAAGCTATTCTGTTAAGTTTAACATGTACGTAATTAATTAACTCACATTCTATGTATATAAATATCTATCACAAAAATTTCTCAGATTGTGATGATAAGAAATAACGTCCACGTTAAGCTGTACAGCCCCGAATATTTTGAAAATATAAATAATTGAAGTAATTAGGTATGAAATATTTCATTCGTACTGCAAAATAAATATATAGCGTATTGTAATACACGACAAAATATTATTTTTTTAATTGAAATATTACACACTTGACTCAACCAAATCCAGCTCGCGCGTATAAACAGAATAAACTAATGTGCTGAGGTTTTACTTCTCAATTAAATAAATACACTTCCGCTTGATATGAAAACTGTTTTAAAACAAACCGTCAAATCTGTTTAGCTAATTCACTCAGTTATACAATGTATTAATTAAATCGTTCTATGAAAACGAAAAAATAAAAAAGAAAGAATTTATTTCATATTTGATTAAATTAAAATTGAAATGAAATAAAACAATACTTTCCCTTGGATAGGGGTCAGGGGAAAGTAAAAAGTTATTTTTTATTGAACAATATTTCAAAAATAATGAAAGTTTGGCAGCCGTAGTTCGAAAATTGTATACAAAACATGATCAAAATAATGTTTTAAACTGTGAAAAAATTAATTGAAAATTTCAGGGAGTCTGGATCAATTAGAGATCATTCATTCCAAATCCTTTCATTTATTTCATTAACCCCACTGACAAAAATACAGCCTTTCAAACGTTACTTATTGAATATCAACGCGGATTATTTACACATCATTTCGATAAGGAAGTGAATGTTTCACATCCTCACAATAAAAGTTAAAGCTGAGCAAAGTCTTGGGGGGGCTCTTGATAAAAGTGTTTGTGTTCTGCACGTGCGACACCACCTGCTGAAAAAATAAAGCACGGGCGCGTCGGATTTCATAACGTTGTTCCTCCGCGGCCCGGCCAATAAACGTCCGACCGAAAACGTCTCGAGTGACGGCGGAAAATATATTATTACGACCGATTTTTATATATTTGTAATAAGTGTACTGTTTCAAATGCGTAAATCAAAAGTTTTATGTAGGGAATTAGTCACGTTTATTCACACACACACAAACAAAAAATGAGGAGAGAAACCTTCAGGGGGGAATTATTTCGGTAATTTAATTATTGAGTGAAAATAACGTTTATTTTATTGTTCCTTAATAAATATTATGGGCCATGGTGTTGCATTAGAGAAATTAAATTATTTTAGAATGTGGTTATTAGATTTGAGCAGAAAGACTGTCCTCTGGTCGATATTCCAGGACAAACAGTATCATGAGTATAATTAATATTTGTAAAAATGAATGTAATATTATATATAATAAGTGCAATAGAAATGTAATCACCAATATTTCGATAAATTTTCGTTAAGTTAATGTCATGTTAAATTTATTTTGTTTTTCGACCATAAAGGACCTTTGGTCATAGAGTTTACAGAACTTGCTTCATTAAGTAATAAAACGAAAACGTCCAGAAAAGCTCTCACATGGTGTCATTCTGCTGCACGATAATGCTTGAGTAGTGAAACAAAATCTACAACTAAAGAAATGGAGGATATTAAAGCATCCACCCCTATGGTCCCGATTTATCGCCTTGTGGTTTTCACATCTTTGGGTCACTGAAAAAGGCGTTAAACGGTAATCGTTTAACAAAGAAGTACAAAATGCCGTAAAAGACAGCCAAACCATGTTAAATATCTTAAATAGCTAATTAACAGATATAAACTAAATGTGTGATTATGTAATTTTCATTATTTATCGGATTGTGAAACAATGGGACATGTGCCTTAATTGTAGCGGTAATTATTTGTAAATACATTTACCAATATATATATATATATATATATATTTTCGGGACCAAAGATGGGATTGAATTGAACAAACCTCGTAGATTTATTAATAGCAACAGAAACAAAAATAAAGGGAAAGTCATCATAAGAACAAAAAATAAGCAGGGGTGAGATGCATTGTATGCAAACAGATAGAAAACTCAATCAAGGAATGGAACTGCATAAACGAATTATGATATTACAAATATACGACAAAAAAGCGGATAAATTAATATTATTAAGTGTGAACGATCATGAAGCAAAAGAATAAAAGGATGCATTTTGTTGATGAGTGCAAAAACTATCGGAGCTAGTCTTTGTGATAGGGGACTTAAATACAAGCGACATAGAAAACAACAAGGGGCTAGAAGATATATGAGAAAGTATGGCGAAGAAACTATAAACAATAATGGCAGAAGAATTTTGTATTTCAATATTTTATATAACCTAGTCATATTAAACACGATGTTTGAACATAAAAAAATACATAAATTCAAAAGAGAAGAAAGAAGCAGAGCAGATAATAGATTATTTTATAATAGACAAGGAACACGGGCAAATGACAAGGGATAAGAGGTTTGAAAGAGGGAGTGAAATTGGTGGCGATCGCTATCTAGTTAACCTAAAAATTATAAGATGAAAATCAGAAAGAGGAAACAAAACACAATAATAAAGTACAGAATAAAGCTATCAATCTAAAATAAAGAAATTAATTAATGAAATGGGATACATAAACTGTGAATCAATGGAAGTGCAATCGGAGAGGTTCAAGGAAATAATAGATAGAGCAACAAAGTCAGCTTGTGGAATAACAAAGAATCCAACAAATAAAAAAAACGAATACACTAGTGGAGTGATAAACAAATGAAAACATTGGAAAAAATACTAGAACATCACAACATAAAACCAGAACAAATGTAATACATGGAAATGAGGGAGAAATATGTTTGCTGGACTTATTTATTAGATAAATGCAATAATAGACAATTAATACATTATATATTTAAGCACAAAATAGAAAGACTGTTATTCCTTACTTCACTTTAAAAAAAAAAGTGAAGTAAGGAATAACAGTCTTTCTATTTTGTGATCAATCACTTCACGTAAACTCGAAAATATACAGTTATATATTTAAGTTTTAAATGTCTGTGTTTTTTTGTAACTCATGAATATCAAGTTCTAAAAATAAAAAGCGAAAATTCAGCAGGAGTAATTAAATCCCCCCGGGAGGAAAAGACGGTCAGCGGTTTTCAAGTGTGTCAGACTCTGACCGGAAGTGCGTCGGAGATAAGCCCGCCGTTTTCTGAGAACTCGCGCGCCGCCTCGGATTTCTCCGTTATTTATTTCAGATTGCGTTGCGCCGCAATCTTAATTAAGATCCCCGACTGCAGTTTTGTTTGTCCTTTTTTTACGCGGCGGACCGTTCGCCCGCCGCCCTGTAAGTCAATATCGTTAGATTTCCGTGGGCGTGGAAAGGATGTGCACTTTTTGAAAAGCCGTAACATTATCTGACGGATATCTGTTTGCTTCTCGGTAGTTGTTAGGTGATGATCTGTTAATGGGGATATCATTGTCAATCAATGTCCATATTTTTGACAATGATATTTGCAATTTGATATTTATTCAGGGACGTGGAAATATTAATTATCTGATGTGAAAACTTTCTGGATTATTTCACAAACCTAAAAGAACACATCATTATAATTCTCTATTCCACGAGCTCGTTTATTAAAAAAAATATACCTACGATTTACGTAATAGTATATTACATAACTAGTTTCGTAAGTAGCGTTTTACACACAAGTGAAGTTTGGCCCATGAGCCGTTTGGCAAACGGCTTAAATCACAAATACGTAAAACGCCACTTTTCATTTTTCTTTGAAAATTCGAAATATATATATATATATATATTTCTGCATGGAATAGAAACTTTCTGATAGTAGATTCGGATTCAGCAGACATTAAACTATCCTTGTAGAAAATTTCAGCTCATTGCAGCCTAAAATTATTTTTTAATGAAAAAAAGTTGTAAGGGGTACCATTTTGAAGTTTTTCAAATTTCTTTGAAAATTGGAAAAAATATTTCTGCATGGAATAGAAACTTTTTGATAGTAGATTCGGATTCAGCAGACTTTAAACTATCCCTGTAGAAAGTTTCAGCCCATTGCAGCCTAAAATTATTTTTTAATAAAAAAAGTTGTGAAGCGTAAAATTTTGAACATTTTCATTTTTCTTTGAAAATTCGAAAAAAATATTTTTACAAAGAATATAAACTTTCTGGTAGTAGATTCGGATTCAGCAGACATTAAACTATCCTTGTAGAAAATTTCAGCCCATTGCAGCCTAAAATTATTATTTAATAAAAAAAAAGTTGTAAGGCGTACCATTTTGAACTTTTTCATTTTTCTTTGAAAATTCGAAAAAAATATTTCTGCACGGAATAGAAACTTTCTGATTATAGATTCGGATTCAGCAGACATTAAACTATCCTTGTAGAAAATTTCAGCCCATTGCAGCCTAAAATTATTTTTTAATAGGAAAAGTTCTAAGGCGTACCATTTTGAACTTTTTCATTTTTTTTTGAAAATTCGAAAAAAATATTTCTGCATAGAATAGAAACTTTCTGATAGTAGATTCGGATTCAGCAGACATTAAACTATCGCTGTAGAAAATTTCAGCCTATTGCAGCCTAAAATTATTTTTTGATAGAAAATAGTTCTAAGGCGTACCATTTTGAAGTTATTCAATTTTCTTTGAAAATTGGAAAAAAATATATCTGCATCGAATAGAAACTTCCTGATAGTAGATTCGGATTCAGCAGACTTTAAACTATCTCTGTGGGAAGTTTCAGCCCATTGCAGTCTAAAATTATTTTTTTAATAAAAAAAGTTTTAAGAGGATCCATTTTGAAGTATTTCATTTTTCTTTGAAAATTCGAAAAAAATATTTTTACAAAGAATAGAAACTTTCTGATAGTAGATTCGGATTCAGCAGACTTTATACTATCTCTGTGGGAAGTTTCAGCCCATTGCAGTCTAAAATTATTATTTAATAAAAAAAAGTTATAAGGGGTACCATTTTGAACTTTTTCATTTTTCTTTGAAAATTCGAAAAAAATATTTCTACACGGAATTGAAACTTTCTGATAGTAGATACGGGTTCAGCAAACTTTAGACTATCTCTATAAAAAGTTTCACCCCTTTGCAGCTTAAAATAATTCAATAAAAATGTAGATCAATAGAAAAGAGTATTAATTCGCTTGGCCGCAGTTTTCAAATAAATAAATGTAGATATTTCAAAATACCCAAAGTTGCGTGCTTATCTGTAACTTCAGTCTGTTGAAACTTTAAAACGACAAACAAAAACTTAAACAAATAAACAAGAAAAAAGTAAAGAAATCGCTCCTCTAATTGCGACCATCTGACACATGTTCATTATCACGCTCGAATTATAAGTATTTGGAGTAAGTAGGGCGTGCGCAATGTGCATGACTGATTACATATTTGATAAAAACGTGGATTAAGTGCACTTCAAAAAAAAATGAGAGAAGAAGGAGTCGCGTCTCGGTCGCAATGAGAAATCCTTTCGGGCTAGTGGGTGTCGTGAAAACCTCTCTCCGAAGGAGTGACCTGGGTTCGGTACGTCAGCGGTCCTTGAGATGTCTCTCGTCTCAAGTACACCTCTTTTGCCGCCGCCCGAAACTCGAATGTACTTGCTCTTTGGATTAACGCCTCTTATCATTTTTTTTTGTTTCGATTTTTTTTGAGCGGAGATTATTCAACGGGAATCGAATTTGAAGTGTATCGAGTTTTGCTTCGAAAATGATTAATTTTTCTATTAATATTAGGTAAATTAACACACTTGTTATGTTCCATATTTTTTTATTTTCAGTTTCCTGACACGTGTTTCGATCTTCACAGATCATTTTCAAAGTAATATAAAAATATGGAACATAACAAGTGTGTTAATTTACCTAATATTAAATTACGGTCCCATCAAGAATGTAGCGCCACAAGCATTAATTAGATTAATTTTTCTTTTTAGATATTTAATATGTAAATTGGCGAATGAAGATCGAATTAATAATTTTTCCTTAAATTTTAATTAAAATAGGAATAAAGGTAATACCTTTATTGGTATAGAATTGATTGAAAAAAAAAAATAAATAACTGTACGCATTCTTAGACCCATTCAGTTCCATGGAGTTAAACTGCAGCTCCATGGAACAGAATGGGTTTAAGAAAAGGTATAGCTATTTTATATTTTTTGGACTGCTCTTGATAAGAAAATTCACCAGACTGCACATTTCAAATTCATCAATTTAATATTAGTAAAAATACTTTTCTAAATAAAAAATGATAAAATACATTGGAAAAAATATATTAAAACAAATGTTCATTAATGGAGATTTGCTGTTGCATAATATATTGTATAATGCAACACTTTTTGAATCGAAAAAAAAAATTATAATCAAAAAAACATTAAGATAAATTAAATACAATTTTATGAGCTAATTTTTGAGAATTAAGAATATTCTCAAAAATTAGCTTATAAAAAATACTAAATTTATCTTAATGTTCCTTTTTATCTCGAAGAAAAAGACAAATGTGCCTTTTCTTTATTTCAAAAGTTGTTGAAAGTTTTGCAAAAGAAAATAATTTTCACGTGAACATAATATATTTACTACGGTTTTTTTTTAATAAAATAATTTATTATTATTTTAAATATTATTTGCTGGGGTTAAGTTTCGTTTGAACAAGTGTGAAATAAACGGGTGTCAGCCAGCCTTGGAGAGGACGCGTCCTCCTGAATTTTCAGAATACCGTCGCGACGGTTTCTCCTAAAGCCGCATCCGAAAAACGGGGAGGAAGCATCTGTTTAACATCCTATTAGATATTTGGACATCGTCAAACGAGTTAGGCGTTTAGAGAACGGATTGATTTCAAAAGGGACCGCGGTTTTAATAAGCTCCTCAGCCTACACGGAGACACGCAAATAAAACACAATTTTTACAAAAAAAAAGTGTTCGCAAAAGAGAGAGTACTCCAAACTTGTTTGAAAGATTTTTTGCTTTGTTATACATTATAAATGAATTTGTTACAAAAAAAATGCAATTTTAATCATATATCATAACAATATATATATAAATTTATAAGAAAAGCAATAGAAAAAATATCAATATAAGGCAGAGGTTTTTTTGCTTTGTTATATATTCTTAATGAATTTGTTACAAAAAAAGTTACAGTTTTGCTCTTAACGAATTTTTTTTTTACCTTTGGAAATTCGTCAAAAGCGTTAATGAATTTGTCACAAAAATAACGTTACAGTTTTGCTCTTGATGAATTTCTAAAAGTAACGTTTTTTCGTGACAAATTCATTAACGCTTTTGACGAATTTCCAAAGGTATAATTCGAGGCTATCGCTGGTTATCCAAACGCTTGAAGTTGGTGGTTGAACTAAATTAATTAATTCCATTGTAGTTCAATTTACTTAAATATTTTTTTTATTTTGGAATACTAAGATAAATTCTAAAATGTATAATTTCTAAGTTATAAATTAAATATCAAACCAAAAATTTCGCAACAAATTGTCGGGACGTGCCTTCTGGAACAAATTAATCTATTTTTTGAAAAATATAAAGATATCATCTGAAGATCTTCAACTTATATAATAATAACTTAAAATTGGCAAACTTATACTTTTTAAGTAGAACGCTCTATATAATGTCACATTTTGAATTATAAGTTATTTATATTAGAAATATTTGTTTGTGCAATTCATAATTTTAAAGTTTATTTATTTACTCAGGAACCGTTATTTGCATTACATCAAATGAATTATTTAATGTCATAAAAATATAAAGTCGCCGATTTATGAGTAAGCACAATATCATTGAAAAAAAAAGTAATCAAATCCTCCTTATCATGAATGCGTGTTAATTATGGCAAAAGGACCGTTCGGAATGACGGGATCGAATCCTCCGGGCCACCCCAATGTCTTTTGATTAAGTATTCACACCGAAGGAGATTTCGTTTTCGTTTTTTTTTTTTATTGTTGTTGATGGAGTGACGTGTGTGCGTAGGGTCAAGTGCTGTCCCGGCACTCGGATCTAGGATTGTTTACACGCCGCCAAATCGAATCGACTCTCCTCTCTTTGACAACAATAATAAATAAAAATAATAATAAGAAGAAGAAGTGACTTGATGGTTTCGAAACGATGGGATCATCATCGATCGATTCAATGGGGTGATAAATGCTTCGATGTTTTAAGAGTTGCACTTTTTTTTTTCGTCGGATTAAGGGTTTTATTAAAAAATAATTAAATTGCTGTGTTTATTGAAGAATGACAAACGAGAATTATTACTACATTAATAAAAATAAAGGGTTAGTTAAAAAATACTTAAATAATTCTGAAAATGTAAGCTTCTTGGATTTAAATAAGGTATCTTATAAATATATTTTGAATTAATTTTTAATACAAAAGCCTTAGCTATAAAAATTATTCATATATTTATTCATACAATCAACAGAAATTATATTCCAATAACAGATTGCAAAAAAAAAAATATAAAAAGTTCTTAGAATTAATCTTAAAATATTTAGGGTAAAAATAATTAACACTGCTGTATCCTTTCTTCACACTTTATTTTGTAATGTTTAGATAAATATTTCGAGTGCTATGCACTCATTATTAATAACAAGTGTATAGCATTCGAAATATATATCTAAGCATTAGAAAATAAAGTATGAAGAAAGGATACAAAAGTGTTAATTATTTTTACCCAAAATCAATCATCGAATATATAGAGTGTTCTATTTAAAAATAAAATTATATAAGTGAATTGAACACCCTCAATTTAGATGATTGGGTTATCTTTCATTTCTAAATGGAACAACAGTTTTTGTTTTTTAAGAACTTTTTTTTTCTAGAAAATGCATCATTTTGAAGTTTTAAAGCAATTCATAAAAGCTAGTCTTGTGCATTTATGAATTGTGAATGATAATTTGTTTAATCATTCACTTTAATTTTATTTTGTTCATCCGTTTGGTATTTGGTTGAAATAAATCTATTTGTATATAAATGGGGCAGTATTCTTAAGTTCAATCACTTAAAAATTATGAATTCTACAAAAAGTAAAAATATTTCACCACGGATTAAGTGAGAAATTAAAGCAAAAATATCACCCATTTTCATTTATGAAAACATATTTAATTTTCTATAACAATCAATCACTCTTGGACAAATTTGTCAGGCGGCCGTGAATGAGCACAATACGCCCAGCTGTGTAAATGATGCTGTAAAATATCCACAATGCTTCTAATGAATCATTTTCATCGAGTGCCAGGCATTTTGATTGACCCGACGGTTCCTTTTTTCCCCCCTTCGGCTCGTTCTTTTCGCCTTTTAACCCGATTTACTTTTCGAAACGGCCACAATCGGGCTCATCAATAACAAAACATTCAATACTCACACACACACAAAATAAACGAAACAACAACAATAACAAAATAAGAAGAAGAACATTTTAAAAATACATAAATATTTTGATTATTTCATCTTAGTGATGGGCAAAATCGACCATTTAAATAATTGATTTATTTAAAAATAATGAAAGTTTATTTTATTTTAGTTGTGAAACTAGTATTTTTAATGATACATCCCATAGAAACGATTAAATCATCATTTGATTAAATAAAATAGAACAAAGATGATTGCAGTTATTTAAATTACAATGAAATTAAACAAGGAAAACTTCTGACAATGATCAATGAAATTCGATCAATCCCTTTTTCCAAATAGCAAAAATTACTTACACTGTAAATTTTTGACAAACATCTATTGAAACAACTACTTCCCTGGCATATACCCTGCCTGACATTGGATTACACAATAGATGTAACTTTTGAGGTTGGAAAAAGGGATTGATCGAATTTTATTGATCATTGCCAGACATTTTCCTTGTTTGATTTCATTTTAATCATAGTTTGATTATTAAAAATAATTGATTATTTCATATTTAATGAAATCGTTGACGATGCCACTTGAAATTAGACAAAAGATGGCGCTTGCGTCGTCTTTAATTCATTATAATGATTATTTCATATTGGGTTTAAAATTATTTTGAATTATTTCAATTAATTGAATGAACCATATATATATATATATATATTTACCTAAGTTTTCTAAAAGAAAGATTAGTGACTTGAAAATACAATAACGTATTAAATATAAACGATATATTTGAGTATACGTCATGTGTTTTAATTTTTAAAATTAGTTTTCACTGCTAGATGTACCTCTCGAAATGTACATCTAAAAGTAAAACTTAATAAATTGAAGTAAGGAATCAAATTGAAATTGTTAGAATATTGTAATTATAAGTAAATATCCTTGTAAAAAAAACGTTCATATATAATTTAAAATTTCGGCATCCGCAGAAAATATCGTCTTAAAAAATAAATTACCCACTGGATTTTCAAAAAAACACTCGTCGCTTTTGTATCAACGAATTAATTTTAAAGTGTAAATTGAGATATTCTGTGTGGCGTCTCCCTTTCCGTCAACTGAATTACGTAAAGTCGTAAATTATTTAACAACCGGGGGAAGCAAAAAAAAACGCTTTCTTCGGGCTCACTCTCCTCCAGACCCCGTTTTTATTGCCCTGTTGTCGGTTCAGTTTACGGGTAGGATTACAAACACTAGCAATTTCCACATGGAATGTAAATAAATTTAAACAAATTATGTAAAATGATATTGTACGTTTTTTAGTTTAAAACGAGTAATTAAGTGAATCCACTCAACAAGAAAAAAAAAATACCGAAAAGGCCATAATCTGTTATCTAAATGCTAGATATTGATGCTTGAACTAATTCAAGCAAATTAAATTGTTTTTCCTGTAGGATAAGTTCGCCATTGTTTTATTGGACGAGGATGTTGCCGGGAGAAATTTCATTTAAAAATGAATTAATGAAAAACAAGGTTTGTTCAGAGATTTCACTTTTATTGATCGACACTGCTATTCTTTTAGTCAACGAATAGGTTTAATCTTCCGCCTGATGATGCCACTTTGTTGGTAAAATAATAATAATAAATTTATATATAGAATTAATGGTTTTAATATTTAGACATTGGTAGTTCATATTGTATGAAATAAATATGAATAAATTATTAAACAAATTTTAAATTCTTTTGAAAATGGGCTAATAACCCGAAACTAGTCGATAATTTAAAGTTATTCAATCTAATCTGTGTTTTATTGGTTGATTTTTAATAATTTATTCATATTTATTTCATATTATATATAGAAAATCTTCATTTCTGTGAGAAATACGTTAAATTACATTACAATATTTACATTATAATCATAAACCTCTAGTTAAGCTTCAGAAAATGGCTATCGACCATCGCTCTTTCTGCCTAATAAATTTATTTAAATAATTGTGACGAAATAAACGAATAGACTTTTTTATTGATATCTAGCAATGTTTCTACAAAAAATTGTGAAATTTGAAAAATATTTTTCTTTTTTCTTTTATATAAAAGAATGTTAATTTTTATTTAGATAAATAACTATTAAATATAAAAATACTAAAACCGATATTTGCATCAAGTCTATTGACACATTAACACCCTTGTTTGTCTTCCGATCATGGGAAAACGCTACAATCTCACACGCACTGTGCGTACGCAAACAGGCCGCGGTGAACGCGCATATTTGCGGCGGTCGCGGATTTTTGAAAGCTGAAACTCGAACAGCTCGATCGGAATAATTAGATTGAAATCTCTGGAGGAAATAATACAGGGAAAAAAAGGATTGAACGGCCGGAGCTGACGTCGCCGTGTGGCTACAAAAATAATGTGGCAGGAAAGCGTCTGTATCAACGTTCGTCCCTCGGCGAACAGACTGCGCTTGTTTCGAGTAAATGCTCCATGCAAATTGCACTTCTTTGATGATGATGACTCCCTAATTACTCCACTCGCTTTGATTTCTCGATATTTTCATATAGTTTTTTTCTTTGTAAGTTTGTTTAATTAAAAATTACATCAAATAATTAGATGAAATATTAATTTTAATTGCGCATTACAAAATATTTCTACATTGGGCTAAAATACTTAATTATAGTCGATAGCCCAGACAAACAGGCTAACACCTATTAATATTGTAAATATTTATATTCTTTAGTATTATTTGTATACATTTTATTGTTTTGTTTTTACATTAATGCAATTTATTGTACTGTTTTTCATTTGTAAATATAAAATAAATATATTTAACAACTAGTTAGAAAAAAAAATGTTTATTGTAACTCATTTAAACAATTGAATAATTGATTTAATGTTTGTCGCTTTAGGCAAAGAACAAATCCCGAAAAACGTGTTCTTTGTATAAAATATTATCGAATCAAAAATTGTTGCATTACACAATAATTTTTAATGCAACAGCAAATGTCCAATGCGTAATTCAATGATGGATAGATAGATCTCTTAGTAAGACTCCAAACTGTCAGAAAATACCAATTATTTGTACTTGCAGCACCGAAAAAAACCCTAAACGGCACCCTCGCTTAGGATTATTTTCCCTTAAGTCGGTCTAGATCAACAAATTGGACTCCAATTTAAAAAAAAAATAGAAAAAATATTAAGCATCGATTAAGAGCCAATTTAACCAAATGGATGTCTTAATGAGACTCTATTCTGTCATACAATCTAAATTATTTCTACTTGCAGCACCGCAGAACCCCTTCACGGAACCCTAAATTTGGAATACTTTCACTTCGGTCGACAAATTGGACTTCAATTAAAAAAAAAAAAATAATAAAAATATTAAGAACCGGTTAAGAGCCAATTTAATTAGATGGATCTCTTAATGAAACTCCTATCTATCAGACAATAGTAATTATTTGTACTTGCAGTACCGCACAACCCCTTCACGTAACCATCAATTTGGATTATTTTGGCTTAGATCGGCCAAGATCAACAGATTGGACTTGAATTAAAAAAATCGAAAAAAATATTAAGCATCGGTTAAGAGCCAATTTAACTATATGAATGTCTTAATAAGACTCCAGTCTGTCATACAATATAAATTCTTGGTATTTCCAGCACCGCACAACCCCTTTACGGAACCATCAATTTAGATTACTTTCACTTCGGTCGACAAATTGGACTTCAATTAAAAAAAATAAAAAAATATTAAGAACCTGTTAAGAGCCAACTTAACTAGATGGATCTCTTAATGAGACTCCAATCTATCAGACAATAGTAATTATTTGTACTTGCAGCACCGCACAACCCCTTCACGTAACCATCAATTTGGATTATTTGTCTTAGATCGGCCAAGATCAACAGATTGGACTTGAATTTAAAAAATCGAAAAAAATATTAAGCATCGGTTAAGAGCCAATTTAACTATATGGATGTCTTAATAAGACTCCAGTCTGCCATACAATATGAATTATTTGTACTTGCAGCGCCGCACAACTCCTTCACGGAATCCTCAATTTGGATTACTTTCACTTCGGTCGACAGATTGGACTTCAATTAAAAAAAAATTAAAAAATATTAAGAACCGGTTAAGAGCCAATTTAACTATATGGATGTCTTAATAAGAGTCCAGTCTGTCATACAATATTAATTATTTGTACTTGCAGCACCCTACAACCCCTTCACGGAACCCTTAATTTGGATTATTTCGGGCAGAATCGACAGATTGGACTTCAATTAAAAAAAAAAATAAAAAATATTAAGAACCCGTTAAGGGACAATTTAACAAGATTGGTCTCTTAATAAGACTTCAATCTTTCAGACAATACTGATTATTTGTACTTGCAGCACCGCACAACCCCTTCATGGAACCCTCCATTTGGATTATTTTCACTTTGGTCGGCCAAGGCTGACATATTCGACTTCAATTAAAAAAATCGAAAAAAATATTAGGCATTGGTTAAGAGCCAATTTAACGAAATGGATGTTTTAATAAGACTCCAATCTGTCATACAATATGAATTATTTGTACTTGCAGCACCGCACAACCCCTTCACGTAACCATCAATTTGGATTATTTTGGCTTAGGTCGGCCAAGATCAACAGATTGGACTTGAATTTAAAAAATCGAAAAAAATATTAAGCATCGTTTAAGAGCCAATTTAACTATATGGATGTCTTAATAAGACTCCAGTCTGTCATACAATATTATTTATTTATACTTGCAACACCCTACAACCCCTTCACGGAACACTCAATTTGGATTATTTTCACTTTGGTCGGCCAAGGTTGACTCCAATTAAAAAAATCGAAAAAAATACTAAGCATCTGTTAAGAGCCAATTTAACCAAATGGATGTCTTAATGAGACTCTATTCTGTCTTACAATCTAAATTATTTCTACTTGCAGCACCGCACAACCCCTTCAAGGAACCCTCACTTTGAATTACTTTCACTTCGGTCGACAGATTGGACTTCAATTAAAAAAAAATTATTAAGAACCGGTTAAGAGCCAATTTAACTAGATGGATCTCTTAATGAGACTCCAATCTATCAGACAATAGTAATTATTTGTACTTGTAGCACCGCACAACCCTTTTACGTAACCATCAATTTGGATAATTTTGGCTTAGGTCGGCCAAGATCAACAGATTGGACTTGAATTAAAAAAATCGAAAAAAATATTAATCATCGGTTAAGAGCCAATTTAACTATAAGAATGTCTTAATAAGACTCCAGTCTATCATACAATATTAATTATTTGTACTTGCAGCACCCTACAACTCCTTCACGGAACCCTTAAGTTGGATTATTTCGGGCAGGATCAACAGATTGGACTCCAATTAAAGAAAAAATAAAAAAATATTAAGAACCGCTTAAGGGACAATTTAACTAGATTGATCTCTTAATAAGACTCCAATCTGTCAGACAATACTGATTATTTGTACTTGCAGCAACACACAACCCCTTCACGATACCCTCAATTTGGATTATTTTTGCTCAGGTCGGCCAAGATCGACAAATTGGACTCCGATTAAAAATTAAAAAATATATATATTAAAAACCGGTTAAGAGCTAATTTAACATGATGGATTTCTTAAAAAGACTCCAATCTGTCAAATAATACTAATTATATGTATTTGCAGAACCGTACAACCCTTTGGCGGAACCCCAAATTTGGATTATTTTCACTTTGGTCGGCCTACGTCTATAAAAAAATTAAATTCTTTTTTTTTATTTATTTTTTAAAGTACTTACATTGTAAATCAATGGAGTATTTGTCCAGAGGGTAGTTGTTTCAATCGATGTTTGTTCTTTTTTTTAAACGTAACGTAAGTAGTTATGTAAGTAAAAAGGTTACTGTAACTAATGGGAAAATAATTAATTAATTATTCAATTGAGTAAATCAACGAAATATGAAAATAATTCATATTTCGTTAACGAAATAACGAAAATAATTAATTTACTCAATTGAATAATCAATTAATTATATATACAAACATCTTTATTTGTAAAATTGAAACACTATATACACAATACGGTGGAAAACCATTACATTACTATATTATACATAATAAATTTCACAAATTGGCTATCGACCAGTGGTCTTTCAGCCTGTCTCTGTCCAGTCTATGTCATTTCTTTAAATGTTATGATCTGAAACGTCATTGTCAATGTCCGGGTGATTGGATGCAATGAATTGATAGATGGTTGATTCTGGAGTTTTATATCTGGAAGGGATCGCCAGGTTGCGGGGCATGAAAAGACACTTAATGATTACATGAATGAAGGGGTTGGTGGCTCAATTAATTATTTTTCCCATAATTTGAACCAATTTGTATTCAAAAAATGTCATGACTTTTGTTTTTGTTTATTACCCAATTCATTTATCAAACTCAATCCATTCGTTTTCTATTGATATTAATCCATTCGATTTAGTTTTGTTTTTAAGCATTTTTCAACGAAAGAAAATGCGCACCAATTCTTAAGAATGTTACACGGAGTTATTATTTTAACTGGCCTATAAAATTGGTAACGTTAACCCCGCGCTGCGTGGACTGTTTCACTTTTATGTCATACTTAAAACAAGTTTTATGGTAATTTGAATGCTCCGGGATGAAATTTATGAGTCACTTGAATTTTTGTGTCCCTTATCGAGCGCGGTAATTACCTACAGCATTTCTGTTGTGGGAGTAATTACGATTAGATAAGTTGACTTTAAACAGTAGCCAGATACTCCAGTTAATATGCGCTTCGATTTAATTTAGTCCCTTTTTTTATTGTTTATTCATCTTAGAAAGCAAATCGGTATGTTTTAGATTTTTATGAGATTTGAAAATATTTAAATTTTGATGATTTCTTTTTCTTATATTTTTAGAAATGTTAGCAAGTAAATCACCCAAAATTTTCCTTAATATTTTCATTTTTTATAGAGTGCGTTCACAATGACAGGAACGAATTCATTTAAATTACTCGTGATTATTTTTGAGAAAAGGTCGATTAGTATTTTCAATTGCGCATCTTTTTCACTAAAAGTTTTATATACAGGGTGTCCCATAAACAAATGTTTGAAATGTTTGAAAAAAATTAAACTGTATATCAGATACAGTTTAATTTTTTTCAAACAGAACAGATCGTGTTCCTATATATACCCTATATGTTAGTAGACATTTGTTTTTCTCTAGAATTCTAGATATTCTAAGAGTTTTTTTTTTTTTTTCTCGAAAATGATCACTAGCAATGTAAATGAATTTGTTCTCTTCATAGTGAACGCACTGTATATATTTTTGTAGAATTTATGTTAAATAAAGTTGTTTAATCTACATTACCACAAATTTAATAAACATAGTAATGCATCCATCTTTATTTAGCACTGCAGGAGAATCGGTGATTTAGTTTATTAGGCTATTAGAATTATGGTGGCTGACATGAAAGAAGGATGATGATGCGCGCCGTGGGGAGGGATCAGTGGAGCCGCCGCATGTGTCATCTATGAGGCGTGACGGACGCCGTGACGCCGTGACGCACGTCGTCGCTCTCTCCACTCCGTTCCTCTATCTACCTGAAGAATCTACACCGCGACCGCTAATGACCATTTAAATAGAAACCATCTCCATCTTATCTGCTCGCTCACATCGTTTATAATCTTCCACACACACTATATCAGAACAATCTACTCAGGGAAAAAAATGACGATGATGATAATTAAGCGACACAAAATGTAATATGAGCGAGGATCATGCCAAAATTCCGTTTTGCACGTGCCAACACTTTTTTGTTGGCTCTTTCTTTTCTTACGAGAATTAATTAAAGTCAAAAGCTGTTTCTGATTTCCAACTATTTAGTTGATGATACATTTATGATTAATTTGTAATTATTTTGGATTCTTATAAATTGACTGCCTTAATAATTAACAAAATAATAATTATTGTTAATTATTAAGGCAGTCAATTTATAAGAATCCAAGATAATATCAAATAAATCATAAATGTATCATCAGGAATAAACACACATTTATTAGCTATTAGCTATAAGCATACGTGAGGACGAACTAGTGCATTATACAATCGAATTAACGTACCGATATTAAGGAACTCTGTGGAGTTACATTTAATGAAGCCAAGCAGTTGGAAATAATATTGCTAATGTGACAACTGAAACTTAAGTCAGAAGTCAACGTAACTCCAAGGAAAATACGATTTAAAGATTCCCCTATCAGGGGATGTTATTTTTTTACATAATTAATCAAAAAAAAAATTGTAAACACAAAACGATAAGTGTTAAAAACATTATAACTAACCATCCATCTGTGAAAACACGCTCACTTTCCCAGTTTCGCTTTTAACCGTGGTTGATTAGTAAAAAAAATTAATGATTGCTCGCGTGTGAGGGTGTCGTAAATGATGATCCTTGTAGATCACCCGGAAAATGTATTCGAGGAAACACGGTGAAGTTGCGAAGTTCCGACGCGACAGTGATGGATATTATCGGCGGAACGAACCCCCACGCAGCCCTCCGACACTTGCGCCGCAAAAGCCCTTTGACGGAAGCCGACCCTTTTGAAACGTTTCCGAATATATCAGACGAGGAATCTTCAAAAATAACTCTTTACGGGTTCATGAAATAAATACGTACGGAAATTGTTAGAGGCAGTGATTATTTCATATTGTTTTATCCGGCTAGATTAGGTTTGGTGGGGAGAGGGTAATGATGAACGCGGGGGTATACAGATGTTGCGGTTTAGTATTTTATTCAACTGTTAATATTTATTATTTTATAGTCATCTATGAAAAAATATGATGTTAATAAAAAATATGTTTAACAAGAAAAAATAAATAAAAAGATATTTTTTATAAAGATACTTTCTTCTAATAGATATATTGGAAGAAAGAATAATATATGTAATCCGCGGAGCCCTCTGGGATTTTCAAATGCGATGTTTTAGAGCCCTCTAGGATGTACAAATAAGTTCTGCAGATTTACAAATGTGATCTATAGAGCCATCCCTCTAGAAATGATAAGCGCAACTTACAAAGCCCTTTAAGAGTAATCTACGCCATCTACACAGCCCTCTAAGTTTTATTACTAACGAGATTTGCATGGCTCCAGAGAAAAATAAATTTATATTTCCGCACAGCGAATGGTTCAATAGATCGAGATATATAAATCCACTAGGGAAATTTCGCGCCTACACACTGAGCAGCCCAGAAACGCAGTACAGCTAACATAGAAAACCTAGAAATTACAAATACGATCTGCAGAGCCTACTAGGATTTATATACGCGATCTATTGAACCCTTCAAAACAAAACAAAAACAGCACAGAGAAATTCCTTTCTTATTCTATGCCACCAGTTACAAATTCGATCTGGAAAACTATCTAAGAGTTACAAACGCGATCCACAGAATCCTGTAAGAAGGAATCATCAACGCGATTTGCAGAGTTGCCACAAAAACCTCTAGAAGTTACAAACACGATCTATAAAGCCCTTCGGGAGTTGCAATTGCGATCCACGATACAAAAGCAGATTACAAATCCATTTAAGACTCAATCTATTGATCCCTCTAAGAGTTGTAAACGCGATTCGTAAAGCTCTTTAGTAGCTACAAACGTGGTTTTCAGGTCCGTATTCTGAAATTGATCCCTATTTTCAGTCGTACATAAATGTCGAATCTACATGTAAATTCCTATTCAAAATTGGAACGGAAACGGGAAATGATTTGAAAATAATTAATAAATTATTTCCACATTGCTGTCAAGGTATTCTTTCAAAATTGGGAATTGTTGAGTAAATTTCTTTCAATATTTGTAGATTGGTAATAATATAAACAATCGTTTACAATTTAAATTTTCTATGCCTAGAGTCCCCCAATAGCAATTTACCTTGTAATAGTTATAAGCATAATCTGCGGAGCCCTCAGAAGTTACAGATGCGACCTGTAGAGCCCTCTATGAATGACTAGCGGAATCAGCAGAGCCCTTTAGTACTTACAAATGTGACTTGCAGAGCCATCTAGGAGTAAACAGCACTGTTGCATTAAATCGTTTTCTGTTCACTCTCTTCAATTCCTTTCCAAAAAGAAGTCTTCCTTTTCTAGAGGCATTGAAACCCGTTTTAAAATCATAAAAGAAAAACAAAATGTAATTAACGAGAAATTATGGTTCATTATTTGTAAATAAAACAAAGTTTTTTTTTAAGTTTCACAAAAACGTTTATTTATAAATAGTATATTATGGAGTTTCATCAAGTAAAAGCTTTAGCCGTCTATTGTTTAGAATACAATTTTTACCTAATTATTTAAACATGCCTCACCAAGTGTTAAGTGAGAAATTAATTCAAGAGTTATAATTTTGGATATTAAAAAAAAAAACAGATTATTTAGAAATTACGTTTTCAATAGCAAAATAAAAGCAGTTATTGATAATGAGTGCATAGCACTCGAAATATATATCTAAATATTAGAAAATAAAGTGTGAAGAAAGCATCAACAGTGTTAATTATTTTAAAATAAAAGCAATTTTTATTAAAATGCTTTTATTTTAAAATAATCACATTTTTGTATGGGAATTCAATAAAGATAAATCATCCTTATTGAATTCCCATACAAAAAAAACATAATTTATTTAACAGGTAGCTGTAATTAAATAAAACAACGTTACAGATTTCTACTGAAAAGACTAAAAAAAATTAGTCAATATTTGACTAAATCACAATACAGTTTCCGTTAAAATTTACAGGTTTCATTAATTCGTACGATATTCCCTAACCTCATAGACAAATAAACTAACCTCAAAAACCCGCTGGTGTTTACGATCACAACACGTGTTGTTTTGAGCTCCCGTTTACAGTGAAATACTCAACTAAAACAACAATGTATCTCATGTATTACCTTAACGAGGAGGGCAAACGTGTTTACACGTTGAAGGTAATGATTTATTGTGTGTGTTTTTATTGACATTTTAATTGAATCAAATTTCGTTTGCAGAAGAACGATCCCACTGGAAAACCCACGTTTTCAGCACATCCAGGTATGTTTTATTCGAATAAACATGATTTTTTTTAATTAATAACAAAATTCTTGAGTATTATTATTATAAATTGATTTATTTTCAACGAATTTGCATGCATTAAATAAATCCTTAGTGTTCGAATAATACTGCGCTAATTGTATTATGTGAATATCTATATACAGGGTGGCGCAAGATTCCGATGAAGTCCAATATCTCAGTTATTTAAAAATTTACAAATAGACATTACTGACATAATTTGTAGCTACTGTAAAACTTCACATTTTAAAATTGGTTTCATATATACAGGGTGTCCAATAATCACGTGACGTATCAAACATATGATTTTTTAAATGGAATGCTATATTTTTAATGTCGATTTTACATTCTACGCTTAAAATTAATCATTTTTGACGTAAGGTTTATTAGGTCAGTTTTTAATATTTTAAAAGTTATAAACAATTTAAGGTTGAAATCAATGCCTTATTTTTCAAAAATGAAAAACGATGTAAACTTTCTGTTAACGCAATTTAATTGAAAAAATGCTTAATAATATAAGGAATAATCGTTTGTTACCATAAAGCAAATGTTGTGTACAGGGTGAAACAATACGCAAAATGATTTTTTTTTTTTTTCACTTAAATGGAACACCCTATATTTTTTTACACTATTTCGATAGAAAATTGATTGTTCTTTAATTTTTGTATAAGAAACTATACCCCTATCTGTTACCATTTTTTCACAATTTCAATTCAATGTTCAAAATTAAAGTTTCGCTTATAATCTATAATTTAAGTAGGCTATAATTAAAACAAATGCAATTCATAATCGTTTTCTGGTATTTAATAACATACTTACTCCCTAACCTAAAAGGATATTCAAATGACAATCGATATTTAAAGGCGCATGCAAAATATAAAGAAAATAGTTGCTCAACGATTATTTAGCGAGTTATAATGGTTATTGGGACATATTTTTTAAGAAAAAAATTGTAAAATGTTTGAATGCTATTGAATTAAAAAAAATATGAATGTGTGACATAAATACATAAAAATGTTAACAAAATATAATGATATAAATATTTTATTATTTCACTTAGTATCAATTTTCGGTATTTCAGTCTACATGAATTGTTTAAATAAATCAATTTAAGAAGCATATAGGAATATTTTAAATATTTTTCGAATAATAACCAAAAAATATAGTTGTTAGTTTTTAACAATTAAATTAATCATTTATTGAAGAAGTACGTTTAACTGCACCAGTGTTGCAAAATATAACGTAAAATGTACTTTACTTACTAATTATAATATTAAGCGTTGAAAGTTACTAAATAAATTAGTTGTTCTGGCGCGGCCTACTTTGGTTAAAAATTCTATACCAAATTATTTAATCAAATGCAATTTTGGAGAATAAATTGATGATAATAATAGAAATCGTAAAATCTGTTTAAAAATAAATTATTAATATTAACATACCTTAATAGAAAAAATAACTTCCAATCCATTCCTGGTGAATCGAAAACCAACTCACCTCCACCACTCACTAATTACCACTTGTTCATAAACAAAAATAAATCGCGTTTTTAATTATTAATAATTTCTAACGTTAAAAATTAAACCGGAATAGTGAACACTGCGCGTTTTCGGACGACTGAATCGAAATACAAGAGCGCAATTATCGCAAATCAACAAGAAAAAAAAAAAAACGATCGATGACTCACTCCGAGAACGCATTCCTGAGAAAAGAAGATTCGTTGTACCTGGATCCTGGCGCACAGCCAAGAACATACCTATTTAAATTGTTGTATTTTCAATATTATCGCGTATTAAAATAATTACAGCTTAATATTTGTTTACTTTTTTTATTAAATTCTCATTTATCCCGTGGTAAAAAAAAATATGTATGAATTATGATGTATTTTAATTAATACACTTGATTATTCGTTTCACTAAATTATTTTATATTTGTGTTCGCGTAACTTTCACAACTAAATAAATTAGTTGTTCTGGCACGGCCTACTTTGATTAAAAATTCTATACCAAATTTGTATTTGAGATTAAATATCTCAAAAACGGTAGACGGTAGCTATTTAATATGTTATATAAAAAATGAAGAGTGATTAATTTTAAAAATATAGGGTGTCCCATTTAAGTAAAATAAGTAAAAAGAGAAAAAAATCATTTTGCGTATTGCTTCACCTTGTATATAAAAATTTGTTTTAAGAGAAAAAAAGAGTATTTCTTTTATTATTAAGTATTTTTGCATTTGTATGGCGTTGACAGAATGTTTATTTCATTTTTCATTATTGAAATATTAGGCTCTAAACATCTATCGATTTCAACATTCATTTGTTTATAACTTTTAAATTATGAAAAATTGACCTATTAAATCTTATATAAAAAATGATTATTTTTAAACGTAGAATCGAAAATCTTTATAAAAAATATATCATTCTATTTAAAAAAAACATATGTTTGATACGTTACGTGATTATTGGACACCTTGTATATATGAAACTAATTTTAAAATGTGAACTTTGACAGTAGCTACTAATAATGTAAGTAACAATTTTTTGTATATTTCTTTATAACTGAGATCGTAATCTTGTGCCACCCTGTATGTATGTACGTATATATACATAAACATAGTCTGTAAATTGTAAGATTATCCTGTAATAAGTTTTTGTAAACTGTTGGATAATAAATTATTATTATTATATATAAACACACATTTTTATTAAGACTATACATACAGGGTGGCCAGAAAAGGTGTGATTATCTTCAGTTAAAGTAGTTCGTCAATCAATTTTAAGTAGAAAAAAACTAAAAAAAAATTAAAATAAAAATAAATTAAACGAAAAAAAAAAAATTGTGTAATTATTCAATAAGCCTTATGAGTCGATTAAAATCCTAAATATGTGACTAGAATTTGTTTTTAACATTTTATGTACAATTATTGTTATTAATAATCGACTTATCATTAAATAAACATTAGCAATGTTCAGATGGATGTTAATACAACTAATTGTATTCAAAATATTACTGATTTCTAGTCAGATATTTATTATATCAATGGCCTCGTGAGTGTTAATGAAGAACTGTACAATATTTTTATTTAATTTATTTAAATAACTGCGACCAAGTGAGTAAATACTCTTTTGTATTTAACTCCACATTCTCTAAATCAATATTTGATTTATACAATAATTAGTTGCATTAAATTTTATTTATCATGTTTTGTTATTTTTAATTCGCAGCGAGGTTTTCACCTGAAGACAAGTACTCAAGGGAGAGGATAACGATGAAGAAGCGCTTCGGCATACTGATGATCCAGAAACCGGAACCGGTGTATTGAGTGGAAATGAAAACGCACGTTCACGTAACATAATTTTATATTTCGTTAGATTATAAGTAAAATATACAAAATAAACAAACTCTGTACATGTTTATCTGGTAAATAAATACATTTTTTTCCTATAAATTCCGTTATTGCTAATTAAATCTACCCAAAAAACAACAGTTATCAAATATGTAGTTATGAGGGGGATTTCAAATAGAGAAGCATTTTTTTTTTTCAAATTTTGTTTATTTTTTTAATTTCGTTTATTTTGCCTTAAAATTTGATTTATTAATAAAGAATAAAGCAAATTTTAAAAAATGAAGCGAATTAACCAAATGTTAAAGAAACATGGAGGAAGTTAAAAAGGATTGATTTAAAAAAAAAACTTTAAATTAAAAAAAAAATATATCCCAAAAAATTGCCACAAACCCCGAAAACCGAGACATATAAATATCCCTCTAAAATTTCGTCATCCAGAATCCACATTCATCTTATCTTTCATCGAGGACTAAAAGACAGACATGACATAAGACAATTACTCTTGGCTGAAAGACCGATGGTCGATAGCCATTTTAGAAATAATAAATAAATTGTATTGTATTTAACAATGTATAAATACCTCAATAAAGATGATTGTATATATAATACTAACTGTCAAAATCAAGATATCGCTGGCCCGTCTGTCTGTCTTGTTCCTACTAGAAGTTATAGGCATTTTTCGAAACGTCAATTTGAGGTTAAAATTTGACAACTATTTTTTTATCTCAAAAACTGTAAGAGTTAATTTATATTTTTTGTAAAATTGTGAAATTTCCAGAGATATAAATAAAATTAAAAAAAAAACATAAAAATAATTATTTATTTTTATTATCAAAAATAAGATAAATGAGATAATGATTTATTCTTATTATAAAAAAAAATAAAAAATATTGTATTATTATTATCCAAAAAAATAATAAAATGTTTTATTTTTTAATATTAGTAGATAAATAAACTATTAAAGCTATTACAAACAAATAAAAAAATAACTGAGAATTAATCATAATAAATGAAAGACGACGCAAGCGCCATCTTTCGCTATCGCCATAGGCTAGATGAATGGTGGCTGAACATTTTATTAAATAACTGAGAATAAAGATTAAGAAATAAATTAATCAATTATTGTCCCAAGTGGTTTTACGCATTATTGGGTAAATAATTCAAAATTTTCTTTTCCAGGTAAAAAAAGCATCTTTCTTATATTGAAATAAATTAAATAAAAAGAATTTGAAAATAATTAATTTCAAATTCTTTTTATTTAATTTATTTCAATAACTGTGATCAAGTGAATAAATCCTTTTTTCTTTTTTTTTATATTGGTTTATAAAAAAATTACAAGGAAAGGAAAAAAATAATAAAGCATTCTTTATTTTTTGCTTTATAGTTATTCTTATTTTTTTTTTCTTTTAGATAAAATAAATTAATTTATTAAAAAAATATGTATTATTTAAATTTGTTTTATTCTTTATTTATTTTTTATTATTTTTTCTTATGAACAAATTATTTTAAATAAAATAAAATAAAATTAGAGATGATTCACACCTTTTCAGTTATTTAAATTACAATAAAAATAAACAAGGAGAAATTACTGAAAATGATCAAATCAAATAACTGTATATTTTCGAGTTTACCTGAAGTGATTGATCACAAAATAGAAAGACTGTTATTCCTTACTTCACTTTTTATTTTTATGTTAGATGTACATTCCGAGACACAAAGTGATCATTATCAATAACAAACTAGTTATTAGTAGGATAACAGTCTTTCTATCTTGTGATCAAATCAAATAATTTAATTTTATTCATGATTGTGAGTAATTTTTACTTGTTTAATTTTAATTTGTTAAAAATTAGTAAAATTTTTTAATTCGTTATATTTTTTGTTTAATTTGTTTTATTTCAATTTGCGTAAATTGTTTAAGATTTAGTTCATTTTTTAAAATTTTATTCATTCCCTTTAAATCAAATTTTCTTTATTTTTGCTTAATTTGGTTTATTTTTTTTTTCTTTATACACAGATTACTGTTTCAAAATATACAGAGAATATTATTGTTACGAAATTTCAAAATTAAATACTTGTTTTTATTTTTTAAATATTTTTTTTATACATTTATTGCTATAACACATACGATTATAAAATAAAAATAAATTTCTCTTATTTTTTTTTGTTTTGTTTTTAGCGCTATCGTTACATTTACATACATGAAGCTCCTTTTTATTACTTTCCCCCCATATATAATATAGAGGGAGAGTATTGTTTTCTTCTTTTTTTCTTCATACACACAGAGCTTTACATATACATATTTTTTTAATTTAAACAGAAAAGAATTATATAAATACAGATTTTCTATTTTTTTTTTCGTGTTTATATAAAATGAGGTTTTAATTAAATATTTTTTTCCGCAATGGTTAAAACCGCAATCAACTATTTTCCACGGAGATTTTCAAGATTTCAAAGGTTTTAATTAAATAATTTCGCATTGTGTGCGTACGGTGTGATCAATATTTTCAGTACACACGCAATTTTCAGCTGCGAAATTATTTAATTAAAACCTTTGAAATCAGAATAATCGCGACGAGATAATTCGAACTAAAAAAATCAAAATACATAAATTAAATTGATATTCCTTTTAAATTATAGTTATATCTATGAAATGTAGAAATTTCAATGTACAACATTGAGATATAATTTAAATTAATTAAATATAAAGTGGAAGAGAAACATGTCTGATGGAATTTGAACCCCGAACAAGGTCTACTTTAAGGTTCACCATTATCGCCACTACTGTACAAAATATTCTGAAGCCACCTCTATAACACATTTTTTAATGACTTTTATCTAAAAAAAATCATTACAAAATGATTTTTTTAGATAAAAATCATTAAAATGTCACTGTTATACGTTCTTTGCACCACATTTTAAAACAATTGAACTTGCACTTAGTTGGGGATTTTGCAGGCACAAACAAACTTTACTGTTAATTTCGCCATGTTGTGATAAATAATCGGCATGAAATCATTCAAACAAATCTATCTGATTTAAAGGATGTTTAAACAAATAAATATCAATTTGAATTTAAATAGCCTGCATTTCTTATTTAAATGACTATTTGTCGTGACGTCGATTGACGCTGATGGAATACATTCTTCCTTAAACCCTATAAAAAAATTCACATTTAATTAGGCAAAAGGTGGCGCTTGCGTCGTCTTTAATTTATTATGACCTATAAAAAATGTTTGGATTAAATAAATTGGCAATCGAAAATTATTTTAATTAAAACCCCATATTATATAATTACACAACTGAAAATTAATAACAACATTATTAAGATTAAAATTTCAATTAAATAAAATTACCCAGGAAAAATAAAAATACATTTAAGATATAAAGAAAACACTTTAACTTTTTCATAGCACATTAATGAAACCTTAATTGTAGAATCATAATTAGCATTAAAAATAAACAGAAGCATATCAGCAATAGACAAAACTAAAACAGATAAAATAATTAACAAACAAAAAAAAACACAAAGGTTTAAAGTGCTACAAAATTGTAAAACATTGATAACGATCACATGGTGATCGAAATGTACATCTGTTAATAAATAAATAAGTGAAGAAAAGTGTACAAAGTGTTTTCATATTTCTTTCAAATCTTCACGAAACTCACATTTAATTAATTGCTACAAAAAAGTAAATGTGTTTTCTTTATTTCTTAATATTCGAAATGTTCCACGAAGTGAATGCCTTTAAGATCCAACGCGTTTTAAAATAAATCATAATAATATATATGTTTATTTTTTTTTAATACAACTGGCAAACGTTTTTGCTTTTTTTTCAACAACGCAATTTTAAAAGATTTTCCAGTGACCAGGGGGAATCAGCTAAAAAGTTGAAATCCAGTATTTAACAGTGACTATTTACAACACCATCGTCTCTCTCACTAACCTTACTTACTTATTTACTTACACACACTTTCCCTATTAACAGTAAAAAGCTAATTTATATATATATACACCATCGTATTATCGTTATTATTATTTCCTTTTTTTTTGATATTCTATTCATCAATTCTTACAATGGACAATCGGCTGCCGTAATACTCTCTTTTTTTATTTAATTTTTTTGGTTGCTCAATCGCGGAATATTCTGGAAGATAATTAGTTATTATTATTACAATCTCACCTAGCTTATTTTGTTTTATATTTGTAAGTATAAAAAATGACAAAAGTGTTATTTTTTTTTTAATTTATTTATGTATTTATTCATTCTCCACGTGTATATGCGTAGTATTAAAAAAATTATTCGAGGTATATTATCGTAAAGTTATTTGAATTTTTTTTAATTATCACTGCCTTATTAATTATATAGGTTTATATTGTTTTGCTTTATATTGCATCATACAATATGTTATTGTTATGCAACAGCAAATGTTCATTATTGAACATTTAGTTTAAAGTACTTATGTAACATAAGTCAAAATGTCACAGTAGATAAAGAGGGAATAATTTATTATATATATATATAACATCTTTATTTCTGCAGACAATTTTATATACAATAAATTAATAATATAATTCTTATAATATGTTATACGTTGTCCTTAGAAAACGGCTATCGACCATCGGTCTTTCTGACTGAATTTATTAATTATTTTCAAATTCTTTTTCTTTAATCTAAATATATTATTTTGTTAAAAAAAGTTTATAATTTTAATTTTCTTGAAAATTGGCGGGTAAACCGAAACTATTCGTGAATTTAAAGTTTTACATTTTAATCTGTGTTTAAAAAAATGGAAAAATCATAAATCCGAAATATTGCATTTTTTTTTTTGGAAAATCTCGAAAACGACAAACAATCATGCATTTTTGGGAACGTCATGTAAACATAATGCAACTTTTTCCTAATTTAAGCCACCTTGTATCTGTTCCATTTTCATATCCCCCTGCTGTGCTGTCTTATCTTGGACACGATATATATAATTGTGAAACCGATTTTTAGGTTGATTGATAGATAAAAATAAACGTGAATGTAGTTGTGCACCATAAGTGGGTTCAAAAGTTCACCACTTTGACGCTGCGTTCTTAAATTGTATTATCTTCAATAAGAAATTAAAAAAAGAAACGTTTGCTTTGATAGAAATTATGCGACAAGTATAACTAAAACTTATGATTATTTCATTGAAGTATGATAGAAAAAAAATATATTCACATGGTCACAGTTGTTTAAAAAGACACTTGGAATAAAACCACCCTCTGCCCTCCGAGCTATAAAAATGGTCTCTCGTCTAACGGACCGTTGGGGGTTTCATTTTATTTGAAACGTCTTTTTTAAACAATTGTGATCAAGTAAATACATTTTCTGTTGTACTTTACTCTATAAATAACAATCATATCAGAATCAAATTTAATTTTTTAGCCTCCGGACTATTGGGTCGTGGGGGTTGGATTTTATTCCAAACGTCTTTTTAAACCCATACAGTTTAATTTTTATGAAGAATTACTAAGAAATATCCAAATACTACACTTCAATGTCTGGCGGGCTGTTTTCCCGAGAAGTATTGTTTCAACGGATGTTAGTCCTTACAACAAGTTATTTTTATAATGATTTAATACTATAGTTAGATTCCATTTAGTCAAGCCGATTACAAATTATTCAAAGACAATTACAAATATTGCTTTTTCATTACAACCAAGTGTAAAACTATATTATAAACTTTCCGTATTACAAATGTGATAAATTTTTGTCAAGCCTCGTCCACTCTATATATTTTTTTCGGATGTTGTGTTGCGATTAAATAATCATATAATTGACAAAATAGCTCAAGGGTTATCTTTTGCCCAAAGTGTTTGGAATTAGACAAAAATTGGTGCTTGCGCTATTTTTCTAATTGTATGATTATTCTAAGAAATTTGAAAATAATCAATTAATACCAATTAAATAATTATTTTCCTTTTAGCTGCTACAATTTTTATTTACTTATTTATACATAATTGGATGTGAACACGACTTTAACTTAAGTTACATAAAGTTAGGGAATTGTATTAATTAATAAGGCATTTTTTTTTTTACTATTTTAGCTTATTAGTTAGAAAAATTAGATGGGATATTTGATTTACTAGTAACTGTTGAATGAATTAGTGAATTATAGCTATGTCCTTACAATCAATTATTAGGAAATGTTCAATTTTCCAGATTACACATTTCTTCTTTTTTTTAATTAAAAAGGGAATAGTTTTGTGTAAAATGATAAAAAAAATAATCCACAACGATTGAATAAAACGACAAAAAGTGAGCAAAGGCAGGCAGAAATATAGACTATTTTATGTATTGTTCGCATAAAGATGTGTGTATACAAAGTGAGTCATTTATCATGAGACATTGAAATATCTCAACAGTTACTGATTTTATGAGAAAAATATAATAAATATGTTCAAGCAAGCAAGAAAGAAACAAATATACCATAATATATTGTAAATGTATGTAAAACAAATAACTTTGAATAAAGATATTGTAGTAGTATAATAAATAATAAAAAATGATTTAAAATAAACCATGCATTATTTAAAAAACAATACTAATTTATAGTCACATATTTAAAATTCCGAAGATCTCGTGAGCCTCAATGAAAACCATACAACATTTTTTTATATGGATTTTCTATTAAAAATTAATTAATGAATTGAGTTACCTGAAGGTTTTCACTCATTTTCTGTACACCTTGTATATATCATTTTTGAATGTTTCGACACACAGCGTCTTCTTAAGGTGTAAATTTTAATTTTATCGAATTACATAAAGTTATTGCCTTAATTAAACAACAGAAAAGATTTTATTCTGGAAAATTTCTGAATAATTGATTGTCAGAACACCACTAGGAAAATAATATAAACTTATCGTGAATTCAAACACGTTAAAGTTATTAAATATTTTTTAAAAATAACTTTATATTAATCAACCCTCTTTTACTCACGAGGGGAAATTTCTTCCGATACATTTTAATATACTTTCTTCTTTTTCGTTTGTTTTCTTCTCTTTTTTTTGATTGATTGAAAATCAAGGTCTACCTTTGTACCACTTCGTTCGGAAACACAGAAAGGAAAACTTACATTGAAGGCACAAATTTTCAAATAGACCGTTGCTGCTGCTGCTGCTGCATTCGCGATTATACAAAGAAACAACGAAAGTCACATGCTATCTATTTTAAAACACTGGCTCGAAAAAAATAACAGAATTATAAATTTTGGTAAACTAGTTTTGATACGGCGCTGCTATTTTTTATTTATTTTTTTATATTTTGGTTTGTTTGGTTGTTCTCCCTCATTTTTTTTAAACACTAAGTAATACTTTCTACTAATTGACGAAATCGTTCATGTCGAGGACCTCATCCTCGGGACTACGCGTACAGTCCGAGTCGGTGGATTTTGGCAGACAGAAAGTTGTGCAGGATGAACACGATTGGTTTCGGGCATCCCTCCATATCTAATTCCTATAACATGAAAAATTAAATTAACATTTTATTTTACATAAAAAAAGGCTGCGTATTAATGCGATTGACCGAACGAATTAGCAAATCACAGATTGTTCCAGTTTACCCTTCTGAGGCCAAGTCTGACAAGTCCTCCTAAACACATAACGTGAAATATTTATGGAAATCTGTAGTATATTAGAAATGTAAATAATAAAATAAAAAAAGGTACTGTTTTTTAAGTAATCGCTCCTTGTTGAGAACTCAAATAACGGATATTAACATTGAAACTCAAGCTATTACTTAAAAGTAAATTTTCCACCACGATCCTTTAATTTCTGATCCTAGAAAATAGTTTGGAATCCCAAATTTCTAGATGTTTTTTTTATAGTGTTAGAGAATTATCGTTTGAATCGTTGCTTTTTGTTTAAAAAAAGTTACGACAAAAATGTGTGATTGTTCATTAGGCCCAGTGTTAAGTTGCAATAAAATTTAATGTATAATATTAATTTAAGTGTTTTGAAATTAGGTGACTTTTATTATTTTATGGAATTTAGCAACGTTACAAAATACACCAAGATATTTACATTGGAAATTCAAATAATAAATTATTTTAAAGTATAATTCAACAAATATTGTTACATTAATGTATCATGAAATAGTGACTGTATATAACTATTTAACTATCTCTTTCTAATAAATTATTGGTTATGATACAATTTAATAAAAAGATAACTTACAATATCATTATCGTCGCCTCCGAAATCGAGAAACAGCATCCGTTTTCCGTCGTCGGAGGAGTTCCTCAGCCTGTCGAAGGAGAACCTCCAGAGCGTCCTGGAGCCGGTCCCCGCCTCCAGCAGCGTGAAACCGTTCTCATAGTGGATGACAAGCTGTGCGGGCCGTCCTTTCCACAGGCATCCTGCAATTAATTGTTTCGCGGGCAAATATAATTGATATGACAAAAGAGCGAATCGCTAATTAAACTTAACTAATTAAATCCCCTACGCAATTCGCTGTAATGATGGAGCCATCAAGATAACGAGACAACTTCGCTAATTAAATATATTCAAATTATGAGTACCTTTAATTTGATTTATTTTTGTTCACATATTTCTTTATACAGAGAGGTTTTTTCTAGTGTTGGGAAAAATCGAATAATATTAGTAATTGAGTATTACTAAATGTGTCATTTTAAGTATTTAAAACGTAAAAGTGATTTTAAATATATGTTTATTAATAAATGGGAAGTTATTCTTGATTTTTTTATAATAAATAACATTCATAAAATTATAATATACTTAATTTAGCAGCAATAAAAGATCGACTTTGCCCATCACTAGTTTTTTCATCACTAAACATTTCCCCTATGGGTATCGTTAAAAAGCGCGAATCAAACGCCAGTTCGACGCGTTTGATTCGCGCAACTAAACGTATATGTCAAACGTTAAACTTAAAAATTATTATTTATTATTATGTGAAATTTTTTATAAAAAATGTATAAAGATGAAGAAAAAAAAATCAAATTTCCAAGCATTTATTACAATTCCACCAAATAAAAAAAAATCTTAATTAATTTCAATTTTATTTAATTTAGATTCATAGATTCACAATAATTTATTATAAATCATCACTATCTTAAAAAGAATTTATTTGCAAATATAAGTTTAAATAAAACACTTATATACCCCGCCGCTCACCCCTCTACAAAAAAACAAACAATATAACTTACAGTAGGAAAACCTCGCCTCGGGACGATTTCATAACTCTGCAAAGTAAACGGCCGACCCGCGGAAGGGATGAAGGCGGCGGAGGGAGAGAGGGAGGGAGGAGGGTATATAAGAAAGAAAAAGTTAAAGCACTTTTAATAATTTTAATGGAGGACTACGGGTCGTTATGTTTATTGGATTTTATGTTGGGTTAGGAACGGGAAAAAGCATCTCTTTATGTATGAACTTTTTTTTTCGTACTCTCCTTTCTTTCCGACATCGTCGCCGGTGTATGTTCGTTCGTTAGAATATAAATTGAAAGTTAAATGGGCCATTTATTACGATCAACGCGGCCGGGTGTAATCTAAGAGTAACAATGATGGCGGCGGCGTAATAATGGCGCTCTGAAAGACATCGTTAAAAGGGCATTATTTCCATTAGAAACAAATAATACTGAAAAAAAGTAGCATTCGCTAGTTATGTTCAATGGAAACGGTATGTTCCTTCTGATTGTAATTTTTTGTATCATTTCGTATTTACGCAAATAATATGTACCTTCATTATATGAACTATTGCAGCACTTTCTGCACTGACAGTATAAAGAGACATATAAAAATATTCTAGCAGAAAATTTATTAAGTACAAGGTGTCCTATTTTCGATGGTTTCTTCAAGTATTAAACATTATAATTCTGAGGCTAGGAAACTATAATGAACTAAATTATTCTACCGATGAGAAGTTGGCCATGAATTTCCAGCCACGAATCCCATGCGGTACATGTGAAAAAAGCTATATAGAACAAACAAACCGAAAAATTAGCACCCGTCGAGACGAACACATTCTGGCAATTAGAAAATCCGATCCACAATCATCTTTATTTCAACATGTCAAAATTTCAAATCATACAATTAATTTCGAAAAAAACAAGATTTTAAAAAAGACTGATTTCTTCCATACAAGGATAATTAAAGAAGCAATTGAAATTGAAAAGAGGCCAAATAGTTTAAACAAAAGGGATGATGCCAAAAGACTACCACCAATTTGGAAAACATGTTTAAATTACGGTCAAAATTCACTATCTTCACAAAATCAAGAAATTCAGAACCAGTTCCCTTCATCTAAAAATCTAACAAGTGGTTGCTAGAGCAATATAATCAAATAGTTTACTCCTGACGAAGATGACTGCGACGTCATCGAAACGTCGATCAGAAAATTCAATGGACCAGTTCCAAGAAAATACGCGGGATCAAACCCGCGATCTTAATGACTCTCCTCCAGTTATTTCTGTCCTTAGCCATTTTTTCTGCTTCTCTTATGCTTATTCCTTTTTCTTGTAGTGCCTTTGTTACGTTGTTCTCCCAGTTTTCTATCGGTCTTCCTCTTCCTCTGTTTGTAGTTGTCCTTGCTTCCCATATTTGATTTACATGACTCATTTCATTAGTTTATAAATTAGTATGTTATGGTGTATGGAGTCCAACGCCTTACGAACGTCCATTTTTAAAACATAGTAATGAAGATGTGTGTAGTAGTCATTTACAATAGTCAGCCATTATTTTGGTAACATTGAATGACATTGAAACTAGCTAATTAAAAATGCTAACTTTTCACCTATCAGCGATTTTTTGGATATTGCTATGGAAGTGGAGGGAAAGGTTATTGTTTTGTTTTATGCTCAAATTTAGACAATGACCAACCTATTAAAAAAGAGTGAATCAGCAAACACTAAAATTTAAGTAATGTAAATCAAAACGTCTCAGTAGCTAAAGAAATAATAATTTAATCATTCACGATGCCAGATGAAATGAGGCGAAAGATGGCGCTTGCATCGTCTTTCATTTATTGGGATAAAAATTGATTAATAATTAATTATTTTCATTTAATTTACACTAAAATCACGAATACCATCACGAATCATTTCATGGATGCAACGAATTGCCTTCAGAAAATTTTACATTTTATTTACTGATAGTATAAAAAAATATCCGGTTCGAAGGACCATTTATGACAGCAATGTATTTCATATGTTACAAATTTGAACACCTAAAGTCCAACTTAATGCGGAACAAACTTATTTTATTTTTTTTCACAATTTTAAATATAAATCCCTATGAATGTTTAAAATATCTTCCTAATTTGAATGACCCTTTATTAAGTATGAAAAAAACTTTCCACATATCGATTTTAAATTTCTATTTCACAAGAACCAAAAGCTCTACGTATTATCGCAAACACACTTGAATGTACAAACACGTCGCGTTTTTTTTTTTTTTGTTTGTTCGCTTGCTCAGTCGTTCCCCGAACTTTGATGGAAATAAATGAATGATGATCGCGCATAATTACCATGATTTACGTTGAACCGGCGGCGGCAATTACACAATGAAAATATTTATTGCCACCCGAAGCGAACAACGGGGTCTAGTTTGTGTGTGCTGGCGGGGTTGGAGAGGACAGGGGATGCGGCAAAAAGCGCAATTTCACACGAATTGAAACTGAAAAGAGGAAAAGAGAGTGAGGTATAGTGGAATTTTGCTCGAAGAGATAAAGATGGAAAGAGAGTGTGAGAGGGAAAGAGTGGAATTTTGCTCATTGTTTACGGACTGATGAATTATGCTCCCAATCAAAACTGCACACGCCGGCATTCCTCATCGTTAACAATCACACAAAAATCACGTGAAATTGCGTTCGGCCGGAATGCCGGTAATTAATTGCGCGAAAGGGCTTCGTTCGTTACAACGGGCTCTTTGATTACGCATGTAAGGGTTTAATTGTTAAAAATAGCTTCGTTGTATGCATTTATTTCCAACGTACTCATTACACGTATTTTTAACATAACAAAAGACAGTTCAGGGAACTGAAAAAATGTGTAGCATTATCCATCCCGCTTACAAAATCAATTAAAATTGAATTAAATGTTTACGCCGCAACGAATAATCTAAGAAGCTTCATTAAATTATTTCTCTAATTGCATTTGTAGGCGGAGCAATTAAATTCGCTAAAATCTAATCGGTCTCTTTTCAAAACACAATTAGAAAACTAATTTAATAAAGCGATACAGCCAGACACAACTTTCCCCGCAACGACAATTTCTTCCCCCGAATAATTCCCTTTTCGTATTTCGCAAACGAAAACATAAACGTCCGCGATAATAATTGCATTCTCAATCTCGGTGAAATATTAATAAAGTCAGCCGGCGGAGCGTGTAACGGGTTCGGTTAATAATTCGGCGGTTGCTGGATGCGGGGATATGAACTTAAGTTCTAAAGAGGGCGGAACAACGGGGAGAACGAGCAACAACAACTTCGGTCTCGTAAGAGGGAAGCGCCCGGAAGATAATTGATATAAAATATTATTCACATGAAACTTCTCCATTGCGTATTCTGAACTCACTTTTGATGGATAATCAAAACAGTATTGAAATGATTATTCTGCGAGTTTATTAATTGTTTTTGTGTGAATATTTAATACTTACTGCAAACTAGTTCCCTTTGTGTGACGGCGCTGGCGTGGCTTCCGTTGACCAGAGCTTTCGCCCATCCGGCTAGATCCCGGTGGGTTTCGGCTCGCAAACTGTGCGTTATTACACCTTCGGCCGTGGCGCATCGTATGCTGAACTCTGGAAGTTCTGCCCTTTTTCCGGATCCGACTAATCTGGTGGCTATCAGCGGAAATGCCTCCGCCGGAGCCCGCCAAGCTTCGCCCGACCAAGGCGCGCTTTCGTACAGTCTAAGCTCGCTGTCCGTCACTGCGGCGAATATCGAGTGCCACCTGTCCATATCTTCCGAACTTTCAGAACTCGACATATTCTAAAAAAAAAAATCGAGAGATTATATTTCATTATTATAGTAAATAAGGTTCATGAAAAATAATGACAAATAAAATGTTTATTGAAAATCAAAACCACGTGTGTTTTATAAATAGAAAAGAGCATTCATTCACTTGGTCACAGTTATTTTCCCGGGAAGTAGTTGTTTTAATGTGCATTTGTTTAACGTACTTACGTAGCGTAAGTCAAAAGTCACAGAGCTATATGTGGAAATAATTTATTAATTAATGGCATTGATTTAATGTTTTATTCAACAATGATATTCGACGTGTTTCAGTCGGTAAATATTTCATTTATATTTCCGTTTCTAATTGGATCAATGCCATTAAACTGTAATCATTCAAAAAAAGGAGAAATACGATGCTTCACCTCCACCCACCCGCGAATGGGCCGCTTTGAAACGTCACGTATAACTACAGCCGGCTTTCTACAATTCCACATTTCGCATGCGGCCCCGGCTTCTAATTTAAAACTCGTTCCGAAATGTGAGCTTTGAATTTTAATTTTAATGCCTCTCAAATAAATCTATGCTTTTTTATCTATTTAAAATTAACGGTTGTTGCTACTAATATAAAATTAAAATTATGCGTATTTTTTTTATAGATATCAGTACGATTTTTGTTAATTAAATAAATAACAAATTAAATTAATACTAATTTATTGAAATTCGATAGTGATGACATTCAAATATATAGCTTCTATTGTAGGAATAAACTTTGAGAGGAATCAATGAATTCCGGGAGAGGCCAATGCACTTTAAAAAAAAAGTAAATATATTATGGCTGGAAGCAATGAATACTACTGGAGATTAATATAATCTTAGATCGAGTGTCATATGATCCGGATATTGATTTTATTGAGGCGAAATACGGTGCAACCCTTCGAAAGTTCAAAATTACAAAATATATTGTCCTTCCGCAGAGTTCTTTAACTCTTTCCAATTTTCTAATTTCTCTCGGAATTCATTGAGCCCTCGAAGAGCTAGTTGACCTCTGCAAGACTTCATTAATCACTCACGTTTTATTAATTTCATTGATTCCTACCAGAGTTTCAAATATATTAAATAAAAATGATTTGAAAATAATTAATAAATTATTTCCACATTTAGTTTCAAATTTATGAATTTTGTGATCAAAATAAAACAGAAATCGGCCTTTTTGAAAAGATAAAAACATTGATTTATATGTTTTTATTTTTTTTATTTTTGGCTACCCGGCGCATTCACCATTTTATTAATTTTATATGGATGAAAAGTTAGTGAACTATTAGGGGTTAAAAATAATATTTTAACCAATAATTCAAAACTATAATTCTGCATGATTTCACTTTCTTCCTAACTTTGAATGTACACTAAAAGTGATTTAAAGAGAGTTTTACTTTTATTGCTATTATTTTCGATAAGTGAGAGAATACAGTTTAAATAACACTGATGTTTCATAAATAATCATTTACCTCGGATCTAGGTCTTCGCAATAACCATCCAATGTGTCGAAGGTCAGGTATGGCCCTCGACGCCTCGTGCAGCGCCGACGTCGTCAGCAGCCCCAGAGCTGAGTGAAGGGTGTTAAACCACGCCGCCGCCTCGGCGGCGTCCGCAGCCCTCAGGACACAGCTGTGCACGGCGTCCGGCGAGTGCAGCTCCAACACCCTACCCTCTACAAAAAAAGGAAATAAAATAAAATAAAAATCCATCAAACACACACACATACATAACACAGCACGAGTATTTTTTTATTTCTGTTTTTTTTTTTTTGTATATTTTGTTTTCTACTTTTAATTCCACCTCACTCTCTCTATTTTTTTGTGCGGGTCGCAGTAAAACCCGGTTAAAGGGATGATGGAGTGGCGGAAAACAAGAAAAACAAATAACACATTCATTAGTGGAGCCCTTGACCCTTCATTCCTTCCACCCCGCGCGCCCTCCAGGAGGATTTTCACGTGCGTGCGTGAGTGCGGGCGTCCCGGGGGATGGTTTATTTCAATTTATGGTGTTTCATTATCTCTCATCTGGGCGTATTGTAAAAAGGGGGAGAATTTTGAAATCTCCTAATTAATTTCGCGATAATTAAAATTAATGAAGGCCGGCCGAGATTCTCTCGCGTAATGGATAATATTGGTAACGGAAAATGGACTGAAAAAAAAAATTAGAGCAATTATATCCTCTGTTTTAATTCGATGTATATATACATATATAGTATAATGTAGAGTGTCATCAAGTAAAATACTCAACCATCGATTATTCAAATATTCCATTTAATCATGCACATACACTTACTTCGTTGGATGAAGTGTAATCGTTAGTGTTAAACGGTTTAAGAACAATATTATTGAGAAACCTAATTTAAAACAGATTTAAAATAAAATTGGCTTCACATGAACGGAAAACCGAGTGAAAGTTATAACAGTAATAATGTGCGGACGACGAAAAAAGAGGTGGTTCGAGAGTAAGGGTTGGCCAATTGAAGGTAATGCGGTCCTATTTCAGGGGCGGGAAATATCCGGGGACGATAAAAATATAAGTGGAAATAATGGAAATAGAAGGCATTCGAAAAACGCCGTAAGATTGTAAAGTTTATGTTAGTCGGAGCCCTTTATGCGCCTCCGCATTTTGGTTCATGCATATAAACTACTCGGGCTCAGACGGGGTGGAGAGAGAGAGAGTGAGAGAGAGAGGAAGAGGACGTGGGAGAGGACGGAGGGCGTCGCGACGCCATCGATCTGCCACCGATACCTTATCGCGCAAAGTTCACTTCCATTACCTGCACCCTCTTCCCTTTTAACTACCAAACGGTTATTAATTTTATATCATTGGAATTAATAATTAATAATAAATAAATGATTATAAAAAATGCTTTAACTGACATAAATTGAGTTATTCAGATTACTAGATTAGAACGTTTTAGTGAGCGAGATAGATTTTATTAACATCCCTTTGAATATTTAAATAAAAATATATTTAATTAAATATATTTCGGAAACTATGTTTCCATCTTCAGTAATTTTTATAGATCAAGTGCTTTTTATTATTAGAAGATTTAAACAATAATTTTTGAATGACGAATACATAATAAGAGAGAATTGGATTCGAATTGGGAAATTGAATTATAAAAACGATTCAGTTTTACGATGAAGTATTTTAAAAAACAATTGGGGAATTATTAAAATTGATGGAGAGTAAAATGTTATTTACAAAATACAAATTGAATACCCAGCGGCAATCTTTATAAAAATATGCTTTGCGAAAAATATTGAAATCACCAGTATTACCGATAGAAATATATATATATATATATATATATATATATATATAAATTAACTTTACTGTTCCACGATTTGTTTTTTTAAAAAGGAATTTATTTTATAACAACGACGTTACACGTTCTAACTCTAATACGTATCTAAATTTTTTACAATGGAAAATATAATTTATATTACAATAAAGTGACGAATAAGCATAAGATAATAATTAACAGAGTAATCAATTTTCAGAGTATGTATAAATGAACAATTAATTCTATTCATAATAATAAATTAAGTCCATTGTGTTGGCGTCAGGTAACTTATATATATAACATCTTTATTTCTGCAGACAATTTGATATACAATAAATTAACAATATAATTCTTATACTATATTATACGTTGTCCTTAGAAAATGGCTATCGATCATTGGTCTTTCTGCCTGTGATAGAAATATTTTAGAGAAATTGCCGCTCCGCATCGAAACTAGTCGGAATTCAAATATAAAATTTAGTGAAACGAACAACCAAGTGCATTAATTAAAATAATTCATAATTATTAAAAAAAGTTGATGAATAGTAAATTACATTTTTTTCTTCAAATCACTTCATCAAAAAAACTGAACTATTAGAATTGCATTTTTCAATTTCGAATCCAATCCTCTCTTGCATTATTCACGAAAGCATTCATGACTTAATCGCTCCGTCCTGAGAGAGAGAGAAAAAAAAAACAAGTTTCAATATGTGTTACAATTAAATGTGTGAGTAATGCGGAATTGAAGCCCTCTCCGCGTTTCGCTGATGTATCGACTCCGGGGGGCGAATAAAGAGAGGGAGAGAGCTTTAGACAGATTGCCTCGCAGACCGGAAACTCAGCTCGGCCCTGCCGGGAATTTCTAAACTTCTATTTTTGTCTGAAGGACATTCGTTTTCATCGGCGCGCGTTCTCGATTAAACACTTCAATTCGACAAAGACGGTTTAATTAAAAAGAAAAAAGAAAGAAGTAGAAATACAAAACTACACAACAATTTTATCAGTTGGGTTCTTTTTTACAAAACTCTTTTTTTTTAAATAGGAAATAAAACTAAAAAATGGGAAGAATTGATTATTTTTAGCTTAGTTGTATGAGTGTTAAAAGTAGATGTGTGTGTAGTGCGCTTAAAAATATGTGTTTTATTAAGAATTTGTGTTTACTTTAAACAATATGCCGATCAATTTAAAGTTTAATACTTCCACGATTTCACTACATATAATCATACATATTATATAGATACATTCTCAAAAATTACTCGCATTAAATTAATTTTCTATTAAAAAATGTACCAAATAATTCAAAATGAGTCGATGTACATAAGATATATATATTTTTAATTTGGTTCTCATTGATCACTTGGTGAAACATTTTAATTAATTTATTTGACCACAAATTAAAAGACAAAGTGCTCATTATCAATAACAAGTTGTTATTGATAATGAGCATTTTGTGTCTCGAAATGTACATCTAACATAAAATAAATTGTGAAGTAAGGAATAACAGTCTTTCAATTTGTGATTAAACACTTCACTTAAACTCAAAAAACCATACAGTAATTTATTTGATCCTAATTAGTTCTGTGGAATGTTCCTTTTCCTTATGGGAACGGTTTATTTAAGACTCGCTGATTGGCCGTTACGAAGACGTCTTCGATTGGATCAAAATTACTAGGTTCACGAAGAACTTACGACGATGAACTTTTAAGAATTCGATTCCTAACGAATGCAGCTACGTTTTCATCAAAGATCATCTTCTTCAATCAGATGAGACTGCTAGCAAAAAAATGCAAAATTTGCGAAGGCCCATTTTACGAGCCGACTGACCAAAAACTAATTCTTTGATACGGCTAAAATTTAAATTTATTGATTTATGCCCCTATTCTTTAGCTACATTTTGGTATAATATGAAGTAAATAATAACGAAATATAGACTTTTGGCGCACATATTTATGTTCAGTAGACTTTAATCTATCTCTCTAGAGGATTTCAGCCCTTTGTAGCACAAAATGAATTTTTGATGAATTTTTTTGGAAGGGGTAGCCCTTGGAACTTTTCCGCCTGAATTTAAAAATTCATAAAAAATATTTCTGAACAAAATAAAGACTTTTAGCGCACATATTTGAGTTTAATACACTTTAATCTATCTCTCCAGAGGGTTTCAGCCCTTTGTAGCACAACATGAATTTTTTATGAATTTTGTTGGAAGGGGTAGCCCTTGGAACTTTTCCGCCTGATTTTAAAAATTCATAAAAAATATTTCTGAACAAAATAAGGACTTTTGGCGCACATATTTGAGTTCAGTAGACTTTAATCTATCTCTCTGGAGGGTTTCAGCCCTTTGTAGCACAAAATGAATTTTTGATGAATTTTGTTGGAAGGGGTACATATTTGATCTTTTTCGCCTGACTTTAAAAATTCATAAAACATATATCTGAACGAAATAAAGACTTTTGGCGCACATATTTGAGTTCAGTAGACTTTAATCTATCCCTCTAGAGGGTTTCAGCCCTTTGTAGCACAAAATGAATTTTTGATGAATTTTGTTGGAAGGGGTACATCTTTGATCTTTTTCGCCTGACTTTAAAAATTCATAAAAAATATTTCTGAACAAAATAAAGACTTTTGGCGCACATATTTGAGTTCAGTAGACTTTAATCTATCTCTCTAGAGGGTTTCAGCCCTTTGTAGCACAAAATGAATTTTTGATGAATTTTGTTGGAAGGGGTACATCTTTGATCTTTTTCGCCTGACTTTAAAAATTCATAAAAAATATTTCTGAACGAAATAAAAACTTTTGGCGCACATATTTGAGTTCAGTAGACTTTAATCTATCTCTCTATAGGGTTTAAGCCCTTTGTAGCACAAAATGAATTTTTGATGAATTTTGTTGGAAGGGGTACATATTTGATCTTTTTCGCCTGACTTTAAAAATTCATAAAAAATATTTCTGAACGAAATAAAGACTTTTGGCGCACATATTTGAGTTAAGTAGACTTTAATATATCCCTCTAGAGGGTTTCAGCCCTTTGTAGCACAAAATGAATTTTTGATGAATTTTGTTGGAAGGGGTACATATTTGATCTTTTTCGCCTGACTTTAAAAATTCATAAAAAATATTTCTGAACAAAATAAAGACTTTTGGCGCACATATTTGTGTTCAGTAGACTTTAATCTATCCCACTAGAGTGTTTCAGCCCTTTGTAGCACAAAATGAATTTTTGATGAATTTTGTTGGAAGGGGTACATTTTTGATCTTTTTCGCCTGACTTTAAAAAATAATAAAAAATATTTCTGAACAAAATAAAGATTTTTGGCGCACATATTTGTGTTCAGTAGACTTTAATCTATCCCTCTAGAGGGTTTCAGCCCTTTGTAGAACAAAATTAATTTTTGATGAATTTTGTTGGAAGGGGTACATATTTGATCTTTTTCGCCTGACTTTAAAAATTCATAAAAAATATTTCTGAACGAAATAAAGACTTTTAGCGCACATATTTGAGTTCAGTAGACTTTAATCTATCTCTCTAGAGGGTTTCAGCCCTTTGTAGCACAAAATACCGAACAACGATAATTCGATTTTTTCCATATAATTATTGCAAAATTTGAAAAGCCACCTTTAATAAGATTATTGTTGGTATAATAATAATGAGTTAAAAAACAGTATTTAGTGAAGATATATTAAATACAAGAAAGTTAATAATAATGAATATTATATCAGGAAAACTTCACGTATTCACCAACAAATATCTTCGATTTACAAATTAAATGAAACACAACAGTTTTTTTTCAGTTTCATAATTGTTTATTTGAAAAATTCTTGAATTTTATTGGCGGTAAAAATATATGTGTTAGTCGGTAATAGGTTAATAGAAAAGTCGAGCCGAGGCCCGTTTCTTGAACGCGCCCCAGTTAATTATATTTCCCAATTTTAGGAGTTTTTCATTAGGCTTTTACGTGCTCGTAATAATAAAACGGGCCCGCGTTTTTCGACGAGGATGGATAGCGCACCTAAAATGGTATGCTGCACACGAACGCTTAATTATGATCCATCTAGCTTTTCCTTCATTTGCTTCATTCATTAGCTACATTTACACCGGCCCTCTCCTCACACACACACATAAAAGAAGAAGAAACAGAAAAAAAAAGAAAATTGTGGACGATTACTATGTAGAAGTAAGCAAGTAAGTAGATTACAAAATGATGATTATTCAGCGACGACATTTTTCATTAATAATAATAATAATATTTATTTCTAAACAAGTACAAAAAACCTCATTAAAGAGAAATACTTACGAAACTAAATTAACAATTTGAATTTTCTGTTCACTTGTTAACATTTTTAAGCTGTGTAAGTCATTGATATGAATATTGCAGTAACAATCATGGCGACCAATAATAACAATAATCGAGAATTGCAAGGGACAGCGTATATAAAATTAACACTTAACACAAAAAATTAAATCATTAATGATTTACTTTTTTTTCAAATTTATCAATATTATTTAAAAAGTATCTTTTAAGATCATTCACACTCTATTCAAGCGAATAAATAAATCACACGTTTTGGTCCTAAAGAGGTAAGAATGGGGGTATCAATTACAAGTAATTATTTGGCTTATGTGGCGGCATAACGTGCTATGTAAGTGGTGAAATTTTCGTGTAACCCTTGTCGCGGCTTTCGAAACTAATCCCCTTAATGTTCCAACTTATCCCGACCAAGACATTAAAATTTAGAACACCTTTTATTAATTGTAAACGTGCGCACAGCACGACTCCCTGTTGTTCGCGTTTGCCGACGGCTTATACGCCAAGAAATTACATCGGAAATTATATGCACGACGACGATAATAAAATATGCATTAATAAATTGAAATAAATAAGAATGCACGATAAATTCTTGATTTGTTTTGAGTTATTAGCACATTTTCGAGAGGATTAATTGAGAATTGGAAATTATTTTATGTTTGAATTTTATTTAATTTGCAGATTTTTAATAATATCTTCATATGCAGCTAATAACTCTGTAATAAGAATGATGCGAACGGCTAATTCACTTAACAATAATGTATATTTTGATTTATTCGCTCCAAATATAAATATATTCAAATCTTTACTGCGTAGAATCGATTTCTAATAAATTTAAGTTGTATTGCTCGTCAATGTCTATATATATCGAATATGTCTTTGTAAATATTAAGTTTAAGTTTTTTCATTATTTTTGTAAAAAAAGGTGTCTCCGTTGAATAAATAAATAAATAAATATTTATTCGATTTTCCTCATCAGATCCATGAAATATGTTTTTGGTGCATAATTTAAAAAAATATATATATTGTTAAAAGTAAAATATTCAAATATTAATAACAAAGAATGATTTTTATTTATTATTATTTTCATAGCATTTTCTTATAAACATATTAATACGCGAATAAAGTACACCAACATAACAAATCTAATAACACAAGAATAGCTTGATATTAGAAACTAAGTACGAGACAGTCGGGTTTGCGTTCTTCTGTGTGTGTATGTGTGTGTGTTTGTTGTTTATGTGTGTGGGAGAGAACTTTGATATCTGCTGTTGATACAGCGGAGTCGGCAAACGGAACGGAAACTCGGGTTCCCTCCCCCGCGAGTCATCATCACATCCCCAGCACACATTCAAACTCATATGTATATAATACCGTCAAAGCCCGAAACGTGACGTGTCCCGAAGACGTAATTACGTTACGTCGATGACTCCTCCGTGAACTTCTAATTAACGCAAACAGTCTGGCTGTCGCGGACTCGTTTCGGGATACCGGGGGAGAGGAGAGAGCGCGGAATTTATCAGATCCGCGTGTAAACACCGGCGCGATTAATTAAATTGATAATTAATATTTGCCGGAAATGGTAATTTCGGGGGTAATTGGCGGAAGGGATTGCTTCTTCTCTGTACACATTTTAAATTGTTGGATTTTCGAATAATATATCTGCATAGTTATTAATTGTTTTGGAATTAATTAATGCGATTACGAAGACGGATATTTTTCTTAACGGATCTAGAAAATTAAGATTAATTAGCATCGACTCTTCCCAAAAGACAAAATGATCAAAAGGATGCTGGAGCTTGCAAAAACCACAAAACTCTTTGATTAACTATAAGAGCGAAAGCAGTACAATAAGCCAAATGGCTACCCAATCCTCACTTGAGTCACAATTAATTTTTAAAGTATAATAAACGCAGATTTAACAACGTCATTTCTACATTGATAAACATTTTTTCGTCGCCCGATGGTGATGTTCGGTAATGGGAATAATTTTATTTTGTTTATAAAAAAATCTATAGGATATCCATTAAAAAAATAAAACAATTTTTGTAAGAGATAAACCTTAAATCTCTTACTATCATTTATTCGCTCATTTCAATGTGATGAAGAATAGAATTGAAGCATAAATCTGTTCTTCATTAACATCATGCATTAATTTATAGATTTTTTATATCATTCTGGAGATTGCTCTGATTTTTGTATGTTACGCAGTCTAACATGCAAAAGTCAAGGTGTACGTTTTTAGCAGACTTTAAACTATCTATCTCTGTAGAAAGTTTCTGCCGACTGCAGGCTATTTTTTTATGAAAAAATTGTATGGGGTACCCCTTTGATTTTTTTCATTTTTCATTGAAAATTCGAAAAAAATATTTCTACACGGAATAAAAAATTTCTGATAGCAGATTCGAGTTCAACAGACTTTAGACTACCTCTGTAGAGAGTTTCAGCCCATTGCAGCCTAAAATTATTTTTTTATGAAAAAAGTTGTAAGGGGTACTCCTTTAATTTTTTTCATTTTTCTTTGAAAATTCGAAAAAAATATTTATACACGGAATAAAAATTTTCTGATAGCAGATTCGAGTTCAGCAGACTTAAAACTATCTCTGTAGAGAGTTTTAGCCTATTGCAACTCAAAATTATTTTTTGATGAAAAAAGTTGTAAGGGGTACCCCTTTGATCTTTTTTCATTTTTCTTTGAAAATTCGAAAAAAATATTTCTACATGGAATAAGAACATTATAATAGCAGATTCGAGTTCAGCAGACTTTAATCTATCTCTGTAGTAACTTTCAGCCCATTGCAGTCTAAAATTATTTTTTTATGAAAAAAGTTGTAAGGGGTACTCCTTTGATCTTTTTCATTTTTCTTTGAAAATTCGAAAAAAATATTTCTACACGGAATAAAAATTTTCTGATAGCAGATTCGAGTTCAGCAGATTTAAAACTACCTCTGTAGAGAGTTTTAGCCCATTGCAACTCAAAATTATTTTTTGATGAAAAAAGTTGTAAGGGGTACCCCTTTGATCTTTTTCATTTTTCTTTGAAAATTCGAAAACAATATTTCTATACAAAATAAAAATTGTCTGATAGCAGATTCGAGTTCAGCAGACTTTAAACTATCTCTGTAGAGAGTTTTAGCCCATTGCAGCCTAAAATTATTTTTTGATAAAAAAAGTTGTAAGGGATTCCCCTTTGAACTCATTTATATATATTTGAAAATTCGAAAAAAATATTTCTACACGGAATAAAAATTTTCTGATAGCAGATTAGAGTTCAGCAGACTTTAAACTATCTGTGTAGAAAGTTTCAACCCATTGCAACGCAAAATTGTTTTTTGATGAAAAAAGTTGTAAGGGGTAATCCTTTGATCTATTTCATTTTTCTTTGAAAATTCGAAAAAAATATTTCTACACGAAATAAAAACTTTCCGATTAGATGAATGTTATCTAAAGTAAAAATAAACTGGCCTTCCAAATGCTTTTCCTCATTTACTCAAACTAGCCTTCAAAAATATTTTCCTTATTTGTTCGAGATCGCCTTCAAAATTCTTTTTCCTACGAAACGCATGCTTGAAATGCACAATGTCAAAACCCTTGTGTCTTTTTTTTACGAAAATTTCACGGCTGTCAAGAAACGTCAAAATTATCAAAACTTCACACCCTCTTCATATGTCCTACATGCCTCAAACTCAGCAACGACAGGATATTTTAGCTTTATTTCGAAACGACTTTTATATTGTAAGTTGTTTAAATTCACTAAAATGTCGATTTCACAAAATTATTCTTGGTTATGATTACATTTAAAATAAATACAAATTGTCATGGCCGACCAAGACAATTTGAATTTATTTGAGAGATTAGAATATTAATTAACACGGAGCAGATTCATTATTTCAGTACATCTAAAAATTATACGGATGTGAAGTTACCAATAGATTTCACCAATAGTTCATAAAAACTTAAAAAATCATTATTTTGAATTCATTTCTTCACTAAAGCATTCAGCATAATAATTCTAGAGGTTGGAATTAATAAACACAATTTTCAACCGTTTCACCTTTTCTCTCTATTTCTTAATTTTCTCTATGTGTTCTCTCCTCAAAAAACATTACTTTCACCTAGATATACTCCCCATATACCTTTTAATAAGTTGAAAAAGACAAAATTTTCACACCTCACCCCCAATCCACATAAAAATATAATAATAATTTTGCTCCATTTTTTTATTTAAAAAAAGTCTTAATATTCCTGTAATTTGCGCAAAACAACATGTAGAATAAAACAAAATATTCAAAATAAAAAACCACCCCTCCCCCATACATTCCATAAATTAATTCATCATTCACAACATAATAAATAAATTTTAAGTAATTGTTCCTTCTTTCACACGAAATATTTTTGTACAGTTGAATTCTCTCCTTCCTAAGGCGATGGTCATGACACTAGTTATGTAATAAACTATTTCTCATATGCTGAAAATGATCTTCAAAATACTTATCCTCGTATGCATTTCTAATTATAATTACATTTTATTTTGATTCCCTTTATAAAATATGATAAAATGCACTCGGCTCTGCTAATTTGTTGAAACTGCAACATTCATGTTCGTACACAAAATTACATAAAATAATTTTGCAAAAATGACCTTGAAAATACTTTTCATCGTTTGCTTCCCTAATCGCGTTACATTTCATTTTGATTCCCTCGAGCAATAAAATAAAAAAGTCAAGTAAATAAATTTAAGAATAAAGCCAGAAGACACAATTTTCCGTCCCATTAATCATTCGAAAACTTCCAGGGCGCAAAACGCGGAGTGTCGACTTACGGCCACTAAATCTCACAGGCATATCTCGTTTTTTTTTTTATAAATCACAAAAGGGGCCGCACGCATAATTTACGCCGAAATCAACATATTCACACCAGGGGGCGCAAAGTGGGACGACGGAGCGAATCGTCGCCCTTTTTAAGAAATTGGGACGTAAAACCGCTTCCATCCACATTCGGAATACAATTTCACTCTCGGTAATTTGACCCTCGGAATCCCGCGGTAATCCGGATCCTTCCCCTCATTCCCGACTCGCCCCCTTTCCCGTCACTTCAACTGCTCCTCTGGCTTCCAGAAAATCGAAGGACTTAATCCCCCCCCCCCACTCATTTTCTTTGACGTATCAGCGATAACTAAAGGCCTATTCGAATAATTAGTTTGATTTAAAAAAAATGGACACGTAATGTAATCCGAGAAGTTAATTAATCCGAATTTTAAAATCCATGAATAGTTTAATAAATTTTAATTAATTTAATAAACCCCGACACCAATTGGTAAAAGGGGACATCGATTATATATATATATATATAATTAATTTAATAATAATAATAGTTTATTGAATAATGTATCCTTTTTACAATAATAATACACTTTCATAATTAATATAAAACAATAAAAAATACAATTTTAAAGATTTATAAATTAAAGCTTTATTCACGAAATACATATTCCCAGATGGCATTTATTACTTAACGTTTTTATTTTGTTCTTTGGATAATTTGCGTTAAATTATGTTAAAGGAGCATAATCTTTGAAATTAAAAAAAAGACATATTTGGTTTGTTTATTTACGAAACAAACCTAGTGTGTGTTTTTTGAAAATGTCAAACATTATTCAAAAATATTTCACCTGAGAATATTCCACGAATAAATGTATAATCGGCTAAAAATATACAGTTGAGAAAACCGAGGATTTCAAAATTTAAATTAATTACTTCGTATATCGTTGATTAATGAGGCACTTAATTTTTGAAAATCCATGGTTACTTGAATTAATAAAATATTTATGATCTTCACCTGAAGAAGCTACAGCGTAGCGAAACAATTGTAGTGAAATTAAATTAAAAAGTGTTTAAAATCATAAATATTTTATTAATTCAAATAATTCGTATATAAAAAGAAAATAGGTCCTCCTGCCAATGTATTTATATTTTTCTTTAAAATCATTAAATACAAAACTCCGACGTATTTATTTAAAAAAAATACAATTCACGTTCTCCCGTGGTGGAGAAAATTTTGATTCGCTATTTTGTGTACGCACAGTGGAAAGAGGAGAGGCGAGAGCTAAAAGGATGATTAATGTTTGTGGCTCGGGAATACTGGGAATGAAAAAAAAACGAGAAAACGCCCGGAGGAAGATAGCATTGTGCGAGGCGCGGGCTTCGTGTCCAGGCCTGGAAAGGAAGACACTATTGTTTTAATTGTGGGGTGTCAAGTGATTTATTGTCACGGCCGTTTTTTTTTATTTCACACCAACGGATTCTCAAAAAAAAAAACGCGCGCATACACAAAAGAACGTTTTATGCCCTCCCTTCCAATTAAAACTTTCAGAAAAATTCAAGTATAAATATCCATCCGCGTAATTTGTCGGATTAAAATAAATAACGGGTTACAAAGTAAATCCAGGTGTTTTTACTTGCAGCTGCAAAGTCGGGATTTAATTTCGGCTTTTCGAGACCCGCTCCGTCTCTCTCTATCTTTATCTTTGCCGCGCCTCGGGGTCTCCGGGACGCTTCCTTCCTTCCACTTTCCTCTCTCGCGCAAAGTAAACATGAACTTTGCTATAGGGGGAAGGTTGTCGGACACGTAAAATGGATTCTGCTCTGCAAATATACGCGGGAAAGGCATTGTTACCGACCTTTCTCTTCCTATTCCGTCTATTTTATGTACACACACACATTCACGCATAAAAACACAAGCAATATAGTCGGGATACTCTGTCTCATAACTACACTGTGTTTATATATGTATATGTAATTTTTCCATAAAATGATCCTGAAAGCAAAAACAAATGCATATTGAAACAACTACTTTCCGGGCACGTGTCTGCAGATGGCCTTATATTAAGTTTTTACATTAAATTTTTCTCGGATCAAAATTTGTTTGCATTATGCAATATTTTATTGATGTGCAACAGCAGGTGTACATTATGTAATACAATGTCCGGCGTGGGTAGTTGCCCGGGAAGTAGTTGTTTTAATGTGCATTTGTTTAACGTACTTACGTAGCGTAAGTCAAAAGTCACAGAGTTAAATGTGGAAATAATTTATTAATTATTTTCAAATCATTTTTATTTTATTTTTACAAAGGATATGTAAAAAATACAAAAGTAACTTAAAATAAACATAATATAAACATAATTACACGCAGTGTTTGAAAACCGAGGCAGTGCAATACGTCACAGCCTTCATTCAGTGCGCACTCGATTCTATGTAAGCAGAAAACACAATAATTACTTCCTTTATCCAACAATTTATGGTGGACGCGCCGGGATCACCGTTGATTTTCTTAAATAACTGAACCTTTGCTTTTTACAAAAAAAAAACTCAATTAAAACCCTCCCTTTCTTCTCCATACACGAGTTAATTTAACAGATAGCAGAGCCCAACAATCAGATTACACAAATTAGAGACGCGAAAGAAGGCGCGCGAAATAATTTGCAATTTGTATGTTGAAAGGAAGCGCATGTATAATTCAGCAGATAACGCGCGCAAGTTCATTCTAGTTATAGCGCCGACTCATTCTCGTCCTTATTTTATTAGATTAAACTCGAGTTATATCGTACACACACACAGAGAGCAGCGGCAGGAACAACATTTCGAGCGCGCTCGATGCATTCATTTATATAGCCCGGGCCCGTAAAAGTTATCTGCCGTATTAAATTCATGTAAAGAAAAAAAATTCAAATTTCCTGAATTTTGTTTTATTTTTATTAGGTTGTAAAAAAAATTACGGCTGGTATATTGTTCCGTTTATATTTCACCCGAATGTTGCTTTAAATTGATGATCTTTTCAACAGTAATTGCGCGAGTACATTGGAAAATATTCGTAAGAAGTAAATACACGCAATATCTTTATTCGTGAAATTACAAAAATATATTAGTAGGGTTCGTAAGTCAAGACATTTTAAACCAACTCTGCATAAAGCGAAACCTAAATATCCCTCTAAAATTTCGCCATCTAGAATTCCCTATCCATTTATCTCATCTTTCATTGAGGACTAAAAGACAAATATGACACATAAAACAATGACTTTTGGCTGAAAGACTGAAAAAATAATCACTAAAATATTAATAACTTTCTTTCATTGCAATCAAATCACGTCAAAATAATTTTTTGTTGATATCAAAAATAATAAAAAATGGTCGATGGCCATTTTTTGAGGCTTAACTAGAGGTTTATAATTGTAATGTAAATATTGTAATGTAATTTAATGTATCTCTCAGAAATAAAGATTTTCTATATATAAAAATGGAAAGAACTGGCTTTTTTTATAAATCCAATCATCAGTGAAGTCGACAGTAGCAGCTTCCACCACATCAAACAAATGCATCACGACTCATGGTACCTCGGGGTAAACTACCCCTTCTCCATACAATAATTAACAACACCACTGTCCTACTGCACCACTTCTTCCAACCAATGACGTCATAAAAGAACGTGACCGTCATCGACGTGAATTAAAAACGAAATAAATACCACTTAGAATGATATTAAATCGAATCTCATATTAGAATATATTAAATTCGATTCAATTAGACTACATTAGATTATAGTAGAGTAACTTAGAGCAGAGTAAGAGACCTAAAAATCGAAATCGACAATGTAATAACCAAAAAAACTAGCGAGACAAGCTATAAAATCTGAAGAATTTTTATAGATAGAAGTAAATTATATTAATCTTCATACCTGAGATGGTGTGCGGTCTCTAATTGTGTAGTAGAATGTTACATTCTATTAATTTGGAGTGATTTTCGAGTAAAATTTATTAACGATAACGCCATTTTTATCGAACGATCTGTTTGCCTCGCAGCATTCACTCTTTCTCCTCAAAAAACGTGCGGACCAAAAAAAAACGAGCCAGTTAAATTAAATTATATACTCTTTATAGACTAATAATAAATGCAACTTAACTTGCCATTTATTATTCAAAATTTGAATAGAAATTTGAACTTTACAATATATATTTATATATAATGAGTATCCCTTTTTACTATATGGTGTCGCGTTTAGTACGGGTAATTAATGTACAAATCACAAATCGGCCATCGACCCAAGGCCTTTAAGCCTATTACTTCTATTTTCATCCTTTTACAGGATGGGTTTGTAAAAATTGTAATAATTTATTTAAACAAGAAACAAATCGCTATTCGTATTAATCCATTTGTAAGTAAAAAAAAGAGTAATAAATTATGCAATAAATGATTTTTTATAGTATCGTGAAAAAAAAAACACAGAGCTATTACATACACAAAGATATATTAAATGCAGGTTTACGTTCCCGGTTAATGCACGTAAAAAAAAAACATGGACATTCATTTGATTGATACACCAATCGCATGTAGCATTCTGAAATGTAATATTTTTAGACCGTTTAATTTTTTGTGTTTATTTAATTTTCGTTCATTTCGTGAGAATCCTGTTGAATGCAAGTTATTTAAACATTAGTAACTTATATCTTGCAAGCTTTAAATTAAATTAAAAAGAAATATTTTTATGCCCCGCAATCTGTCGATCTCTCCCAGATATAAAACCCCAAAATCAACCATCTATCAATTCATCGCATCTAATCATCCGGACATTGACAATGACGTTAAATTAAATATTACTATTTATTAAATATTTAAATCGTTCAATTTTTATTACCAAGAGTGACTTTTTATAAATATGTACATAATTTTATAGGGTTTTAAGTAATTTAAAGGCAAAACAAAGATTGAGACCCAATGTTCCTTTAGAATAAATGTTTGGCCAAATGTGTATAGTCATAACATAAATTATAAAATATTTATAATTTCGTCTCGAAATTCAATAAAATTCCTAGAGGGAATTTGTATACTACAATAAATAATTTAATGAATACCTTTGAATTTCTGTTGCTGCGAAGGCTGTTTTTTGAACATAAATTAAAGAAATATTTTTTGTGTTAATATTTATATTAATATTAATGTTGATTTTCCGCATATTAATATTTTTAAAATAATTTTTAGTTTGTAAAAAAAATATTATGTTAATTTTTGTTCCATTGAAAAACTTTTTTTATAAATATTGTATTCACAAAGCTACAAGTTACATTATATTTTCTATTGACTACTTTTAATGTCATGGCATGCTTGATTTATTAGTATTAAAAAAATATTTTGTTAAGACTGTTTTTATTTATCGGAATAAAGATATCATATGTGGTATCATTGTAATCAGAAAAAATAGAGGATTTTAATATGATAAAAAAACAATATGACGCCCATAAGAAATAAGAAAGTTGATGATGGTCCGGAAGAAACGAAACATGCTATTAGTAAAATTCGTACGCCATCGATTAGATTATAAAAAAAGTGTTATAAGAATGTCTTCATTGTATTGAAATATTGCTTCAAATAACGAAGATATAAATAAGAAAGAAAATTGCATTTACAGTTTTTTTTTTCATTTTTCTTGAAAACAAAGAAACTTAGCCCAGTTTTCTCAACGGAATATTAATCTGCAAAAGTGCCGAATTTAAGCCTACCCTCTACCTCTTAGAATAAGCGAGATCCCCATGGTGAGACTCGAATATGAAACACCCTGTATATTAAAAAGACATTTAAATATACTTATAAATTTTAAATCACTTCTAATAAAAAAAATTATTTAAAATAAAGTATATTTTAAATAATTTCCTTTTCGTTTTTTTTTATTTTTTATGTTGATAATCAGTATTTCAATTTGTTCGCTTTTAGAAAAGCAAGAACGTAAATCGCAATAAATCCCAACACAAATCACATTTCTCGCGTTTCCCTCGCTTAAAGTAAAAAAGCAAACCCGAGCTTTTAGCAGTGTGATCGCTTTATCAGAAAGTCGGCGCGCGGACACTTTTTCAAAATTATTAGACGAGCCGAGCAATCATTCTTCCTTAGTGCAGCGGCTGCAGCCAGCGCTCCGACCGTAAATCTCCACCTCGCTCGCATTTATTGAAACCCCCCGTCTTAATTATTTTTTTTTTAATCTGCACGTCGGCGCTGTTCAGCACCCCCCTCGTTATCTGTGTGTGTATCGCCTAATGAGCGTTGACGGAAATTTTGATAGCGCACGGAATAACGGGGTGTGCGTTTCGGCGTTTCACACCACCCCTCGACGCGTAAGGTTTTCTTGTGATATTACGGTTTATTTCTTAATTTAGATGTTTGATATAATTTACATGCGATTATGTAATCTCTATGAATATTAAATTACTCGCTGAATGCGTAAAAGCAAATTATAAGCGTCACGTTACATTCAGTTTTGTTCTGCTCTTACCAATTCAAATTAATATAAAAACAAATTAAATAAAAAATGATTTGAAAATAATTAATAAATTATTTCCACATTTAGCTCTGTAACATTTACGTTACGTTAAGTACGTTAAAGAAATGCACATTAAAACAACTACTTCCCGAGCAAATACCCACCAAAGTTACTTCTCCTGATGATAACGTCAGTCTTCAAGCTGAATGCATGTAAATTAGCTTAAAGACTGGCGTTATCATCAGGAGAAGTAACTTTTGTGTAAATCTTGAGATATTTCGATTTAATATTTTTACAGATTTCATTTATAAATAGAGTAAATAGCACTGAACCCAAGTGAAATCCTTGTGAGACCCTCGAAGTTACCAAAAAATCAGAAGATGCAATTCCATTACATATCACTTGTTGCGATTTATTTTTAAGGTAGGGCTCAATCCTTATAGCATACTACTAAATCCTAATGCTTGCAATTTAGAGATCAGATACACGTGGCTAACACGGTCGAACGCTTTAACGAAGTCTGTATATACGAGGTCCGGCTATTATATAACGGCAAAACGCGTACCAGAACTACAGAGAGGAAAACGAAAGCATCGTGTCTATTATTCCAGTGCAAAATGAGGTTTATTTTCTAGCACACAAATTTTGGAAGAACAATAATTATCGTTTGATGTTAAGGCATGACATATCATTAATTTTAAGATTCTCTGATAAATGCAATTTGAGGGCTTCAACAAGAGTATCAGCTTTTTGGGTTTTTTATATGATACTATTTTCTTGGTATTTTATTTCAAGCTGAAAATTGAAATTTAATTCCGTGTCGCGCAATGCTACATTTCTGGGATGCTTGTGATTATTACTGTTATTGTTGTGTTTTTGACATAAAATACTTTAATAAAAAAACGCCCCCACAGTCAAAATAATCCAAAAGCCTTCGTATTTAATTAATTTTTAATTAAAGTATATGTGTTGTTTATAAATGATGAAATTAGACGACAAATAATTACATTTATTTATTATTGAGGCTCTTCCACTTTCTTGTACATTGCAATTCAATTTAAATAAATGAAACACTGTCTGCTTTGTTTGTATAACTTTGATTTTTTATTGTTTCAGAGCGATACAAAGAAAGTAAAAAGCGTTTCATTTATTAAAATTAATAAAATTAATTAAAATTGATATAAAATTGAAATTAATATAATTAAAAAAATGTAACTATTGTGTTGTGAACAATAATAAAATGTATTTCATAAAAATAATTTCCACCGCAAATAATAAATAACAAATTGTAATTGCGAGGAACGCAATCATTAATTTTCATTAAATGAGAATATTAATTGAATTCGTTTCGATGAGTGTTCAGCAGTATAAAATATCCACGAAACAAATTATTTTTTATGTTATTCAATTTTATTTCAAACTCGATTTGTGACATCCACAACAGTCAAAACGATAATAAATAAATAAATAAAAATATTAATTGAGATAAATTGTAAACAGAAATAATATTATTATTTTTCCCTAACCATTGCTTGAGTTAAGGCCGCAATTGAAAAAGCGGTCCAAAAACTTTCTTAAACCTCGATTTAAATCTCGTGCAAGGGATTGAGTCGGCGTGAGAGCGAAAGTCATTTTCTGGGACATTAAGGAATCCCCGAACGGGATTCTGAGCATTCGCCATTCGAAAAGTTTCGTTACAATTAAACCGGGACGCCTTTATTATTAACACACAGCAGAAAAAAAATGTTTAATTATCCACGAAGAAAGCCGGCGTTTCACGCTCAAAGGACTAGACCCGGCCGCGCCGGAATGATTTCCAACAGAAACACCAATTAACCGACGATTCTAATTACGACGGAATGAATTCGACCTCAATTTTTGTTGTTGCATATTTAAATTACGGGTTTTTTGTGTGTGCGCCGTTCCGACTTTTTTTTAATAAATGAAATAATTCGTGAGAGATATAATACAAATAGTAATAGTAACATTTGCAGGGTGTTTCAAAAGTAACGGACAAATTCTATAACATCGTAAATAAACATATTTTAGAAAAATGCTCTGACACGTAAAAATCGACGTGTCTGAGCTTTTTTATAATATGTTTAATTACGATGTTATAGAATTTATCCGTTACTTTTGAAACACCCTGTATAGATCTATTGTGGATCCCATATATCTCAGATGACTAGCTATAGCTTCGCCTCCTTTTCTAGTGTTACTATTTTTTTTCTTAATACCAGTGTCAGATTATTTTTTTTATAAATTTATTACATGAAGCAATTTAAATCGTTAATATAAAAAAAGTGTTTTCTACACAAAGCGGAAAGTAAGGAGTCTTTTGGAAAAAGGACCGTTTCCATTATTCCGAAGTGTGCATCAAATATTTCTCAACTCGTAATTTCGTCGATATCATCGGAATAATTGAATCGCCCTCCTTTCCTTTGAACGGAATAAATGTCGACGGATACAATATAAATGCGCGGGACAAAAGAATACGAGATCAAGAAACTAAAAGAAAACAACCGAAAGAGAGACGACAATACGTCATGGAATGGAAATCGTGCATCCATAGAGATGTGCGCATTTCTCGCGTGAAGTTTCAGCAACCGTTATTTAAATTGGAATTTATTAAAGAATTACACACAATGAAAAATCTCAATTAGGTTTCACCCTAGATCAAAAGAAGTTGTTTTAATTAATGTTTTTTTTTAATATTTAATTGTGTAAGTGAAAAAGTTATAATAGCTATCTGGCCTGTTACATATCATCATTTATCATTATCATAATCGAAACTATAGTCAAGAATAAAACAATCCTAGTTATACAACACAAGCTTCAATTTATTCAATAAGAAAATAAAACTCACTCCCATGTCGTCTATATTATTTCGATCAATAATCGCCAAAAGAATTTTAATTAAAACACAATACATTGTCCGTGTCTTATGCGTAAACGGGACGAAATTGAATTAGGAAGGAGAAAGGACGGCGTCTTGCCGAGGGACGTTAATGCCGAACGGAGGGTCAGAATGGGAGGGAAAAGATTAGGCATCCACACTGACAACATGAAAATTTGCGGCCGGGACGTGTCACGTATATAAGCCTAGAACCGGAGGGGCCTAAGAGCTTTATAAATACATTTGAAAGTCAAGTGGGTAAGCTGATGGGCCATTGTTTTGTTTAATAATCCTTCCCTTTTTATAAACAAACAACTAGAGATTTTTTTAAGATAAATGGATTTGTTGAAATAAAACAAACAAAAATAAGAAAGGGATTTGATTAAATAGGAAAAGTATTTCCAATTACATTAATGTAAATTAATATGTGAAACAAAGAGTCCATTTGCATATTTTTGTTTGTTCTTCGTTCTTTGCATTAGATATTATCTAATCAAAAATTGTTGCATTATGCAATACGTTATTGATATACAATAGCAAGTATCCATTATATAATTCAATATTTGGCGGAGTACAGGTTCGAAAAGTAGTTGTTTTGATGTACATTTGTACTTAACGTAAGTCAAAAGTCACAGAGTAAAAGTAGAAATAATTTATTAATTATTTTCAAATAATTTTTATTTAATTTCTTTTATTTTAATACGGATTTCAATTAACATTTTTAAAATGTAATATTACGAGGATTGAGTATTCCTTACAGGGGATTCCAGCTTCTCGGAGAAAAAACAACGGACAATACATCGCATTTTCAGTACTCATTTTAATTTCCAAACTTTTATTAAATACTGCGTTTATTTAATGTCTAAAAGGTACATTTGATATTGTTATGTTTGTAAGAAAAATCATATTTGTAGATAATTTCAATTTAAATTTGAAAATAAATTAATATACATTTAAGTACGATAATATGTTCGGCTATTCCCAATCGGAAATGTTATATTAAACGTGTACGTTATTAATTAACTTCACTTTCTATGTACTTATTACTGCTTAAACAGTCATGATAAAAAAATAACGTATACGTTGAGTTGTGCCGTTATTTTCTTCAATCTAATAAAACCACGAAAAATACACATATTGCTTTCAATATAAATTAATTAAATTTTGTTAATAGTGCAGTGGATAGAGTATTTATTGAATATTATAGAATACTAGAACTGAAAATTAATAAAAATTAAAAAACAACACTCACCTTTTAATTGTAGTTGTTGAAAAAAAATCCATTCTAATTTTCAATTCTTTAATACCGTTAATTACACTTTCCGAAAACAAAAATGAAATACACACACCGCAACAATTAAATGCGTATGTACTTGGCTCCGCGCCAAGACCCCAGGTACAACTAATCTTCTTATCTAAAGAATGCGTTCGTGGAGCGAGCGATCGATTGTTTTTTTTTTTTCTTTTTTTTTGCGATAAATACGCTCGCAGATTTCAATTCAGTCGATCGAAAACCCGTGGAGTGTTTACAAGTGAAAAATGTAACGTGTGAAATTGTTGATAAATAAGCACGCGATTTATTTTCGTTTCTGAAAAGTGATAATTAGTGAGTGGTAAAGTGACTTGATTTACGTATGTTTCTGTGGATTTTGATTTACTAGGAATGGATTTGCAGTAATTTTTGTTTATTATGGTAAGTCAAGAGCTATATTTTTATTTTAAAACAGGGGAAAAATTTATAGTTTTCTTTAGTTTTGAGTTTTTGTGTAAAAGGTTCGCCGTTTATTCAATAAATAAATAAATACTTTTTCTCATTGTGTAGAAATCAAGATTTTTTTAACTATATATTAAAAATCGATGTTTGAACACTACTATTTCATCGATTTACACCAAATTGCTGTAAAGGAATTCTGTTAAACCGGTTCTGATTTAGAAATAAATATAATCATATGTCTTCGAGATGCCACGACATCATTTGCACACCTTATTATATTACTGAGATTAAGGATTTGGGTGTTATTTTTGATTGTAAACTGATATTTAAGAATCACTAAGTATATTGGCAATTATACTTAGTAAAAAAAATGTTGGGCTTCACATTAAGAATTGGTAATAATTTTTCAGTTTGTACATTAAAGTTATTATTTTGGTCTCCTGTTAGATCAATTCTAGAATTTTGTTCTACTGTATGGAATCCGTACATTATTATATATTAACAATATTGAGAAGGTACAAAATAAATTTATAAAAGGATGTGCATTTAAAATGGGAATAACTCGTTATAACTGTGGCGTAGAATCATTTCGAAATAATTTAAATCATACAACATTGCACCATAGACGAATTTATTTCGATCTAAGATATTATTGAGACGAATTAATAGTTCTTTAATTGTGTCTAGATTTCTTAGTTCCTCTCTCAACTCTGAGACCTAGATAAAATTGTATTTAAATTACAATAAAATTAAACAAGAAAAATATCTCGGCGTGAGCGGGGTAAATGCTCGGGAAGTAGTTGTTTCGATGGATATTTGTAAAACTTACAGTGTACGTAATTTTTTGCAGAATTTTACTGATCATTGCTAGATATTTTCCTTGTTTAACTTTATTGTAATTTAAAATTCAATTTTCTTCAGGCAACTACAGTTTTAATTCTCCAATAAATAGATTGATGCGATTTGGAAACATATTACTTAATTTTGATTCTCTGTCTCTGTTTCAAAAATCTCTTAGGTTTTTCAAATCAAGAGTTAAACACATTGATTTTGATTAATCTTTTCACGAGTTGTTTTTGTTTTCTTCTACATGGACTTTTAATTAAATTATTTCCATGTTTAATAAGTATGCTCCTTATAAAATAACGAAAACAAATAAATTATATAACCCATTGATAACCGAAAATATACAATTTGTGATAAATATGGGCAATAAAGGTAAGAATAAATATATAAAGTCCCGTATTACTTCCGATTGCGAATACAATAAAAGTCTAACAAATTATATAAACAAGCTAATAAACAAAGAGAAGAAAGCCTATTTCTTACATATATCCAAAACACATAACAAAAATAAATTATGGAATCATTTACGTTATTTAGGAATTAAAAAAAATTATTCAGCTTTTTTTTTAATCAGGCCGATATTTTTCTACTTAATTTGTAAAAAATGTAAAAAGAGTCTGGCTGCAGAATTAATAACGTGAATATGTACGTTATTAATTCTACAGCCCGACTCTTTTTTATCAATGATTATTTTCACTTTAGTTTATAGCTATCTCTTTCTGCTAAATCGCAATCTTAAAATTAAATTACAATGTATAACAAAGTAGAAGTCTCAACAATTAAGAACTTTTATTTCTTTCCCGGCAAACGAATACAATTTGTTCAAAATTCGTGTCCTCGAATGTTTCAGTGTTATCATCAGGTGACCAGGTTGATGATTTTAGAAGTTGCAGTTTAAGTTAATCCGTTTTTTTTTTTTGGGGGGGGGGAGGTTGGGGAGAAAGGTTAACAAGCAAATTATTATTATTTTTTAAATTCTTGTATAAACCTTTCCTGTTTATATCAATCGTCTGTGAACCGAGTAGGAACCCCTATGATCGATAGCCCTTACTGACAACTGTTTGCAAGGTTTTAATATTACACCAATATATGTTTATAATAGTTTGTACAAGTTTAGTAATAAAGAAGATATTGTTCTATCGCATATGATACAATGTGAAAGTATGAATTGTGCGTGAAAAATTACATAAAACAAATTAGCCATTTTGTATACCTCACACAAAAACGCAACCGTAACGTAAACAAATTGTATAATTAAGCAATTATTTCCCACACTCTCCTCACAATCCCTAATCCTCAACGTAATTCGCACCTTAACATCGAACTCAATTCCACCACTCATTCCTCACGCGTGTACAACAAATTTCCAAACATTAATATTAATTAATGCAAATACCACACCAACGGAATTTCGCTTGATATACAGGATGGAATACGGAAAAAAAAACTCCTGAATCATCAATGGTAATGAAAACCGAGCCCTTCCCGCGCTGACGTATCGCCCCGTTTCGTTTTCATATTTGTCAGAAGGGGGGCGGATAAGTATCGTTGTTCCGCGGCAACGCCTCGAAATTTGTTATTTGGGCCCCATCGCTTAACGGCGGTCCGTTTTCGCCTTAATTAACGGCCCGAACACGTCAACGGCGAATTTCACTTTGGGAGTTTCAGCGCTGAAAGGGACGGAACGGATCCACGCGTTTGAGTTTCAGCAAACTCTCTCTTATACTTACTTGCTTGCTTGCTAACATTGCGTGTAGTTTGTTTGATGGTTAAGTATGTTTGTATTCTGTATTTTTTGTATATAAATTAAATCAAAATTGTAAATTTATAATAATCATGGGTAGTGAGGGTGGGCAAAAATGAAATTAAATATTTTAATTTTTGCTTTCCCCGGACCCCTGTGGAATGGAAAGTATTGTGATCGTAAAAAAATCGAATCGCCAATTTCAACAAATATGCACATTTTGACGCCCCCTGAGTCCATTCCATCGAGTTGCGTTTCTCCATATGGTCAACACCGAAGGTATAAGGCCGGAGAGGGACATGGCCTAGCAATAGGCCATGTTCGAATGCATGTGTGTGTGTTGCGAGTCGCCTTAAAATTAGGTGCGTATTCGGAACTCTTTTACGGCGACTCGTAACAAAAAAAAAATCTCAAAAGATTGGTTCGATAATTAAAAAAATCTTTCTTTCCTAAAGAGAGGAAACATGTGACTATATTTGGTGTGAACCAGACATCGGACCTACTTGAACTCTGCTTTTGCGGGATTCGCTAAATTTAAATTTTTGTTTTAAAATTAGATAATTTTTAATTCATAAACTATTTAAGATATTAAAGTAGTTTTTTTTATAATTTGAAGCGCAAATGTTTCAGTTTAAACAAAAAGAAAATTGCAAAAATATTTTTCAAGCGATTACAAAGATATGATTTTTTATTAATGTATCGATTTTCGATCGAATTTAACTTCTAAAATTTTCCCGTGTTTATGATTTAATTACTCAACAACTATTAACGTTATTATATTGAGATTTTGTATTTCTGGGTTCTGAAGTATGGAAAACATGATGGTGTACTTACTTTAGTTAATATTGAAAGTTGAAAAATATCCCTCTCGCGTATTCTTGTCCGCAAATGCGTCATTAGGAAACACCTTGCTCAAAAGCATAAAATATGTGTAAAAAATCGTGATTTGTGTGTACTAAAAAAAAGAGACAATATTCTTCTTTTTCTTTCTGGCGTAAATATCTCATCATATCCATTTAATTCCACCAACGCAATGTAATTACATTCGAGAATTTAAGTCGGCGGGATTAAACCGCCCTTCCGTGCGTCGCGACACAAAGGACCCCCGCGTTTAAAAGCGAAATATATCCACGATATTTGCCTAATTCCGACACTGTTGCCGTTCGAACTGGGCGGGGAAATGCCCTTTGTGCGGGGGGCCGGGCCTGTATTAATAAAAGACTTGTGTGCGATATCCCTTTCAGCCCTTCCGACTGAATCGTTTGATAGTTGTTCAATATTTCAGCGTTGTCGCCTTCGGCGTGTTTGCTAACTTTATTCAAGGCGGGATGTAATTCGGAGAGGTTTTAGATTGCATCCCTAAAACCTCTCCCCCACCTTTAATAATTATTTATTTTATTTTTATACTGTATTTTTACCAACTATAGGATTCAAGGGAGTGTATTAATGTCTGTAATGTTTGTGTGCTGTTGCGAGGGCTGTGTCGTTGTAAATTTAGGCAATCAATTTACAAAAAGGAGCCACTTAGGTCTACTGAACTCAAATATGTGCGCCATAAGTCTTTATTTTGTTCAGAAATATTTTTTATGAATTTTTAAAATCAGGCGAAAAAGATCAAATATGTACCTTTTCCAACAAAAATCATCAAAAATTCATTTTGTGCTACAAAGGGCTGAAACCTTCTAGAGAGATAGATTAAAGTCTACTGAACTCAAATATGTAATAATAATAATAATAATAATAATAATAATAATAATAATTTCGTGTAAAAAAAACAGTTATTTAAACAAAGAAACGTATGCGTAGGAGTAGAAGTATATTTCTCTAAACCATTATATATTACACCTGTTCTCGCGTCTCCCATTTCCCCATTTCCGTCAAACATTAAAACCCATTACAATAGTAAATCCGCGCGTAAATCCCCCCTTCTGCATAATAAGCAATTATGAAATATAAGAATTTTATTTGCACAATGGAGTACTTTCAGCGTGCCGGGGTCGCATTCTGCACAATGGGCAAAACGCCGTTTAATTACGAGCAGAATGGATACGGTTGAATTGTATTGTCCGGAAATTGGCGACGGGGGTGTACCTTTGAATGTGCTGCTCCCCCTCCCTTTCCCGCCAGCGCAGACACCTTTAATCCCACCACCAAGATTCCGCCCCCATTCACATGCAAATATCCCTTCCCCGCAGCGCGATCGTAATTTCAATTAATGAAAAGTGGCGAGGGCTCATTTTTTTTTTATTTATTTGTTATTATCGAACCCGTCGAATTTATGGGATGTGTGTTGCTTGTTTGTAGCTGGTGCTACGGTAACAAATTAGGATATAAGCGGATAATCCCCGACCGCAAACCGATTGGCGCCGCAACAACGGTGTTTAGTATTTAGTGTTAGGCGGGTGCATCCGATTTACAAGAGTGGACAAACAGACAAACAAGAGGGTGGTCGTTGAAAACCTTTATAAATTCCTCTAATACGGATTGATTTCCATTAAAACTCAACGTTTATAATAAAAACTTATATAACGAATATTTTTTTGAATTAAATCCTGATTTATACCATGAAACATTTATTTATTTAAATTTAGAGGTCAACCCATGCTGAAAAAATAAGAAAGTACTCGGAACTTTTCACTGAAATCAAGAAAATGTGGCAGATGGGATCCATTTCAATATTGCCAGTAGTCATTCATATCTTCTGCAGCTGGAATAATTCCCAAAAATCTCAAAAATCTCAGCAACAGCATAAAAAATGGATTCCAGGGAAAACATCTACTTAGAATTACAAAAATCTGTTATTCTGAACACCTGCAATATAACAAGAAGATTTCTAAATAGCGACTAAATGTAAATAAATACATACCTGTACATTGGATAAAATCCTGTCAGGTATTTAACGCACCGCAAAAAAGCGAGATAGAATTACATAATAATAATAATAATATTTTAAAGTAAATTTCTCTTGAATATGATAGTATATATATTTTTATTAGTAATGATCGCTAACGTTTATGTCATTATGCAGCTGATGACTGATTTAATTATATGTTTAATTAATTTCTGACTTAACCCGTGGTGAAACATTTTTGAATTAAATCATCCTGAATTGATTTAATTATGTTTCAAGAAAATCGATTTTGATATAAAAAAATATAAAAATAGCCCTCTCTTCTTGCCGTCGATTCATTTTTTTTTTTGTATCTCAAGGAATTTCATGAATGCTATATCTTAACACTGTCAATATAACCCCCGGCCCGGTCCGATCCGCAGCGTAGAGTGAAATGTGTGGATCAGCTTGATGGAGAAAAAGCATACCGTATTTTCCTTTCTTGTCCCGAAAAGAAAAAGGTCGCGCCTTTTTTTATCGGTTTATTTACATAATTTACATATGGCAAAGATGAGTGCGGAAAATATGAAATTCTATATATACAGGGCGGCGCAAGATTCCGATGAATTCTAATATCTCAATTATTTAGAAATTTATAAAAAAATATTACTGACATAATTTGTAGCTACTGTAAAACTTCACATTTTAAAATTAATGTCATATATACAGGGTGTCCAATAATAACATGACGTATCAAACATATGATTTTTTTAAATGGAATGCTATATTTTTTATGTCGATTTTCGATTCTACGCTTGAAATGAATCATTTTTGATATACGGTTTATTAGGTCAATTTTTAATATTTTAAAAGTTATAAACAATTTAATGTTGAAATTAATAGAAGTTTAGAGCCTTATTTTTCGAAATTGAAAAACAATGTAAACTTTCTGTTAACGCAATTTAATTGGAAAAATACTTAATATTATTAGGAATAATCGTTTGTTACCATAAATAAAATGTTGTGTACAGGGTGAAATAATAAGCAAAATGATTTTTTTTCTTTTTTCACTTAAATGGAACACCCTATATTTTTTACACTATTTCAATTGAAAATTGGTTGATCTTTAATTTTTGTATAATAAACTATGCCCCTATCTGTTACAGTTTTTTAACAATTTCAATTCAAAGTACAAAATTATAAGTTTCGCTTATAATCTATAATTTAAGTAGGCTATAATTAAAACAAATGCAATTCATAATCGTTTTCTGACATTTAATAACATACTTACTTCCAAACCAAAAAGATATTCAAATAACAATCGATATTTAAAGGCGCATGCAAAATATAAAGAAAATAGTTGCTCGACGATTATTTGGCGAGTTATAATAGTTGTTGGGACACATTTTTTTAAGAAAAAAATTGTAAAATGAAGATGTGTATAAACAGTGGTTTTAAAAGTGTTGTAGTATTTCACGAGGTTCCTGTAAGGTGTAGCAATAAAATATAAGTAATTAGTGAGTAAATTGCGATTTTTATATGTTGAAAGACAATACGATTTTTACGAGAGATAATCTCAGTTAATTGTTTTCGGCAAAAAAATATGTTAAATTTATAAAATACTACTAAATCTTTATTTTCTGAGAAAAAAATATAAATTGAATATAATCTAACATAATGTAGAAAATTAATATTTTCATAATATATTCTCAAATAAGCGCTATCGACCAGATGTCTTTCTGTTATTTATAAAATATTTTCATGGAGAAATTAAAATGATTTTAATATCGAAAAAAAGAATGGCACGATTGTGTCCCCAGAGTTAAGATCATTAAAACGACGGAGAAAATTTAATTTTGCTCAACACGATCCACACACCCTGTTAAGACCATCTGCTTTATCCGGGCACTACTAAATACAAAGTTAGTAAAAGCATCCCGAAATGTTAATCCTCATTAGAAGGCTTACTTTAATTAAATAAATTGAACTCGTTAACAGCAATGCACGCAAGGGGGGAACATTTTAATAATCCACATAAAATATATCCTCGCCCTTCCGCTCGGGAAAATCACGTGTGTTAACAATTGTACCGAAATTGAAAAATAATGTGGAGCATTTTTTTTTAATTGCTGGAATTAGGCTGAAATGTTAAGCGAATTTTAAGAACGTACTCCCGGCTCGATGTAGCAAACACCGCCGCCGCCCGGGAGCATCCCTCGAATTTGATTGCGAGCGTCGCGTCGCCAACACACCGGATGCATTCAACGAGCGGATATTAAAATTTATGTTGAATTTTTAATGCAAATATGTTTGCGTTGAAAAATCAATTGTTTTCCACGTTGAGATGGGATTATTTTCATTGTGTTTCTTTAAAATGTCATTTTCACATAAACTATTTATCTACTTTCACTATATTCTCATTAGTAACTTGGTAAAACATGATTGAAATATAATTTGAAAAGAAAAAAAAAGAATACTAGCGTTGAAAAAAAAGTTAAGTGTTTAAAAGTGTATTTATTTTGTAATATATTTTGAGTTGGTAATAGACGTGTTAAACAAAACATTGTTGTTATTTTTACCAAAGAACTAAAATCACGGGTGAATTCTTTGAACCAGAGGAAAGTACATTTTGCCCGAACACCAAAGTCTAAACCGCACCCTTAAAGTATTTTATAATGGAATTTAAATGATGTTTACTAAAATAAATAACTTTGTATAACACACTGTGTTTTATACAAACAAAGTTATTTATTTCTTTAAACCTGTAAAGTAAAAGCCTCAATCATCAAGAATTTTATAATCGAGTCTGACCAAGTAACAGCCTCTTCAATCGAATATAGCACTGTTGTATACATATAAGAAATTCTCTTTGTTTGAACGTACCTGGATCGGGGTATCTGAAGTTCCTCGCCAAATGGCAGAGCTGCAGGGGTAGATATCGTGTGTCCGCTCGCTGGGGCGATCTGACGGCCGGCGGGGCGCCGGACAGGAAACCCCTCTGCAGCTCCCACCCCACTTCGGAGATGATGCTCGCTTTACGAAAGTACGGGGTCACTTCCCTTAGGTATTTCACTGGAAATAAAATAAATAAAAATAAGACACATGTTCACAATTTGTTTTTCGATGGAATGTTAAAAAATAGTAATAGATCGTTCTTTTCTTTGAAATTGTTATTAATTCATGGCAGGGTAGAAAAACTTTACTCTGGTTAGATAAACTAACACCACGTACTGTAAATATTTATTTTATATTCTTTTGTATTATTTGGAAATTCTGAATAAAGATTAATTGTTTAAATTTGAGTTATGTGAAGTTAGTTAATCACAATTAAAACACTTTTTATTCCTTACTTCACTTTTATTTTTTATATACGTTAGATGTACATTTCGAGTGCCGAAATGTACATCTAACGTACAGTTAGACAGTTAAGTGACATTTCGGCACTCGAAATGTACATCTAACGTATATAAAAAATAAAAGTGAAGTAAGGAATAAAAAGTGTTTTAATTCTGAATAAAGATGTGTGCTTCCATTCCTGTTTCCACATCAATTTTTGTATAGACTTCTTATGGCCTTTGTTTATTAATTACGAATTAATAACCTTTAAGCGCAATTTAAATACAAATAAAAACAATTAGATAATATCCGCAGCCTAAAATAAAATTTTACATCGTGTTTTTAAATTTTTTTTTGCTTTTTTATATATATATAAATTTTGCGCCCACTACGGTAGGAACTATTACACATATTTTCTTTTCCATAATTCTGTTATGTTGCCATACCTCAATCAATTACAGAAAAATGAATTCGCAAACCACTGCTGTGATATTTCAACAAATGTAGAAATGAAAAAGAATTATACGTATAATATATTTTTTTTAATATTATTTTTTAAATTTTAATATTAATAAACCATTAAAAATTTGTAAAATCAATCAAATTGTATGAATATTAAAATTATTGGAGCGGGTCGGATTGTTTTGTTGAGTGCGGCGCAAAGTGGAAATTTGATTGCGTCGCCCCAAAGGCGCTCATTACAAATCAATTTGAGCAGTGATAGGCCTTTCACGCGTCCCCTTTGGCGTCCGCGCTCCTCAATCCACAACTATTATTTACCAATCATTTTTCCATTTGCACATGCAAATGAATAAACTTTGCACCGCAAATGTAGAAATCAAAAAGAAATATGCAAGAATGCATTAATTGCATTTATAAAAACAACTATTGAAAAAAAGCTCTAAATATATGTATAATATAAAATAATAGAAAAAGAGCATTTATTCACTTAATCTCATTTATTTAATATAATTAATGGTTTTAATATTTAGACATTGGTGGTTCATATTGTATGAAATAAATATGAATAAATTATTAAAAATCAACCAATAAAACACAGATTAGATTGAATTACTTTAAATTCTCGACTAGTTTCGGGTTATTATTATTTCAAGAGAATTTAAAATTTTAAATTCTCTTAAAAATGGGCTAATAACCCGAAACTAGTCGAAAATTTAAAGTTATTCAATCTAATCTGTGTTTTATTGGTTGATTTTTAATAATTTATTCATATTTATTTCATACATTTATAATTGATTAATTATTTTCTCTTTAGCTTCAGTTATTTTTTTAATTACGTTGCGTATGTACTTTAAAAATAACAAACATCCATTGAAACAACTACAAGGAAATGAATATAATATAAATAATATTCATCACTTCATTTCACAACATTCAGGACATTTAAGTGACGTACTTATCATACAGGAACTTTTTATATAGACCGTTAACGATGTTAAAAAGGACGAAAATACAAAATCCAGGCGGAAAGACCATTGGTCGATGGCCGATTATTCCTTTTTTAAACGTTGAAAAAATTACTTACATTGTCAGATAAATGGGTTTTGAGTTCACGTGAAGTGTTAGAATCAATAATAACACACGAGTTTTTTTCCTTACTTCACTTTTTATAAAATAATAATTTAATAAAAAGTGAAATAAGGAAAAAAACTCATGTGTTATTATTGTTACATTGTCAGTTTTTGACAAACATCTATCAAAACAACTATTTAAGGAGTGTATCATTTCCATTTTTTTTTAAATTTATTTAATTAACAAATTAAATAAAAATACAAAGGTTTTTTTAGTTTAACAATTGGTAATTAAATATTAATCATTTTCCTGCTGATTCTACTGTATCGTCAAAACGATTGAAGCAGAATTTGTTAATTTGTAAATACGCAATTTCATCAAGTGATAGTTTCAACCATTCAAATATCTTATTTTAATACACTAACACACATTCAATAAAATAAAATCCTTACTGCATACAAAAAAAAATAACGACAACTTTGTAATTTCAAATATATTTATTTCACGATGTGAAATCAAAGATAAAGTAAAAGGGTTGCGGGATTTACCGCCCGGATCCCCTTCTGATGGAACTTATCGAATTATCTTTTTGACATTAAGGGCTCAGAGAGATAGAAGGAGGAGGGAGCGGGGGACCGGGCGATCCTTGGATGTGACCAGTGTACCATATAAAATGAATAATGGGAAATTTATGTATTCGGCGAAGTCGAACAACGGTCGACTCCCGAATATTTTTTTTTTATTGTATTCCAATTTCGCACGTCCGAAGTGGTAAAGCCCGGAGATTTATGTTTAAATAAAGCAAAAATCCACTCGTATTCAAATTTAGAAAACCAGAAAAAAAAACAGATTGCAAAGGAAGTATGGTTTTATTTTTGTTTTGTTATTTATATATTATTTAATTTAAATTGATTTAGTTTAATTGGATTTAATGTAATTGATTTAATTTTGCTGATTGTATTTGAATTAATTTAAATGATTTATTTTAAAATCTTTAAATTATGTAAAGCATAGCTGTACTGACGAGGGATAGATCCCGAAACACGTGTCTGCAGATGGCCTTATATTAAGTAACGTTCCTTTTGTTGTTTTTACATTAAATTTTTCTCGGATCAAAATTTGTTGCATTATGCAATATTTTATTGATATGTAGCAGCAGATGTACATTATGTAATTCAATATCCGGCGTGGGTATTTGCCCGGGAAGTAGTTGTTTTAATGTGCATTTGTTTAACGTACTTACGTAGAGTAAGTCAAAAGTCACAGAGCTAAATATGGAAATAATTTATTAATTATTTTCAAATCATTTTTATTTAATATATTATTTTATATATCGAGAACTTTCCTCCTCTAGAGTGCTTTGATTTGTTGGCACTAATTAATAACAAAGTAAAACATTACATGTGTCATTATTTACCAATTCAATTTGTTAGAATAACATAACCTATAGCGTGTGGTTAGTTTTATCGCCAAGATCATTGTTAATTAACTGACCATTTTTATTCAAATGTGTATATGTATATACAATAATATATAAAATTAGAATTATATTTTGTAAATGAATCGGCTATCGACCGGAGGTCTTTCAGCCGATCATTGTTATTATTAACAAAAATGCAGTATTGTCTTGATATATTTAATACATCAAAATCGAATTTTATTACTACATTAAAATCTTGCTTATAGAAATTATATTTAGCTACACGTTAATAATTTGTTAGTTTTAAGTATGGTTTATTTGCATTATGTTATTTTTTGTTTATTTCCTTTGTAATTAGGCTTCGGTCGTGTGTTGGAAATAAAGTAATATTATTATTATTAAAATTAACATATTGTATAATCCAACAATTTTATTTTCTTCGAGAATATTAAATGCAAAGAACAAAAACAGAAAATTACGTAATATACAGACACGTGTTTCGGCATTCATCCCTTGTCAGAACAGCCGTGCCGTATATAATTACAGGGTTCACAATAAAACACTTATTACTATGTTTGTATAACATTTGTTTATTTGATGAAGTTTCGACAAATTTCAAACATGTAGTGATAATGACAAGCTAAATTTGTCGAAACTGCAGTCGCATAAAATAAACAAGTGTTTTACAAACAAAGTAATAAGTGTTTTATTAGTAAATTAACATTTATACCGAAGTAGAAGCCTCCACAATACAGAAATTACAAGGTTGTTAGATTATATTAAATTAATGAAACGTACCGTCTCGTCTGCGATCTCCGATGCAAATGATCGGCGACGGACGCGAATGCTACGCGCATTCTTAATTGTTCTCAAGAAAAATATTCTCGACTCAAATTTAAATAAAATAATAGACCCAATATCCCAAAGAATTACCCAATTAGCCCACAAATTTGCTTCAAAATCCCTCACCCAAGATATACTAAATATCCTCTGCCTCAAACGAAACCCCCAAACCACTATTCATCAATTCATCTCATCTTGTATTAACGACTAACCGACATACTAGACATATGGCTAGGACTACTGGCTGAAAGACCTAAGGTCGAAAGCCATTTATAAGTTTATATTAAATATATTGCATAATATATGTATATGTAAATACCACAATAAAGATGATTGTATATATATAAAATAATAATTATTCCTATTAATTAATACGAAATTCTTTTAATGCAATTCAAATAACATACCTTTGACAATTTTATATTATTATTATTTTTCGAAGAATGTATTAACAATTTTGTTGCTGCCACTACTCAAACGATTAAACAAAGGAAAGCACAATTTCACTCGAGGCGGTAATCGGCCCTTCAGTTTAAATGTTCGTTCGTTTGCATGCTGAGAGGAAGGGGGGGGGGGGGTGAGTGAATAACGCCCCGACTTATGAATGGGTGGTATGTTAATAAAATTTAATGAAATTAAACGCAGCGAAATGCGCACTTGCATTAAAGCTAATCCACAGTCACGGCTCGCTCATGCATGACTGAATTCGTTAAACACCCGCTCGCATACATCCGCGTTCTGTTCTAGAAAGAGATGGCGCACAATCGGAACACTGAATGTAAAGTGCTAACAATTTTATTCAGCATTGTTAATGGCGAAATATTATTAATGTGAATTTTGATTAATACGAAAAAAAAAAAACTACAGTGCAATAAAATAATTGTTTAACTGTTGTAGGCGTTCATTTTGTGGTTCATTTTAAATACACTTGTAAATAAAAATAAACAAAATGTTTTTATTTACAAATAATTGTTTACGGATCTAATTAGTCATTTGAATTATGTCGTTAGATTTTTAAACAAATAGAATTGTTTAGTTTTATTTGTTAAAATATTTTATTTTTATATTTGTATTTTTTCTAATACCTCTATTGTATACTTTATTGCATTTTGTAAATGTTTTTATGCCAATTTTATTAACAGTATACAAATCTTGGGGTATTTTGTATATACCTTTTTTTGGGATTATAAGACATTCTAAACTACAAGACAATAGTGCGGATTACGGGTATTTTCGGTAATTAAGCATCTGCACATTTCCGCAGAAATCGTGCGTAGCCGATTTCCATTGCTCAAAAAATCTACCTGAGATAATCAACCGACCCTTAGCTAGAGACGTGAAATGCACATGCACCTGTATCTTTCTCTCTCTTTTTGTACAATTTATAAATGTTATTATAGTTTTATGTTCAATTCTAACTCTTAAGCGCGAAGATTGTATCCAATTTGTAAAGTTTATTCTGTAATATATTTTATATTTAAAATCTGAGGCTGTTACCTGATGAAACTCCATATTAACACTTTGGAAAATAACACACTTTATTGGTTGACACTGCAATAATTGCAAAGTGTGATACATATTCATTTAGTTAATCAAAAAATGCACATAAAGACAAAAAAGAAAATATACAAACTAAACAAAGAATCGGAATGTTTACGGATACAAACTAAAAATTCCGTGGTCGCGGGTTATTTAATTGAGTGGATGCTCGGTGCCGAACAAAAATTAGCGTGATTAATCGACAATCAACAGGACGACATTCAAAGCCCTCCGCAACACTCCACCGTCAAACCACTCGACCATCACGCTACATCTCTGCGCGCCGTGCCCTTGTTAAGCCCTCAACAACAACAATACGTGACACGGGGACGCTTGTACAGTTATTTATTGAACATCAATATTTGAGCGAACATCCGAAGCCCTTTTCGAATACGGCCAAATTCAGATGCGACCTATGTGCGTTGTTTGCACATTAAATATTGGAATCCACATAAAAATCACACACACACACACGCATATATATATATATAAAGTAGTCGTTTTAATGTGCATTTGTTTAAAATACTTACGTAATGTAAGTCAAAAATGTCACAGAGCTAAGAGTGGAAATATTTTGTTAATTATTTTCAAATCATTTTTATTTAATATATTTAAAGAACTGTGATCAAGTGAATAAATACTCTTTTCTATTTATATACGTAAAAGGTATTGTTGCATCAATACTGATTTTTATTTAAACATTTTTCAATAATAAAAAATATGGAGAAAAAATAAATAAACGCCAAACCATGTAGTACTGCACGAATGTAAAGTTTGAAAGGATGATTGCGAAGTTAGAGAATGGAAGAATGGTCAGAGAAGCATGGGTGGTGTATTATTGGGAGTGGAAACGGCAGGGAGAAGGTGTCAAATGGAAGAAAGATGTAAATTATATGAAAGAGCGGGATGGCCTTCGAAAACATTTCAAATATTTGATGAGAAAATAGCGTTGGGGCAAAAGGTAGAGGTGGCAAATAAGCTGAAAGGCGTGGAGCTTCAAATAATACAGGGAAAAACGATAGGGGTGGAAAAAGTTCCACTCTACAAGTAACTACAAGTGCACATTGGCCAGCCCCTTTGTTTCCAAAAGTTAAAAGATGATGACATACGTTTAATGGCATGGCTGGGATGTAGGAATGAGGAAAGAGGACGTAAGGTATGGATGGAAGAGGATTACATTCCCGGAACCATTCCTGGAATTGATGGTTTTCGACTGGAAGGGCCTCTATGTGTTTCTTGGATACATAGAAATGGAACTACCTTTGTTTCTTTGGTGGAAGCTTCCCATACAGGGCTGTTTTAGTAGCATTGTATAAATAATCAGGTGTAATTCACAGTTCCTTAATATTATTTTTTAATTGGACTTCAAATGGCTCAATTAATTCCACAGCGAAATAGAAATCTCAATACTTAATAATACAAATTATTTTTTTAATAATTTTGTATTTGAGACTGTTAATAATAATAATATCATTCTATATGAGTGGCTACAGACAGCCCCTCCACTTCGATTAAACGGTCTATTGTGGCTCATACGTGACACCTTACACCTCTTTTTTTTTTTCTGATCCTGGTTTCTTCTCGAAACTGTTACTTGGTAAAACTTCAATAATTTAAATAATAAAAAAATAAGTTTTTTAGTTTCACAATTTCAATGTGCTACAATTGTCTCGATACAATTCTTGTTTGCGTGTTAATTATAAATCATAACATTAGAGGAAATGATTTTCTTCAATAATATAAGTAATTAATAAACTGTTTTTTTTTAGTTTCACAATTTTAATGTAGAACAAACACTGCGACAATTGTCTCGACACAATTCTTGTTTGCGTTTTAATTATAAATCATAACATTCGAGGAAATGATTTTTTTTTTACAATTTCCCTTCCCTTTTTAGACCTAAATTATTCAGGGGCGGAAATATCGACACAAAAAAAAACGACGGGTGTTTGCAAATTATACACTTCGTTAATAACAAAAGGAACAAAAAATGCTGGAGATTCTTATCAAAAAGAGTGTAATGTAATTTTTAACAAAACAGCGGCGATATCGATCGGAATGTCGGTAATTGCGCATTTTCGTGAAGGGGGAAAATAATGAATTCGAATTTCGTGTGTTTTCTGATGAAATATTTAAACTTTTGTAAATATAGTCAACGTTAAATGTCTCACAAGAAAACACGATTTTAATTAGTAATTTTAATTGTGATGGATGTGTTATATATCCAAAATTAGCATATAGGAAATAATAACTTTTTCATGCCGCTTAATAACTATTATTTAAATAATTAAGTGGCTTAAAAAGGTAGTATATATAATGGACGCTTTCGCCTTATTTATTATATACACAATAAAACACATTTTACTATGTTTTATACAATCATTTTTTTTGTATGTTGATGTGTTTCTGGAGATACGTTAAATCTTACGATTTTTAATTCCTGTAAATATCCTAAAATATTCAAACATTTGTCTAATATACTCATACAAAATTTCATTTGTTTTCAGCCACCCATTTGAAAATTATGATTTTTTTTTCTTTTTCGAAACGTCAATTATTCTAAATTGAGAACTGTGGAGTCTTCTTCTTCGTTATACATGTTGATTAAAATAAACAAAACACTTCAACTTTGTTTGTATAACACAAATTATTTTTTATTGTGACTTCAGTTTCGACAAATTAACTTTCATTATCAAATTATCAAATAGAGTAACTTTTATTACGATATAGTACAGGTAATTATAAAGCGGCATTGAAGAGAGGGGTGTACAAGATTCTTTAAATATTTCAAATATTATTAGGTTTAGACATGAGAACTTATAATGAAATCTGAAATAAATATCAAATATAGGGTGTTAAATTAGAAAAAAAAAATATAACGATGCCATAATTTTATGGGACACCATTCTATATTTAATATATATATATATATATATATATATATATTCAATGACCCTTTCTACTCATATGGGTGTAGGGTTCCTATATTTAAAACTAATTTTAAAATGTGGACATAATAGACTCCTGCGAAAACGGATTTAAAAAAATAAACCGAATAGCTTTACGGCTAAAGCACACGCTGGTACACCCTGTATATTTATTTAAATATAAATGCTTCCTATATTGTCCAATTATTAAAACTCATCGAACAAAACTTTAATCCACTCTTGAAAAAAATTTATCACATTGAACTCGATTTGAAATGAGATTATCGAGACGCCACGGAATTTCATTAGCAGTTCGAAGATCGCGGTCTGAATATATAAAATTTCAATTTTCCGATATGGAGTTATTGTGAGGAAACAATAGTTTTCTCGTTTGCGCGCGCGAGGGGAATCGCGGAGCGGCCCTCTCTTCCATCTTATTACCATCAGAATGTCTGAATTTGAATGCGGCCGCGCCGCGGAGTTAAGGGCACCTGTGCGCCCTTTTACGCCCCTTTGCTTTCGAATCAGAACGTGGAATTATTAGCGCACTGAAAATTGAAACGGTAATTCGATACCTCTCGTTATTACTTGGGATTTCTTTTTTCCTTTAAAAATATATTTAACTTTATTTTACTAGTAAATAAAATAGGTTTAACTTTGTTATTAACACAAAATAAAAAGTAATTAAATGATCTTAATAAACAATGTAGCAACTCGATGAAATTCTAGATACTTTATATTGGATAGATTCACAGAACTGGAGATTGCAATACTAAGTACGATTGCAATTTTAAATTATAATTTTCCTGCAGTATCAATTGAAGAATGGAATATTTGCGATCAATTATGTAAGATATTGAAGCCATTTGAAAAAATTACGTGGGCGAAAAAAAATATACATAAATATGCAATGCAAAATTCGATTACAGTTTTAAATTATGATCATACTATATTGTCAATTGAAGAATGAAACATTTGCGGTGAATTGTGTAAAGGTATTGAAGCCATTTGAAAAAGTTATGATTTAGTAATGGTCTAAAAAACTTCTGCAATAATTTAAAAAGAAATCCTGTAAAGGAATTTGTAAATATAATTTCAGTTCGTCTACATAAATTCACATGAATTGGACGCAATGAACAAAATGTCACTTGGATAAAGAAAACACTTAATAACTTTTTTATACCACTTAACTATTTATTCCTCTGTGATTAGTTTCGACTACATGGTAATCATTCACAAACTCATTATTACACTATATATGTAACGTAAGTCAAAAAGATGCAATAGCTAAAGAAAAAAATAATTAATTCGCTCGAGTAATTTTTGTTCAAATTAATTTTTATTTGATTAAATTACATATCTGAAATGGCCCATCGTTTATAGATCTTTCTGTTCTGCTAAAATATTTTTATTCAAAGAGCAAAAAATTGAAATAACAAGCCTGGGGGTGAGATAATTGATTATCCGTTTTTGCCAGTCGATGATTTATTATTAAAACCGAATACAAGCAATTGATGTTTTCCATAAGCGCCAATTTATCATTAGGCGTTTTAATTAATAAATTTGCAAATATTAGTCTCCGTAATTAATTATATTAATGATTTTATATTGCAAAATTTGTGATAACTAATTAATTAATTCAAATAATATAATAATGTATTTACAATTTCGTAATTAATTACCGGTTCTATGACTAATAATCATATTAAAGCAAATTCATAATATCGCCAGATAATATATACAGGGTGGGTCGCGTATAACGGCCATTAAAAGTTTTCAGGGTTTCTGACCGCCGAAAATTTTGAAAAATTCTATATTGCACGGTTGAATTAGCCACCTCGTGGAAAATATTAACACTCTATTTTTTTTGATTCCCCGTTCATCTGCCTAACCACTCATATGGATGTCAAATTTTAATGTCAAATTGACGTTTCGAAAAATGCCTATAACACGGGTGTGAAGTTAGCAATAAATTTCAGCAATAGATTTAAAATTTATATTGTAGGCAAAGTATTACAGATAAAATTCCGAATTTCATACTATTCAATAAAGGAAGGATCCCTTTAATAACAATGCATAATCTCACCCCAAATTTTCAACCCTTACATTTTTAAAGTGTCCCTAAAATTGATACACTATTTAAATTAATTTTAACAAGTGTTCCATAAATCCAACTCTAAGAAAGAACGGGACAGATTTTGTTCAAAATGAAGTCCTTTTGTTGTGGATCGCAATTTAAATGATAATAAACAAAAAAAAAAGTAAAACAGGCGAAAGCTGGAAATAATTCCCTTATCTCGCGACGCATCTTTTATAAGGATCAACGCTTTTTTTCCCTCTCTCTTTCTTCAGATGTGTATGACTCGCTCGGTGATAAATTCCGAACATAAGCCTAAGATAAATGCGCGTCGTCACAATATACACAAACATAAAAATCTGGCGAAATTGCTCCTTTTGCCGCGGAAGGGTGAAAATAACGGGGGCGCAAAAATAAAGGGAGACGCCGCCGCGGCGGAGGAGGGGGCGCGCGCGATCCGTAACCCACGTCACGATCGCTCGCGCGGAAGGGGCGCTTTTAAAACTGGCCCGAAACTCACGTGAAACACGGACCTTTATTAAATGCGTGACTCCGGGGCCCTGCTGCTCCTCCGTCTCTGTCTTTCTGTTTACCAATTCAAATTCAATTTTATTCATTTGATGTAGGTCGCCCTGAAGAACATGTGTGAGACGGATGTGTCTTACAAGGGTGTGAATGTCAATGGGATGTAACATTTACGAATTTCACTTCCGGAAAATAAAAAATAATGTATATGTTAAATTAACATGGCTGAAGGACCTTTAGTTTGTGATTTCTACAGTAATTATGAATTATACAATTGTTATGTAAATATATAAAAATATAAATAGAAAAGAGTATTCATTCACTTGGTCATATTAATTATATATGGTTATATTATTAATTTATATAAAAATTCTTTGAAAATAATTATTTTCACATTAGCTCTGTGACATTTTAAATACTTTAAACAGATACACATTAAAACAACTACTTCTCGGGTAAATACCCCGCCAGGATAATTTATTAATTATCAAATTATTTTTATTTAATTTATTTAAATCGTTTACAGTCACAAGGCTTGAGAGAGTCTGATTTGAAAAGGTGGAATTATTCTCCTCAATACAAACAAATTTTTTTTTAAAAATTTGAAAACAAATTAATTGTTTTCAAATTCTTTTTTTAATAAATTATTGCCAGTTAATATTTTGAGTAGTGTGAATATAAAAAAAAATAGAGTCAGGATAAATCCTTCAATTGATTATTATTAAAACCCCCTTCCCGTTCTCCTCCCCCTCCAACGCTTCGCTTTTTGATACACTCTCCATCCCCAATTGTCCGCAGATGATGTTGATGATGATAACGCTTTTAATTAATCCATTTACGGTTTACCCGAAACGGACGAGAAAAAGCGCTGAAAAAAAAAAACGTGGAACGCTTTCAGTGCCCTTTCCCTTTTTCCCCCGTATTATCCCCGGAGACACGACTCTTTCGGAATGAGCGAACGGAAGGCAAAAAGGGCCCCGATAGTGTTGCGCGCTCTGAAGGGCTGGAAAGTGGAAAAGGTGGCGGCGAGACATTAATGATACAGCACGTAGGGCTTTTTCCTCGCCCCCCCCGCTCTTTTTTCTTTCTCCCCCACTCACGGGTCGTAGTTTATGGGGCAGACGTTTAATTTCCTCGAGTTGTAAAGGAGATGCAGATTTCAAAAAATGGTTTTCATTCTGATGTTTATAACGACGTTCGGATTTTACAGGGATTGTGCGTGCTCATAATAGAAAAGAGTTGTTTCACTACGGTTTAAGTGAGAACTTAATTAATAATAGAAAAGAGTTTATTGTAGTGATGGGAAAATGGGAGCTAATGCAAATTCCAATCATCCAATCAGGTTAAGTTATATATATGTTGAATTGTTCTTCATATTTTTTTATACAAACTTTTCGACAAAGGCAATTTTTGTTTTGAAACACTTTTGCAGGTATAATGTTTCCAGTTTGAGTATAGTATTTTTTCCCGGTATTTCGTTTGATTTTTCGCAATTTTTGAATGTAGGTGTCACCATTCTTTTCTCTAAATCTTGCTCCAGAGGTATTGTCGTGAAAAGCCCCTCCTGCATCTTCATCTTTTAATGATGAATATTGTTCTAAAATTCTCCTTCTCTTGCGATTCTCGTTAAAATCAATATTTTCCAACTCGTCTTCACTCTCTGAATTAAATAGTCTTGTACTTTTATTCATACCCAAAGGTGTAATAATTTCTATAAATTTAACATTTTATATTAAAATTCAATTGTAAGGGTATATTAACTGAATATTTTCACTGCAATAATTAAACATAATTAATACTGGTTAATGATTAAATAAAATTATCTTCATCACCGCCTTCGTAAATTTGAAGATCCGCACTTTCGGACATTATTACTAATTAAGTGGACTTAGGTCACTTTCAAAATAATGTTTTTTTTTAATAAATAATTGTTTCTGAAAACGTATGTGCTAATAATTATCATATACTTTAAATATTCTTAATCGCATTATTAACGTCAAATAATAACCATTTCTACAGTCATCAGAAAAAAATTCAAAAATGGATTTAGGCCACTTTCAAAATAAACGGCTTAATTATCCGCTTCATGATACTATCGTGTTGGCGAAACAATTGCAGAAGTGTCTCTACAATAGATATTGTGAAACTTAAAAAAAACTGCTGTTTTGTTTTATTTACAAAGTGTGAAAACTCTAATAGAGCTGCTTAAACAGTCTGAGGATGATTATGAATTATCAAACGTGTATTAAATTAAAATCAATATAACAAAGCACAACAAAAAAATGCAAAAAGCGTTCCATTTTCCAATTTCATTATTAAAAACGTCTAGCAATTAATTCTCATTTATCTCAGACGGCGCTCGCTTTCGCCGTTGCGAAATTCATATTCGTTGTTATTTATTATTCACGAGCATTTAAAACCAATTTGCACCAGCTTTATTGGAAAAAGAATAAATAAATAAACTACGGAAAAAAAGGCATTTTCGATGCAATTTAAATTGCATTTAAATGAAGACAGTAATTGAGTTATACGCGTCCGGGTTTATGGCGTTATAGATTATTAATGAATCGAATCGAGTGGGTGAATGGGATTTCAGATATTGGTGATTTATTTAATTACGTTTCGGCAATTCCGTGTTTACTTTATACAGAATATTATTATTATAATTAATATAAGCCGTATTAAACAGTTTAATATTCATTTGGGGATTTAATTCGAAATTAAACTTTTATAAACGAAATTAAATGAATGAAATAAATATGAATAAATTTTAAATTCTCTTGAGAATGGGCTAATAACCCGAAACTAGTCGAGAATTTAAAGTAATTCAGTCTAATCTGTGTTTTATTGGTTGATTTTTAATAATTTATTCATATTTATTTCATACAATATGAACTACCAATGTATAAATATTAAAACCAGAAATTAAATGAAATAAAAATAATTTGAGAAAAATTAATTTATTCGACTAAATAATGAATGTATCATATTTTCAAATTCTTTTAATTTAATTAATTTTTAATAGCTGTGACCAAGTGACTAAATACTCTTTTCTATTATTACTATAGTTTAGGTTAGTTACTATTGAGAATAAAGTCGAGTTCTTTCTTCCTCTTTTCTATTGAAACAGGAAACATTCTGTTAAAAGCTTATATTTAAACGTATTATGTCTATGAAAAATTAAAACTCAATTTTAATCTGGTATATAAAGAAAACAAAATTACTTTTTTATATCAAGTGGTATAAAAAAGTAATGAAAACAAAAAAAAGTAAGAAAACAAAATTACTTTTTTATACCACACATTGACCACAATTGTTTTACATTTGTCTTTTTCATGGCGAACTATTTTTTGGTGTATGGTAAAATTAAAAACGACTGTAACTTATTTTATTTTAAAAATAACTATGACATATGTTATATCGGATTAAAGGGAATAGCCCTTTTAATAAAGTCATAGCCTTTTGTTTCCATTTAAAAAAAGTTTGTGTCATATCTCCCAAAATATGGGTGAATTTTTTTTTATTTTTTGTTATTAATCTGTATAAAATTTTCTACAACTTTGTCCTTTACAGTTTTTTTCTATCTATGATAATAATAGAGATATATTGATTTCAAAAAATTGACACATTTTACTTTTTTCAAAATATCTAGTTACCCTTGACTTTTTCAAATAATTTGAAAGTGTCATTTTATTCGTCTTATAAAACTACACTTCTTTCACCATTTAACCGTTTTTCTATCTCTTATAGTTTCCGAGATCCCCATAGAGGTCATTGAAAAAAAAACTCACCCTGTATACTATATTGAAAATGTATCACCAAGTTAACGCCGACAAAATTAAAGAATAAATTTTAATCATTGAAACATAAATCATCGATTTAATTGTTTTTTATTCCTAAGTGCCAATAAACAACAGAAAACTCGATTTTAATCCTCTTTTACCTTCGACACATGCACACACGAAAGGAATCGAGTAATTGTCATAACGCGATATAAATTCAAATTTGTAGCGGCGCCGCGGCAATAAATATCGATCAGGTCGGTGGGGGGTTGGTCGTAATGTCGATGATATTAGCGCCCCGCGCAAAAGTCCGATGACTTTATGACTCTAGATGCGAACGGTGATTTCTTGCACGTGCCAAGACTAATTCTAATGCGCGGGACAGGCCGTAAATTTCATCGGCGTGCATGCGAAACGGCCATCCTGGATCTAATGCAGTCGAGACACACATCCTGTTATTACTGCGGCGATAATCATTTTATAAAATAACTTAATTACCTGTTGCGCCCGCTTTAATTAATTATGAGACTTCCGACCGAATTGGGTGATTAATTTGTTATCGACAGCCCGGTGATTGATTAGTGTATTTTTTGTTACTCAATCAATTTTTGTGTTAATATTTACTTAAAATATATAATAATTAATTTCTCAATAATATTTATTTTTTAATTAAATAAAATAATAAGCCGAACGACCTCCGGCCGGTAGCGGTTTTTCTTAAGAATATATATTCGTTTAAAATTGTTTCATGAATTTCTTATTAAATTATATACAGAGAGGTTTTTTTATCAGTATACATTAGGGGAAGTGTATAACTTCAAAAAAACGCGAGCCAAACGCAATGTGTGTATGTTTAGTTACTTATTTGGCATATATGTGTTCAATTGCGTGTTATAGGCAACTAAACACACACACATCAATGCGCTTGACTCGCGTATTTTGCAGGTATACATAGGGAAAATGTATACTGTTAAAAAAAGCTCTCTGTATGTACGTATTCTTTGGGAATAAAGATGTTTGTAGATATAAAAAAAACGAATATGATTCACACATTTGCAGTTATTTAAATTACATTGAAATTAAACGAGGAAAATTTCTGCAATAAGCAATAAAATTCGATGAATGCCTTTTGATGAGGATAAATCCTATTTTGTAATTATTTTTTTCTAAATATATTTGCAATTCTTTCTGAAATTTCTCCAAAACAAGTTAAAGTTAAATATTTTTTATTGTTTTCTTTAATTTTTGGATAAATTTCAAAAAGTGCGTTCTATCTGAATTCTTTATTAATTAATTTTTGAATTGTGTGATGAGGAAAACCATTTTTTGCAGCAATATTTCTTATTAAATTTACTTCATTATTGAATGATTGTTTTGATAGTGGAATTTTGAAAGCTCTAGTGATCATAGAATAATATGTTGATAATTTTTGACAAAGGGGGTGAAATGAATCAAATGGGATGGTATTTTTGTTAGTGGTTGGTTTTCTACAAATCTCAAATTGTATCTGATTATTTGTGTGTATAATAGTTAAATCTAAGAAGTTGTTCTTTTCATTTAACTCAATTTCTAAAGTAAATTTTATGTGTTGGTTTAAAGAATTGATATATTCTAAAAATGAATTTAAGTTTTCATCTATCAAAGCATGCAATAATATCATATACCAAAATTTAATATGTTTTTTTTTCTAAGTGGATCTTTAAAAATTATTTCTTCTAATGTATTTATGTAGATATCAGATAGTAGTGGACTTAAAGGAGATCCCAATGCCAATCCGGAATTCTGCTTATAATAAATATTATTGAATTGAAATTGTTTTATTTTATATTTGAAACATAAAACAACCCAAGTGTTTTCTATCATTATTATAAACTTCCGGTTTGATCTCAGAATCAGGAGATCTCAACAACCGAAAATTACACATTTATTGCTATTCAATCAATTTTTAAAAAAAATTAATTTGTAGATTTTAATATTTACTTAAAAACACATGTTGCGATTACATTAAGCAAAGGTAATCCTGCGTGTGTATTACGAGTCGTTGTTGCAATTTAGCTGCTTAAGAGAAGACGAAGCTGTGCGACTGTTTAGCGAAAACTTTGTAACTTTACGTGGTTTCCGTATTTATTATGCAAATACGTGAATTACTTTATGAGTTATTTATGTTTTCCGTAATGTTACAAAAAAAACACAAGTAATTGTTAGAATAATTTGAATAAAATCCCGGCGCATTCACCATTTATGAATGTACTTATGGGAAATTACAAAATTTCATTCACAAAAATTCTCTCATTATCAAGGAGTGTACAGAAAAATATTTTTACATGAATATATTTTCTATTGTTCAGGCAATAAGGGATTTAAGAATTGAAGAGTTCCAGATGTCATCTAACTCATTTAATAGGTGTTTCCCCGGTTTGTTGCCCTACTGATTTCCAAGCCTTCTCTTAAATTCAATTCTTGTCTTATATTACCCGTGTGAAATTTTAGTGTAGTGTTTACTGCAGTAAATATGTATAACTTAAAAACAATCCAGTGTTTTACTAGTAAAATTAGTTAAAATCGAGTTTCATCAAGTAACAGCCTCGACCATATAATTTTTACAAAATAAAATTCGCGAATTCAAAGTTTATTCCATAATTTCCCCCCTCGAAAAAGTAAAAAAAAAATGATAGTTTCGTGAGTTCACACAGTTTTGTTCTGATGTGATCATATCCACTTGCATACTAACTCCTTACACTCCATAACTGCGGGAAAGTTGTGTGGATTTCGTTCCGAATTCGGAATTTCGAATAAGTTGGCCGGCTCTCGGCTGGCGGCGGAATTCCCTTGTCGTGAATATAATTCTCGTAAATTTTCAAGAACCGTAATTTGGCCCCATTCGCAATCTCGCCCCGCTCGCCGCCATAAATATTATGCATAAGCGAAAATGCGAAATATCAACGTTTTTAAATTGCAAATTTCAATATTTCACGGGGATTTCACATACATACGTATAGCAAACGCTCAAGGGGATGTGCGGTTGCTTGTTTATGTGATTTTATTTGAATTTACCCCGTTGCTGATTTTGCACTCAACAGGCGGTTTGATCGATGGGGTTAGACAATTTTAAACAAGCATAGTTAATTGTAAATATGTAGTTTCACCAAGCAGCAGAATATATATATTACAATGAAATTAAACAAGGAAAATTTCTGGCAATGATCAATAAAATTCGATCAATCCCTTTTTCCAGCTGCAAAAAATTACATACACTGTAAGTTTTACAAACATCTTATGAAACAACTACTTGAATTTTATTGATCATTGCCAGAAATATTCCTTGTTTAATTTCAGAATTAAAATAATATTTTGTATAATATTAGGTTGGTTTTGTATTTTCCTTTTTTTTGTGGGGCTTTTATTGTTAATAAAACCAAATTCTAACGACCATAAGTTTTATATAAAGGTAACACTATAATAAAAAAAGCGAAGATTTCGAGCATCAACACACACAAACACATATTTTTTTTTCTCTCTCCAATGATGAAATATTGAAGAGATTTTCAGGAATAACGACCGTCTCACCTCCGATATATTACCCCCAAGTGTAGTATCCCGTATTGACCATCCAAATGGACACGGGGGCCGTGAGCGTGAAAGAGACGGGCGTCGGCGCCATATATCACAGATCGCGGAGGTTCGCGTCGGATTCCTTTTTTTCCCTCTCTCTCTCCCTCTCCGCTCCATATTTTACATAAAGGATGCTCCGCTTTATTGAATATATCACATCTCAGTTACATCCCGAACAATTTCCATGAGAAATATACTGCTGCTTGACAGATCTATTTTATATATCAGTAATTCTGTCTCGAGCAAGACATCTGCGCTCAACGACCCAACCAACCACCCCGCTCTCTCGGCGTCGCGAAACTCGGCCCGGTTTAAATGCGTCGAGTGTTTTCTCCGGGGTGGAAAGCGACACGGCCTCGTTAAGCACAGGGTTTTACGTTAAATAAAACACACACCTAATTCAAATAACCTGCTTGTATTATATGATTGTGTTGTGGAAGTTTAGATGACTGTTTGGTAACGTCATGCGGGGGTTGAATTGTCCGTGTATGCTGTTTATAAAAATTATTAATTAATTCTTTATTTACGGAAAATCACCTTTTTACAATTAATGACAATCTGTAATTACAAAATACAACAATATAATAAAATTTATAAAGTATTATAAAATCAATAAAAAATGTTTTTTTAATCAATAGTTTATGGCATTTTATTATTGTTCAATATTATAAAAAAAATTTAAAAAATTTAAAAATATTTATATTAAGTAAATAATTGCAATTAGACCAGAAAAACCTCCGGTCGATATCCTAGGGCAGACAAATCTTTATTTTAGTGTATATACTCAATGTTTGTAAAAATTTGAAATTGTCTGAATAAAGATATTTGTATATAATTGCAATTATTATCTAACATTAAATTTATGTAATTTTCAAAGTACCAGAAGTTATTGTTGAGCGTTGTCAAAAATCGATATTATTGGACACGAATGTTTAACAATTCTTTGTTATAATATTGAACAATAATAAAATGCTATAAAATATTGATTAAAAAACACTTTTTATTGATTCAGTGAAACAATACCACGTGTTTTTTTTTTAATGTATAGGTTATACGAGGCTAGTGAGACGTAAGTTAGCCTCATGTGAACTGCGACCTGTAAGATCTATTGTTCTGCTTTTAATGTATAGTTTGTAATCCAAAATGTGTCACCACTTACATATTTTCATTACTTTACACATTTGGGTTTATATATACATACATATTAATTTTGTCCGTTATTTATCTACATATTATTATTTATTTTTATTTTATTTATTGCCCAACAGATATATTGTATCCAATAAAATGGATAATTTACAAAATAGAAGAACATTAGAAACATAAAACAATAAAAAATAATTACTTGTAGCTTAACACATACACGATATATTATTTTTTAACATTAATAATAATAATTATTAAGTGGTTAGGCCACTCGAGACTAGGGTATTGTACGCACCTTGAACTTTTTTTCCAATTTTTTTTTCAAAGGAAATTTTCAATTTTGACCTCACAAAATAAAGAAATTGGAGATTCCTATCGGAGTGCAGGGCAAAACGGGCGAAAAAATCCTGGAAACAGCAATGGACCCAGAATAAGAAATTAAATATTTTCTGGATCTCTGATGTACACTTTACGAAAATACCGGACGGATTTTGAAAATTTGTATTCTAAACAATATGACATCTGAAACAAAAAGTTCATTTTTCGGGCTTAAATTTTCGTATAAAAACGATCACAAAAATGAATGAAGCACTTCGAAAAAAAAAAAAAATGATGCTCGTATTTTTGATATAGATTAAGAAATATTAGAAACCACGAAAGGAAGTAACGGTCGTACTTGACACACAAAACTTCGAAACGGGGAAATAAGCTGTATTTTTTATTAATAAATCAATTGGATAAAAAATACAGCCTATCATTAGTGGTCTATTTCCCCGTTACGAAGATTAAGAAATGAACAGATTCAGGCTGATCAATTAATTGGTATTTGAGTTTTCTTTTCGTCCGATTTTAAAACATGGTTTCGAAAAAATCGCGATTAAAGTTTGACTCAGAGTTTTTCATAGAAACGTTTTGAAATCAACATTTCTGACTTTTATACCGTAATTAAAGATATCCTTAAATATATAGATAAAAATGTGTTATGTGATAATTTAATTAAAGATTGAGTAAAATGCCTCATACTTTTTTACAATTATTTTATTTACATATTCTTTAAATCCAATACAGCTAAATGATGATTCAGATGCGCATGGATGTTCCACTGGAGGGCGAGGTCCTGGAAGTCCTTCCGTAGGCAATTTCTGTATTCACTGCTGATACAACGCGAAAACTTTCAGTTGCACAATGTTAATTTAAATTACAACACCCTTTTATTTTGCTTTATTCCCATATTAAAAATTCATCCCGACGTGCACTCGCCGGCAATATTAAACCGGGCCGACGTGAACTAGCAATAAAGGACATAATTAGGCCTTGTAAAAATGGCACTTATTTTCCCGGACATTTTGCGGGGAAACGTAAAACCCAAGTTTTGCCAGCGTACATATGTTGTTCGCTGTATACGTTTTTATATATATATAGATCTCTATAACTTTAACTTCACACACGTTATCGCGATCATAAAAAGTTTTTACGTCGCCTCGTTTTATTTTTTTTTTTTTGCGGGTTCTCTCTCTCCTTCCCGTTTTCGCCCGCATCCTGTTCCACTTTTACCGGGCTATCCTGGCGTAGACATGTGATATGCGGTATAAATATACCTTTTTTATATTGATTGTAAATCCGAAAAAGAAAAAAAAAAATATAGAGGGAATTTAAAGGGGGTTAATGTTATATAACTAATATAATGATTATTTTGAAGTACGTTAAAAAGTTTCAGTAGAAAAATTATTAATAAATTATTCAATTCTGTATTTTTTTTTTCTTAAATTTATTCATTTATTTACGGACCTCCCATCCCAATTTACTATAATGAAGTTTATATACAAGGTGCGTTCAAAAAGTAAGGTGACTTTTCAAATTTCGCGGAGACAATATAATGAATATATAAATATTTTTTTCATAAAAATATATACTCTTAGGCAGAAAGACCGATGGTCGATAGCCGTTTTCTAAAGACAACGTATAACATATTATAAAAATTATATTGTTAATTTATTGTATATAAAATTGTCTGCAGAAATAAAGATGTTATATATATATATATATATATATACTCACCTTACTTTTTGAACGCACCTTGTATAAGATGTTGCAAAATTCCAATTTATTAATATTTTTTTATTACACATTCATTTTTTCTTTATCATATACTAAAAATACAAAATTTCATCACACTCTCTCGCGAACACACACTCTACATATTTATAGCGAACTGCACAGTTTCGGGCCATTTAACACGGAAAAGGCGTCTTTGATCTTTTCTTGCATTGTGGAACGCCCGGATCATTAATAACAATTAGCCAACACACCTTGGGCATAGTTTTTAGCCGGGTTATCGTTTGCGCGAGTGAATTCAGTTAATATCTTGAGCGGGCGTGACAAATAACCCCCCCGGAACCCGATTCAGCCGGCACAGTGACGTGCGGCCCATTAGTCCGAATGAAACGTTTATATCGTTTAGGGCCTTAATGACTGTTTGCGCACGTTTTGAAAGGGGGCTGTAAATTCCCTTCGACCCTATCAACCATACAAATTTCGATTCAATTAAATACACACGAACTATTCATTTATTCAATTAACAATGTTTTTAGATAATGTTATGATAAAAATTGTTTATATTTATTCGCGATAATTATTAATTATCATAAAAAAAATCAAGTAGCCATGTAACAATTACCGTTAAAATTATTACATGGCTACTTGATTTTTTTTACTTGGAACTCTTGATTGTTGCAGGTTTCAAATATTAAATTTTAAAGCAATTATTTCGAATATTTTTAAAAATACAGTATCATATTTAGTCTTGGAATAAAATCGTTGACGTCATATCAGAAAAACAAAAGACGATCCATTCATCTAGCGTATGAATAACTAAAAAATAGATGGCGCTCGCGTTATCTCTCAATTATTACGATACAAAGCTTCTTAATAAATCCGGAACATCCAATGAGCTGTGCCTTTTAATTAATTCCATAAAACCAAGGGCCTCGGATAAATACATTGCGATTTTATATACTCGGCTGTATTAATAGCTTCACATTTCCTCTTTTTTTCTTTCTTTTTTAGTACTCTAAATGAAATTATCCGAGCAACGAGTGGGAATAAATCATGTAATTAATTTGCGTTTATTTCGTAATTAATGCCGGACACGTCGGCGGCAATTAAGCGCCGAGGCGCGCACTTTTAATACCAAAGCGAAATTATTAAGTTCTCGTCTCGGAGGCGGCGGCCCCCGCAGAAAACGACGTTATTCCCCGGAAATTGGCCGATGGGGAGGGATGCGGAATGTTTTCAGCGCGCGCGCGCAACCTTTATCCGCGTTATAAAAAAAGTATTCGATTTGCGAGTGAGAATACTTGCGGAAATGTTTAAGTCGTTAAACCGGGGTATTGTTTATTGATGTTTATATTATGAAAATTATTATATAAATTCTTTGCGCCGTACACTTAGTCCAAAATAGGGAGGTAGTTGTTTTAATGTGCATTTGTTTATAGTACTTACGTAACGTAAGTCGAAAGTCACAGAGCTAAATGTGGAAATAATTTATTAATTAAATTACATAAAAATCATTTGACAATAATTAATAAATAATTCTCGCATTTAGCTCTGTGACTTTTGACTTGCGTTACGTAAGTCCGTTAAACAAATGCATTTTAATGATATGCAACAGCAGGTGTACATTACGTAATTCAATGTCCGGCGGGGTATTTGCCCGGGTAGTAGTTGTTTTATGTGCATTTGTTTAACGTACTTACGTAACGTAAGTGAAAAGTCTTAAAGCTAAATGTGAGAATAATTTATTAATTATTTTAAAATTATTTTTAAGCACTCTAAAAAATCTAAACAGTGACGAAAATAAAATAAAATTTGAGTTATTATTTATTGACCCTATACGTGTGCGGTGTATTAAAAATGTTTTTGAAAGTGCATTTATTTGAAATGCTATCGGTTTGAAAATAATTTTGTGAAAGCAATATTTAAAACATCGAAATCTCTATTGTTTTGACAGTTACGAAAAATATATTCAAAAAAAGTCGTGGACAAGATTTATTTAAAACGATTTTTCCTAACTGTCAAAATAAACGAGTTATTTTAAAAAAAAAGAATAAATTTCTCACTCGTTTAGACAGCTGCGAAGAAACGTTACAAGCAAAATGTGTCGATAATTTAATTCTCAGCGTCTTTTGTTTGAAAAATGTATCCAAACTATCAAAACAAGCGAGTTATCATTGATTTTCCCGTAAATTTCGAGGTAATATGTTATTTTGACAGCTAGAGCAATTTATCTCAAAACCGGTTTCTTAAAATGTATGAATAATATTTTTTAAATAGTAACTCTTCAAATAATTAAAACACGTTTTTACTTTATGTAGTGAAATAAACAAATTTAACTTTTATATAAAATGAAATTAACATAATTTTTGCTGCAAATACATCACAGTATAAAACGAATCGGCAATTGTTGAGGAACGCAAGTAGAAACGGAGTAAAGAAAGGAAGGATCAGATGTTCATCCGCTGTACGAGCTTTTGCACTTTTGCGATAATAAGATGCCCTTATCACCAGAGGGGCATCGACATCATCCTCCCCTCTCCCCCCCTTCACACGAGAGATATCCTTGTATCTCCCCCTCTGGCTGCACGTACAAACCCTATCAGCGTCGATCCCGAAACGACGACAATCACCATTTCACGTAATTAAACCAATGAAACGCGAATAACAAACGCACTTTATCTCTCAACCCAACTCCCCGCCGGCGCGGTGTGTTTATTCAAAAAAGGTACGACGGGTTTTTCATAAAAGTTGAATGAATATGCAAAAACCGGGGGAGGGAATTTCATGTAAATTGAATACACACACACACACACACACACACACAAACACAGACACACGGAAATACAGGGGCATTCACATCGAGATTTCGCCACTAGTACGCGGGTTGTGCTTTTCCTTTGTTTAGGGCGTTTGAGTTATTGTGTAATTACGTTACTAAAGTATATTTAATGTAAATTACGATCGCCGCGACGGTATGAATAAATAGTTTGCTGGAAATGGAAATTTTATTGCCTTGTATGAATTGTGTAAAAGTGGTGGAGCGACGAAGAGACACTCGTGTAATTACGCTTGATTTATGCGGCGATATCTCACCAGGAAGGTGTCTACATATGCATGCCTTCTATTTCCACTTCCATTCGGTACACATGCATCCATTCATTAATTCCAAACAAATATTTGCCTTTCTTTGTGTTCGTTTCCTTTTGATCAAATACTCGCTCGTTTCGCTGTGCGGAATCCTGTCATTTGTTGGGATTGAATGTTTTAGAGGCGATAACGAGAAACTCGCTCGAAGATGGATTTTAATAATTAAAAATAATAATAATAATAATAATAAATGATATTGATGTGTCCATCGTGGTACATTTCTCAGGGAATTCGAATACGTTTTTGAATAAACATTCCATAGCATATAAACAAATATTAAAGAAGATTGTTTTTTTTTCATTTAAAGCCAAGTATTTAGAAGATATAAATAACGTCGAAATTTAAACGGCAAAATTAACGAAATCTCGTTTATTTTAAAAACTGAGAAAAATCGTTTCAAACATAACTGGTTTACATATTCATATTGAATGTTTTACCTTTGAAAAGTATTTTTTTTTTTTTCGTAACTTATAAAATGAGCGACTTGCAAAAAGTGAGGTTATGTAATATTAACTCTTTTATTTTGACAGTTACGAAAAATATTTCAAATAAAAATTGTTCAGAATTGAATTCCGCGCGATTATCTTTTGAGATAAATTGCTCTAGCTGTCAAAATAAGCGAGTTGTGAAAACATAACCTCGAAATTTACGGGAAAATCAACGATAACTCGCTAATGTTGATTGTTAAGAAACACTTTTTCAAACAAAAAACGCTAAGAATGAAATTCTCGAGAGCTTTTACTTTTACCTTTTCATTCTGAACGTTTTTTTATCTTTTCGTGACTGTCGAAATAAGCGATTTATGTAAAATTACCTTTTTTTTATTTTAACAGTTTTGAAAAATTATTTCAAACAAAAGTCGCTCAGAATTAAATTTCACGCTATTTTGTTCTAGCTGTCAAAATATGGGAGTTGTGAAAACATAACCTCGAAATTTACGGGGAAATCAACAATAACTCGCTTTTTTGGATAATTAGGAAAAACTTTTTTCAAACAAATACACTTTTTTTTTCAAACAAATACGCTGAAAATGAAATCATCATTTCTCCCATTCATTAGCTATGTTTTGGTGTATTTTTAAGCCATTAAGAAATTTTTGGATTTTTGCCGAAATTTCACATTTTTCCATACATACCCCTTACAATTTTTTTAAATTTCGATGAAAATTTTTTTCTCTCAAAAAAATCTGAAAAAAAATACAGAGCACCTTTTTGATGCTAGAAAGAGCGTGGATTATTTATTTTCCCCTCAAATAATCATTTTCGTCCATTTTCGGGCATTTGAATCGCTTCATGAAATTAACATGGGGCCTTATGGGAACGGTTTAAAGTTGGCTCGATAATTGGCCGTTTCAGACGCATCTGCGGTTAAACTAAGATTAGTAGCTTCACTGAAAAGATAAAAGAACGAAGTTTTCAGGGTTCAATTCCCAGAGAACGAAGCTATATTTTCACTCATCCCCATCTTTTTTAGGCTTTCATGAACGCCATAAAAAAATCGCAAAGTTCAGTAAAATTTCAGTCCAATTTGTAAAATTCAACTTTGCGAGGATATTGATTGAAAACTAAATTATTGCTGGGGCTAAAATTTTCACAGATTATTTTCCCATTTATTAGCTATGTTTTGGTGTATTTTTACGCCATTCGGAAATTTTTGGATTTTTGCCGAAATTTCACATTTTTCCATACATACCCCTTACGATTTTTTCAAAATTCGATGAAAATTCTTTCTCTCAAAAAAATCTGAAAAAAATTAAAATCCACCTTTTTGATGTTAGAAAGAGCGTGGATTATTTATTTTCTCCTTAAATAATCATTATCGTCCATTTTCGGGCACTTGAATTGCCTCATGAAATTTACATGGGGCCTTATGGGAACGGTTTAAAGTTGGCTCGATATTTGGCCGTTTCAGACGCAACTGCGGTTAAACTAAGATTAGTAGCTTCACTGAAAAGATAAAAGAACGAGGTTTTCAGGGTTTGATACTCGGAGAATGTAGCTATATTTTCACTTATGCTCATCTACTTTAAGCTTTTGTGAGCTCCATAAAAAAACTCAAAGTTTAGTAAAATTTCAGCCCAATTTGAAAGATTCAACTTTGAGAGCATATTGATTGAAAACTAAATTATTGCTGGGGCTAAAATTTTCACAGAATATTCTCCCATTCATTAGCTATGTTCTGGTGTATTTTTAAGCCATTCGGAAATTTTTGGATTTTTGCCGAAATTTCACTTTTTTCCATACATACTACCCCTTACGATTTTTTCAATTTTCGATGAAAATTTTTTTCTCTCAAAAAAATCTGAAAAAATTTACAGAGCACCTTTTTGATGCTAGAAAGGGCGTGGATTATTTATTTTCCCCTCAAATAATCATTTTCGTCCATTTTCGGGCATTTGAATCGCTTCATGAAATTAACATGGGGCCTTATGGGAACGGTTTAAAGTTGGCTCGATAATTGGCCGTTTCAGACGCATCTGCGGTTAAACTAAGATTAGTAGCTTCACTGAAAAGATAAAAGAACGAGGTTTTCAGGGTTCGATTCCCAGAGAACGCAGCTATATTTTCACTCATCCCCATCTTTTTCAGGCTTTCGTGAACGCCATAAAAAAATCGCAAAGTTCAGTAAAATTTCAGTCCAATTTGTAAGATTCAACTTTGCGAGGATATTGATTGAAAACTAAATTATTGCTGGGGCTAAAATTTTCACAGATTATTCTCCCGTTCATTAGCTATGTTTTGATGTATTTTTAAGCCATTCGGAAATTTTTGGATTTTTGCCGAAATTTCACTTTTTTCCATACATACCCCTTACGATTTTTTCAAATTTCGATGAAAATTTTTTTCTCTCAAAAAAATCTGAAAAAATTTACATAGCACCTTTTTGATGCTAGAAAGAGCGTGGATTATTTATTTTCCCCTCAAATAATCATTATCGTCCATTTTCGGGCACTTGAATCGCCTCATGAAATTAACATGGGGCCTTATGGGAACGGTTGAAAGTTGGCTCGATAATTGGCCGTTTCAGACGCATCTGCGGTTAAACTAAGATTAGTAGCTTCACTGAAAAGATAAAAGAACGAGGTTTTCACGGTTCAATTCCCAGAGAACGTAGCTATATTTTCACTCATCCCCATCTTTTTTAGGCTTTTGTGAACGCCATAAAAAAATCGCAAAGTTCAGTAAAATTTCAGCCCAATTTGAAAGATTCAACTTTGCGAGGATACTGATTGAAAACTTAATTATTGCTGGGGCTAAAATTTTCACAAAATATTCTCCCATTCATTAGCTATGTTTTGGTGTATTTTTAAGCCATTCGGAAATTTTTGGATTTTTGCCGAAATTGCACTTTTTTCCACGATTTTTTCAAAATTCGATGAAAATTTTTTTCTCTCAAAAAAATCTGAAAAAAATTACAGAGCACCTTTATGATGCTAGAAAGAGCGTGGATTATTTATTTTCCCCTTAAATAATCATTATCGTTCATTTTCGGGCACTTGAATCGCCTCATGAAATTAACATGGGGCCTTATGGGAACGGTTTAAAGTTGGCTCGATAATTGGCCGTTTCAGACGCATCTGCGGTTAAACTAAGATTAGTAGCTTCACTGAAAAGATAAAAGAACGAGGTTTTCACGGTTCAATTCCCAGAGAACGTAGCTATATTTTCACTCATCCCCATCTTTTTTAGGCTTTTGTGAACGCCATAAAAAAATCGCAAAGTTCAGTAAAATTTCAGCCCAATTTGAAAGATTCAACTTTGCGAGGATACTGATTGAAAACTTAATTATTGCTGGGGCTAAAATTTTCACAAAATATTCTCCCATTCATTAGCTATGTTTTGGTGTATTTTTAAGCCATTCGGAAATTTTTGGATTTTTGCCGAAATTTCACTTTTTTCCATACATACTACCCCTTACGATTTTTTCAATTTTCGATGAAAATTTTTTTCTCTCAAAAAAATCTGAAAAAATTTACAGAGCACCTTTTTGATGCTAGAAAGGGCGTGGATTATTTATTTTCCCCTCAAATAATCATTTTCGTCCATTTTCGGGCATTTGAATCGCTTCATGAAATTAACATGGGGCCTTATGGGAACGGTTTAAAGTTGGCTCGATAATTGGCCGTTTCAGACGCATCTGCGGTTAAACTAAGATTAGTAGCTTCACTGAAAAGATAAAAGAACGAGGTTTTCAGGGTTTGACACTCGGAGAATGTAGCTATATTTTCACTTATGCTCATCTTCTTTAAGCTTTTGTGAGCTCCATAAAAAAAACTCAAAGTTTAGTAAAATTTCAGCCCAATTTGAAAGATTCAACTTTGAGAGGATATTGATTGAAAACTAAATTATTGCTGGGGCTAAAATTTTCACAGAATATTCTCCCATTCATTAGCTATGTTTTGGTGTATTTTTAAGCCATTCGGAAACTTTTGGATTTTTGCTAAAATTGCACTTTTTTCCATACATACCCCTTACGATTTTTTCAAAATTCGATGAAAATTTTTTTCTCTCAAAAAAATCTGAAAAAATTTACAGAGCACCTTTTTGATGCTAGAAAGAGCGTGGATTATTTATTTTCCCCTCAAATAATCATTTTCGTCCATTTTCGGGCATTTGAATCGCTTCATGAAATTAACATGGGGCCTTATGGGAACGGTTTAAAGTTAGCAAAGCATCTGCGGTTAAACTAAGATTAGTAGCTTCACTGAAAAGATAAAAGAACGAGGTTTTCAGGGTTCAATTCCCAGAGAACGAAGCTATATTTTCACTCATCCCCATCTTTTTTAGGCTTTCGTGAACGCCATAAAAAAATCGCAAAGTTCAGTAAAATTTCAGTCCAATTTGTAAAATTCAACTTTGCGAGGATACTGATTGAAAACTAAATTATTGCTGGGGCTAAAATTTTCACAGATTATTCTCCCATTCATTAGCTATGTTTTGGTGTATTTTTAAGCCATTCGGAAATTTTTGGATTTTTGCCGAAATTTCACTTTTTTCCATACATACCCCTTACGATTTTTTCAATTTTCGATGAAAATTTTTTTCTCTCAAAAAAATCTGAAAAAAATTACGTAGCACCTTTTTGGTGCTAGAAAGAGCATGTACTATTTATTTTCCCCTCAAATAATCATTATCGTCCATTTTCGGGCACTTGAATTGCTTCATGAAATTAACAAGGGGCCTTATGGGAACGGTTTAAAGTTGGCTCGATAATTGGCCTTTTCATGCACGTCCGCGGTTAGACCAAGATTACAAGCTTCATTGGAAAGATAAAAGAACGAGGTTTGTTCTAATTTGGGTGATTGAAACTACGATCAACCAAAATAAAATCCTCCTTAGAAAACTTAAATATGCCTTGTTCAAAATGCAATTTATCATGATTAAACCTTCCACATTCTGAAATTTATAAATATATATATAAATTTCAGAAATATTACAATTTATTTATAAATGTATTTATAAATTTCAGAATGTGGAAGGTTTAATCATGATAAATTGCATTTTGAACAAGGCATATTTACTGTGGGCAAAAAACCTTACTCCGGTAGCCTAGACGCAGATTAACATTAGAAAGGATTTAATATATATAATTATTTTAAATATACAATGTATTTGTCTGAATATTTTTTTATTTATGAAAAATTAATCAGAAAATCTTATAATATTATCAATTTGCAATAACAACAGAGGAGAGAATAAATAATAATAATAAAGAGGACAAAGCAAGTATAAAGATATATTTCGGTTTAAGTTCAGTGTCTATAAATTAGAACGCCGTATATATCGACGGGAGCGAGCCGAGGGAGGGGATGGAAAAGGCGTCGAGACGTCGACTCGATATCAGGAGTCAGAGTCAGGAGTCACACCCTTTATAAAATAAAGTGCAGAGCTCCGACCCTCGAAAGAGGGAAAGAAGGGAATATAGAAGGGGGGAAGAAATACTGATGGTCGTTTACATTGTAACCGAGCCGAGCGATGCGGGGAGCGATATGACCAACAGAGAAACTTATATTTTTCGCAGCACACATCCAGTAATGGAACTTCGGCTTACGTTGTCTATTTTCACGTTCAACAAAAGTCCCCCTTTTTTTTTCGCCGCCTGCCCTCCGCGAATAATAGCAACAAACGCGTAAAGGGCTTTTCAAAGCCGTTCTCTCGGAAAACGTATTTTTATATAAACGTTATACATTCACGCAACAAAATATTTTTATAGTTCTATATTATTATTCTAATATGAATTTATAAGTGTTATAGGTGTTCACATTTAAAGAAATGTTCATCTAGCTAAATTATCATTTCATTTCATTCAGCTAAATTAGACAAAAGGTGGCGCTTGCGTCGTCTTTAATTTATTATGTTATAGGTGTAATGAAAGATCAGAGTGTGCATTCCGTACACATCTGAATTACGTCTTTAACAGAATGTGTACTGTATAATATGCAGTCTGTAAGAAAATAAAGTTTATTATTATTATTATTATTATTAAAAAAACTCTTATTAACTGACGGAGTAATCATAAAAACCAATTTGTATATAATAGTTTGTAAATCCATTTATATATTCATTCTTGAAAATGGCATCTGGTCGAAACTAGTCGAAAATATAACAAAACAATCTTAGTAAAATAAAACCAAGTGATTTTGTTATAACAAATCGTTAAAAAAAACGGTTCTGTTTTTATTTAATGTGTTACCATTTTCTTCTTATTATAGTCGGTTTAATTAAGATGTATCAAAATTATTATTCATATTCGCTTCCATCGTACGTTAGATTAGTTTTAATGCGAATTTATAGTTTGGCAACAACTCCGAAGATATAATATCGCATATTTATTCCGTAAACGCCCCCGCAAACTTCATAATTTATTTTGGAAATTTCCAGTTCGTAAGTTTAATTAGCTCCACAGAGATAGATAGGACCGGAGCCGAAGTTTCGGAACCGTTGCAGCGGAACGAACGCCGACCGTTTTCGATTACGAATTATATTCATGCAATAACTTGCATATTTCGACATTTCTTTCTACAATTTAAAAGCAACGTTTCCTTTTAATGTGTATATTAAAAAAAAATCAGACCGTGTTTTATCCTAAGCAATGGCACATGGAAGATATTCTCAACGAGTTTTATTTGAAACATGTTCAATATCAATATGAAATGAAAAAAAAAACGTTTTTCACTATGACTCGCTTATTTTGACAGCTTGGAAAAATATTTCAAATAAAAGTTTACGCAACTCATAATTATGTAATATATAAAAGTTATAGACAATTAAATTCTGCGTAGATTTTGTTTGAAAAAGTTGTTCCTAGCTGAAAAAACAAATGAGTTACTATCAGAGCACGCGGCTGGTAAGGATCGTTCTTTTTGAATTAATTCAATTCGTTTCGTTTTATTTTATTTGGTTTTGATTTAAATTGAATTAATTTAAATTAAATCGATTTAGTTTAATAATAGAAAAAAAGGATTTATTCATTTGGTTACAGTTATTTAATTTTTTTATTTTTTCGTTTTTTCTTGTATTAAATATTTTCGATTCAAAAATTGTTGCATTATACAATTGTTATTGTTATGCAACAGCAAATGTCTATTATTAGACATTTGTTTACATAAGTCTTTTTTTAAATGAAAATTCTGAGAAATCGAAATGGGAAACAATAGATGTGGGAGAAGAACCAATAGCAGCTGAATAACTTAAGCTTCGTTATACATATTAATTTAATTTATTGATTGCTTTCAGTATTTTTCCTTATTTAATTTTAAATAACATACTAATATATTATTACATATTCTTTAAGAATATGTAATAATTAATTTGATTAATTAATCATCAATTCACTTCATCGGAGCTAAAACGGTTGTTTTAACATTGAGCGCACGTTGAATTAATGGATGGCAAAATAAACAGGAGGAAAAACTAAAGAGCAATTAGTCCCCACTCATTTTTTTTCGTCATTGTTATTCTCGCAAGGAAAAAAATCGATGTGTTTTCGTTGTCGTCCGCGTGTATAAAGGAACATAATTAATTATTTCGACGGGCCGTTAATTAAAAAACCCTCCGCAACTTTTATCTTGTAAAAGGCGCGATGGATGAAAAATGCGCTCTTCATTTACTATATTTACCGCAACAAAGAAAAGAAAAGAGGGAATAAGTGCCGGTGTAAACAAGTCGGGGAAATTAAATTGTTGTTGTTAATATAAATCAGAGATGATTCGCACACATTTGCAGTTATTTAAATTACAATGAAATTAAATAATGATTGGAAATGATCACTGGAAATTCTATCATTCCCGAAACACGTCTCTACAGATAACCTTGTAATTATGATTTATTATTAAATATTTAGTTATACCAAACATATTAAAGACGAAAGGAAGTGTGATATCATTAAATTTAATTTTTAAATGCTGTTTCGCAAGCTGACTTGATTTACGTGGGCCTAATAACACATAGCTGTTGACTTATTAGGATTTATATGCAGAAAATGTTTAAGGGATTGTTCAACTATATTGGAGAAATCATGATTAATGTTAAATAAAAAAGATTTGAAAATAATTAATAAATGTGGAAATACATTTAGCTCTGTGACTATTGACTTACCTACGTAAGTACGTTTTTATTTAATATATTTAAATAACTGTGACCAAGTGAATGAGTACTGTTTTCTATTTATGATAAATGTTGTTGCCTGTATCTATCACGTCTTCAAGTTTAAATGAATATAACAGCTCTGTGTCATCAGCATACATGTTAGCAGAGCAGCGATTTAAGATATTTGTTAGAGTAGAGGTATAAATAGAAAATAATAATGGACCTAATATTGAACCCTGCGGGACCCCCGACTCAACTTTAATAAAGTTAGAAGGTTGTCCATCCAAAACTACTCGTTGTTGCCTATTAGTTAAATATGATTTTATCAAGTTTGTTGCTGTACTACTGAAATCGATGTAATGTAGTTTCGAAATTAATAAATCGTGACTAATTGTGTCAAAAGCTTTACTGTAATCAAGCAGAGTTAAGCAGGTGATATAACCTTTATCAGTAGCGGTAATTATATCATCCAATACATTAGTTAATGCAGTAATTATATCAGCTATAGTTTGCTCTAAAACCAGACTGAGTCGAGGATAATAATTTTTTGTTTTCAACAAATTCCACAAACTGATTGTAAAGCACCCTCTCCAATATTTTTGGAGAGGGTGCTTTACAAGAAAATTAGTCGTTGTTTTCTCCTGGATATCGATAAAAAAAATAAGAAAAGAAATACCAGAAAGCCCAAAATATATCTGCCACAAAACATCAATGATGATTACTGATTGACGTTTCAATTAGCAGTTGGCGGAGTATAAAATAATTGTAGATGTATATATATGTATAAGTTATTGTAGACCTCATGTACCACTTCTACATTGAATTATTATTATTATCATCACTGAGGCTTCTACTTCGTTATATATTTGTGTAAGATTATAATAAAACACTTTTTTAACTTTGTTAGAAAATTAGTACAGTCCTGGCAAAATTGCCAAATATAAACTCATATATAGTAACCGAGATCCCCATTGAGAGGCTCCAATTTAAAAAAAACCTATATATTTCGCATACTACACAATTCACTTCAAACGCTTTTTTTTCTCAATCGAATTATCATCATTCCGCAACTTTGCGAAGTTTGATAGAGTGCAAAGTTTTGTTTAAGATAATGCGCGACTGCTCCGGATGGCGAGTCAAATTGTGCAACAATATTAATGTATTCTTGGGAAACGGCCCGCGCTCAATGCCAGGGCTTTCCGGTTGGAAACTTTACCGAATGGAAATTCGATTTCCACGTCGGGTGCGAACAGTTCGCCATTCAGACCTTTCGACAAATTCCACTATTCACGGTCTACAAATTATTTCTTGTTCCCGACACACCGTTAATATAAGCAAATATTTGTATAAATCGTTAAATACTTTGTGTTTGTTTAATTGATTTCACGATTAAACCGCAGTGAAATGTGTTTATGTGCTGAAATCATTTAAAGCCAATTATTTAAGTTAATTAAAAAGGAAACACTTTTTTTTTTTGAATGATTTTAATCAATTTTAAATTGTAGCTTTCGTACAAGGCCGGGACGAGTTTATTCTTTCGGAGATTACTCGTTCTGAAACGATGGGTGTTATCAGTGGGGTAGATAGGGTAGGTTATAAGACGACCCCCCACCCCGAAATTTCATCAAAAAAACAAAACCCCACCAAACACATTTTTCGAATACATTTTATCATTTCATCATTCCACTCATTAATGACTGATGCTCGAAATGACAAACCTTAGCAGAAAGATTTCTAGTCGATAGCCATTTGACAGTGACAGTTACATTACCTTATTTCATGCTTCCTTTTTTTTAAGTTCAAATTTTATAATAATAATAAGTATATATGTATGTATGTGTGTTAATAAAGATGTTAAATATATTAATAGAAAAGAGTATTCATTCACTTGGTCAAAATTATTTAAATAAATTAAATAAATAGAATTTGAAAATAATTAATTAATAAATTATAAATGTTTTTCTCTATTCTAATTTATTTATTTATTTATTTTCAATATTAATTCCTAAAATTTCGATTAATTTCGCAACTTCGAATTTCCGCGCTTTCGAATTGATTTATGGACGCGGGCGCGCGCTTTTTTTTCCGTTCGTCCCTTCCCAGGAGTAACAATCGGGGAAATTTATAATAAAATTTCTCGGCAGGAACATTTTTCTCGGCGCGCCGGGCCCCCTCCATCCCGCGGGGAGGCTTCGTTATCGGAAGGGGGGTAAAGGTGGAGGGTTTATAAAAAATGTGTAAAACTCCTAAACCGCGTTTTAATAAATCATACTCTAAACGTAAATCTCATTTTTAGCGCGCGCCGCCGCCCCGAGAGGGAGAGGAAAAAAATCGTTAATCATAATCCAGAGGACTCGTTTATTTGGCTTATTTAAAAAAAAAAACACAACACGGAATGTTGTTGCGCGAAGACGGGTCGACGTTTGATGATGTTTTAATGAATGACAGTGGAATTAATCAGATGATTAATTAAGATTTCGAGGATAAATTAATCAACTTTTGTAAAATCAAATTGATTTACAAACAAAAGGAAAACATTATTTATCCACTTAGTCACAGTTATTTAATTATGAAGAAGAGCGAAGTTTTTCCATATAGACAATATACAGTTATTTAAATTGAATCTGTTAAAAAAAATAGCGAACATTGAATTTTCATTATAAATTACAAAAAAGTAATAATAAAACTTACATTTTATATTACTTTCATTTTACTTTAGTGTCTATAATTTCGCGTCATTGGGAACTGTAGAGTTGCAGCGCTTTACAAAAGCGGTGTCGCTGAACGGTACTGCTTTACATGTGGCGCTGCAGCGCTTTATCAAGCGGTAAAACATATATTTTTTTCCGCTGGATTGCTTTTAAAGCTTTTAAAGTAAACCGCCATATTTTCGTGAGCGTCCTTAACTTTAGGGAACATCAAGCGCTTTGCGCTGCAGCGCTACATGTCTAAAATTTCCCTGAACGCGCCCATTATCAAGTAATCTGTGTATCAGCGTCAGTATTTAGTATCGCTTCAGTCAATCGAGTACTCCTTCTATTAGCTGAAACATTCCTTAAACAAGTCTACAACAGACCCTACAGATTCCATTACATCTGCAACGCTTTCGCCTTGCTTTTTGTAAAAGCCAGCGTTGAGAAAAAAAGGCATGCTCGAATTTCAGTGATTATTTCCAGGAAAAATAATAATAATAATTATTTCCAAGGAACTGTTCCTTATTTGATTTTGATTATTTATTAAATGTAGTTTATAACAATAACTTTTCTCCATACGCGAGGATTTTGTATGGCGGGAAATGGTAGTTGGAATTTATTGCTTTAATTAACTAAAACTATGACGTTCCCAGCGTCCCGGACGCGTAATTACAAGTTTCATGTTGAATACAAGCCGGAGAGCCATCCACTATAAATTTATCTGAGAAGCCGATAGATATCCGAATAAATCAGCAGCCGATGCGTCGGATTTAATTAAAACCGCATTCAATTCAATCCACCCGAACATCGAGCTATTTAGCAAACAACCGCACAGACAAATTGAATAAACCCCGTTTAAGATGCGCCGTTCCGCCGTGATATTTACAGAACAGAGGGTAAACTAACAGTAAATCACTTAAGAAACGCCAACCTTCCAAAAAAATAAAACCTCCACGAATATTCCGACCTTTTTACCGCGTTTACGTTCATAAGCCGAGGTCGGACTCTGGAGAAAACTCGGCAGAAACTCTTATACGTGTATACATCACGCCGGAAACTGAGAAATGCCGGGATTACCTCGTGAATTTACTTCTTCGTCACACCTCATTGCCCACAATAGGATTTGCTTTACATCATCTCGCCTTATTTTTTTTTTATATGCATATTCTTGTTGCCGGTCTTATTTATTTTAGGAGGGAGCAATTAGGCTCGACTTTGTGTCCCACAGTATGTCATCCTGTCTGTTCGTCAGGTCCTTCGTCAACGGATATTACGCATGCCGAGCAGGAATTCTAATCACTTATACCGATGTCAACCCCCGGGGTTTACGTATCTATGTTTACACCTGCTCACGTGTTGAAAATTTCACCATTTGAATATTCAATTTCTATACACAAGATTTTTTTATAAAGAGTGATTATACAATGAAATGAATAAATTAATTTAAACTACAGGTATATACTTTCTAAAAAAATGCTCTGACTTATAAAACCATACAATATCTTTCTTTTTTAATGTTTATTTATTTAATTTTTACGACAATGCCATTTTACAAAAAATAATTACATTTGTGAATATTAATAATTTACGACAGAAAAGATAGAAAAATATATAAATACTTTCATTTTATTGTATATACTTAATCTTTGTAACAATGTATGTAATTGTTTGGATAAGGATATTCGTGTATATCAATAATTCAAATTAACAACACGACGCAAATATAAGTTCTGTTTAATTGCGTAACAATAGAGCGTGATACAATGCAATTAGTATCATCGTTCGGTGCATACAATACACTCAGCGTCCCTTTGTTTCGATATTTAGCGAAGGCGCGCCCCAATAAATACGCCATTTGTAATTCAAGAATATCGTCACTGGAATTAACATACCGTCGGAATGAATAACGTTTATCGTATTCCGTTCGGGGAATAACACGAATGATAAGCCGATGAGGCTTTTACATTCCGAGACAGTACAAATTGCCCCGCTCCGTCGTTATTGTTGCATCTACTAAGCTGATTTGCATGCAAATGCCGAAAGGGAACGGGGAAGGGAAATGGATTTTTTCTCGCCACCGTTTTTTTTTTTTTGGGGTAAATTCAGCGGGGTTTAAAAATATTGTTCTCCTTTGTTTACAAAAAAAAAAAAAAAATAGAGTGCATAATTTATTTTATAATTAACATGAAGGTTTAATTATAATATTGCGTTAAAAGCGTTGGTTTACATTATTATTCTATGCAGGGAATTCATTAGCATTATGAAGAGCGGAAACTTACCCACAGACATTATTAAAAAATTACAGTGAAAGTATTTTTTTGCATTTTTGAATGATCGAATTTGATCAATTTCAATATTTTTCCGTATTTTATTTGAATCTAAACAAACATTATTATTATTTTAATCAAAAAAATATTTTATTTTATTTGTTGTATTTATAAAAATAAAGCTTAACTTATTTTCTCTTGTGTAATATAAAAAAAATAACATTTTTGAAATTCAGTAATCGATCCCACATAAATTTTGTCGTAACGCCACTTCGGTTCAATCAGTTTGACTTGTTTTTTGATATAAAAAGCTCTCTGTATATATATAATGATAATTGTAATAAGGAATTAACTGATGAAACTAAGTTAATCCTTTATTATTAAATATAATTAATGGTTTTAATATTTAGACATTGGTAGTTCATATTGTATGAAATAGATATGAATAAATTATTAAAAATCAAACACAGATTAGATTGAATAACTTTAAATTCTCGATTAGTTAAAGTTATTCAATCTAATACGTGTTTTATTGGTTGATTTTTAATAATTTATTCATATTTATTTCATACTTTATTATTATACTAGATTTGATGTAACACTTAAATTAAATACAGTCGATTCTTGTTTACGAATACATTATTATCCTTTGGGAAATTAAAACAAAAAAAGGTAATTTTATTAAATTTTAATATAATCATCATTCCGATATTTGAATACTCCATTTAAACTCTGCATGAAGATATTGGGCCGTAAAAGGGAATTTGAACGCGTCGCGGAACATTCAAGGAGAGAGCGTGCCAAAATAGCGGAGGCATCATTTCCCATAAGACCGCGCGAGGAAATATTGTTTCCAAGTAGGAATACCTCGCGTTCCCGGTGTGCAGTAATTTTGTCACGGGCTCTTCTGCACCTCCGCTCTTTAACTTTATCATTATTTATTTAGATCCCGGATTTTCTCCCGCTCCGTAACTCGCGCGCCGGCTTTCCGCTCTAGTTTTTATTGAAATGTATATAGTGAGTGTAGCTGCCACTAAAAATACTTTTGGCAAAAGGGAGGGTGTTTATGTTGCGGGGTATAAAATATGTGGAGATTGATTGAAATCGATCATCGTTTTCGTTTTTTTTTATTGAATTTCATTAAAACATAAATTCGCTCTCGATAATAATTAGTAACTAGAATTTTGTATTATTTTTTACTTATTATTACTCTGTAATTGTGTGTCTTCCTGTTGGGTAATAAAGAGGTGTTTATTAATATAAATAATTAAACTCTAATACACCTTATCAATTCGCTTTATTTGCACGTGTTCGGCACAGGTAAAGGTTAACATACATAGTCATACAAAATATTATACATTTTAAAATTAAAATAAAAACTAATTCTTTTTATAAGAAATCGAGAGATGTCGCTGTGTTTATTAAATATCAATTCATTTATTTACGGCAAATCACCTTTGTACAGAATAATAACAATATTTAAAATGTTTAGATAAATAGCATAACTGTAAATTACATATAAACAGAATAATACAATTTTACATATATAACATATTTTAATATCAATACCGGAAACTGCAAAATAAAAATTAACCCAAGTGGTCGACTCTAGCGATGAAAAAAACAATTGAAATATTAATAACGGTAATCTCAGTGACATTAAACAAATAAATTATGCCATAAATTACAATTAAATTAATAATACATCACATTATTATTATAATGAAATTAAACAAGGAAAATTTCTGGCAATGATCAATAAAATTCGATCAATCCATTTTTTCCAACTGTTTCATTTTTTAACATTATTACTAAACCGCACCTTTAATGAATTACGTTAATTTATATATATATAAATAGTTTCCCATTCTAACAAAATTTAATTAAACTCATAGAAAATAAAAATCCCTCCCACGCATTTTTTTTTCATCCTCTTTTCTTCTCTGGAGCGCCGAAACAGAGGAGAGATAGTGCTTGAATTATGAGTCGGACGTTGATGATTTATCCCCACCCGGAGCCGAAGTAAAATATCGCCGAATTTCCCAGGGCCCTAATTGTATTCCTCTTTTCATTCACCCGCTCCTTCCTCCTTCCTCCCGCGGACATTTTTCCTCTCCGAATTATTAATACATCCAATGGGTGACAACTTATGACGCGGGTCTCAATTCTGGCGGGGCGGGGGTGATTGATTGATGTACCCGCTCCATTAATTATGTCCTAAACCCGCGCGGGCCCGCGAAAGGGGAATATCAAAAAATCGTCGCGCCGGAGACAAAGTGATTACTCAATAAATAAATAATGTGAAAAAAAATAACAACGTTGAGCTATTCAATATTTTCATTTCAGTGGGGGTTTGGTGGATTTATTGTGGAGGAGCAATTTATCAAAGGAATTGATAAAATTTATTTAGAGGAAGAGTATTTTTCACCGCTACTAAGGAATATAAATTGAATACAAATTTTTATTAATATTAAATAAGGAAAATTTATTTATTTAAAGGATACTCAATCATTCTTTTTTTTTAAAAACAATCCAAAGATTCCACACTTAATTTTATAAAAATCTCCTTCACGAAATCCACTAATTTCATCCGACTTGAGAGCAAACGACTTGGCTTCAACCGAAACCAAATACAACTTTATAATACACATTAATCTTATGGCTAGTTAAATAAAAATGATTTTTTTAAATTATTTCTACATTTAGCTATGTGGAAATAATTAATTAATTATTTTCAAATCATTTTTATTTAATTTATTTAAATAACTGTGACCAAGTGAATAAATACGTTATTATATTTATGGATAGTTGTTCTAATTTGTACTTAATAAATTACTAGAAATGATAATAATAATAATACCTTTATTTATCACATAAAAAAATACAAAATGAAATGTTATGAGTGTAGGCGAAGTTCAGTCAGCTTAAACTGTTACTGATCTTCCACTTAACTTACGAATAAATACGATTATTTATTATTTCAGTATAACAATAAAAAAAAAAAAAACGTCAAACAATTTTATTATTCGAAAGGCAATTTCCCACTTTGCGCGCTCATTTTTAATGCAGGCCCCCATTTTCCAGGTGAGAGTTGTGCATGTGTATTTATGAGGGCGATTATAATTAAAAATAAATTACGATGGAAGGGTTGTTCTCGCGCGCCCGGGTTTAGATTACGAAAGAAGTGCGCGTATTAATCATGGCAAATTACCCTCTCCCAGCCCTTCATATCTCGTATTTATTATATCAGAAGCACGTAAATTTAATACACTCCCCGAAACGCCTAAAAAAAATATGAGCGATTTTAAAATATGTTAAGTGCTATAGTTTAATCCAAATTAATTTTTATACCGCATCTTTCAATAGCAGAAAAAAAATCATTATTTGATGTTAATAATTGGAAGATTTTTTAGACGTTTTGTGAATTTGAAAATATGAAAACACGTTTATCTAAATATCTGGCTCTACAAAACAGTTTGTTATAATAATTTATATAATACAACACAAAACTGTATGTTAATGTTTAATCCGTCCATTGTTTTTCGATGTAAATAAATTTCGCTTTGTGAAATCTCGGCCGTGAATAATTCGCATTGTATCACTTTTGTTACCCGATTTTTTTTTGTTATTATTGCACACATACAGCCCGCCGTTTCTAGTGTGTTAATTGTGAACACGCTGGAATACTCGATTTTTCCATTATCTGAACACATTTTCATTTTAATGGCCGAACTCCCCCCGCGTTGCCGCCCCCGCGCGTCCTCTTTTTCATTTCATATCTGCCGTAGATTTAATATCGTAAATTCCAATGCAAAAATTCACGGATCATCGCACTTCGAATCGCCGACTTCCACTTGTTTCCATCTCCTGTTTGTTAATTTAAAAAAAAGGAGGAGAAAAAAGCTGCAGCGTTACAAACAAATAGTCTTTAATTGTAATAAACTTTCCAATATATAACTTGAATATATTGGAAAGTTTATTTTTTATTTATAAAAAACAAGCGTCCCTTTAACACAGTGATTATAACGAGAGGACGAGAGGTGTACAAAATAAGTCCTTTTGTATGAAAATATTTACACATCCATTAGTCAGTTGAAAATATTTCTCGGATATCAAAAATCTAATTACTTCTCTTCAAAATATTTACTTTTCAATATTGTTCAAAACAAGAATTACTTATAGATAATTTTATCTGATAAATATAATAATATCGAATAATACAATGAAATTCTAAGTAATGTTTACAACAACAAAATAAATCTTTCTGAAAGAAAGAAATGGAAAAAACAACATATGGCATCTCTCTCTCTCAGTAATTGTAGTTTGAGAGGCATGGCGTGAACATTATTGGCCAATTTGCAACGTGATAACTATTCAGTTGCTATCTTGCAATGCGCACAGCTCGAAGAGCGCGATTTCACGGCAACTTGCTCTAGCCGATTGCCAATCATTGCGATTTAAGCCCCCTATCGCGAATATCGAAATTGTTGGAAATATTATATTTTAGCGCAGAGGAAAAATAAGTTTCAATTGAATATAAAACCATTTTTTTGGATATAATATATAAAATGATATGCCGCCCCCTAATTCATTTTTTTCCATTTCAAATCCCATCCTATATCATATCCACGTTTGCTAGCGAGCATCCTTGAGAACCTTAAGAAAAAACGTCACCCCTCAAATCTTTTAAATAATCCTACCAATCAACTTCTTTGTGATGAGATGTTCAGCCAGCATTCATCTAGTGTATGGATAACTAGTGATGGCCATTTCTTATCAGACTAGTGTGTTCCATGTGCAATGCCTTGATGAACGCGATTGAACGGAAATTGTGTTGTGGTTATATACCCGATGTTAATCATAATAAAGTAAAGACGACGTCGTCTTTAATTTATTATGATACTTTATAATACTCATAATTCATATAGAGGAATGTCTTCAAACGATATCCACAAAAATTTGCAAAAAATCCTTATAATTTCCGTTCCATCTCTAAATTCTGTATAAACCTAAATCGCAACATACGCCCTAAATTAAAAAACCTCACACTAACTCTATTCCAATACATCGTATCATTTCACCAACTAACGACGGACGTACGAAATCATTTAACCTTGAGCTGATGGTTCTAGTTATATTGAGTGATAGGTTTGAACAGACTTTGTGGGGGATTTATGAATTTGGGATTAACGAAGTCATTTCGGGCGATGCAGAATTTTCATTGAATTTCGAAGTTGAGTTATTTTTGGGAGAAACTTTTTGATGGGTAAAGGATGCGTTGGTCCGGTTATAGAGGAGGGTATTTGATGGATTGTGAAGCGGATTAAGTGGGTGTCGGATTTAGGTAAGAGATCTGAGGGATGAACGTTCGCTGACATCTATATTATGAAGCGTAGGATTGGGAATAGGATGGAACTGGTCTGCATATCATCTTGTAGATTTTAGTTGCTTTTTCTATCGAGATGCTTAAATTTCCATAAATTACACTACGGAATTGTTTAATTCGAACAGTAATTTTGTTTTTTTATTATTGACGAATATTTTTTGAAGCTGTGTTTTTGTCGAAGGTAATGACAAGATACTTGATATGGGAAGTTGGTAAAATACGATTTTGGTTGATGAGGATATGGTATGGAATAAGGAGTTGGGATTTGTTGAGGTCAATTTTAATCCTCCATTTAGCGAAGCAAAATTCAAGGGGGTTTATCAATGTTGTAAAGTTTGAAGAGCTTTGGGTGTCATGAAAACTTCATGAATTTCATTGCATTTCACATCAATACAACTTGAATATCGACTTCATGAAATTTTACAATATTATTTTCAAATAAGAGCCAGTGAATTGGCGTAGTATGCAATAATGGGCCGTTATTTTAAAATTTTGTTTGATATTTATCTTTCTTTTATTGCTTTCTTACTTATCACTTGGTGAAACATTATTAGAATAATTTTAGGATCAAATAAATAATTTTAGGATGATTAAGTTGAAAACTAAAAGACGTGATTTTTCCAACAAAATTCATCAAAAATTCATTTTGTGCTACAAAGGGCTGAAACCCTTTAGAGAGATAGATTAAGGTCTACTGAACTCAAATATGTGCGCCAAAAGTCTTTATTTTGTTCAGAAATATTTTTTATGAATTTTTAAAGTCAGGCGAAAGAGATCAAATATTTACCCCTTCCAACAAAATTCATAAAAAATTCATTTTGTGCTACAAAGGGCTGAAACCCTCTAGAGAGATAGATTAAAGTCTACTGAACTCAAATATGTGCACCAAAAGCCTTTATTTTGTTCAGAAATATTTTTTATGAATTTTTAAAGTCAGGCGAAAAAGATCAAATATGTACCCCTTCCAACAAAATTCATCAAAAATTCATTTTGTGCTACAAAGGGCTGAAACCCTCTAGGGAGATAGATTAAAGTCTACTGAACTCAAATATGTGCGCCAAAAGACTATATTTTGTTCAGAAATATTTTTTATGAATTTTTAAAGTCAGGCGAAAAAGATCAAATATGTACCCCTTCCAACAAAATTCATAAAAAATTCATTTTGTGCTACAAAGGGCTGAAACCCTCTAGAGAGATAGATTAAAGTCTACTGAACTCAAATATGTGCGCCAAAAGACTATATTTTGTTCAGAAATATTTTTTGTGAATTTTTAAAGTCAGGCGAAAAAGATCAAATATGTACCCCTTCCAACAAAATTCATAAAAAATTCATTTTGTGCTACAAAGGGCTGAAACCCTCTAGAGAGATAGATTAAAGTCTACTGAACTCAAATATGTGCGCCAAAAGACTATATTTTGTTCAGAAATATTTTTTATGAATTTTTAAAGTCAGGCGAAAAAGATCAAATATGTACCCCTTCCAACAAAATTCATCAAAAATTCATTTTGTGCTACAAAGGGCTGAAACCCTCTAGGGAGATAGATTAAAGTCTACTGAACTCAAATATGTGCACCAAAAGCCTTTATTTTGTTCAGAAATATTTTTTATGAATTTTTAAAGTCAGGCGAAAAAGATCAAATATGTACCCCTTCCAACAAAATTCATAAAAAATTCATTTTGTGCTACAAAGGGCTGAAACCCTCTAGAGAGATAGATTAAAGTCTACTGAACTCAAATATGTGCGCCAAAAGTCTTTATTTTGTTCAGAAATATTTTTTATGAATTTTTAAAGTCAGGCGAAAGAGATCAAATATGTACCCCTTCCAACAAAATTCATAAAAAATTCATTTTGTGCTACAAAGGGCTGAAACCCCCTAGAGAGATAGATTAAAGTCTACTGAACTCAAATATGTGCGCCAAAAGTCTTTATTTTGTTCAGAAATATTTTTTATGAATTTTTAAAGTCAGGCGAAAGAGATCAAATATGTACCCCTTCCAACAAAATTCATCAAAAATTCATTTTGTGCTACAAAGGGCTGAAACCCTCTAGAGAGATAGATTAAAGACTACTGAACTCAAATATGTGCGCCAAAAGTCTTTATTTTGTTGAGAAATATTTTTTATGAATTTTTAAAGTCAAGCGAAAAAGATCAAATATGTACCGCTTCCAACAAAATTCATAAAAATTCATTTTGTGCTACAAAGGGCTGAAACTCTCTAAAGAAATAGATTAAAGTCTACTGAACTCAAATATGTGCGCCAAAAGTCTTTATTTTGTTCAGAAATATTTTTTATGAAGTTTTAAAATCAGGCGAAAAAGATCAAATATGTACCCCTTCCAACAAAATTCATCAAAAATTCATTTTGTGCTACAAAGAGCTGAAACTCTCTAGAGAGATAGATTAAAGACTACTGAACTCAAATATGTGCGCCAAAAGTCTTTATTTTGTTCAGAAATATTATTTATGAATTTTTAAAGTCAGGCGAAAAAGATCAAATATGTACCCCTTCCAACAAAATTCATCAAAAATTCATTTTGTGCTACAAAGGGCTGAAACCCTCTAGAGAGATAGATTAAAGTCTACTGCACTCAAAAAGATAAAATAATATAAGAACATATTTACGCTATTAAATCTAAATACTGGCTGATTATTTAATACGTCATTTTCTTTTTTTATTGTATTGCTGTCTCTTTCCACTACACCGCAACCTTAATGGGGAATAAATTAAATCCACGTTGAAATCACATCAAATATTATTCTCGGGCGTAATTACGGCGACGATATTTTATTATTAAAATAAAGTCTGCGCGCCGAGCGCAAACAAGCTGTCAGTGAAATTTCCATCGAGCGCTGAATAATATATTGGGTTTTTGTAATGTCTCGGTATTGCCAGTCTAGACCGGAAATTGTAAAGAATTTTAACGTTTCCTCCGATAAAACATGTGTGCCTCGCAATAACACGCCTTAATATAGCGAGTGCTGATAAGTTGTTTTTTTTATTAAAAACGAAATTCCCCGGCGCATCCGGAATATATTGATGATTTTAATTAAATTAATTTTTGAATCATTAATTGAAAATTTCATAGATAATTATGGTAAGTAGATTAACAATATTCAAAATGTTTAGATAAATAGCATGACTGTAAATCACATATAAACAGAATAATACAATTTTACATATATAACATATTTTAATAATTTAATTTAATTTTTAATTTAAAAATAATTAATTTTATTTGATTTGGAAATAAGTATATTTTCAAATCAATTCTATTTAATTTATTTAAATAACTATGACCAAGTGAATAAATACTCTTTTCTATTTATATTATTGTTAATATCTTGATGATAAGATGCTATATTTTTTTCTTATTACTTCTAACATTTTTTAACACCGAGCAAATAATATATTCCCATTTAAAAAAAGGGAGGAAATCGATCGATGCATGTTAACAGTCGTGTAGTAATTATCACGCAAAACTCTACAAATACAATCGCTACCATTATTTACGCCATAAGCCGTGTGTAACGCCGTTTCATGTCGTGTCGTCGTACGGAATAATTTATATCACGCTGACATTCACCTGTAAGAGCAGAGAGAGCAAAGAGTTAAGATAAATAGCGTTGATATTAAACGCTATTTATCTTCACTCGGCACGGTCATGTGTTTACACGTTTTAAGTGTTTTTTTGAAACTTTATGCGAAATGGATTTTCATGCCTGAATGTTTGCGGAATGTATGCGGGATTTTCACTTCGAAATTTAATGAAAGGAATTTTAAATTTTTATTTTAAAAATTCGTTTCCTATTCAATTATTGAACAAGAACAACATCTTTATTAACAGGTATATATTGTTGCATTCCAGATTTTCAAACCGTTTATTTATTTAACACAAACAAACAAAAAACTACTTAATACATACACATGAAATTAATAATATATATATATATATATATATATATATATATGTCGCTTATTGCTAATTATGAATTCAAATATCTCTAATTGAAATTAAATTACAGATCATTAATTTATTTACAAAAGACGACTTTATAAAATCACGATTGTGTACGAGGCTGCGAGAGACTCGCTCTCAAGAACAGTTAAATTTATATCCTCCCCCGAATATAATCCTTTGTCGTCTGAAATTTTCCAAGTTTTGGTTTACACGCACACACACACATACGGAAGCGAATACAAATAAGTGCGACGCGGAGGGAAACTTCGGATTGCCTTCTCGAACCGAATCGCGGAACACAAACAAGGGAGGCGAATAGGAGGGCAAAACGGCCTATTGTTTGCATACCAACAAACACACACACAAGCACAAACAGTGAGAAATAGGCAGAATCGAGACGGACGGGGCGAAAATGGAGAAATGGAAGGGAGGCTATTCAAGAAAATTTGTCATATACTGTGTTGGGGATTTATTGGGTTGTTTAAGGGGTTTATATGCGAATTAACTGTTTATTATGTAAATCTTGAAGACGTGTGTTTGTCGTGATTAATGGTGCTTAAATAAATTGCTTCATATAATAAAAATATTCGGAAAAACAATGTTTAGCAATTCCGGTTTAAAAAATAAAAAATATTTTTTTTTATTAAAATAAATTTTAAATAAAAAAAATTAAATATATTTTTTTATTCTTGAATACATTTGTAGACGACATATTCTGTATATGGACTGGCACAAATCGTCAATGAAGGAAATACACAAGGCAATAAAATTTGGAAAACCCGTTGTTATTGAGCGCGTTTGACAGACATTAAATGTAAATACACATTATACATATTATATTACTAAATCCTAGAGACTGCGACTGTTATTTGTAATCAATTATTTCCATTTCACTCTTCTTCCACTAAACCGCAACCACAACGTCACACCTCCGAAATAAGAAAACAGAAAGTAATCAAATCTCGAGTTTTGAGTCGGCACGTAGAGGGCATGAAAGTGCCGTTAAAGGGGAGGCAAGAAAGCCATCTTCCGCCGGATTAAAAATTAACGCGCGGCGGACGTTTTCGGATATCAGGAAAACCGCCCCCTTCTCTATGCGCGCCTTCCGGGAACAATAGCAACACTTTTATACCGCCAATTTCGCCCCCCGGTGTGGAATTTCCGCCGCGATGTAACGGAATTATTTACAGTGTTTAATAATATGTGTTTAGAACGTTTTGGAAAATTTAAAATAACACAAAAATATGCAAGCTAGTTTACCAATTTATTACAGTCAAAAATTAACAATAAATTCAATACTTTAACAATATTTTTAAATATTCTGGATTACATAAATCAGAACACCAAGTAATTATTGAGCGATTTTAATAAAATTTACAGAATTTCATAATGTAATTAAAATTCATCGATGATCAAAAAATCAACTTGAAAAACAAACAATTGAATAACAATAAATAGTGACACTTTGGATTATTTTCTCTTTTGGCACTTGGTGAACCATATTACTTAATTTTAAGGTTTAAATAAATTAACACTTGGCATGGTTTCACAATTGGTTATTTTTATTTCTGAGTAGTTTGGGTCTTTTACATTCCTTTGAAAATGGTGTAAAAGACCGAAACTAGTCAAATTCACGGTTTCCAACAGAAAATCAGTGAAATTTCAAAGTTCAAAACGGTTGACTTTGGCGCCTTTAATTTCACTGATTTTCTGCTGGAAACCGTGGATGAACTACAAATTGTAATAATTATATTGCTACAGTTATTTAAAGCAATCTTTCAGGTTAGTATTAATATGCTAATGTATATAAATGGGAAATAAAATCCGTGGATGAACCACGAAAATCCCTGCTCACAGTGGATAACTTCACATCGGTGTGAAAATTAACTTGCTGAAAAATTTACATAGGGGACTAACATTGACTGTAAAATAGTGTTAATATACCGAATTGCGTTAAGACTTACCTCAATATAATCGAAAGGAGACCGAGTTCCATATGCTATCGCATAGTTATGATGTCATTTATGTGAGTTATGAAAAAAGGGTCCCGAGTTTTGAACACTGTACAACCCCTGAGTTAATTTCTATGCATCTAGAAGAATATCCATCAAGCTTTACAGTTTGAGAACGCCTTTTTATATACGAAGCAAACCACCTCAGGATATCACCATGTATGCCACATTCAGACAATTTATGAATTGATATTCATGATTAACTGTGTCAAAGGCTTTGCTTATTTATTTTTATTTTTTTATTCAGGATTTGTTTAAAAACAATACAAATTCATGTAATTGAATAACATTTTTCATATGCAAAATAAATAAAAAGGCACGCCCGTAAACATGAAAACGAAATGCAACGTGCGTTTTTTATCGCCGTTTAGAGAGCAATATTATGGACAATAAGTGCCGCGTTACGCGCCGAAATCCCGGTTTTCTGCCCTGTTGGGATGAATAAAAGTGTTTTCCGCGGCGGGATTAAAGGGGGAAAGGGGGCCGGAAATCAATAAACATACAATTCCGTATGACCACCCGCGCGTTTTCGCCCGTCTCGAAAATACAAGTTTTTATCGTTTCCGAGGGACTCGCACAAACGCACCGATTTCAAGTTTTTTTGGAGTAATATTTCCATTCGAGTTTTAATTAAATCGCGTAATAAGCGAAAAATCACGGAGGTGGATCATCCTGATAATCCGCTCGGCAGACAGCGCCGATGTCTGTGGCTTAAAGTTTGACGGATGCGTTTTAATTCTGTGTGTTTACAGGGAAAGTCATTAGAAATATATTATTTGTTTTAATTTTTTAAATTACTGTATCAATTTAAATAGTGGCTTGTTTTATATCGTATACTGATTATCCTTATATAGAATAAAGAAATGTAACCGGTGGATGTTTATAAGAACAGACAGATTTTTCCACACTACACTACGTGAGTTGCGATTCACGTAGTGTGGAATAATCTGTCTGTTCTTATAGACATCCACCGATTACATTTTCTTTTATTTTTCTAACCGTCAGAGTATAGTATAGTATGAAAATTAGGGACGCGTTGCATTCTTGTCGCGATTTGAAAACGATTTATTTAAAAAAACGACCAAAATATACATTAAATTGACGACTCCACTAAAAGGGCTAGAGTCATTATTTAATAAAATATTGATTTTATTACACAAAAGCTTGAAAATACTTTAAGAGAATATTAATTAGAATGGATAACATCAATCGAAATAAAAATTCACGTTCATTCACTTTTATCACTCTTCTACATCACTCCGTGCTGTAGATCATCCTCGTTGGAGCGAATCAAATTTAAAAAAAAAGTACTAATTTTACTGTCTATGGGCTTTCTTGATCACACACGCAATCTTATAAAATGATATGTTTAATTAATTTCTCACTTAACCCGTGGTGAAACATTTTTGAATTAATTCAGGATGATTTAATTGAAATTATATTATTTATTATATTTTCTCCAACTAGTTTCGACCATGAATGGTCGAAACTAGTTGGAGAAAATATAAATAAGTGAAACAAACGAAGTGTTTTAATTTCAATTAAACCATCCTGAATTATAAAATGATGTTTTTAAAATTCACTTTTCATTTCTTGCGATAGCTCCAGACTTAACACTCGTATTGTATATTACATTACATATACAATACGAGTGTTATATATATGTTTTTAATTATTGAAATCTTGTATTCACGTAACTCACCAGACGAAAGAAATAAAACATTTTATATCCACCGCAGTGTAATTATTTAATAAAAACTAATTGGCCGTCTTAACTGAAATTATCCTTCGGTTGAAATTCGCCGCGACGAATCAATTATAGTATTTACGCGGGGTTGGGAGAGCGCACAACTTTGTTAAGCCACGTAATTTATTTTATAGTCTTTCGCGGCGGCAACTTTAAATCCCATAAAAATAAACATCGGCCGGCAAGTTATGTGTCCGCCGAAACTTTTCTGCGGGAAATTCCGCTTCCAATTAAAGCTCCTTTTTTTATTACGAATTCGTCGTGTCAACTAATTGTTTCGCTCGGGTTTAATTTTCTAACAACATAACTGTGCTGGGAAACGTATCGAGGAATATTTTTTGGTACCAGCGAATTTACATCATTTAAATAAATGTATTGCGTTAATGTTGGAAAATGGCTTAAGGCTGCGATTTTACGCACAATTGATGATGCGATTAGCGACAGAGCGTGCAATGGTAGTGTGTTTATTTTATTCCAACTATTATTTTTCAACCAAGTGGCAAACATCAAAACTACTAGATACTATTCCATAATAAATTTGTTCTCATTGACTATTTTATTTTTAAAGTATACAAATAATATAATATGTCTGTATTTAACATGGATATTGAAAAAGAAGACTTTCCACGTGCAGTTTGTTATCAGAAACATTTAATTTACGGTTTATAGGAATAAATTTGATTCTGTTGTACTCACTTGACCTTGCTATTAGTTATAATTATGAATAAACAATTAAACAAGTGTTGTTTTCCTTTAAATACATATTTTTGAAAAAAAAAAAGTCTCAGTGTGGAGGCGCCGGGTTCATTGCAGGATTCATTGCCAGCTTCACACACATTAAAATAAATTAGATTGTATTTAAGAATGTATAAAAAAACCGCAATAAAGATGTATTTTTGACCCATTTAGTTCTGATTTAATGTCTAAAATGATAAAAATATATATTATCATTTTAGAAAAATAAAATGATAAAAATATATATTATCATTTTAGACATTAAATCAGAACTAAATGAGTCAAAAATACAAACAGCTTCTCTTTTTTTTTGCTTCTCGCGAATATATCTCTGCTTAAAATAAAAACAATTTCACGGGAATAAACCTGAAAAAGAATACAAAAAAAAACGTGAATAATTGACCAACGTCGCAAACAGTCACCACTTCCCCACTATCTCCCGGACTTCTCTAACAACATTATTAATAAATTAGGTCCATCGCACGCTCCATTCATTCCCTCCATTGTCCACCTAAATAGACTTACCTTCCTTCCTTTACCGCTCCAACAACAAAACATCTCACACACACAATACAACAACAACAAAATAAATTACACGAAAAAAAAAGCACATATCGTTAGTATAACGAGAAACGTCACTAAGTGATTTAATTTTCCTGCGCCTTGAATAACCCCTCCCCACATGATATTCGTACTACTACCACTACGTGTAAACGCCAATGTTTTGTTAGTATTTTTTTTTTTAGCGCGCTGAAACAATCGCTAATGCACCCGCGAGCCGTTTACAACAATACGGAATGACGTGCGGGGGTTAATCCAGTCGCTTGATATTGTTTGCGTTGATGTTTTATGGGATCGAGATACATACGAGTGCTTTTGTGTTTAAGTTGTTTAGATTATCGCTCTAATCAATTTCCGTGTTATGTAAGCCGCTACTACTAGATACAGAAAGGAATTACTGTATTGTTTGAAAACAAATTAATGACACGGGATATTTTGATGGATGAAATGAAATTTCTTACTAAGTAAGGAAATCAAATAAAATAATTTGAAAGTAATTAATTTATCCAATAAATTTTCTCTGTAGCTACTGCAACTTTTTGAATTATGTTATGCCCTTATATTACGTAATGTTTTTTTTATGTTCTTTGCATTAAATATTTGCGAATCAATTTTTTTTATTTATTTATTTGCTATCCAACATATTCATAACATCTAATAACAGAATTGATTAGAAAAATGCAATTATAGCAAAAACTTAAAATTATTCTAAAATGTTCTGCATTAATTTAAGCAACGTTGAACAAATAATTTTCGTTAAGTAGACGTGCAAATTGCGCCTATGAAAACTGATCGAAAAAATTGGTAAACTTGGCGAATTTTTGTAGACAAGCACATCTGCCAATTGGCTATTGAACAATGGTCTTTCCGTCTACTATTTTCTATATTATTATCAGTAAATTGATTTGATTAATCGCATATGATTACGTAAATGTGTATCCACCATTCAAATTCCATTCACGTGGCCAGTAATTGTAGTATCAACAGGAAGGGAATTTTGAAGTCTAGTATATGGTAATGATCCGTCACGAGCGGCGGAAAGATGTTGAATTAAAATATCCTCCACGAGTCCGTCGAGTGGGAGAGACTTGAGAGTCCACTGGAAAACTTCCCATTCATCGGAACAACGCTGTTACGCTCCTCCTCCATACACTCGAAAGATGCGCTCTTACAAAAAACTTTTACAAAATATAACAATTTTTTTTACCATACCAAACACAATGCGGATTTTTTTATCAAATATATTAAATATTCATAGATCCAAGTATTTAACTGCAATATTATATATGTAGAGCATGTATGGATTTTATATCATTATTGTGTGCGCAAAAGTGGCCGTAATGAAGTCTAAATTAAATATTTCTGGTAAAATAAATATTCCAGGCAGAAAGACCTCAGGTTGATAGCCCAGGAGTAAACAAAGCGGAAAGATGCGGTATCTTTTTATTTCACGCATGTACCACTCATTATTCGCGCATCAATTCACGATTTGAATTTAGCACCAAACAATGCTAAAATGAAAGTCGTAAAACAAAACTTTTTTTAAAATCTTTTTCCTTTCTACCGTTAGGTGTAAGGAGTTTTTATTTAGTGTCTGTTTCTATATTTTTCTCTCCATGTCTTTCTGTACTTACAAGGCTTAAATCATGCACATAAATAAAAATCACAACAAATAAAGATTATTTAGTCGACACACATTAACAATCCACATAATCCTCCCATAGCTTAGTGTAAACTCAATATGAGCCATGAGCAGATGTTATGAAGTGTGTATCCAACCTCTCGCAGTGTTAATTATTAAGGAATTTGTGAGCGCGCGTGTGTTGGTAATGCATTAATGTACACCCATCATTGTGTTAATTATTTACGAATGCGGAGGTGAGGGTAACGTATGTGTTTGCGGTGGTTCGGAATGAATTAATGGGGCACGTCTTCCCATCGAGATAGCCTTCGATAACCTGCCCCGATCTTTAACCCACCGTCCACTAAATCCGCATTCGTTTCAGGGAAAGCAGAGATTACACCGCTTGTAATTACCTAATTCTACACTGGATTAACATACCTGCTTGCTGCAGTTGTGTGTTTTGTCCTCGTGTTGCTGGATTGTATTAAAGGTGCGGTTTAAACGAAAGAGATAGCTATATAAATATTGGCAATCATTAATTCGAGTTAGATTGCTGTTGTGATCAATAAATAATATTGTATTATACATTAAAGTAATATTAAAATAAGCAGGAATTTCATCAGATGAATTAAAAATTATTTTAATGTTTAGTTTGTGTAAAAAACAATTATGAAAAAGTAAATTGATCAAACTTATAGGAAATTTTAAATAATATTTTTGCTAATAAAAACTTGTGCAATGAAAATTTCAAGGATTTCACAAAGTTCTGCATTCAAATAACTTAGCAGTTATTACTTACTAATTTCATTACATCTTACAATTTTCTAATTTAACTTGAACTAGTAATTGGCATAATACACGAAAATAAACGATTTATTTTTTATTTAGACTGATACTTTATAGTTGATAGAATAGATAAAAATGTAAATATATATTCATACATGATTTGATTAAACCGAATGACGGCATTAAAACATTTATTGAGAACGGTCGCGCTCGCTCGCGGAAATACACGGCCGTAATTTAGCGAATATCGCTTTATTTTTTATTTTTTTCGCCGGGTGAAAAATAAACATAAAACGGCCGATATAGCTTATTTATGCCGTCGATAATTTATATCGTGCAGTTAATGTCCACGTATACTCATCCGCCCCACCCCTCTGGTAAAGCTTGAATCCGACCGTTATTTATTACAATTAATTATTTATAAATGGACGCCGCTAATTTATTTAATGGACGCCCGAATGGCGCGCCATTGGATTAAATCTTTTAGTGATCTCTTTTGCTTGTTTTGCGGATTGTTGGGGGGCCCCCGTTTACTTAATTGATTAACGGCTGTTTGGTTTTTATCCTTTTTTATTCTAATTGCTCGTAAAAAATTTAGAGGACCTCAGCAATTTTTTATTTATTTATAATCTAACCTATTTAAATAAGTTGTAAAATTAAAAACAAATTCATTTCCATCCGTTTGTAAGTGGGAAGGGTTTTAGTGGGTAGGCTTCCAGTCAAAATTTCACTAGATGGAGTCCAACACTCTGTCTGTAACTGGCTCTCCTTCCACAGCCAAAGTAATAATAATTGATAGAAAGTCAGACAGATTTCCAACTAAATAATACATTATCATTTGTTATTAAATAATTCGATTACAGCGCACAATTTTTCTAAACTGAATTTCTTCGAATTCTTGATTTGAAGAGATTTTTTGGTTTATTAATTTACAAGGTAGAATACAATAAGAGATTTTAATGGACAAAAAGGATTAATCGATAGAAAACCCATTAAATTGAATTACCCATTAAAAATAAAGTTTAAAAAGCACTCCGACTCAATCAGGAAACGGCATAAATAAAAGCGGGGTCCAGAAAAGGAAAGAACAATCAAACTTTAATTACACAGAAATCGTAAAATCCCGTCCGTATTAATAACAGAATGCCCTCTCGCACTCTCTCTCTCCCTCCACTATGGATTTCCGATCGGATTCGCGTGAGATAACAACGATTGTGGGCAGGAACATTTTGCATAGTTAATACGTCGGCTGTAATGGCAAATCGATTTATCGTTTCTGAAGGAATCGGCCAATTTCAGGCACGCACCGCGAAACACTTGTTCCTCTCTCTCGCCCGCTCACTCATTCGTCCGCCCCCGCGCACACCTAAATATATCGTCCGAATATTCCTGCTTTTTATTAATAGTAAACGGGATGGCTTATTTGCACGCCTCATGAAACATACGGATGTGCAGATATATTGAGTTTATGATGAAAAACACTTTTGTCTCAATTGGAGTGTGAATGTTTCACTTAATATTGTTTTCCTTCGCTATAAATAACGTTCTATTTTCAAGGATAATTCGTATTTAATTACACTTTTATTGGGTTTTTTTAATACACTTTATTAATGATATTTATTTATTCATGACAAACCATTATAAACGAGAACAATTATAAAAAAACTACATTTAAAATAATAATAGAAAAAATAGCGTAAAAAATACATGTCGGTAGCCAATTAACAGATATTAATTATATATTTAATTTTGTAACTTTAATTATTTTGTATATAATAATAAATAATAATAATCATAAAGTTTATTGTCAGCCAGACTCTGTGATTCCCCATGCATTCTCCTAGCTTCGTCCAAGTCGCTCGATGTGTGAATCAACGTGGTGTCATTTGCATTTAAAACTATTTTTGCAGAAGCAATCTTATCTGGTAAGACATTTATATAAATTAGGAGGAGTCGGGGTCCTAAAACTGAACCCTGCGGAACTTCATGTTTCAATGGCAAAGGCTTTGATAATTTACCATTAGACGAGGCACATTGCGATCTGTCTCTGTTAATTAAGATTATATATACGAGATGGGTCATGAATAACGGATATTAAAAAAAATCTACATTGCATGATTGATTGTCATCTCCTCATGGAAAATATTTTGACTCTCTTTCACTTCCTGTTGTACCGGGAATGGCTGCCAACTTTGTTGTTTTAAATGTAACACACGATATATTATTTTTACTTGGATTCTCCGTTCAATTGCCTACTCACTCATATCGATTTATGTTCACATAACTTTTACAGTTTTTGTGTTAAAAAATTATTTGTAAAATTTTAACCTCAAATAGACGTTTTGAAAAATACCTATAATTTCTAGTAGGAACAAGATAAACAGATGAGCGACATTTTTAATTTTTACTAATAGGTCCCTCTAGAAGCAAATAAATTAACATCTATCAATTTTAATAATTTCAAATCAATATTACAAAATTAATAAGTTCACGAACAGCTTACGATGATGAACTTTTAAACATTCGATTTTTAACGAACGCAGCTACATTTTCATCAAAGATCATCTTTTTTTATAAGGTGTTAGAAAAAAAAAACGCTAAGAAATAATCCAAAATTAAACGAAATTTTCATCCAATTTGCGAAGGCCCACTTTTAGAGCGGACTGATGAAAACTATTTTTTTGTGCCTCCATTCTTTATCGATATTTTGGTAAAATATAAAGTTTTTTAGGGACTTTTGTTTTCTTTTTTTGTCAAAATTGCACTTTTTGTACGAATCCAAAATTCGTAGAAAAAGTGCAATTTTTATTTTTTTATCGATGATTTTTTTTCTCTTGAAAAAATCTCGAAGACCATTGATGATTTCACAAACAAAATTGAGTATTCAGTTTCCAGAAAAATAGTTATTTTCAGTAATTTGAGCTCATTTAAATTACTCCGTGAAATTAACACGGGGCCATACGGAAAGGGTTTAAACACCATCAGCCGATTTACCATTTTTGACGCGTCCGCATTTGAACCAAAATTACTCAGCTCATTTTCGATTTTCAGCATTCGATTTATAAAGAATTCAGCTATATTTTCCCCCAATAATAATGTTGTGCAACAGCTGAGACCGATGGAAAAAAATACCAAAATTAAACGAAATTTTAGTCAAATTTTCGAAAGCTCAATTTACGAGCAGACTAGCCAAAAACCAATTTCATAATACGGTTAAAATTTTCATAGTTTATTCCCCCATTATTTAGCTACATTTTGGTATAATATGAAGTCATTTGGCGATTTACAGATTTTCGTCAAAATTACACTTTTTTTGATTAACAATTCACTCATTACATTACCGAAAATTCCATTATTTTGCGTATTAAAACCTTTGTGCGATCAATAAGTTATTTATAACATATATTTAATGAACATAGTGCAGAAAAATGTTCTAGTGAAGAACGTATTTCTCCAAATACGAAAGGCTGTTAATATTACAATAAAAATTTACCGTAAATTGTTTTCAATAAAGAAATTAATGAAACTAAACAAGGAAAATTTTAGGCAATGATCAATTAAATTCGATCAATCCCTTTTTCCAACTGCAAAAATTACGTACACTGTAAGTTGAGTGTAAATAACTGCAAATGTGTGAATCATGTCTTTCATTTTATTTAAGAAATTAATTCTAATAAAGCAATTAATGCGCGTTTATTTTTTTTTTGTTCTTTCTTTTATAATAAATCTAAGATTTATTTCCGTTATTTAATAGTGTAGTTATAATTAGATTGCGCGTTGTTGATACAAAAAAAGGGGATAATAAAGAAGGAACGTTCCTACCGCCTCGGGAAGAAGAAAAAAAGAAGAGTGTAATGCGACGTTAATGTGATGAGGGTAAAAGCATAAAGCGATTTCCGTGCAACGTATGGCGATAATTCCATTCCGAATTTTTTGTGTAGCTTGCTTCTATAATAACCCTCTACACATACGAGCAGATTAATTTTAGGGAAAATACGAATAACGAGCTTACATATATATTACTAAAATCTAAAGATTATATTTATTATGTAATCTTATATATATAATATTTTTTTTTTAGTTTTTGAAGGATATACCAAATTAATAATATACAAATGAAGATATTTTATTTATTTATTCACGGAATTTTACATAATGAAATACATTTATTATAATTAATAACAAAGCATAACTATATATTACAAGAAATATCTTTGTATAAAAATTATCTGGTAAATATGTAAAGGTATAAAAAATGTACATTACGAAATACGCATATTGAAGCCTATTTCGTAATGTGTGCGAACAAATAAAGCGTGTGTAATTAATAAGGAGGATTATTGTATCGTCAGCTGTACGAATGGATTGGAATTAAAAATTCAGTGAAATAGAGTGTTCTTATTTTTATAAATAATAAGAAACTTTACAAATGGCCATCGACCTAAGATCTATTAGCCTGATTAATTAATAATATATATATTTATTCTATACAAGTAACAGAATTATTTATATTATATGATTTTGTTATTATCTTCTTCTGGAACTGGCTATCGACCTGAAGTCTTTCAGTCTTTTAAATTATTTTAAGACATGTAGGAACATAAACACTCCCAATTTGTGGATTTTTGTTATGTTTCTGTTCAGGAGACAATTTTAAGTGGTCACACATGAATGAACATAATTATTACAAAAACAAATATCTTACGATCTTTTTAGCATTACTAAGGGCCGTGATTTTTTCTTAGATTTTTTGAGTGAAAAAGTCACACAATCCCCTTGCCCCCCACATTTATGTTTGTGTTTCATACATTAAAATAATACAATAACATTTATTGTTTAACTGAAAGCCCACTTCCAAATTTTACAAAACAATAATAATAGTATTACAGATCATGAAAATGTATACAATCAAAAAATTTAGTGAAGTGTGTATACTTCACTAAATATTACAATTTATCAAAAAATATGTCTCGTTGCAGTTCGACACATGACACGTACAGACGCATGTCGGTTCGCGCTCCGGGAACGTAGAACGAATCACGTGATATTTAGATTTTACGTAATTTTTCAACTTGAAATTTTAAACTGTATTATCATTTTTTTTTAATAAATTAAAAAAATTGAAAGTAAGTTATTTAATTTAATATAGCAGAATCATTTGCATCTGGTATAGTAAATTAAATAAATTACTGTCAATTTTTTTAATTTAATTTATTTAAATAATTGCGACCAAGTGAATAAATACTCTTTTCTTTTGTCATTCTGATTTAGTTTTGAATCATAAATATTTATACAGTGTACACGAGGAAAGGAGGTTTGGTGATTCAAATTTTATATTTAAAATAAAAATAAACAAGGCACAAGCTAAAACACAATCATAAAAAAATCTCTACCACTCTATTTTGAAACACATATTGAGAAGAAAGAGAAAGAAAAAGAACGCATTTTCGGAATTCATTTAGAATTAATTCCACTCGATTGTTCAAAGTGCGAACGGAATGAAGACATTATAGTAAGTGCGAATAGTTACGAAGACGTATCTCCGCGACGATTAAAGGCGATTATGCGCATATTCCAGAGAGAAAATTAGACTTGGATTACGGTAAATGTTTAGTCGTTTGGTTGAACAGCTCAAGCTCTCTCTCTCTCTCTCCCTCTGGTAATGGTTATAGTTTTGTGATTAACGCCTCCATCTCGGGGATCAAATGGACTGTTTATTATCTCCGGAACGTCGGGGTTAAGCCCGTTCTGAAAAGAAATGCGCCTCTATTATCACCACTTTTAATGGCCCTCGCATACATAACAATAAGGGCCAATAAGGTGATGTTACTTTGTAATGTACATTAATAAATATATATATTTACATGTATATATATATATATAATATATACAAGGTGTACAGAAAATGAGTGAAAAGCTTTAGGTAGCGTGAGTCTTTGACTAATTTTTAGATAAAAATATTAACGAAAATAAGTCACACGGTCCTTCCTTAAGTCTCACGGGCCACTTAAAAGAACTATACAGTTGGCAACGCTGGATCAAACAAGTGTGCATTTATCCTGTTTATAACTGCTACATCATCCGCTGGAGGTGTTGCATACACCTTTTCTTTTACAAACGAGCGTGCGTCGTTGCCAGATCTATTTTCATTAAAAGAATGCTTCTGATGAAGTTATAAAATTGTAAAAATATCCGATTTATTAATCATTTACATCAATGGAATTATACACGTGTCTAATTGATTGTTAATGCTATTGATTTTTTACAAAATATTTAAAAAACGATACCAATTTATAGTCAGATATTTAAAATTCCGAAGACCTCGTGAGCCTCAATGAAGAACCATACAACATTTTTTATTTGGATTTTCTATTAAAAATTAATTAATGAATTGAGTTACCTGAAGGTTTTCACTCATTTTCTGTACACCTTGTATATTTAAGCAATAACTTTATATAATACAATTATAATTTTGTATGACGGTGTTAGTCTGTCCTGGGCTATCGACCTGAGGTCTTTCTGCCCTATTGTTGTTTATTATTATAACTTTCTAATGGTCTTCATTTTTTTTTAATCATCCCTGTTATTGAATACAATGTATCTGTTAAGCAATGAATAAATAAAGATTATATGTATGGTATACCTTTTTTTTTCTATTAAATTTAACAAGAACAGATAACCGTTTCATAGATTAACTTAAACATGGGGGTATTTCCATCTTCAAAGATTCATTTATTTATCTTAAACGAGAATGTAGCAAAAAAACACAGATACACAACGAGCAGTAAGAAATTTTATAATTAAGAAAGTTGGCATCCACCCCGGCGGGCAACTTTTATTTATTTCCCTCATATATTTTTTTCTCCTGTTGTTTCCTTACTTCACCCGAACGGAAACGGGAACTGATAAAGTGGAAACACTTCTTTTCCACGGCACTAAACTCTTAATTAAGAATTGCAACTATTTTATACACTATTCGAAAATTTTTAGAAGAAAAAAATCGGTTTTTATTAAGGATAAAAAAATTACGAATTGCGCCGCAGAGGGAATTTTTAATTGGGAATAATCTTCATATCTTCATTTCTGCAGACAATTTTATATAGAAAACACATTTTTTTAAAAAATTTTTGTAATTTAATTAAATTCTACTTTACTTCAACACGATTTATATATAATCTTCTTTATGTTGGTTGTTGGTTGTGGAGGCTAATTATTTAAATAAAAATAGTTGTCCTTTCTCCTACTTATTTTTTATTTCACTAGATATATTTCGGAAACTATGTTTCCATCTTCAGTATTGAAGATAAGTAGGAGAAAGGACAACTATTTTTATTTAAACGCTTTATATATATTAACAAACAATTAATTTGTCATACCTGTGGAGCGTATTAACCGGTTGTTTGTATCTAATAGAGTCAACTCAATTATTCGCGAATACATTAAACATTCAAACCTATTGAAAACACACAGATATTATCATTATTTCAACCGCGCGAATTGCATTCATACAATTATGCGTTATAGATTTTATAATTAATTATCCGTACGTGAATGCCCGCTAATCACTAATTAATGAACTTGGGATTCGTTTCGGCGGCCCATTCATTGAATAGGCATCGCCTCTTCGGAGCTATTATTCAAATTGTAATGATCTGAATTATTTATAATGGATGGGCGATATTTAAGGGGTGGTATTAATTATTTTTGAGAGGGTCGGGGGGAGGGGGATATTTTCGGCGCGCACTAAAGCTGATTTTAATTGCTAATTTAATTAACGCCAACAATGTTGTATTTATCGTTTACTTTTACATGTGAATATTTATTTATAAAACACATGCTTTGTAAGTAATTTTTGCAGTTGGAAAAAAGAATTGATCGAATATTGTTGATCATTGCCAGTGTTGTATCCCAGTATCAATTTATATGTAATTATTAATTGTTATTATTTATTATTATTTGGGGAAGTCAGGTTCCTTAACATTTGCATGGAGGAGTCCGTGACTAACCTTTATAGAATTAAATCACATCAAATCAAATTAGCCCCGATTGGTATCTAATGGTGTCACACACCTACCCTAACTTCCTATTATTTGAATGTTTTAATACTACTATTAACAATTTTTTATTACTTAAGAATTTACATGTAATTATATTGTATACAACTTATGATATGTATTTATTTATTTTATATATTTATTTATTCAACGGAGACACCTTTTTTACAAAAATATTATTTAAAACTTTACTTTACTTAAGTAAAGGCTATCGACCAAAAGTTTTTTCCCTTATGTTTTATTATTACTGTAATTAACGATTTTTCTTGGTCGTTGAGTAAATTTCTGAATGTTTGGTATTTGACAATTATGATTGAATCATTCTAAATCAATTTAAATATCTCTTTGAGCTATTGGTGTTGTTTGCGATGTTTGCTTATTGAATTCATTTTGGAAACATTATGAATAAATAAGATTAATTCATATGACGAAACATATTCAAATAAAACAATAATAAATTACTGAATGGTTTTTTGAGTTTAAGTGAAGTGTTTAATCACAAATTGAAAGACTGTTATTCCTTACTTCACAATTTATTTTTATGTTAGATGTACATTTCGAGACACAAAGTGCTCATTATCAATAACAACTGTAATTTGAAGTTGTTATTGATAATGAGCACTTTGTGTCTCGAAATGTACATCTAACATAAAAATAAATTGTGAAGTAAGGAATAACAGTCTTTCAATTTGTAATAATAAATTAAATATAAGTTCTTTCCTTTTTTGTTAAAAAAATTTTAAAAATCTGTATTTTTATATGTTTTCGATACATTTCCATCAAACATTTTAACCTAATTGATCCAGTATGTAGAAATTGTTTGATCTAGACGATAGGGAGAAAAAGAGAACGAACAAAAAAAAGAGGTGAATTCGAGGCGGTTGAAAGGCAGCGTGTAAAGCAGAAGAATCCCCGTCCGTCCCTTCGACCCTTTCAATCCCGATCAAAGCCTTAAAAACCGCACAGGGCAGAATGTAAAAGTTAAATTTCACATGTGAATAATTTAAAAGGGGGGAGGCCCGTCCGGACGTAATGTATGCCGACGGGGATTAATAAGGGAAGCGCCCTTAAGGGCATATCGACTTGAAAGTATGGCGTACGTACATGAAACACACACACGGTGTTTCCTGATTAGCACAATTACCCAGAAACAAAGGACTGGCTGCTACGTTAAATGTACCCGGATTGTGAATTATTTATTAGCGCGTTGGAAGAGAGTGCGGAAATGTTTTCTTAATGCATTCATTATTAAGCTCGATTAGAATTATTGATGTGGGAATTAATGTTTTATAATAACTATAGACATGTTAGAGCTTGATTAACAATAACGCTTGTTAAATATTTACTTTCGTGCGCTTAAAAGATGTAGTGGGTTATTGCAGAAATCAAACAACCAGCGCAGTCAATTTCGAAAATAATTGATGAGGTTTTGTTTTAAATAAGAGCACAAAAACGTAGAAAATATCATGTAATTAACTTAACCTGAAATCGCGACAAAAATGTAAACAAAATTGAAAATAACAATATTTAATAATGTGATATTAATAAATAGATTATCTATATTGCCGGATTTTTCCGGCACCTCCATCAAGGCGAATTGTAACCATTAATTGTATAAAAATAAACAAAATAACTGCCACAGAGAAATTACAATGTATCGAAAATTTCTGTTATTGAATATATAACAATTTTGAAAAAAAAAAATAAATAAATTTCGCCCACACCCCGGTATGAACTATTACAACATTTATGCTCTGTGTTACGTAAGTCAAAATGTCATTTTTATTTAATTTATTTAAATAACTGTGGCTAAGTGAATAAATAAATACACATAAAAATTATACTCTATTTCTACTATAAATCCTAAATTTAAAAAAAATATATAATAATAATAATATTCTTTATTTTCCACAATAATATAATATTACAAGATCCTAAAATTATTACAAACAATATATATTGTAGAAAATCCATGGGCGGAGTACAGAAAATAGCTTATATGTATAAGCAGATCTGCTTTAAACTCAACCCAAATGAAATTAAGAATAATATTATGGCTTAAACTTAAATAACAATATCATGAAAACAATATATAAGAAAAAAAAAATATAATATATCTGAGCAAGTAGATTTGGAACAATAATGTTTGACTTAAACAAAAATCTTGTTTGGAAGAGAGGACATAATTTTGAAACATGCCTAAAACTATTCACTAATTTATTTTAATTCAGAATAAAATAATTTAGATATATATACCCTGGCAATTTAATTACAAATTTAACGATTATGAATCCGTAACTTAAAATCCTCAAAAATAAATTAACTTTAAATTTCGCGTCTACAGAAAATTCAGATAAGACTCCCGTTTTTTTTTCTTTCTTGTAGTCATCGCGTATAATCGAATTATATCGGAGGAAATATTATGCTCCGAAGCAATACCCAATGTAGATGGCAGCAAAGATTGCGGCGCAGAGCAGGAGCCGTTTGGTGTCTAATACATGTGGATCCGCTAAGTACACACGGCTCCCTAGGGAAATCACCAGATTGAATAAAACGCCGACCTATTTAGCAAACGACTCCGCTCCACAGATTGTTATTATTATTATTTCGTTTTTTCTTGTTGTTGTTGTTGTTCTCGCTTCTTCCTCACAACTATTTCGAATTATCGGAGCGTGTAAATATTTGTGTAAGTCAACATTTAGTGTGAATAAATCGTGAAATGGAATTGTAAAAGAACATGATTGAAACTCAAATTTTGATTTTTCGGGGAACTTAATAGTTTATCTAAATGTGATGCGTCTTTTTTGTGAAATTTACTGCTATTATTAATACTAAATTCAAATATCCTTAATCCACCATTCATGAATTCATATCATCACACACAAATAATTAATTGACATACAAGACAAAGCACAAGTGCTGGTGGTTAAAAGGCCAATGATCGATTGCCATCTTTAAAATAAATATGTAATGTTTGGTAAACTGAGTATAACTAAATATCTCAGTAAAAATGATTATATATGTATTAATACTACCCATGATATATGTAAGAATATTAATTTAAATAAGAAACGGTGACTTTCACCGGTGAATTTGGTCAAATAAGGTTAACATTATTTTCACGTACGTACCACGAAGTCAATGCCTTTAAGATCCAAGTAAACTAGAAATTTATGTAATTATTTTTTTAACTTTCAGTTATTACATTTTTTTAATTCCTTTCCGCATTCGTCGCGGTGAGAAAGCGTTCCCTTGTAGTAAGTAAGCCTGAATAATTCCTCGGGATTTTTATTCATTGCGAATGATGGCGGACGTCGGCATTGAGCGCCGGAATGCGTTACGTCTACCATAAAATTAAATAATAAATGGTACACCTTTTTTCCCTTCCCCGGACTTTCCCGCAAAAAATAACCGGTTACAAAAGATTTTCCGTCCCATTACACTTTTATATTATTACCGAAAGAGAGAGCGAACACACACAAAAAATAAATACAGTTCTCGGCGGCACTCGAGGCGGGCTTTCTCTAATCTTTTCCCGGCCGTTAATGTGATTTGAAAGAAATAATATGAAAACAATATATGGGATGATAAAAAAATGAAAGATCTGAAATATTAATTGCAAGTATTTTATTAAAATAAAAAAATATATATATTTGAAATCAAAACACTCAAATTAATTTTATTTTTTGACTCAAGTGTTTTGACCATTCAGAAAGATATATAATAACAAAATGTTTTATCAAAAAAAAAAAAACATCATTTTACGCTTATGTACAAAAAAATTAAAAAAAAAACATTTTATTATAAATACAATGCTTTCACAAATTCAATTAAATTAATGTTGATTATTTTCTTAAAATGAAAAGCTTGGATATGTTGATTAGTATCTTAAACTGCCCTAATCTTTTGCACTACTGGCCGTACGTCACGAATAACACTAACCTCAGCAACGTCTAAGGCGTCAACTGTTGCTGATTTATTAACATAAACCAGTGACTTCACATAGTCCCAGAGGAAATAATCGAGAGGTGTAAAATCGCATGATTTTGGAGGCCAATTGATAAGTCTATTTATTGAAACCCTTTTATCGCCAAATTTTACTTGATTAACTCATATTTCTTCAACTTTCTCAAACATATTTTGGGTGAGCATATTTAGGATTATTATTAGGATTACGAGGGATTGTTTATAGTATAATTATATCAATTTATGCACTTTATTTAATATTTAAATAAAAAACATACTTGTTATGAAAAAAAAAACTATCATTCCCCTTTTGTTTCGTTAAACCCAAAGAAAAATGTAGTTATTTCAAAAAGCCGATGAGTATCGGGAAATATTCAAGAGGATGCCCGTGGTCGCGGGTGAAATATTCAAGGCGAGAAGCGAACTGAACAGCTGCGATCCGTCTGAGGACGCTTTGTATACAATCAAAATATTATTCAGCCAATGCCGGCAAATAGGATTCTCTCCTGCAAATGGAATCGGTAATTTCCCTCTTGGGGTTTTCATCAATAATATACAGCAGCTCTCCACTCTCGGGACAGCGCTATAGAATTAATAAACCCGGCATTTGATTTCAATCACTGCTTTCGTAATTTTTAAGCTATTATTTTCATGTCGGTTTTTGTATGCGTCTAGTCGGCTTAATTAATTATTCAGTTTGAATAAAACGATTAAGTTCACTGTATTTTTGATTAAATATTCCGAAGTAATCAGTGCTTTTAAGTTAATTATTTTGGAATATTTTATCAGGGATTTGTTTTTGCAAATCGAATTTCTAGAAGTCCAGTACTGATAATTCTAAGAGAAAAAAATCTTTATATTCGTAATTATTGATCCACTATCGAAATATGACATTAGTTCGCTTAAATATATTTATTTATTTATTATACTATATTATACACACACGGCAATGTATTTATGTATGCATTTTGTCTTGTAATTTGAATGTATATTTCCTGTTGGGCAATAAATACTGATTTGTTTTTTTTTTATTATTATTGTGTTGATTGTTAGTTATTAATAATTTTGAAAAACTTCGTCCTAATTAATCACGATTCTCCACATAATTTCAGTCCATTTAAACTGCAATTAAGTGAATAAACTCCCTTATATTTTATTATTCGAATTGAATTAAAAGTAACGAACATTCCGCGTCTCGTGTTTTTAATGTGGGGCGCGCACACACAGAACAATTGTTTCCTTTAATTAGTCGCGCAAAAAGGGCAATTCCTTCGCATTTCGACGGCTGTTTGCGTTTTGCATTTCGTGCATAAAATCCAATGTTTGCTGACGGTAAACATAAAGGGGCGGTGCAGTTGAAATTCCGAGCCACCGCCGCCGACGACGACTTTAATGAGATGCGCCGCCGCGAAAGACGAGATTTGATTCTCACAAAATTCGAACGTTCAACATTGCATTCGCACTAATTCTAATTTCAAATAAATTCTTTTGATGGAATAAATTTACCAAAAAAAAACACACATACAAGAAAGACGAAAAAGTAAATATATATAGAATAATATCATCATGATACTCTTTATCATGATGATATTATTGCATGCTTTGATGGACCTGATGAAAACTTAAATTCATCAATGGTTTTAATATTTAGACGTCGGTAGTTAATATTGTATTAAATATTTATTACATACTTAAATTCATTTTTAGAATATATTAATTCTTTAAACCAACACATAAAATTTACTTTAGAAATTGAGTTAAATAAAAAGATCAACTTCTTAGATTTAACTATTATACACACAAACAATCAGATACAATTTGAGATTTATAGAAAACCAACCAGTAACAAAAATACTATCCCATTTGATTCATTTCACTCCCTTTGTCAAAAATTATCAACATATTATTCCATGATCAATAGAGCTTTCAAAATTCCACTATCAAAACAATCATTCGACAATGAATTAAATTTAATTAGAAATATTGCTGCAAAAAATTGTTTTTATCACACAATTCAAAAAATAATTAATAAAGAATTCAGAAAGAAAGCACTTTTTGAAATTTATCCAAAAATTAAAGAAAACAATAAAAAATATTTAACTTTAACTTATTTTAGAGAAATTTCAGAAAGAATTGCAAATTAATTTAGAAAAAATAATTACAAAATAGGATTTAGAAGTAAAAATAAATTAGCTAATATATTATACAATAGAAAAGATAAAACATTTCTGATAATCAGATATATTAACTATAAATTTAAGTATGTCTTAAATTAAATCACACACAGTTTGTTTCGTGATTTTCTTCAATTTTCTCGACCAGTTCTGATTTGTTAACAGTTAAAGTTCTTTAAGAAACGTCTGTTTAAAATTCATGACAGAACAACGATCATAACCAGAAAAGAAATAAATAAAAACCCCGATCAATAATTCATAACAAGAGAGTTGAAATACGTCCGTCCGCCATTTTATTGATTTACGGTGACACCAGTTGCGATCGCGTTATAAATTCGGGAAGCGTCGCGGCGCAATAATTACACTTTAATTTCCCAGGAATCCATTTTCCGTGGACGTCCCGCCGTTATCGCCCGGAAAAATCGATAATTGGCCAGAAGAGAGAGAGGGAGTAGAGAGCATCCCGCCGAACACGGTACATAATAACGCCCGATCCGAATTATTAATTCGTCGGACGCGAAGTTAAACTGCAATTACAGCGTTGTTTGTTGCCTGATTTATTAATTCCCGTCCAAATTGTGAATTGATTGCGCGCACAGAGGTGATCAATAGTTTCGTGTTATGGGCCTGCTTCATTAAATTATCGCAGTGTTTTCGTTCGGGTGGAAAATTACGCGTTTGATTCTCACTCGAATTCGAAGAGGAGTGGAATCTTTGCGATACTGGCTTATTCCCATTCAACAACGTAAAATGTTTTGTTCGAATTCATTTTTTAGCCTGATCGACTGTATTTCAATCACTTAACATGCTCTTCCTTAAATGGAAACAGAAATAATCTCAATGCTGAATCTCATTCGATTTTTATAATACAAAATCTTAGTCATATTTGCGAGTAGTAATTTTAAAAAAATGCATTTATTCCATTGCTCTACATTACTCTACATTATTCCTTTTGCCTCTACATATAATTTTTTGTCATTCATTAAAATTGTTTTCATTTCCATCAGCATGGAAATGAAGTTATATCACGCCACTTTTGAAATCTGAAAAAAAGAGGATATTACTAATTTTCGAAGTATTTCTATTCATTCAGCGATTGTTATACTATTCGATAAATTAATTTCAGAACAATTATATTGGATGAGTAAAAACGTTTTAATTAATGAACAACACGGCTTAGAAATGGTAGATCAACGACAACTAATTTATTAATGTATGAGTCGTGTATAACTAAAGTCTTAGGTAATAAATATTCAGTTGATGTTATTTACACGGACTTTTCGAAAGCGTTCGATAAAGTCAATCATGCCATTCTTGTACATAAATTAAAATCATTAGGTTTCCATGAGTCAGTTTGTAAGTGGATCGAGCATTTTTTAACTGGCCGTAGTCAATGTGTTAAAATAAAAAAAAAATCTTTCCGAAATCATGACTGTTCCTTCAGGTGTTCCTCGAGGATCCAATTGCGAACCGCTGCGCTTTCTTTTATTTATAAATAATATATCAGTAATTAAACATTCACATTTTTTACTTTTCGCTGACGACCTCAAACTTTTTAAAGAAATCAATTCTACTAATGATTGTGAATTGCTTCAGGAGGATTTGTCATCTGTTTATGTTTGGTGCTGCCAAAATCAATTATTTTTTAATTCGGGCAAATGCAAGTCAATAACTTTCTCGAGAAAATTCAGTCCACAATTTCGTTTATAAAATTGATGATAATAAATTATCCAAAGTTTCTGAAATTAAAGATCTCAGCATTGTCTTTGACACAAAATTAACATTTTTTAGTCATATTAATAATATATGCAAGAATGTTAGTTATATAAAGAGAATCTCTCTGAATTTGAATCCAGTTTCATACAAAATTATAATCCGCAAAACATCGCGCACTCAAAAGCATCTAAGCTCTCAACTCCTCACTATAAACGAGCCCTTAGCCGCGGGTATTCCACAAGCAATCTCCTTTCATTTTATGCGATCTTTTACCAGCTCAGCGACGGCGTTCATCCCACATGCGTTCTTATATAAGAAAAACTATTCAATTTTTCTTATTTAATTTTAATTTAAATAACTGCAAATTTGTGATTCATGTCCCTTTTTTTATTAAAATTGATGACTAAAATTCGATCATATTTCCAAAGTTCCAATAATAAAAAATAATGCACCATTCATCAATTCATTTGCGCAAATCATCAGGACAGTTTAGCTAGCTAGCATAGATTTTTCTTTAATTTCATCATAAAGAAAAAAAAAAGGCAGAAAAACCTCTGGTCGAAGGCCCAGACAGACTAACACCTACATGTATTGTAATTATTTATATAATTATATTGTTAAATTTATTTATATATTCTGAATAAAAAAATGTTTTTTTTATTATTATTCAATTTAAAATTAAAATGAATTGTTTTTTCCATTAATCTTAAAACATGAAAAACAGTGTAAAACCGTTAAAAATTTAGCGGAGAAAACCGTAACGCGTTTGATGAAAATCCCATTTGACGCGATGTAAACACGCCGTATCAGGACATCATCCTTGCAGTTCTGCCGGTCCTGAAAATTGATTTTTCAGCGCCGCGCCGCCCCGTCACACACACACACACACACAAACAGTTCCTCTCGCTAAAACGCGGCCCTTATTAATCCGAGAAAGAGACGGAGCCAGTGTGTGTGTGTGTATCGAGCAATAAATATGTAAATGAGAATTAACATTAATTTACCGAAAAGGAAGAAGGGTGGAAAGAAAATAATTCCAGTTTTTTTTTTTGTTCGTCGGCTGCGGCGCGCGGGAGGAGGAAGAGGCGACGGCGGTGGAGGAGGAAAGGGATGGAAGGGCCGCCGCAATCGATACACGTGCCTCCATAATTTTACAAATCACAGTTTTCAAAGGCGCCGCGCTGTACAAAAGCACACCCCGGAGTGGAGTGTTTTTTTTTCTAATATTTTCAAAACAAGCGAAAATAGGAAGTGTTTTTAATTATTTTACCTAATTAACATTTCAATTAGTGGTATTAAATCATGTTTACATTCAATCTAGCTTTGTTTCGTGTATTCTCCCCTCAGCAAGTTCATGAGCGTTTAAAAATAACTCGATAACAATGAAGGAGGTTAATATGTGTCAATCAAACGACAAAATCCATACGGTGATCACGAGCTTCAACAGTGCTTTCGTGCTTTCAGCAAGGGAGGGCGGGGATCAAGAAGACGATTATTATCAGTTATAGAAACAAAATTAGAAAATGCTTTAATTCTATTAATTTTTCAATTTAATTATACTGATAATGGCATCAAAATACAAATAAGTGAAACAAAACCAATTGAATTTAATTTACAAATTAATATTTAAAAAAAAATGTTTTACCAAGTGATTAATGAGAGAAAAGTGTCCGATATAATTATACTGGTAATAATAGAGACGAATTTATTTCACTTGCTCAAGCAAATTATTTTTATTTAATTGGAAAGATAGCTCACAAAAAATGGCGCCCTATGCCTAATTTACAAGTGACATCGTCAACAATTTGAGTCTACAAGCTCAATGTAAATATGCGAATCATTGTTTCGTTGATAAAAGAAGGTGAATTTGTCCTGTTTGTGAGACCAGGGCACGAAATTCATTTCATAAAATATTTAACACAATACAATACCTGCATATAATATATTACAATATATGTATTATATTTAATTAAAATTCTGTACAATGCTATATCCCTATGACCAGGTTTTGTGGTTAACATTCGATATATATATATAACATTTTTATTCAGACAATTTTTGATACAATTTCAAATATTTATAATAATAATACCTTTATTTATCATAGAAAAAAATACAAAATGAAATGTCATGAGTGTAGGCGAAGTACAGTCAGCTTAAACTGTTACTGATCTTCCACTTAACCTACGAATAATTAAACTTAAATATAATTGCAACATGTAAGATAAGGTACAAACATATTTCGACGTTAATAATCCCGAATTGATTTTGTAAATTCAAAGCTCATCACGTAGTAACAGAGAACGCAAGTGGCATCTGAAGCTGTTAAATTTTAACTGTTTTAGGATTTGGGGAACTTTATTGTATAATTTATAGATGTTGTAAAAAAAAAACATCTGGAATAAATAGCAGTGTTGTGCTTCGGCGAGGACCTTACAATTTCGTCCAAACGGCTTTTTCAAAGAAATCATCCCTTAAGTGTTTAACATCAATATTGTGTAAAAAAGAGATTTTTTTATTAATTTTTTCATCAATATCAAGGATAATTTCGACGAAAGTTGAAACTTGTCGGAGAAAATAATCATATTTTGGCGAAACAAAACAATTATATAAAGAATGTACTGTTAATTTTTGGAAATGGCTTAACCTTAGGTTGCTGAGACAAAAATATGAATACAAAAATTAATAAAAAAATATTTTATTGATAACAATCGAATGTTCCATTCGATTTGAATAAAATTTACTGTGTTTCTCGCCGGGGGGTATCCCTTAGGTATCCGCGCTTGGACGAAATTGCATCGTCCCCTTAGGCGGCGATATGAGTCCCCTGAACCTAACATTGATATTAATAATATCAGTTCTAAACAGAATTCTACGAGAGGCTTTGCGAAAAATAATGATTTTATATTAGATAGAGTAAACAAGAATGAAGAATTCTTCGATTAGCCATGTTAAGCCAGTTAAGTTTTATTTAGTGCTAGTTTGTCTGAGCTATCGACTGATAGCCCAGATAGACTGTCTGCCCTTTTCTTTATTAAATTTATATTTTGTTTTCAATTATATTAGTATTTTTTTTATATTAAATAATGGTGTTATGTTTTAAAATAAATATTATCTTAATAAAAAAATGTGTATATATAATAATAAAAGTGCCCCATCAATATATCAGTCGAGCATATTTCTCAAGATTAAGGAACCTCAGGAATTTGTAAGTGCCAAGAAGCGCGTTTCGTGGGCATTTCTCACCGATGCCGACAACATTTATATAAATTAGAGAATGCGGCGCGGGAATTTCTCTTTGGACCGCTCTTAATTCGATGTAGGAAAAGAGAAACGAAAGACATCTCTCGTTTTTTTTTCTCCTTCCCCGTCGTCGTTCATTCCTTGCCGTCGCGATGTACACGCCGCAAATTAATATTTATATATTCAGAAAAAAAATTAAAAACGAGGAGAGCGCACTCGGCGGGAGTGCCATGCAAATGCTAACTAAATTGAATTATTTATGAAAAGATGTAAGCATTATTTTTTTTTGTTCGAGAGGGGGTTTCAATTAAAAAAATGTGTTGAGGGAAAGCAAGGCTAGGAAATTTCAATAGGTACTTTTTTTAAAAAAAAAGGCAACACTCCATAAAAGTGCAAATGAAACGACACTCACAAAATGTGATGTTAGAGATAAGTAATGGCGGTAATTTCAGTTACTAGCAATTTGTCTTAATTTATGGTAAATTCTAAAAACAAATAAAAACAATAGTTACTTATATTAAATAACACTATTTAGTCTTTCAAAGTCTATTGTAATATCGCTACAATTAGCTGAAGAAGCCACAGTGTGGTTAAACAATTGTAGCGATATTATAATAGACTTTGAAAGACTCTAAATTAAATGATAATCATTTGTTTAATATTAATTAACGCTACATACAAAACGTGAAATTTACAAACAAAAATGGATTTTACATATCGCGATATTTATACATAAATTCTGATTTATCGGCGGTGTAAATTGCGTTTCTGAATATAAAATTCATATATTTTTAAATGATACAAATTTTTGCCCGTGTTTTCAGTTCGTTAGTCAACGAGGTGTAATTTACATTCGCGTATTTGTGTTTTGGTGAATGAACGAGTGACGACCCGGCGCTTGTATTGTGTGTTCATTTCATGCGAAACCGCACTTTTTTTATTATTGTTTGTTATTACTGTTCGGCACCGTTCCTCTTCCGCTCCACTGTTGCAATCTATGTTCTTTGTTGTATTTTATGAATATGTTATCTTGTATAGATTTATAATTTAACTCGTGGTGAAACACATTTATAATTAGAGATGAGCAATGTTGATTTTTGTTGCTGCAAAATAAAGTATATGACAATTTTATCAAACTGTGTAGGCTTTCACGACCAGTGTAATTAGAAATGTTGATTTCCGGGCTATTAGGCCATGGTCTGTTGAAGTTTAATCCAAATGTTTTGCTAACAACTGCGGTCGGCATATTGACGAAGTGTCTCAGTCGACGAGGAGACATCAAAAAGTTCGTATTTTTTTTTAAGTTACAGAATACATACCCTTGATATTATTGTTTTAAATCGTTAATTAGACCTTTGGCAACAATTCAGTATAAAAACAAGTTCTTAAAGTAGCGAGCGACAAACACCTTCGCTTTTGACTTAAAAAAGATTGTCTCTCTCTACGAAATCGGTACAAACCCATTTTGCTAATTGTTTGAACAAAATACCTGGAATGATTATAAATTATCAGAAAGTTATAACACTTATTTGTTAATTTTTTGAACAAGATATATCCATCGCGCGTATTACAATCACACGTCAATTATTAAAATAAATCATATATAAAATCGAATAAAGTATACGACTACTTTAGAGAATTCTGATAGTTCTGATTATAGATTTGTATTTTAATATTAAATATTAATAATATTGAAAAATGTTTCAAATAATTAATTCTTTGCATTAAATAAATTGTCTTAGCGTGGGGATGGAGCAGGCGCAGAAATATCATTCGAACAGCATTCTTTAACGAGTGGCCTGTTATTCGTTAAGGGATGTAACGAGAATGAATTTTATGCGCATGTTTTATCCTCCCGCCATACAGGATATATCAGTACTTTGCCCGGGAAGTAGTTGTTTTAATGTGCATTTGTTAAACGTACTTACGTAACGTAAGTCAAAAGACACAGCTAAATGTGAAAATGATTTATTAATTATTTTCAAATCATTTTTATTTAATATATTTAAATAGATGTATTATAAATGCTTTCGAATCCAGTCATACAGTTGATGCAGTTTTCACAGATTTTGCTAAAGCATTCGATCGTGTACAGCACCATATTTTACTGTCGAAATTGCTTACATTAGGACTTCATGCTAATGTTGTTTCTTGGATATATAGCTTTTTAACCAACCGAACGCAATGCTTTACAATAAAATAATATTTGTCAAAAACAATTCAAGTGCCTTCAGGTGTTCCCCAAGGGTCGCACTGGACCTTCTCTAAGAAAAAAAAAAAAAACTTCATACAGTTTAATTATGCAATTGATGGCCATTACCTCGAACAAGTGACTAGTTTCAGAGACTTGGGTATAATCTTTGATAACAAATTATGTTTTGCCCACCATATACCTACCCAGAATATGTATAACATGTAATTTAATTGATGATAGTTTTGTTAAGATAACGGTAGATGATGACACGTTTGTGTATACAGTAAAATAGACTCAACAGCGTTTAATTATAGGTTCAGTATGTCTTAATTTCCATTTAAATTAATATTATTCATTAAATTAATATAAATTAATATTAATATATTATTCATTAAATTAATATAAAGAAAATAATATTAATAGCAATATAAAAACGTAATGTATGTTTTTTTTTATGAAGAAAACAAAAAGAGGAAAATTTCATTTTCATTAATTGATCTTATTAGGACGAAAGCCCTCAACACCCTGCGACACGCCAACGTGACACTCACAAGGGCCGCCCACACGGAATTTTTGCGCTGCGAAAACAAAAACGCCCCTCCTGGGCTAAGTGTATGTGAAGTGTTCCGGGCGTCTCGGATTATCCCCCGCAGTATTAAATTAAAACATCTCACACTCCACTCCAAACACACGGAAGCCGGTCAATTCGGATCGGAGGGTCGGTGTTTATATTAATTCACCGGAAAATCCACACGCAAAGGGTTATGGATACCCCGCGTCTGTTTAAATGGTAATTTTAAATAATTCCGCTGGATGTTGCTGTGGAACGGGTCGTGTTGTTTCGGCGCTCCGCCGTGTCCGGGCGGTAATTAGTTTGTTTCGTATGCGCGGGTTGGAGAAAAAAAGACTGCTGCAGTCCGGGTGTGTATGCTAATTTTCAAGTTTGTGCGATCCGTCGTCTCCGAGGGTTTCCTTTTTGTTAATTTTGTACGGCGCGCCGAGAGGGAATCGCTTCTTTCGGGATTCTTATTTGCCGAAATAAAACAATCCCGCGCTATAAATATTCATTTAATTAATTAAGTGTTTCGCTAGAATTCGGGATTTCACTTTAAATTCTTCTTGTCTTACAACAAAATTAGTGAATAATTTAAAATGTTAAATTGATAATGGGCTAATAACCTGAAACTACTTAAAAATTAAAAGTTACTTAATTTATTCTGTGTTTATATATATTATATATATTAATTGTAGAATTTACATTAAGTATAATACAATATTTTTTTATAATAATAAAAATCTTTATTACCCAAATGGCAAAAAAAAAACATTACAGTGCAGTAAGTACAAACTTAATATAACATGCTGGTGGGATGCTTGTTGTTTCCATTAATTAGACCGCGGACTGTTGTAAGCAGTCTAGTTTAGCACTTTCGGGATGAAATGAATTTCAACGGAGTGTTTTTGATTCTATATTCGAGATCTCGGTCTTTCAGCAATCTATGTTTTTATTTATTTAATTCAAGGATTTTTAATAATCTGTTCATATTTGTTATAAAAAAAACTTTTAAAATGAAAGACAACGTTGTCTTTCTATCTGTCTATGAACAGATTATTAAAAATCCTTGAATTAAATAAATAAAAACACAGATTGCTGAAAGACCGAGATCTCGAATATAAAATCAAAAACACTCCGTTGAAATTCAATGGCGTTTCATTATATGTGCGCTAACCCGGCGCATTCACCATAAGTGAAATTATACAAATTGATATTTAATTCTTTGCTTTATTATTATTGAGTGTAAAATGCGACAAGTTTAATATAAATTATTTATATTTAAATAATTCACTATATTTTAGTAGAAAATAAATTCATTTTGACTGAAAAAAAAAAACGTTGCGACTCGCGACCTGATATGAGTCTCCGCGGCAATAATAATCTTATTTTTTCACAATCACAACGCTGTTGCCGTTATCTGCCTTTAGCTAAAAACAATCCTTTTTCTTCAGATCTTTGATGACTTTCCTGTTCACTGCTTCTTGATTAGTTTTTTCTTCTTTCTTCCAGTTTCGTTGGATTTTCTGGACGGCTTTGTTTGTTTCGGTGGTAAAATGGGCGCCATCTGTCGTGTTTGTGAAACTTAAAAAAAAACTGTTAGTGTATTATGGAGTTTCATCAAGTAAAAGTCTTAACCGTCGATTATTTACAAGACGTCTCTTTGAAATTGTGCATTTCACATGAAATTAAATTATCCCGCGAGTAGTCGCTGATTTAAAGTTTTAAGCTTTAATAATTGTTTTTGTATTTTAATAAAAGAATGAGTAAGTAAAATATATATTCCATCTAAATTTATGTTGCGTTTTAGCCGTAAAAGAGTTAACTAACGTTGGGAAAATCCATCTAAAACCCATCCACAATATCTCCTTTTCCACGCTGGGAAAACATAACGCTGTTAGTTAAAGGCCGGGGAATTTCCCCCGAACGCGGTCAGTGTTTTTCCTGCCCCTTCAACATTTTATTCGCTTTTCACGGCGGAGTGCACTTACATAAAACGCGCCCTTCGTTACCGCCGGCCGATATATCTATAAAAAAAAGGAGCGGCTACATTTTCGGAAGACGGGCGTCGTAATTTATTCGAACGCTGATTTTATGTACGGGATTTATGCCGTCGCGCGGATGTAATGCATCCCATTGATTCGTCCGCCCTTTGTCGGCACACCGACTGCCAATAGGAAAAGTCGGGAATTGGAAGCGTATTGCTCCCTATATCACTCACTTTATTTCCACCCGGCGTCGCTCGCTGCAGTTTTCATCTTTGCGTTCCGCATTCAAAAGCGATTCCATTTGATATTTCAATGCATCGGATCTTATTACATACTGTATTTCTTTGGCGTTTCTTTCTCTTATATTTCTGTTTAATTTCTTGTGCTATTTGTTTGGAGGGAATTAATTGTTGAGGATAGGGTAGTTGAGTGGGCAATTAGGGCGGTGTCATCGACAAATTGTAAGGGATAACTGGTAAGATTGATAAAATTAGGTTGTAGAGATCGTGGAAAAATAAATTGTATAATAATGGTGATAGAGGAGAACCTTGGGGGACATCTTAATCTGGGTGGAATACATCAAATAGAGGATTTGTAGTGAGCAGTTTTCTAGGAAAACACTGACAAATCTTGTTACTATTTTGCACTTCATTTCTGAAGCTTTAGATGTCTCGCCGGTTTTAAATCTTTTGTATTCTCGCCGGAGTTTGGTATCCCACAGGGCTCAACTTTTGGCTCCTTTCTCTTCAATATTTTGTCGTAGGATGTGTCGTTTGTCATTTTTGATGAAAATATTCAAGATTTAAAACCCATGAGAATAAATTTCCAGACACGAATCCCAGCACTTCCTCCATGTGGAATTTTATTATTTATTTAATTCATTTCAATAAATTTTCAAATTTGCCATGAAAACACTTATTAAATAGAACAAATGCAATACCATAATGGTCTTTTTAAAATAATAAACTATTTATTTTCCATACACATACGAATTGAAAACATGCCAGATTTAAAAAAAAATTAAACTTATTTATTTATTTAACGAGATTTATCTTACATACAAATAAAATTAAATACAATAACAGCACTTAAAAACTAAATTATACCTTATTTATAATAAATTGAGTGATTATACAAAAAAATAACAACCTTTAACTTGGCCGCCTTTTTTGGAACATTTTTTTTCTACAAGATATATTATTTGTAGCTCAAATGAATGTTTAAATAATCTATTTTCATCATGAGGTTCTTCTGATATACGGAAAACCGCAAAAAAGAAGTTTTAGTTTCACAGAATTTCAAAGAAAATTGGAATGTCTCATCTTAATATCTTTTCCACGTAAAAAAATTGCTGAAACTGTGGGATATTTATTATATATTATGCTAAATGTATATAAGAAAAAAAAAATACGATGTCAAAAAATTTTAAACCAGATAAATACTGATTTTATTTAAAAAAAAGTATTATTTTGCAATATTCTAAAACTGGTAAAGGAAAAATTATTAATTAGAAAAATTGATTCTTGTCTCTTAAAGTTAGAGCCGAGTATTTGGAAGAATATTAGAATTTAGTTTGTTATTTCTTACTTTACAATGCCTTCGCCAAATTTCTCCACGCTAATATTCATTTCTTGAATATTCTGGATGCGTTTGCGAAAGATGTATGGAATATGACGGCACTTTGACGTTTTATTCGACATAAAAATAATCATTTAAATTATTAAAGTCTCCACAGCCAATATAAAGAAGATTATAAAATAATTGTTCATATCTAAGGAAATTTATCAGGTAGATAAAATTCCTTCGCTTATAAAATGAAAACTAAAGGTCCTACAATAAAAGTTTTATAACAAAAATTATATATATATATATATATATCTTTATTCAGACTATATAGATAATTTTAACAATATATCAATATAAATAATTACAATACATGTAGGTGTTAGTCTGTCTGAGCTATCGACCAGAGGTCCTTCTGCCCTGTCGTGAATTTATGATGAAGTTAAAGAAAAATCTATGATTGCGCAAATGAATTGATGAATGGTGTTTGTAGAATTTTTTTTATTTTTTCAAATCTACAACTTTTCTATCCGAATTAAAAAATGAATAATCTCTAAAGTAAAGTTGCACTTAATGAGTTTTGATTCTGGCCAAAAGCTTTTCAGTTCATTCTAATATTATAAAAAGATTGGATGTAACGTTTGGGTTCAATCAATTTAGCCATTTACGAGCTATCGTGGAAGCACTCAGACATTTTTCAAAACACAGTGGAATTTATTCAGGAAACCTCAAAACGTGCATATCCGTTGAAATTTGCGATTCGAAAATTTTTACGATCACAATACTTTCCCTTGGACAGGGATCCGGGGAAAGTAAAAAATACAGCGACATTCATAGAATTTTAAATAAATTATTTACTTATTCAAGTAAATGCGAGCGAAATGAATAATCTATTTTCTTATTATTTATAAAACAAACAATATCAATTTTCCAACGTGAAAAGCCAGTAATTCCATCGGATCGTTTCTTCGTCCTCCCCTTTCCCCATTTTTTTTATTTCTTCTCGTGTTCAATAAACCCACAATCGGCAGTATTTCCAACGGAGAGCGAGGCGTTTCTCCTTCTCTTTCATTCCGCGTTCCGGCTTTTCTAAATAATTGCTCTCGTTAATGGCATCATCGGCGCACTGACACTTAACACTATTTTAAACGCGAACTTTTACAAATTGCCGCATTAAACTCTGGCCGGGCAGTACATTTAAACTTCTGCCGACAAATTCAGTGCTTTCAGAGTGGTAACATTTAGAACAAACAGAAAACTCGTTTTTTAGTCAGTTCGGAATGGTAAACTTGCTTTTCGCCTTTTTTTATTTGTGTTATTATTTATTATTGGGAATTAGTTTTGTTTCGTGAGCGCAACTTTAAATGCTTATGTCAATTATATAAATAAATCCAGAGCCAATTACAGAGACACTTAATTTTCGAAAGTCCATGGTAATTACTGATTTTTAGCTTGCGGAGTGATCAAAAGACCTGTGGTCGATATTCCAGGACAGACAAATACCGTAATAACTCTTCATTATTACAGTGCTTTTGTTTAGACTATCAGTTATACAGTTTTTTTTATTAGAAATTATGGATTTTTTTAAATACAATTTCTTAATTATGATTGAAACATGTATTAATCCAGTAAATGTAAAATATTTCTAATAATTCACTACTTTTGGAAACTAACTTTCCACTTTTCCCAAACTCGCAATAGATCAATCCACGACCCCTAATTGAGTGCATTTACCCTTCATCCCTCCACCACCTCGGCCCTTTTGCACCTCTTTATCTAGTTCTCGGAATGAAATATGCACGTTAAATATGCATCCCCGCCAAGTAATTCATCCGTTTAAGTAAGAGCCCCTCGGCGGCGAGCGAAGAACTTCGAAAAGGTTAAATAATGTATAAGAGAATCTGCGGAGAGCGCAGGAAAGTTGCACTTTTTTTTGCACGCCGTCACCTTAATACAATTTACATATCAGACAAGAGAGAGCGCGGCCCCCCGAGTTGTTTAATTGCATTACTTTAACCCAGTTCGCAGATTCGCCACCGCCTCTTATTTTTCTTCGTTAAAAAAACAGGGATGAAATGGTTGTGTAAATCTTTTTCAATTTTCAGAGGGTATTTACCGCACCCCATCCTCAACGTCTGAGGAGAATCTAAGAAGATTAAATAAATTAAATTTTTGAAATTAAAGCTGTTAATATCATAACCTATATTCAAATGTAAATTATTTTTAAACTAAACTAACCATCTTAATTTATTTTCTAGCTACACTAGTTAGCACTAATTCGTGTTACATTGATGTCCTGGCCAATTGACAATATTCTTGTATTCATTAAAATAATTTTAAAACATCTAGGATTGTCATGAGATAAATTAAAAATCATGTTAAGATTTTATTTAATAAATAACATATTATATTGATTAATTAAAATCGTCTGTAAGTTTCACATGAAATTATTACATCGAAAACATTTGGAATTCGAGTACCAAAAGTACATGGTCTGTCATATAGAAGGTGGTAGCTGTTTAAAATAATGACAATGGTAGAATGTACCAATGCTGTGTATAATTTTTGTATCAAAACAGTAATAAAGACGAAATAATTAATATATACAGAGTTGCAATATTGTGATAATTTGAAGACTGCATATAATATTACAACAATTTAACGCGCGAGAGGGGTGGGGCAGGGGGGAACTGAGACAATATAGCCGTATTAAAGTGAGTTATTGCAGTTTTGAAAGACGTCTGCATCCTCCTAAGAATTTATTACCCTCGGAACTTTTATAATTTCGCAGAGTGCGCCGTGGAGGACGAGCGAGAGGGAAAAAAATGACGGGGGGCGAAGGTCTTTTTAAATAACTAGGCATCGGGTTTTATATCGTCGGGGATTTGTCAATTTCATCCGAGTTGAGATGTGCATAAGGAAACGCCGCCTATTTATTCCGCCGCGCCCCGCCGCTTTATTTCTTCTTCTGTTTCCTTTCCGGCGAAGGTGGTTTTGTGTGCTCAACAGGTTATGCGTGTGTAAATGTTGTACTCGGGATTAGCTCATAATTAATGCGTGCTTACCGGATTATTTACTCGGGCCTTCAGCTTTAAACTGCGCGAAAGTTACGTTTGCGTTTGTTTATTTAAATTGTTTTAAAATTTCATTTACTCACAAAATAAGTCTTTATTTAATGAATAATGGTAAAATTTGAACACTTGTTTTGTTGTATATATACAGGGTGAGCCACGAATAACGGCCATTAAAAGTTTTCAGGGTTCCTGACCGCGGAATATTTTGAAAAAAATCTACACGAATGCGACCACCTCATGGAAAATATTTTGACTTTCTTTCACTTCTGGTTGTACCGGAAATGGCTACCAACTTTGTTATTTTAAATGGAACACCCTATATTTTAATTTTTTCAGATCAATTGCCTAAACATTCATGTGGATTTATGTCTATATAACTCTTACAGTTTTTGAGATAAAAATCCGAGTTATACAAACAAAGTAAAAAAGTGTTTCGTTTATTAAAATTGAATTGCAATGTATAACAAAGTAGAAGCCTCAACAATTAACAAGTTAAAAATTTATTTGTCAAATTTTAACCTGAAATTGACGTTTCGAAAAATGCCTATTACTTCTAGTAGGAACAACATAGACAGACTAGTGACATCTTGAATTGTTAATAACTTAAAATTCCATTTATCATAATTAATTGAAGACGACGCAAGCGCCATCTTTCGCCTAATGTCAAGTTGCATCGTCAACGATTTGGGTCTACGACCGAGAATCATTGTTTCGTCCACTAAAGTTCCATTTATATTTTAAATAATTTATTATATTCGTCACATTATTTCTAATAATGTTTAACATTTAATTTACAAACAATGAATGCGTTTCACTTCTCTAAATTAAGGAAGTAATTTCTTATTAAATATTAATTAAACGCTATGAATATTCATTAAAAATAAACTGCAATATGAGCAACCATGCAGCGTTGGCGCTTCGCACTTTTCTCTACACCCCCCACCTTTTTTTTCCGTTTCGTTTCGTTTTTGTTTACAGGGCGAGAAGGTAAATAAAATAGTTAATGAAGGTTTTTAATTAGAATCGGAGGCTAATTAACTTGCGTTTTTAATGAATTTCTCAGGAATCGGTCGGCGGAGCGTGATAGAGCAGACGGAGGCGGGCGTCTGCGATGTTTAGTTAAAACGACGCCCAGTAGCCGGTAGTTGCTTTGGTTCAGTGGAAACGGGGCAACGGCCCTTTCATTAAGGCAGTTTTCATTTAAACTTCGCCTCGAGAGTGGCCGATTAATCAGGAATTGTACGCGCGCCCCTTAAAAAAAACGCCATTAGCTACGTTTCGGATATTTAAGAACAAAAACACTTGTTATTATTTTCCATGTTAATATAAAAATTTTCTAACAGGTGTTTCAGTATATTTCAATTATTATCGAAGAGAGGTTACAAAGAATAGTAACTACGTATAAGAAGCCAGGAATTTCCAGTAACGTTTATTATGCCCAGGCGCATCCACCATTTTTGTAACCCTTTCACAACGGCAATGTTATTATTTTTTTTTTTTAGAAAATACGTAAATTGAATCTTGATATTTCCTAATAAAATAAGATTTCAATAGCGAATGAAAGTTACAAAAACGGTGGATGCGCCGGGCCATAAAATCCACGGGAAATCCGAGGCTAACTTCTCATCTGTGTAACGACGTTATTTTTATGGGGGTGAATTAATGCGAAACACTTCAAAATGGAATAACTTCATTCCTTTTTGGAGAAATTGCTATATATTTTTTTCAAAATTCTTGTGGCCAATATATTGTCTTTTATTACTGTAATTTTTTTGTTCGCTGTTATTTTATTAATACCAGATTTAAACACTGAACATTTATTTAGATTGGTATTCGTAAAATCGCATAAAAATATTTAAACATCACATTATAAATGTACTCACCATTAAAAGTGAACATTACTTTGTGATCGAAATATACATTTGCTAAGATATTTCCAATGATATGTTACTGCGACTGAGACTCGGAGTTATTTCTCTTTTATTTGTGATATTCAACTTCGAAAAAAAAACTGTCTTCATTTAGAATCCGTGGCTGGAGGAAAAAAAATCATAAAAAAATAAATTGGCGAGTTCTCTCAAAACTGTCAATTGTTTATGAATTAATAAGCTATTAGCAACATAATAATGTAAAAATAACGAATATAAACTGCGGGCAACTTTGTGATTTTCAACTTTTAAAACATACACTTTAACGTGTACATATACTGATTGATAAAACGGGAATGTTTAACGATGTCATAAATAAAATTGCTAATACGTTGCAAAAAAATCACTAAATCTTTGCTGTTTATTGTGGATTATATTAAATAATTAAAATTCATTTGGTCATGGTGAATGCACCGGGAAAATCCGTGGCTGGAATATCCGTAGCCATCTTCACATCGGTGATAGAGTTACGTGAAGTTTTTCTAATATAGGAAATTAAACACAGTTATATTCACTTTACTTCACAGGTTTTATTATAAATTAAATGTACATTACATGAAATTCATTATACTTTGTTTCGTATCATAAGGATTTAGATTTAATTTAGTTTTGCAATCTGTTATTGGAATGTAATTTCCGTTGATTGTATGAATAAATTTTGGATAGTATGCATTATCAATAGTACAACAATTAAAAATGTTTCACCACGGGTTAAGTGACGATTTTATTCAGAATTAATATAAAGTTATTTTCTATGTTTATTGCAACCGGAAATAAACGAAATCGTATAACTCAACATTATATTCCAACCTGTTTTCTGCCTTTCATGTCTCCTTTCCTTTTCTTTCTTTCAGGACGTAGCGAAGGAAATGTATTTGGGTTAGATATACGTCTGCGGGGAGATTCTATCTGGATCGGCGACATCGGATCGCTATTATATGTAAATTCAAGAATAAAACAGTCAAAGTGGCTGACGCTACTCCGGAGAATTTGATCTTTCCAATCCGAAAATAATACACATATGTTACAGGATGTATCCCTTTTCCGAGGTTTTCTTTAAATCCACCCCTTTGTAATAAAAGCACAGTTTCGTTTTATTCAACAACAACAAACATTAGAGTAATAATAAAAAGGAGTGAATTTCATTTCTATGTTCTGATGAGAATTTTATACATAAATAATATATTATCATTTTCTATATAAATGTATTCAAATCTGGTATTAATAAAATAACAGTAAACAAATATTCAGAGAGATTTGTTTATAAGTATACATTAAGGGAAGTGTATACCTGCAAAAAAAAAACGCGAGCCAACCGCATTGAATAATTAATGTGTGTATGTTAAGTTGACTATTTGGTATATATGTGTTCAGTTGCGTGTTATAGGCAACTAAACACACATATATTAATGCATTTGAGTCACGTATTTTGCAGGTATACATAGGGGAAATGTATACTGATAAAAAAAGCTCTGCATATATTTATCGTAATTATCGTAAACATGTTTTGTAATGTACATAAAACATTTATGATTGCATTTTATTTTCGTAATGGGTGAAAAGTTGGTGGAGAGTGGCAGTATTCTGTTCCACCAATCGATGATCATCAGTTGAATCAAAATGAAATGAAGATTACTTTTCAAAAATAATCCATCTAAATAACTCCCAACAACAAATTTCCTCCTCAAAATCTTACTGTAAACTCTTACAGTCCCCCTCAATGCAGTCTATACGTGTTGTATTAACCGAGGTGCAAATAGTTGGGGCGTCGAGTTAAGACTTGTTTGAGTACGTGGACAGCGGACAGAGCACACACAGACACACGCGCGCTTTCACATTAAGCCCCAACAAATGCGGGGGTTTTAGCCGGGCCTGACAAATTTCACATCGGTATGTTACATACGATAATGTCCGTTATCCGCGTCATACCCCATCTGGTCTTTATCCCCGCCGCAATTTTCATACGACCACTCGGACGTTAATACTCGTACATTTCATATTTAACATGTGAAATAAATTAATTTAAATGGGAACAGGCGCAAGGAGATTAAATTCAGAGCGATTAACAATTTTATAAAATTCAATCATGAGAAAGTTAAAAATAAAAATATAGTTGTTGCATTATACAATATGTTATTGTTATGCAATAGCAAATGTCTATTATTAGGCATTTGTTAAAATACTTATGTAGATAAGTCAAATTGTCACAGTAGCTAAAGGGAAAATAATTTATTAATTAATTATTTTCAAATTATTTTTATTTAATTTATTTAAATAACTGTGACCAAGTGAATAAATCCTTTTTCTATTATTAAAAATATAGCGTTGAAAAATTGTCACTTCATTATCAAAAAACTGTGAAAATCTCATTTTATTATGTTTATATGTTATTGTATGAAGTAAAAAAATAAAATAATGCGAAATGAAGAAGTGGACCTTTCTAATCCCCATGACATTGCAAATGGATTCGCTGATGTCTTTAATTTTAAACTCAACCACACTCACTCTATTGATCAATCGATATTGGACAATGATTTTAGTATTAATTCTCCGTTCTTCATAACTAAAGTGGATGAGTCGCAACTAATTGCCATCATGGCTCGTTTTCCAAATAAACTTACAGCAGGCGATGACAATATTCCAAGTTTTCTTCTTCGAGACTGCAGGTTCATTCTAGCTACTCCATTATGCACAATAATAAACTTGGCAATTTCGTCGTGCACATTTCCTACTTTGTGGAAACGTGCTAGACTTGTCCGATTCATAAAAAAGGTGGTTCTTAGCAATATCCATTTTGTCCAATTTCGCGAAACTTTTTGAAATTGTACTACATAGTGAAATATTTAATGACGTTCTTCATATCAACATGGATTTATCCCCGCCAGGTCTACTACAACTAATTTAGCTACAATTTCTCAATATTTACCTGATTCTTTAGATGCTCGTGGTCAGGTGGATATCATTTACATTGATTTTTTCCGTGCCTTTGACGCTATGGATCATGAGATACTGATTTGCTAACTTGCTGCTTTGGGTGCAGTCCCTGCAGTTACTAACCTCATCAAGTCCTATTTATCTAATCGTTCCTGCTATGTGTTTTATAATGGCTTCAAATCTTATGAATTCTCTCCCACCTCTGGGGTTCCTCAGGGCTCTTGTCTAGGACCACTACCTTTTAAAATTTTTATAAATAAGTATGCTTACTTGCCCTGTCTTGGCATATGCGGACGACATTAAAATCTACCAAAAAATCAATAGTACCAATGATGTCCTCACTCTTCAAAACAACTTGGATATTTAATTTGTATTTATGTTTATTTTTCTTTTGATATCTCGTATTGTTCTGTAATTGGGTTTTCATGTTGAACAATAAAGCTTATATTATTATTATTAATATAATCTTCACGTAACTCGAGAATACATACATAGGTTAACAAATATTATCAACAAACCCTTTATATGAACGAAACAACAATCATTTCCAATTCCGATGGTGGTTCGGACAAGTTAATTAATCGCAGGAATCGCTGCGGATTTCCCGAAATAAATTAAAGCCATGAATTTTGAAAGGCTCACCCGTCACCGCCATTTGCACACGGACGTAATTTATGAACGTTTTTTTATTTATTTTTTATTTTTTCGCAGCGCCCGCATTCATACGGACGCACACGTGCTCGTGATGGCGTGCGCGTTTTTACCTCCGGATTTCATATTTCCTATTGAGGAGGAAAAAAAAAACTAAATAGCTGGTGGGACGCCGCTGGCTCCGACCAGGAAACTGCAAGCGGAAATTGAACTACTCCTCTTTTCCTCGCCGGCCGTTTATCTGTTGATGTATTATTGATTTTAAGCGCTGTTCTAAAACCGACTCGTGTTTCTTTATTTTTTGATTCGTTTCATAATTAAAACGGCGCTCGAATGAACAAACTCTTTTTTTTTTCTGATATTAGCCAGTTTTGTTTTCTTAAGGGTGCAGTTTAGTAGAAGAGATAGCACAATGATTCGCAGACATTAATTCGTATTGTATTGATATCCTAGACAATAGGGGAATATTGTATTGAACATCAAAGTAATTTTAAAGCATGCAAGAATTTTATTAATGTGAAATTCATTATAAAAAATTCTCGGATTCTTCGTGGTACATTTTCAATTTTGATAATAATAATAATCTTTATTGTCCAACAGATATACCATAAAAGGACAAATATCAGAATAAAAAGTACAAATCAATTGATTAATAACTAAAAATGGTTCAATAACTACAGTAAGTATAATATAAAAATATATAAAGAAAACACTTAACTTTTTTATACCACTTTTATTTTACTTTAGTGACTAGTTTCAATTACACGGTAATCATTATCAAACTCTATGCCAACTTTTAAACTACAATTTTGGTAACAAAAGCAATCTAAATTTTGCATTAAATATTTATATTATTAAATCCTATAGACTATTTATCATAATTGAACGAATTGAAACGCAGTATTTTCTGTAAAAAGAATTTTGAGACTTTATACTAATTAAATAATCGATTTATTACTTTTCTTTGAGCTACTGCAACTCTTGATGGTACGATTATTTCAAATCTTTCAAATCAAATCAAATTATAAAAGAGTAAAACCCTTAAAAGAAATTCGTGTGAAGTGGTTTCATTTTAAATCAACTGAATTAAATAAAAATGATTTGAAAATAATGAAGTCATTTTTATTTAATTTATGTAATAATAATAATACTTTATTTAACGCTAACTGCTTTAGATGATAATTATACATAAAGTATTCATAAAGTAACAAATAACACATAATAGATGATAAATAACTGCAACAAAATGAATAAATACTCTTTTCTATTTATAACTAGCCATAGGTTGAATCTGCATTATATTGTTGTAAATGGACTTCCGTAAATAAATAAATATTAAATCAACTAATTGGGTCCGAATTTAATTAAGTCTGCGATATTTAAAGTAATTGTTTTTGTGGAGTATTTTTTTTTTAGGAAAAAAATGACTGCCCATTAATTAAAGTGAATATAAAATTATAAATTCCATTAACGCGTTTTTTTTTCTTTCTTCTTTCTAATAAAAAATTAATAGCGGTAATATACAAGCGTATGGTGTGTATTAATCCATATGAATAATTAATCAAACCACTTTAGATAAAACCGCGCAAACTTCATTTATTAACCGGCTGTGCAGCACAAACCCCGTCAAAACACCAACAATGGAACGTCAGTCGGCAGTTTTGTCCGCTAATAGGCTGCAATCAATTGAATCGGGGAACGCGAACACACGGTATTTGTGCGGTTATTGGAGCGTGGCGTGTGTTATATTTTTTTTTTGTTCGTCCGGATTACCGCGACGGGCGGCGCAGACTTCCCGGTTTTTCCGATTTTCCGAGCATTCGAGTGCATATTGCCGACTCCCGGGTAATGGATTTTTCGTGTGCGGAACGTCGCATCTCACCTGGCCGGGAGATTTACGTGCTCCGACCGACCGGAACCGGAAAGAGCGAACGCCTAAACCCGGATAAGCCGAATGAGTTTCAAGATTTTCAATGGGATTTTCCAGATGTAGATAGTATTTTTAATTGGGACGTGTACTCTTGTTTTTTTTTTTTAATATACGGTTGGATTTGAAAATACAAATGTTATGTAAATTATAAAGTGAGATTTACACTTTAAAATGCTGTACCCACAACTTATACGCAGACGATACCCAACTACTTTACCAATGAGAAGTTAGCCACGAATCCGGCGCCTCCACCATCTGACTAAACATAAAATTTTGATATTATCTCAAACAATAAATAGTGTTAACCCATTAATAATCAAACGCCTTAGATACTCTAATAACTTAAAAAAAATATTTTCAGTAAATTATTGCAGTAAGAATTCAATGAAATTTGTATAATTTTCAAAGTTTCAAAAGTCATTGTTGGGCGCTGTCGATTTTTGATTTTATTGGCCATAAATGTTTATTAGGGCATTTTTCTTCCTATCAATCCTACCTCAATTCCCAATAGGTTAAAAGTTATTTGCAAAAAACTGTTTTTCTCGAGTCCTAACTTAATTAGTAACTAAGCTATCGAAGATGGGAGCTGTGATGCAGGACCCTGTATATCAGAAAATTGGTAGACAAAAGATAATAACATCGACGCATTCTATTAAAAAAATGCTTTTACTGAAGGTATCATTTCAAATAAAGAAGTAATCTTAATATTTCTAAATTGGCAAAATTTGACTTTAGACTTATAACTCGAAAACAATTGAATTTTGATAAGGTGCATAACATTAGCACTAATATTCACCCCAGGAAGCATATATTGGTTTTTCTCTATCTTTAATATGAAGAAACCATTGAAAATAGGACACTCAGTACAGTTCTAGGCTCCTCATACATTTCTGAAATATTATTATCAACGCTATTTGACAGAAGAGGAAGTACCCTCTCCCGCATGTCCTACAAATCGAATAATACAGTTGCAATACTTACATAAAATCGCTCGATTTTTTAAAAAAGACATATTTATTGTATCCAAAGATTACCTGAAACAAAAAAGAAAACATTGAAAGCCAGTAATCAACCCACACGGGGACAAGATACGCGTACGTTGTAGCGTTAATTAAATGAAGCCATTGTAGAAGGCACTAATTACAAATGCATATTAGGCTGCTGCATGGCGGTGCTCTATCAATAATTAATGCAACGTATAAATGCAAATAATCCAACATGTGGAAATATCCATCCGTGTATGTTTGTGTGTGTGTGTGTTCCTGTAATGCAATGAATGTCGAAAGCCAGGCTCGGATGAAGACATTAAATCCATCACCGCGCATCACCAGATGTCAATTCACACTTTTACAGCCGACATCGAAAATTACGCACAACCGATCAGTCTTTTACAACCAACGCATAAAAAGACTCGATGCGAAATTCAACATCATTAATTTTGTAAAATCGAAGCTTTTCAATATAAAATTTAAAAAAAATACGATATTGAGATTAGGAATTGTTGTGTAAGTTTCACTCACAATTGCTAATATTACTAAAATGTTTTACGTCGTGATTAATGAGACTCAAATTGAAAATATATTATTGAGATTTTTATATTTAAATAGAAAAAATCTGAGAAATTATTGAGAGTGTTTTTTTCCTTTAAATAAATATTTTTGAAAAAAAGTCTCAATGTGGATGCGCCGGGTTCATTGCTGGATTCATGCCAGCTTCACACACATTATAATCATTCGTAAATAAAACACGTTTTTTTTAAATTTTACAAAACTTATTGCTGCAATTGTTTTGCCTTCGCAGTAGCATCATCAGGTAGATGATTAATTCGTCATAATTGTAGCAGTGTTTCTATAAAAATTTCTATGATACATAAAAAACCTTTGTTTTATTTAAAAATAGTGTATCATGGAGTTTCATTAAGTAAAAGCCTCAAAATGGATTACATTTACAAATTTTTTAGCCCCGAAAGATCGACAGTCGATCTTTCTGCCTCAGATTTTTATTTAACTGAAACCAATGCTTTTTTAAAACATTGTAAAAGTTTGATACAATTGCTGGATTTCGCTTAAATAATGAGGATGTTGTTTTAGTGACAACATAGGAGTGTTAATTTGTGACTACAGTCATAAAGTTCAAACTTATCCAAATCAAACAGAATGAATTGTTAATAACCGAGGCTTCAACTATTAAATAAAACACAAGTCTATTAAATAAAACACTTTAAATGTCGAGAAATATGAAAATATGAGAATAATTTATTAATTATTTTCAAATCATTTTTATTTAATTCGCTTTAAACTTTGTTTGTATAACAAACAAATTGATATTTAATTGATAAACAGAATAAGCTTTGTAATTGTTGTTGAAATCTCGATACGTCTTGGGTCGTCCTGGAGAAACCGGGCGTTGGCGTTTATATATAATTTTTAATATGAAAGAAGCTTTAACAATGAAAATTAAGCGAATCCGTGCTCGTTTATTTGCGCGCTTTTGCGGAGATTAATTATTTAGATAATTTAAAAATTAATCGCGTCTATTAATCACCCCCCTCCCCCTCTTACCCGCAAGTTCCTTATTCATTAAGTCTTCCCATTTGAAACGCGAAACTCCTGCATTAGCGCCATCAAAACAGCAAATTCATTTCAGCCAGCGCCGAATATTCCCCCACTATTAATTATTTGCATTTCGTTCGGGGGGCGAAAAAATATAAAGAATGAAAAGGGAATAACGCGAGACAGACAGTTGGCGTTGACAGGTGTGAACAGGGGGGTGGGGACGCTTTTGAAAATGTGGAGCGTTTGTAATTAAACAGCGGTAGGTGAGCTAAGTCCATTAAACTAGGGCCGAGCGAGATTATTGTGTGATACAGAGAGGGCCCTTCATTAATCTCCCCCAGACCGCCTCACAACAGCAACCCTCCCCCCGCCCGCCTCAAAAACAACCCATTTAATGCAGTCCCATCACAGCGCGACACAACCGAAGATGATTAAAGGTAAACTGGGCCTGAGATATCAACAATGACCATCCCCTAGGGTCGATTTACTATTAGGCCAGCTCTGAAATGGGAAAGGGCAAAAATGATAACACAATTTATCTACGTCGGGGGGGAAGGGGAATTAATAAAACCGTGGCGGTTTCCCGCGGGATCCAGCCTTCCCAAATTGTGTTTCGGTAATAATTTGTCGAATATAATAGCATTAGCCCGCAAATGATTTGTTAATATTTATGCCGCTTTAACCCGGTTGTTCCGCAGAGTAAGCCTCTTGCCTACGCTTTTGACATGCCCTGTGCTTCCACAGCGCGGCCGAATTCGCAAAACCGATGCACAAATCCGATTCAACAGCGGCTTATCAATGTTAACTGCGAGGGCTTTGCTCACGCATTTTAACCCAAAATGTAATTAAAATAAATATTTTAAATTCTCGATGGTTGAGGCTTCTACTTAGTCATGCATGTTAATTTAGAGGATATTTAAATAAATAAGTTTGTTTGTTTAACACAATGTATATTTATTAATACCACTGTAATTTCGGCAAATCAACTTACAATTATCAAGTATGAAATAAATATTTTAATTAAAATGTATTTATATATAATTGTATTAACCCATGTTTTTTTAACTATAAATAAATTAGGAGTGGGGTTTTGTGCTCCATTTTCAATTCTGTGTTTCCCACCAGTTGAAATATAGAAGTAAGAATGATCATTATAACAAACGGTTATTAAATATGTTTTACCAAGTGATAAATGAGAAAAAAGTATACAATATATTGCTACTTTAGTCTTCGAGATGCCACATCATCCTTTGCACGTCTTAATAACTTCCGCACCACATACGATACGGCAGAATATTTAAATTGTACTTGATAAAAACGTATTTTGGAATTATTAGGGTTTTTAGAGCAATCTTCCCTTATATATGGTTTTAAAACTCTCCACATAGCTTCAGATTTGCATTTACTAGTATTAATAAAATAGTAACATTTTTGTTCGCATAAATATTTATCTCTTTAACCGCTCCAATTTAAATGGTTAAATTAACTAGGCAGAATTTTTTTTTTAGATTTTTTTAATTCGAGTGAAATCTAGGCAATTTTATAAGAAACTCACAAAAATTTAGGTGGCTATGGAAGTGGAAGTGTTTCGAGTATTACAAGTTGCAGATGCATCAGGTTCAATTGTCAAAACGGCACTGTTTGATGCAATTTAAATATTATTTACCTCTGATTTTATTATTTAGAATCATTGTTTATATCTTTAGCAACAATATAGAATGAAATGCACTTGTTTAAATTACATTAAATAGTGTCATTTTTGACTTTTGAATATGACACACATTTTCGTAGAATTCGTGGCTGGTTTTTAAAAATTATTTCAAAAAGTTACAAAAGAAATATCCCTGATTTTATTGTTTAGAATCATTGTTTATACCTTTAGCAACAATCTAGAATGAATTTTCATTAATGGGACTCTAATTAAGCAATTCAAGTGGTTAAATTAAACCTTCGGCAGTTTTTTTTATATATACAAATATCTTTATTTATGAGTTTACAGCAATATATTTATATATTAATTACATAATTAATCGACAATTCACAAATTGGCTATAACTAAAGGTCTTTCAGCAAGTTTTATTTTATCTATCTTGATTTTATTTAAATCGAATCAAGTCGGTGCAATTTCATGCGAAAATCACTAAAATTCAGTTGGCTGTGAAAGGATTGTGAGGTGCATCAACTACAAACAATTGGCTGTGTTTAACAAATGGGACTCTAACTAAGTAATTTGCGCGTTAAAATCATCTCTGTTTTTTTCTTCTTTCTTCTTCTTATTATTATTATTATTATTCATTTGCGCGTTAAAATCATATATATGTTTTTTTCTAATTCTTCTTCTTTTTCTTATTATTATTCATAATTTGTTTAACTCGAGCCAAATCCGAGGAATTTTCAATTTTATACAAATAAAATTCAGGTAGCTATGGAAGGGTTGTACGTTACTTGAATCACATAAAATTGAATGTATTTCATCAGTAAATAGTACAGCAATATTCAAGATGGGGCGGACAAAGTCTTAAGAGTATTAATTAGAGATGGGCAAAGACGATCTTTTTTGTTACTGAAAAATTAAGTATATGGCAATTTTATTAATGCAACATATTCTATTACAATAAGTAATTGTTCTTTTTTTATTGAAAAACATCAATTGTTATTTATTTAAAAATTCTCATTTGGAAATACTCGATTATTAATATTACTCGATTTTGCCCAACACTAGTATTAATATTGAAAAAATGTTTACTATTTCTTTTTAGAAACCCTAAAGTCATATATCAGTAAACATATAATAATTTCAGAATATATTATACTTTTTTTTGTGTTTCTATATTTTCTATTGTATAAATGAATTATGATTTCAACTTGTCCTGTGTTGGTTATTCTGTTAGTGAAATAATATCGTCATTTTTTATTGAAGAATATTGAAACATAAGCTAGGAACGTTTATGAATATTAACGTTCCCGGAGAGGCGCGTTTTGCGCAATCAAAACGGAATTGAAAATTAGGGTATCTGCTGTATCCGAACGGGACGGGACGGGACGGGCGACAGGCAGGCATTAATCGGGGCGGCCATGCAGATTACTTATCGCATAAATATTTATACAATATCTCAACCGACCGATTCTGTCGCACCTATTTTCAGATTTATTGCCCGGCGCGACAAATTCCCTGATTAATTGTATTTGCGCACGTCCCGGATTCAGATTCCCCACGATCCTTCCTTTCCCCCCACTCCCATATCAAATCACCACGGCTAATACGTTTCCAGAATGAATGAAATTTAATTCAATAATTATTATATTTCATTAAAAACAAATAAGGACAAATAGATCGAATTTAAAATGCAGCAAATTCAGCCGTTTTGGACTTTGAAATTTGAAAGATATTATGTTGAAATTCTTATAAAGAAAATTAAAAATTATAATGAAAATATTAATAGTGTTATTCAAAGTAAGTTTCGGGACTTCTGCTAATAGGCTAATATAAAAAAGTTGAAATTAAAATCAGTGAATGAACAATGGATTGCCCGGCGCATCCACCATATCGTAGGCGCCGGGCAAATACAACCTTGAAAATCGTGGATAACTTCACATCGGTTTTTTTTTTATTATACATAAACATGATCTTTAAAAATAGGCTATCCTCCAGAGGTCTTTCGGTATGTCTTTGTCTTATCTATGTAATCTATGCCGTATTCGTATTCATGCGTCATAATCGCTAACGTCATTGTCTCTGTCTTGCTGATTAGTTGTAATAAATTGTAATAGCGCGGTATTTATATTTTTGGACGAGTATTAGGCGTTTAGAAGAGAGATGAATTAGGATTTCGTATTTTTGGGATTGAATTATATTATTGTTTTCAAATATATGATGGTTTTGACCGCTTTTATGTGGTAATTCATGTTACTTGACGTTTAATGAAGGTATACTATGTGGTAAAAAAACCTTCATATTATTGTTTGTCTAAATAATATAAAATAAATATATACAATGCATATAAGTCTATCTATAAAAGTTAAGTCTCTCTGCCCCCAAAAAATGAGTATTTTATTATATTTCACAACATTATAATTAAATGAATCGATGGTTGGAAGTGTTATAAATTCGATCAGTAATTAATCCGACGTGGCCTGGCAGTAACCAACGCTGAACACCAACACCAGGCACAATCAATTACGGCCCATATTAACTGAACGCGGTATAAGCTTCCAAAGTATACCCAATCGATAAGCATTACATTGATCTTTACATCATAAATTCTCAATTACTATACTTCGGACTACAATAGGGCCGACCTTCTTGTTATGCAAAGACGGCGTGTGTACACACCCTGTGCACGATGTATTATCGAATTTCCAACCGTATTATCAGCGATAATTTATTGTTAATCCACGCGATTTATTTGAAAGTAATCTATTAATCTTTATGAATAAATATAGCTTGTTTGCAAATTTTATTTATAAGCTGTAGTAATTTTATAATAAAAAAATAATATTAATAGAAAACAATGAACACAGTTATCTAAAATATTAATAAAAGAAAAAGATTTTGAAAGAGGCAGAAAAAAATATTAATAAAAAAAAGAATTTGAAAGAGGCAGAATAAAATATTAATAAAAAAAAAGAATTTGAAAGAGGCAGAAAGGAATTAAGTCAATAGCCCAGGACAGACAAACCTTTTATATTAATGTTTATACTCAATGTTTGTAAAATTGTATTTTTTTCATTTTTATTTTCAATTCATAATAATATCTTTATTAATGCAAAAAGCCATATACATAGTTTAGATAAGTCAAACAAATGTGTATTGCCGGCAGACATAACATAAAAAATGTAGCATCATTTCAAGAGATATTCTCAGTAGTAATATAAATTAACACTATTAACTAATTATACAACATATTAAAATTACAGTTTAAATAATCGTCAAAGTTGTAACTAGGAATTCTCCAATTAACCTCCACGTAATTTAATCCACATATTTTTTAACTGAACAATATAAAAAACTCTGACTTTATTTTATTATATTAATTCTCTCATTTCTCAGTAATTCATTCGTTGCTTCCTCTCCTTTTTTTAATTAATGAGCGTGCATTGTTCGAAATCGTAATACTACACCCGGTATCTGCTTTATCTGCTCCGAATTCAATTAATTTTGTATTTACGCGAGTATCGATATTACCGATTAAATAATTGGACGTTCACGAACGTCGGAACGAACAGAGGGAGGAAATTAGAAAAACGGAAATTGAATCTGCGAGCCGGCGACGATGGCGGCGGAATCGCGGGAGGGCTGATTAATTATTTTCGGCGAAGAAGTCGAATAATTCCGTTTTCGTTTCCAAGCTTCTGTGCGTTCACTTTGGAACATTTAAATGTTTGTTGATTGTTGAGGCTTTTAGTTTGTTGTTAGTTAAAATATAAAAGGTGCTATTCGAATGTCTTCACTGCATTGAAATGTTGCTTCAAAAAAACAAGATATAAAAAAATGTAATTTTTCATTATTTTTCCCCATTTTTCTTGAAAACAAAAACAGTCAGTCGGGATAAATCGCGAAGAAAATGAAAATTTTCATTTTAGAAACAAAAATCTTCCCTGCCATTGGCGGTATTTTCATAAAATTTAGCAGTTGTATATTTTTAGCTACTGTGATAATTTGACTTATCTACATAAGTACCTTAACAAATGTCTAAGTAGCTAAAGGGAAAATAATTTATTAACTATTTTCAAATTCTTTTTATTTAATTCCTCCTGGATCTTTTCATTTGCAATGAAGTGCGGCAAGTTCATGGTTCGTCTAGCAAATATGAATTCATTCGTCCTGATTCTTCTTCTGGTGTTAATGGAGCCTCTAATCGCCACCTTCTGCCCGTATTCAGCCGTAGGTTCCAGGACTGATTTCATTATGCTCACCCTGTTCTTATTTGAGATTTTGCTCTCTGGTTTCAACAGCTTCTGCAGAATTCTGATCCTTTTCCTGGACAAGGCTCCTCTCCTGGACACGTGCTGTTTAAAACATAGTCGCCTATCTATCGTGATTTCTGTTTTCCTTCTCCAACCAGATGAAATTTCTCTTTGGTTTTTTATTTCCAAATAGGAGGGCTTCCGTCTTCTTCTTGTTTATCGATATTTTCCATGTTTTGGCGTAGGACATTAACATTTTCACCGATTTAGCTGTTTTTTTCCTGAGCGGACTCAATACTGCTCCCAGAGGTTAGTAGAGCCGTGTCGTCTGCAAATTGGTATACCGCCACTCCTTTGGGGAAGTTTATTTTCGGCATATCATGGACGAAGATATTGAACAGCGCTGGTGAAATGGGGGACCCTTGAGGGAGACCTTCGCTTGCCGTCCTGCTGCTAGAGTACGAGTCGTTCAGCTTAATCATGAACTTTCTCCCTTCCAGCCAGCCGTCTAGTGCTTTTACTAACCAGAAGGGGAAGTCTGCTACTAGCATTTTGTAGCATTTTTTTTTACAAAATGTGTGTGTTTATTTTATTTGAACTTTAATTTTTCAACCTAGCAGCAAATATCTGTACTACAAGTGAAGAAAGGAACACAAAGTGTTTTATTTTTAATTGTTCGATTCTCTTCATGTAACTCACAACAACACATCGGTAATTTCTAAATAAAAGTTATTCTCAATTGGAAATAATATCACAAAAACGCCAGTGCATTATTGTGTTATTCGCAAGTCGTCGCAGCGCAACCGCTGGAAATCAATAGAGGGAAGAGAATCCCGAAGTCTCCGAGGATTCGTTATATAAATTTTTGTCTGGAGAGAAATACCTATCGATGGAAACTATTTTTCCGCTCGAGTTTATCCGCCAAATAACTATAATGCAAGTTAATGTACTGCACGGCGCCGCTTTATGATTCCATTAAGCCCATCTTTTGTTGCAACATAAATCCGCATTTTATTGATGCGCCATAAAAACTCGGAATGAGACAAACGCGTTTCTAATATTAGGTTTTTATAACGATATTAACATACTTCCCGAAAAAAAAATGCAATAAGAAGAACTCTTATCAAATGACATAGATAATAGGGGCTATAAAGGAAATATTAAGTTTATTAAGGCCCAATTTTACAATCCGCAAGTAAGGCGTAAGTAACGTATTCGCGGAATAAAAGTATTAAATTGTATTAATGAATACACTTTTTTTTAACTTTAATTTAATAAAATGTTGAAAATTTTGAGAGAAAAAAAATAATTAAAGTTCATAAAAAAGTGCTTTACTGCATTTACGATCCAAGGAGGAAGAAGATAATGTAACATTAATTAATTTTTTACAATGTATTGTAAATTAATTGTTTACATTTGTTAAATAAATGTTATTAGTATTATATAACAAAATCACGCAGCGTTGCGCCGGAATAAAATATTTAATTCAGTATTCATTAGAAATAATTAAAAAAAACTCGCGATTCCCCTTTCATTGTTTCGATCAGCGAAATTTCCCCGCAACAACCAACCAAACGAAACAAAAAAAGGTCGCAATATATATAGAGGGAACTTGAAATACGAGTCGATATTATGCCCGGAACGTGTGAAAAATAACTGGATGTCATTTCGGGTAACTGTTGCCTTAATGGCTCAGATATTTGTGCGTGCGGAATGAAATATGACCGGTCCGTGATTCGTTTCCTGAAAAAAAAAGAGCGAGGAAAAAAAAAACGCGGGGAGGGGGAAGGGAAAAATGCGGAATTACAGATGTATACATGTTGGGTGTGCATTATTTGCGGGGAGGGAAGAGCGCGCGCGCGATGCATAAAACATGCGGTTTGATAAAGTTTTGTGTGAAATCTAGATGAATGGGTTTTCGCGTTTGGAGGGAAATTGTTAATATTGATACGCGCGCGATTTGTGAGAATTCAAATACAAAAAAAAACGTGCTTTGTGTGGTTTGTATTAATAATTCAATAACAAAAAAAAGATGAGAAAACAATATATTTATATTCTAATTTATTTTATATCTGTGAAGCTAGGAATATTTTTATTAATGTCCCGGCGCATCCGCCAAAATTATTATTATATTTTTAAACAAATTGGCTCTAATTATATTCAAATTTGTTGTTGGAATCGCTTAAAAAAATGTATAACAAAAATTTATAAATAATTTTCAGAGATTAATCTTTAAAAAAATTACTTGCCATCACTTTCAATCCAGCAACCGATCGTTTTTTTTTTTGCTCGGTTGGTCAAAAAAAAGAAGTGCCGTTTGATACTAGCTATTCTCAGAATTATTTTTTAAAATTCAATGATGAAATTGTTAATGATAAATGGTGGATGCGCCGGGATATTATTAATATATTTTATCTGACTTTTTATACGGGCTTAGTTAAAATTACTGGAACACCTAAATAATTCTTCAATCTCTCAAAATATATAAAAATAAAAACGAAGATTGTTCACACTTCCGAAATTATATTTAAATACGGAAAATTACTGAAAATCATTACTAAAATTCGAACATCTCTTGCAATAACTGTTTGTAAAAAAAACTTACAGTGTACATTATTTTTGCAGCATTAAAAAGGGGGATTATCGAATTCTAGTGATTATTTTCATTAATTTTCATTAAAACTGCCACTTGATGAAACTGCATATTCACAAATTAGATATTTAGCTTCACAGTTTTTATTGTGGAAACACTGCTGCAATTGCTTCGCAAATTATAGCAGTTGATTGTAATTTTTACAATCTATTATTAAAAATGGTTTCGGAATTATTACATTCAATAATGGTCGTGGAGATGATAGTATTTATTCACTTGCTCACAGTTATTTAAATGAATGAAAACTACCACTTAATATTTTCAAGAATCACAAGAACTACTTTTCTCCACCTTCTTAACTCGAATACACGAGCATTTACATCAACCCCCACAATAGCAAAAAAAAGGGAGTTTGCCCTCCGTATTTGAAATTCAACGCGAACTTCCCGTGTATCTAAATGAATCGCAATTAGAAATAGTTGGAGTGGAATTATCGCCGGTGATCATTAAGCCGTTCGATTTGCATAGTTTTACATCCGAATTTCCGGTAGTAGATACGCCAGGGCAACTTTTGTCTCTCCTTCAAACGGGTAATTACTTAATCCGAACGTCTCGCCGTGAATTGGAATCCGGAATCGCGATTAGTTTAATTAGTCATAACTAATTCGAGCGTTTTCGCTTTTGAAAACCATGGATGCAAGAAGCCGAGGACGAATTTAGTGAATTGATTAATTAAGGATGTAAAAATTTAGTGATAATTAATTATTTTTAAATTCTTTTTATTTATAATTAATGGTTTTAATATTCAGACATTGGTAGTTCATATTGTATGAAATAAATATGAATAAATTATTAAAAATCAACCAATAAAACTTGAAAATGGGCTAATAACCCGAAACTAGTCGAGAATTTAAAGTTATTCAATCTAATCTGTGCTTTATTGGTTGATTTTTAATAATTTATTCATATTTATTTCTTTTTATGTAAATTTGCCTTGTATATATTATTCGCAAATAATTATCATTTATATATTTATATTTGTAAGTGTGCCAATTCAAATGTAGAGCTGTGTTTTTGGGGGAAGTGTTTTAGAAATTCAAATTGTAATTGAATAATAGTTTAATGCGAGCGATGAAATTGTTATATTCGGAGTGAATGTCTGTGGAGAGTTCGGGCGATTTGTAATCGTGAGTGAAAACAGCAGAAACCTTTTAGCCCAGCGATGATTGATCGCGCTAGTTATCTTTACCTTGGGAAAATATATGCTTTTAATTGTGCCATAATTACTATATTAAAGGCGAAAAAAAAAAAGTGTGGGGAAATTATCTACATAAACGAGCTTTTAAATATATAAATCTTCATTCAGACTATATAAATAGTACAAAAATAAATAATTACAATAACAATAAAGAACCACTACAACTTTAGTTTTGGATTTAGAAAAGTTCGTCTCTCTATACAAAATCCGTGGCTGAGCTTTAAAAATTTATAAAAAAAGTTACAAAATACATACCCATGATTTTATTGTTTTAAATGATTATTTAGACCTTTAGCAACAATCCAAGAAGAAAAACAAATTTCTGCATAGTGACAAACATTTTTGTTTTAAACTTAGAAAAGTTCGTCTCTTTATAGCGAATCCGTGGCTGAGCTTTAAAAATTTATAAAAAAAGTTACAAAATACATACCCCTGATTTTATTGTTTTTAATGATTATTTAGACCTTTAGCAATAATCTAAGAAGAAAAACAAATTTCTGAATTGTGACAAACACCTTCGTTTTGGACTTAGAAAAGTTCGTCTCTTTATGTCGAATCCGTGGCTGAAGTTTAAAAATTTATAAAAAAAGTTACAAAATACATACCCCTGATTTTATTGTTTTAAATGATGATTTAGACTTTTAGCAACAATATAAGAGGAAAAACAAGTTCCTGAATTGTGACAAATACCTTCGTTTTGGACATTGAATCTGATATGTCTAAGTCTTTATTCGACGCTAATAATTGAAAGTAAAAATTATTTTAAATTAAGTTGGACATATATTATCATGGCTCTTGTATAATTGGGTTAATTTCATTCGTTTATAAGCTGTGAATCTCTTTTAAAATAAATGATTAGCCCGGCGCCTCCGCCATGGTGGAGGAGCCGGACAAATCCGTGGCTGGAAATCCGTGGGTAACTTCACATCGGTCTTTAGGTAGTCTGCAAAGAGTGAATACTGTGACTTAGAAAAGCAATAATGAATGTCGTTTATGAACATCAAAAAAAATACAGGACCACAGTAAGATCCCTGTGGAACCCCAGAAGTTGATACGGAATATTTTGAGGAAAAATTATTTATTTTCACACTGAGGCGACGGCTTAACAAGAACAGGACATCGTCAAATCATTAAATCCTAAACATTTTAATTTATGTAAAAGATTGGATTGATTCACTGTATCGAATGAAACATTGCTTTATTTTTTTGTATAACTCGGAGTTATACAAACGAAATAAAAAAAGTGTTTCATTTATTAAAATTGAATTACAATATATAACAAAGTAAAAGCCTCGACAATTAACCAATCATAACAATATACATTAAGGAAGAGAAAAACGCGATTGTTTCCGTTAGGAGCGAACAAGTTATCTTTCTTGAAACAACCAACCCGTTTATTTAATCCTTCACTAAACTAGTCGGTTTCAATGGTGTATAATTATTACAGCATCACGGCGCGGAGAAATTACGTTTTAATTGTTGCACACGAGCGTTTGAGAAATTAACATAAATTACGGGCGATGATTCAGTGGTTCGTGTGGACGTGGGCCCCGGGACAATGAATCTTTTAAAAGTCCCACGCCCATCAGCGGCGCACTGATCTCGACGGCGACGGCGAAAACCTCGCACTAAATCAAATTATAATTTCACGGGAGGGGAAAAAATCGTCGGGCGCATTAATTAAAACCAACAACAAAAAAATCGAAATTGAAAAATAAGTTTACAGTGTTATTAAATTGATGGCTTCGGTAAACTCATTAATTGCTGTTGGGGTTTTTAATTTTCATATGAGGATGTAGAACGTGAGTTTGAAGGAAAGATTACCTCACCACTACTTATACTATTAAGGGTAAGGTATTTTTTTTATTGAGTATAATAAAAGGGTTGTCAGTCCAGAAATTGCTTTGACTCGGTTTACCGTGTGCTCCGGTTTTAGTAAAACTACGTCGCATATTGTAAAGAAACAAAATTGTGCGAAGAATATGTAGATTTGTGAAGCTGTCAAAAATGCTCTTTCCTGGGTGAATATTTCTTCCACTATTCGACATCCGAGTGAATATAGAGAATGCATTATGTATATAATTATTGTGAAGCACAACTGGGGAGGACGGCACACGGGATTTATCAATAGCGAGCATGTTGCGGGATTTTCTTGCATTTTATCATTTTATATATATATATAACCACAGCAAGAAGTAACGTTGTCAAACGTTGAACAGAAGGGCGAACGGAGAAGGGACTCCTCACGGTGCAAGCGACCCAAAAAGGCAGGAATTAAATTTCTCTCAAACTTTTATTGTATCAACCAAGCTTTCGGGACTATAATTTGTCCCTTCTTCAGGGTGACACTGTAGGTAATTGGAAAACAAAAAGTTAAGAATCAATTACTTAGTATAATTACAATAACATTTATATACCATATGATCGAGAACTTTTCTATATATAATAATAATAATAAATCTTTATTGTCCAACAGGAAACACATCGTAATAACAAGACAATATAGTTAAAAATTATATAAATTAATTTTAAAGATATAAAAGTAATATATTATTTGTAAATATGATGAACACGTGTATGTGAAACAAAAATTGCTTAAGATCTACATAAATTATTTACATTTTTGTAAAATATTTTTGGTAATTATATGTGGTCTAACGCTGCTAGTACAGTTTTTAGAGTATCATGAAATAATTTGTAGATTATTAAGGCTTTCGCTTGATTATACATTTTGAGTTTATTAAATAAAACACTTTTTAACTTTGTATAACAAGTTAAAAAGTGTTTTATTTAATAATATCATGAAATATATCACAAGAAGAGGAAATTTTATTAAAACATCTAGATACAATACTGACAGGTGATTTCAGACCAATATCAGTTCCATATGCTACTAGATTAAATGTAGCAGACTGCCTACTGTGATGGAATATGCAGCCTAATTCTATTTAAGAAGTAAATTTCAGATATACAAACACAGTAAGTATGATTTTTTAATATTTTGTGAATTCTTATCTACCATGCGGTCGAGAACATATTTTTCCTCTGGAGTGCTTTGAATTTAAAACAAAAAAAATATATTGGCAATAAATTTACCATTCGCTATACATTTTCTTCCAGCAAATTGAAGGATTTTATTTAATAAATAATGACAAGTCTGGTGAATCGACAGAACTGTGTAGAAGTTTATAAAGAAATACACATTTTTTATCGTCGAGACGCAAAACTTTCAAAATCAAATTTACGTAAAAGTATATTGTGATTTACACCTCTATTTGGATAAGATCCTTCTGATAAAATATAGTAATAAACTGCATTTTTTATTGTTTATTAACTCTAGCTACTTAAAATTGTTTATTCATAAATACTCCATTACAAAATTCACTCGATTTTTCGCAATACTAATATATTTTGAAACGTTTTTATGTTAGTACAAATATTCGTGCATTTCTCTCTCTCTCTCTCTCTCTCTCTCTCTAATAAACCCTTTTTGAAACATTTTGATGTTAGTACAAATATTTGTGCATTTCTCTCTCTCTCTAATAAACCCTTTTTGAAACATTTTTATGTTAGTACAAATATTCGTGCATATTTCTCTCTCTCTCTCTCTCTCTCTCTAATAAACCCTTAATTCAAAACGCACTCCAATCAACAACAACAACAACAAAAAATAAAAACGAAACACGAATAAACAAGTAATGTTTTTTTACACAATTGCGGATTCGAGTTTCGCCGCTGCGTGTTTGCGTAAAAATTCCGTGGGCCTAATTGTTTGCGTAAATATTAATTAAGGGAAATATGTGCTGAGGAACGAGGTTTTTCTTGATAATTATCTCTCCCTCGCTAATTACCCGCCCGAATTAATTCACCGCTTCTTTTATTGCGGCCCGACACGAACGAACCCGTTTATTTTCGTTTTTTTTTTGCACAAAATTCGATACGTGAAATTGTTTATTTATGCTCGACGATTGTTCGTTACATGAATAACAATTTTTTGTTATAAAAAAAACAATGACGAGTGTGTGTAAACATTAAGAATATTCGTTTTATTTTGAATAAATGTTGGTTTTCCATCTGGGTTTAATTAATTTGTTTTGCGCAAAAATAAAAATTCACAAGAGACGTAACAGAATACATACAGACATGTTATGTTACCCGAGAAACTTCGTCCTCATTTTTCCAAATCCTGTCAAAATCAATACAAAAATATACCCCGACGCACTCTCAAAAGCCCTTGTCTCTTGCAATTTCGTGAACTATGGCGAAGACCTTGTCGTTCACATTCGGAGGTCTACATCCCTTAGTTTCAAAAATGTGGTTCAGTGAATCTTTGCTCACATCCATAAGCCGAATGGCTTCGTTGACGTCGCCTTTCTCAACAACATTCGCCAGACGCAGCCTGGCTAAAGCAGTGGGCAAACGCAATATGCCTAATAAATTCCTGGCTGATGTAAATGTCATATTCCTCGAATTACTTCTTCTTTTCTGAGCTCAACGTTGGCTGAGTATTCTTGGCGATGTATTTCCCGTCGTTGACATGTGTAGTTTGGTGTGACATCTTGCGCACAGGTTTAATTATCGTGTAAAACTTGATAGGGTTAGATTGAATGAATAATTTCCGAACAATTAAACAAATATAAAATTAATGCTTGTGGCGCTACATTCTTGATGGAATTTAATTCCACACTTTATGTATACATATAACGACTCTTTCGTATTTCATGATTATTTTATCCTTTAAAAATGATCTATCAAGATCGAAACTTATGTCAGGAAACTGAAAAAATAAAAAAAAAACATTGAACATGACCCAATAAACAAAATATTTGAAGTAAAAAAATATATCGTTTGTTTCACTGCTATATTTTCTCTCCAACTAATTCCAATCACGTATACATTTTTTCTCCAACTAGTTCCATTCATTGATCATCTTCAGGAATTAATCATATCCGTTTCCTACTTAAATATATATCTCATTTGCATTTTTGAACTTGCTTTTCCTAATTTTCTATTTTTTTTTCTTCTTTGTTTGTAGTTGTAATATTTTAACAAACCTACTTGAGAGTGTTTCCATGTTTTGTGCGACTCTCGGAGTTTACGACACTAAATCACGGTGAAACACAGTGTGCAAACCGACCATGAAAAAATTAATGTTAACCACACACACACACACACACACACACACACACACAAACTCGCGCGCGCAATCTAAATTAACGGATTAACATGCTAATCGTGCTCGTAATTTCATTTGCGCGCTTTTCATCAAAACGTAAACGTTTGTTCTAAGTTGGGTATTTAGACCTCGATAAGTTCCTAATGAAAATTTATGGTTCCGCAAAAAAAAAATGAAATTACTATATATGTTAAGTATTACAACATTTTTATAGTAAAATTTGTAACTGAAAATTTATATAGATTGTATATAAAGTGTAAAGAAAAAAAATGTGAAGGAGAGAGGATAGTATTCTATTTTCTTATCTGTTTTAATTATTAAATAATTACAATGAAATTAAACAAAGAAAATTTTCTGGCAATGATCAATAAAATGCAGTGCTGCTATGCAACAACAAATATCTATTGTGTAATCCAATGTCCGGCGGGGTAAATGCTCGGAAAGTAGTTGTTTCAATAGATGTTTGTAAAACTTACAGTGTAAGTATTTTTTTCAGTTGGAAAAAGGGATTGATCGAATTTTATTGATCATTGCCAGAAAATTTTCCTTGTTTAATTTCATTGTAATTTAAATAGCTGCAAATGTGTGAATCATCTTTGTTTCATTTTATTTAATTTATTAAATAATTGCTGTTGCAAATCCATTACCACCAACATTTCTTTTTTCATGGGTTGTTGCTACGATTGAATGCACGATTTCGTTTACTTTATTCCAAATTCCCTAGTGTTGTTTTTATTAAGCGAATGTAAATTTCGAGATATCTGCTTTGTATAAATTAAATCCGGTAAATATTTGAAACATTCCAATTTAATTTTAGCGAAACACACAAATGCCGTTTATTTCACAACACACACCGAAAACGCGTTTAAGAATAGCCAACTGTTTTCGATCCGACAAAACGGCACGAATCCATTGCACGTGTTTTAATCGATCCGCAAACACTCATTAAATACTTATTGACGCACACACACACATTTACACAACCATTCTTTCTCTATCTCTCTCACACACATACATACAAACAAACGTACACACACACAAATTTACTTACACTCTGTTCACTCAGTCACACATTTAAAAAAAAAACTTAGTCTCACACTGATACACACACAGAAATTCATTTACTCTTTCTCTCTCCTACACACATAATCAAACTTGCTCCTTCTAACACTGACACATAGAAACTCAATCAGCCACACAAAGTTACTCATTCTCTCTTGCAAACACATATATAGAGTATACAGACCCATTTTCAATCACATCCACCCATCCATTTCATTTGTCCCGTGAATGATTAATGCCCCGATAATTACACCAGCGGATTACAACTATACAAAATCATCCATTGTTAATTTGGAACGTTAAAGATTTTCCACGGGGCGTTTGATTAAAATTTCATCTTCGCACTTTGCGCTTTTTCGAAAGGAAGGTGAGTTAATTAAAAAAAAAAACGGGCGTACGTTTTCGCGCTTCTTTGAAATACAATTTATGTGCTTTATGTGAGTTTGTGTTGTTTTTCTTTGTTATGTAAACAAGGACACGCGTAAATGCGAGTGGCTTCGTGTGCAGTTTGAATTTAATTTAAATAAATTAGTGTGAATTTAATAGTTGGAAACTTGTTAGGTAACGTATAGATATGATTTATATTCAAATTAGTTGTGCTATAAAAATGTCAATTATATGTATATATGTGTGTGTATGTATATAAAGTCGGTTTGTTTTCATTAATATGACCTTTTCATTTATATCTAGAAAATCTTTATCACTCAGAGTTAAATTAAATTACATAACAATATTTAAATTAATACGATAATTTAGAAATTGTTAAGCCTCAGGATCATCCATCGCGCTACGTTGCCGAATGACGCGTTGCGGCCATGGGTATGTGCGGGGGGGAGGGGGTTTGTTGATTTTTCAACTATCAATATTGATGAAGCTGAGTACACCATCATGTTTTCCATACTTCAGAATTAGCATACTATAAAATTTCGTATTCGCAATGATCGAATATAAAAACATATTTAGCAGTGTCTACAACTTCATATCCCCATATTAGCATGGATTAAAGCCAGCTAGATTTGTTGTTGTTGATCAACAACTCACAATTTTCGCTCGACAAAAATGACAAACCTTAGTAGATAGCCATTTGACAGTGACAATGACAATACCTGATTTCATGTTTTCTTTGTTAAGTTCAAATAAAATAATAACAATAAATATATATGTGTGTTAATAAATATGTTAAATATATATATACAAGGTGTACAGAAAATGAGTGAAAAGCTTTAGGTAGCGTGACTCTTTGACTAATTTTTAGATAAAAATATTAACGAAAATAAGTCACACGGTCCTTCCTTAAGCCTCACGGGCCACTTAAAAGAACTATACATTTGGCAACGCTGGATCAAACAAGTGTGCATTTATCCTGTTTATAACTGCTACATCATCCGCTGGAGGTGTTGCATACACCTTTTCTTTTACAAACGAGCGTGCATCGTTGCCAGATCTATTTTCATTAAAAGAATGCTTCTGATGAAGTTATAAAATTGTAAAAATATCCGATTTATTAATCATTTACATCAATGGAATTATACACGTGTCTAATTGATTGTTAATGCTATTGATTTTTTACAAAATATTTAAAAAACAATACTAATTTATAGTCACATATTTAAAATTCCGAAGACCTCGTGAGCCTCAATGAAGAACCATACAACATTTTTTTATTTGGATTTTCTATTAAAAATTAATTAATGAATTGAGTTACCTGAAGGTTTTCACTCATTTTCTGTACACCTTGTATATTGAGAAATAAATAAATAAAATTTAAAAATTATTATTTCTTTCTTCTTATTCTCGAATCAACCATATATTATTAATTCTTCAAACGCAGTTAACAAACCGCGATGTACACGAATATTTCGTGTACGTTCAGTGCGTGAAAACTCGTCGATAAATAATGCACACGGTTTAATTAGATTGTCGTCCGCGCGACTCGGATTACTTTACGTATTACCGCTGAAACTTCTCGGGGATCCCATTGATTTATTACGTTTGTAATAGGAAGTATGGATTCGGATCGATAAGTTCGGTTCATCCCGCAAATGGGGCGACATTAGAAGTTGCTAATGTTAACTCGGGAATATTAATCAAACGCGTACCTGTCGCCTGAACTTAACTAATTTCACACAGCCAAATAATTTAGTTTGCGAGAATTAATTACTCCTGAAAGAAAAATGTGCGATTATTGTTTATTATTTGCGAAATAATAATATTTATTCAAAACTTAATTATCATTTATATTTGAGATTAAATATATTTTTGAATAAAAGAAGTCATTATTAGACATTTGTTAAAGTACTTATGTAACATAAGTCATAATGTCACAGTAGCAAAAGAGAAAATAATTTATTAATTAATTATTGTCAAATTCTTTTATTTAATATATTTAAATAACTGTGACCAAGTGAATGAATATTCTTTTCTATTATTAAATATATTTTTTATAAGAAATAAACTCAAACATGATTATTTGAGCAGTAATAAAATATACCTGGGGAGTCGCACGGTGTTAAAAGTCGCACTACACGAAAGAGTGTGAAAAGTATACTCGATGGCAAAATTTCAAGTCCTTGGTTACATTCCAGGAGTTATGTTTTTTTCTATTATTTTTTTTTAAACCACATTACTTCATTTCTTAATTATATTAACTTAGGTAGGCTAAGGTGGAATTCTAGAATTGTTCCCACCACAAAAAATATGAATGCATTTTGTCTCTAAAATAGTAAGAGAGTCAATATTTGAACAGTTAGAAATTTACATGTTATCTCCTATATTGTGTTTTAATTTACCTAATTTGAAAATCTGGTTCCATCAAGAAAATAGCAAAACAAGTATTGAATATATTATTTTTCTTTAATTGTACTTTTGAAATCCTTCTTCCTTTCCTATCAGAACAGTAGCCAAGGAGAGGCAAGTCGTGTTATACTCTGTCTGAGAGGTAACATCGAATTTTATTTTGTATTCCTGTTGTAACATTTTTAAATAATTCTTGTATTAATTAATGAAGCCAATGTGTTTTGAAACTATTATTAAAATCTCAAATAAAAATAAAATATGCGCGTATTTATTTTTAAATACTGTAATTTTCTAACATATTAACGAAATACTGTTATTATTATTAGTAAGTTTCACGCAATGCGTGTAAAACAAACCAAGCGAAACCTACTTAACAATTCCTAATATTATTAAAATGTTTTACCAAGTGATTAATAATACTCAAATTGAAAATATACTGTTATTGAATACAAATAGAAAAGAGTATTATTCATTCACTTGGTCACAATTATTTAAATATATTAAATAAAAATGATTTGAAAATAATTAATAAATTACGATTATTCGCAATTTGTCGGTGCGTTTGCGTTTTGGTTTCAGACATGGGATTTATTTCTAGCATCATTTTCTGCTTAGTGTAAATGTGGAAATCACGACGCGAAGAATTTATATGTTCCATTAGTATAATTTCATCCGCCCACACTTAAAATATCGCCACCGGAAATGTTATATAATTAAATCCTACTAATAAACATGGCGCATAAAATATACGCCCGGGGATTATTTATCTCGATTCAGAAATAAGATTCCACGTTAAAAAGGGAGGACGGGAAATATAAAACGCCGGGATTTTATTTCACACAAAAATGTTGGCAAATATATGTTACATGTGTAAATATAATAAAATATTAATAATTTCAATATTATACTTTCGGAGTTATTCCATATTTCACATTAATTTAAAGTGTACCAATTTCGCGACGTCTGATAATTGGCCCTATATTTTTCAACTATTCTGTATTTTACATTAATTTAAAGTGTACCTTATTTTAACCTCACAATCCAAGTTCGCACAGAATGAGTGTTCGGTAGCGTTCCACACAATCAATGCGGAACGCTACTGAACACTGCAGAAATGTGGTCGAAATTTTCATGTATCGCTGTTGGGGGGTCATCATCTTTCTGATGTCATCTTCAGGACTTAATGCATAAAACGGCATTAAGTACCGATTAAAATAAAATAAACCCCATTTCTTTACATCGATCCGTTTTTTTAACAGCCCTTCAAAACTGCACTGTCTGTTTTGCGCCACATACTCAATATTTTGTAATGAAAATATATATATATATATAAAAATATGTATCTTATATATTTATTACAATAAATATAGATATTTATTAAAGTCTATTTATTTTAATTCTGTGATTAATAAACAAAGTACGGTTATCAACGACCCTCTTCGAAGACACGACAATCCCCCGGATAGATAAATCGAACATGCCGACGACGGCGATATTAATGTGTAATGTGCCGAATATAGCATGAGGGCACGTAACACCGAAAATAGGCCCAGAATTCGACTAAATTTTCTATTATTACGTGATTCCATATCCGGTTCTATTACATAAATATGTCAATAACGTTCGCCATTGAGCCAATCACACTCGATATAATAATTCATCGCCGAACGTAATTGTTACGCGAGCGAATCCAATCGAGATGATCGAATCAAAAATCATGAAATCCATATTTGTTTACATGAATAAAAAAAAGAAGCAGTTAATTATAGAAAAAAAAATATATATACTTTATATTGTATTCAAAAAATAATAATGTTAAACAAACAAAAAATTATTTTATTATATGATATTATTATATTAATTTTGTAAATTAAATAAAAATGATTTGAAAATAATTAATAAATTATTCTCATATTTGGCTCTTACGTTACGTAAGTACTTTAAAGAAATGCTCATTAAAAGAACTACTTCCCGGACAAATACCCCGCCGGACATTGAATTAGTATAATTGATTTAATTTCGCTGAGTGTATTTGAATTGATTTAATTGATTTATTTTAACATCTTTATATTATGTAAGGCAGAGCTGTACTGACGAGGGATTGATCTCGAAACACGTGTCTGCAGATGGCCTTATATTAAGTGACGTTCTTTTCTGTTTTTTGCATTGAATTTTTCACGAATCAAAAATTTGTGAATTTGTTGCATGATGCAATATTTTATTGATATGCAACAGCAGGTGTATATTATGTAATTCAATTTCCGGCGGAGTATTTGTCCGGGAAGTAGTTTTTTAAATGTGCATTTGTTTAAAGTACTTATGTAACGTAAGTCAAAATGTCACAGAGCTGAATGGTTAGATTTTTTCCAGCTTAAACTTTGCATTTTTATTGGCGTTTCATCAGTTTTTCCTTCATTTCCATAAAAATGCCATGGTCGTTTCATTTCAAGAAATTATTTATTATAATTTTTAACATAATAAATTATTTGATGTAATTATCACTTTACACCAATATTTCCTCAACGTTTATTTAATCCCGTTTGTTTCTCTTTTATTTCGGTAAATGAAAACGTTTTGTTTTCTCTCAAGTGGAATTCCTCGCTACCTACGTGTACGTATATCGATGATGAATGCCGTCTTGGGGCCAGTATCATCAATCTTCGGATTTTTTCGCAGGCGAGTGTGTTAGTGTGTTTATTGTGTTTGTTTCTAGCAACTGGTTGGTTGACTGTACCCGTTCCACAAAACGCCGTTCAATGGGCACGATTAAATACTGGAGTATTTAGTGGCGAACCCGGAGTATGTCACGATGTTAAGAAAATTCAGTTGCGCGAATTAGAAATTTAACCTCGTAAATTATTGGATTTTGTTTAATAAATAAATAAATATTACAATTTAATAATAATAAATCTTTATTAACGGAAAAAATCCTTTGAACACAATTATATTACAAATTTTAATTAAACAATGAAAAATGACTGGCAATGATTAATAAAATTCGATCATTTCCTTATTTCCTTACTTACGCTATAAGTTTTTGACAAACATCTATTGAAACATAATTAATAGTTTTAATATTTGAAACATATTTAATAGTTTTAATATTTAAAACATTGGTAGTTCATATTGTATAAAATAAATATGAACAAATTATTAAAAATCAATCAATTAAACAGAGAATAAAACCTCTTCAGTACAGCTCTGCCTTATATAATTAAAAGTTTTTATTAAATTTGAATATTTGTATAATGTATTTCCCCAATAATCGTTAATACGAATTACATCGAGTGTGTCGTTTATTCAAAGCGCGTATAAAAAATGAAATGCGCTCGTCAATTTAAATAGACACGAATTGAATTGTATCAATGTTTATTTAACTATTACCATTGGTCGTTCGGTGAATAATTAATTTTAAACTGACGTCGGCGAATCGTGTAATTAATTTTCTAGCTATATTATTAATTCACATTATTGCATGAATTTGATTTTATGTACGATTCATTCGATTTATTTGAACGTACCTACTCCATAAATAATTTTTACTGTGATTATTATTTAATGAGTGCTGCTGAAAATGAAGAAATAATTTCATATTCATCTGAAAATTAATTATAAAAACCTTAAACTAAACTATTTGATTTGATCTATTGTATGTTGAAAACCGTGGATGAAATAAAAAAATAGAAAAAATACGATGATTCTTAAGACATCAAGTAATAATATAAGACAAAGAGATTGAATTTAAAGTGCGCCAAAGTCAGCCGATTTGAACTTTGAATTTTGATGGATTGTATCTTGGAAACCGCGGATGAAAAAAAAAATTAGAAAAAATAGTTATAATAAAAAAATAAACTTTTTTATTGGCTAAGATGGTTCTTAAGACATCTAGTAACAATGTAAGACAAAGAAATTGAATTCAAAGTTCAAAGTGCGCCAAAGTCAGCCGATTTGAACTTTGAATTTTGATGGATTGTATGTTGAAAACCGTGGATGAAAAAAAAAAATTACAAAAAATAGTTATAATAAAAAAATAAACTATTTTATTAACTAAGATGATTCTTAAGACATCTAGTAACAATATAAGAGAAAGATATTGAATTTAAAGTACGCCAAAGTCAGCCGATTTGAACTTTGAATTTTGATGGATTGTATCTTGAAAACCGTGGATGAAAAAAAAATTACAAAAAATAGTTATAATAAAAAAATAAACTTTTTTATTGGCTAAGATGATTCTTAAGACATCTAGTAACAATGTAAGACAAAGAAATTGAATTTAAAGTGCGCCAAAGTCAGCCGATTTGAACTTTGAATTGTGATGGATTGTATCTTGAAAACCGCGGATGAAATAAAAATTACAAAAAATAGTTATAATAAAAAAATAAACTTTTTTATTGGCTAAGATGATTCTTTAGACATCTAGTAACAATGTAAGACAAAGAAATTGAATTTAAAGTGCGCCAAAGTCAGCCGATTTGAACTTTGAATTGTGATGGATTGTATCTTGAAAACCGCGGATGAAAAAAAAAATTACAAAAAATAGTTATAATAAAAAAATAAACTTTTTTATTGACTAAGATGATTCTTAAGACATCTAGTAACAATATAAGAGAAAGATATTGAATTTAAAGTACGCCAAAGTCAGCCGATTTGAACTTTGAATTGTGATGGATTGTATCTTGAAAACCGCGGATGAAATAAAAATTACAAAAAATAGTTATAATAAAAAAATAAACTTTTTTATTGGCTAAGATGATTCTTAAGACATCTAGTAACAATGTAAGACAAAGAAATTGAATTTAAAGTGCGCCAAAGTCAGCCGATTTGAACTTTGAATTGTGATGGATTGTATCTTGAAAACCGCGGATGAAAAAAAAAATTACAAAAAATAGTTATAATAAAAAAATAAACTTTTTTATTGACTAAGATGATTCTTAAGACATCTAGTAACAATATAAGAGAAAGATATTGAATTTAAAGTACGCCAAAGTCAGCCGATTTGAACTTTGAATTGTGATGGATTGTATCTTGAAAACCGCGGATGAAAAAAAATTACAAAAAATAGTTATAATAAAAAAATAAACTTTTTTATTGGCTAAGACGGTTCTTAAGACATCTAGTAACAATATAAGACAAAGAAATCGAATTTAAAGTTCGCCAAAGTCAGCCGATTTGAACTTTGAATTTTGATGGATTGTATCTTGGAAACCGCGGATGAAAAAAAAATTACAAAAATAGTTATAATAAAAAAATAAACTTTTTTATTGGCTAAGATGATTCTTAAGACATCTAGTAACAATATAAGACAAAGAAATTGAATTTAAAGTACGCCAAAGTCAGCCGATTCGAACTTTGAATTTTGATGGATTGTATCTTGAAAACCGTGGATGAAAAAAAAATACAAAAAATAGTTATAATAAAACAATTAACTTTTTTATTGGCTAAGATGATTCTTAAGACATCTAGTAACAATGTAAGACGAAGAAATTGAATTTAAAGTGCGCCAAAGTCAGCCGATTCGAACTTTGAATTTTGATGGATTGTAAGTTGAAAACCGTGGATGGAAAAAAATTACAAAAAATAGTTATAATAAAAAAATAGACTTTTTATTGACTGAGATGGTTCTTAAGACGTCCAGTAACAATCTGAAACAAATAAATCGAATTTATAGTGCGTTAAAGTCAGCCAAATGGGACTTTGAAATTTGCTCGATTTTATGTTGAAATTCGTGGAAAAAAAGATATTACATTTAAGAATTACAAAGAAAATAATATTTCTGTTATTCAAAGTAACATTTAGGACTTCTACTAATAGACTAATGTAAAGAAATGAAAATTCGTGGATGAAACTCGAATTACCCGGCGCATCCACCATTGCGGAGTCGCCGGGTCAAAACCGTAGATAATTTTACATCGGTCATTTCCAATGATTCGTTAATATATTGAGTGACAATAGGTACTAAAATAGCCCTTAATTAGCCCTTAACTCTGGTATAAGTTTTAGTGCATTCTGCTCATTTGGCCCTGCTATCTTAACAGAGGTTAAGGAATTAAATCCTTTAATTTGAGTTTGTGAAGAGATTTTAATCACAATTAAAAACACTTTTTATTACTTACTTAACTTTTATTTGTATATGTTAGATGAACATTTCGAATTTCATTATCAATAACTATTAGTTAATGATACTGAGTGCTATATAAATAAAAGTGAAGTAAGGAATAAAAAGTGTTTTTAATTGTGATTGAACAACTGTGTCTAACATTTTTATTTTTACTCCTATCCCGAAAGACATTCTCATTTTGTTTGTTGCCATAATCGGGGTTTCCAGTTTTATCTCTTTTTACCCAAAACGCTTCGAATTTCCATTTGATACAAAATAATAAAAAAATGTATGTTGTTCAATTTGAGTAGTATAAGCTGATTAAATTATTCAGCAATTATGTAAACATTGTTTTTTTGCATAATAATAATATTAAATAAACAAAATTGTTATTCCTTATAAATTATATTTGTATCTACGAATTGTCGAAATTTTCAATTTACAACATTTAGGTATAATTTAAATTTAATTACATATAGTGTTAAAGAAACATCTCTGATGGGATTTGATTATTATTTTGTTTACCTTCAAGTTCGACAATTTTTCCCGCCCGCTTGAGAGCCTTGACGGCTTCGTCGTGCGTCGCCTCCCGGAGATCCTCCCCATTCACGGAAAGAATCGCATCCCCCACATAAAGCTGCTCAGTCTGATCAGCGGCCATCCCCTTGAAAATCTTGCTGATTAATATCGGCATCTTGTTCTCTTTGCCCCCCTTTATAGAAATCCCGAGGCCGTTGTTGTCCGACTTCACCACCCTCACCAGGCGTTTCTGATTAGCCACGGAATCGGGCACGTCGGGGGTGTCGCTGAGACCGCTGGGCGTCTCGATGTTGTTATTAAGAGTGCCGTTTAAAGTCGTAGTGTTTTCGTAGGATTCATCTAGCGTGATGCTGAGGTAGTCATCCTCGAGGGTGACGAAGACGCGGTACCACTGGCCGCGGACGTGCGTCTCGAGGATGCCGGACCGGCCGTAGTACCCGGGGGAGTTCACCCCCTCGACCATAATCTCGCCGGCGACGCTCATTTTCACATAATTTTATCAAACATGCACACGATGGGAGCCGAGCTGAACACGCGCGCACTTGTCCACTAGTTGTACAACGCGACGAAATCCGCACTGAATGAATGAAATCACCCGCAGACGCCGCGAAACTTCGATACCTCCACGACAATAAGATATGTGATGTAACAACAACAACAATAACAACACACGCGACTCTGGATTCCGGTTTGAATGGGTTTTGAGGTGGATAGTCCGTGCGTGGCGCGATCGGTCGTCATAGTGAGTAGCGGTAGTCGCTCCTCGGCGATGTTAGTGGCCGGATCAAAAACGACCCGACCCGACGCGACCTGAGGATTCGGCGCGCGCGTAACACCCTCGCGCGTTTCCATGGCGACTAGTGCCATAGTGCCTGCTTGCTTGCTTGCGGTGTCCTCCGCATCTCCGACACCTTTTGTTCACGAAGGTCATCAGCGAGTTGAAGCGGGCAGGTAGAAACGAGCAGCTTTCGACTCATCACCAAACCACCGGCGATGATCGCGGCAATCACTTTACAATTTCATCTTCTGACTGAAATAAACTTCGTCACCCCCATCAATATTTCACGGGGTGAAATACTTTTCCATTTTTTTTAAACACAATTGTACAGAGTTTAACATTTCATCGAAATATGAGAAATCTATTTTTTATTCAATTGAAAACTTTTCAACTCCATTCAATCTCTTAATGATGTCTGAATCAAATTGAAGGCACTAATAACCTTTCTCTACCCTTTAATTTCAATTACCAAATATACATTTCGCACACAAAGTGACCATTATCAATGGATTAATAATAGTGATTAAAAAAAAGTAATAGAATAGTTAATTCCAATCAATTCTGCTGACCATAGCTTAACAAATTCACCAATTATATTCAATATTCAAAACAACCAATTTTGAATATAATTCAGTGAAACAACAACTTCTTGTAGTTTTGTGTCATTATGTTTTGTGGAAAGAAAATATAGCACTTGAACTAAAAATAATCACCAGGTGTGCAACCTTAAAACGGGTGCCTTATATTTAACAAAATACATTAATTAACGCAGAAAAGTAAAAAAAATATTTTATTAGAAGTAATTACCCTCGTTAGCTATTCATTTTCCCCATCTTTGGGGAAGATTGTGAATTCTACCCCAAAAGAATTCATCCCCTTTGGATAAGAACCAACCGTCGAGCCATTTTTTTAACATCTTCATAAAAATGCTGCTCAGCAAGCGCGTGTCCCATCGACGCAAACATATAGTAGTCGGAAGGGGCCAGATCTGGAGAGTAGGGCAGGCAGGGTAGCAACTCCCAACCAAGTGCATCCAACGTATCCTAGATCAATCTTGCTGTGTTGGATCATGTCGATCCGCGTATTCCGGTCTTTTTTTGCATAGTTCACAATCCAATTCGATGATTTGTTCTTGGTAGCGTTGAGCATTGATCGTTTCAGCAGGTTTCAATAGTTCTTAATAAACCACCCCCTTCTGGTCCCATCAAATACACAGCATTGTCTTTTTCCCAAATCTATTTAGCCTAACAGACAATGTTGAGGGTTCGCCGGGACTCACCCACCATTTTTTTACGCTTAGGTTTTTCAAAGAAGATCCATTTTTCTTCGCCAGTGACGATTCGATGCAAAAATGATTTTTTCTTGTGCCGATCAAGCAAGATTTCGCACGTGTTCTGGCGTCGTTCCATCTGTCGGTCGTTCAATTGATGTGCCACCCACTTCCCGATCCTTTGGATCTTTCCCATGGTGTTTACATTCAACTGCGTGGCAAGTTGTTTCTGCGATTGGGGGTCATCTTTGTCCAATAAACCTTGCAGTTCGGTGTCTTCAAAAACTTTTGGTCGATTTTCGCGCTTCTTGTCCTGAACTAGTCAGGATCATCACTGAAATCACTCAAGAGCTCCTGAGCGATGCTCAAACTATGGTTCATTTGATTAAAATTCAAAACAAACTTCCCTACGCACGTCTCATGTCCAAAACATCCAAATAAAAGCATGACTCGAACCGATTTTAAAAATCAATTTTCTTCACATCTGCGATGATATCTTCTGTTGTTGACGTGCTGGGGCGTTCAGACCGAGGTTCCTCGTTGGCATCATGAAAGAGTTTGTACCATTTGTAAACATTTGTTACTTAGAACCGACTCACCGTACGCCACTATCAACATTTCAAGTGTTTTGGAGGACTTGAATCCATTTTTCACACAAAATTTGATGAAAATTTTTTGCTCCATTTTTTTATAATAATAGAAAATCGCCGAACACAACAAACCACGTCTAACCTTTTTAACTGTCAAAAACAAACACAGTATGCTATGTAGTTGAATTTGTGACGATATGTTCAGGACTTGTGTACCATTACAACAACAATAAATCGATAATCGAATGCACGTTGCCCGCGAAATTTGTAAAGTCACCTTACTCTTTTAATGCACCTCGTAGTACTATATATATTGGCATAGCTGTACTATTTCCAATTTTCTCCTGTTTAGTTCAACATTCCTCAATCTTTCTGCCAGCTTTTTCTGAATTTTCTTTTCTCTCCGTTTTTTTTCCTGATTTAAAAGAGACGAATTGCATAAGAAGGCGGGGTCTTCTTATACATTGGTCCCTTTTACTCATCACTATTAAGTTTTGTTATAATTTACCTTTAATTATGGATAAGAGTGTTAATAGCTTCGATTTTGTAGATGATTGTATTTAATTATTACTCATATTACAAATTTCTACTAAAGAGAAAGAAAAGCAAAACAATTATACCTACAATCGAATTCCCATTGACTTAATTAAAGTGTATCATGGTTTTTACATTTTTCATGATCTAAACAAAGCATTTGATTATATTTTTAAACATATTATAAATCATAATAAATTAAAGGCGACGCAAACGCCATCTTTGGCCTAATTTCATGTGGCATCGTCAACGATTTGGGTCTAGGTAGACGACCGAGAATCATTGTTTCGTCCAATAAAGAAAGGCGAACTTGTCCTGTTTATGAGAACAGATGATCATTTTCAAAGTTATTACGAAGAATTCTTTCACCAAGTGTTGGATGAGTCTACAATTAAGTCTTTAACTTTCAATATTATATGGATTATGTGGGATTATTGGAAATGATGGACCCATTTTTAAAATTCGTATTTATTAAAGTACAAATCCAAAATTATCAATGACTTCTTTGCTCAGCGCTGGATAGGTCACAGGAGAAGTGAAGACCTGGCTCTACACTTCTGACCTCATGTTCTTACCCGATGTGACCTTTTTTATGGGGTTGTGTTAAGGAAGCTGTTTATATCCCATCTCTATCAACAACTCGAATAATTGAAGCTTAACCTGAAACACAACCACGGATTTTTTTGTAATTACAAATCAACATTTTTATTTGTTTCTGATAATAAATCTAAAGTCTATAAATATTTTTAATATAATCTGTAATATTTAAAAAAATATTTAGACTTTAGATTAAAATATAAAAATAGTGTAGTCATAGTTCTGTGTTTTAGTAAGATTCATTGAATATATTATTTTTAATAAACAAAATAAAAAAACAGACCAACACCTGCATGTATTGTAAATATTTATGTTATATTCTTTTGTATTATTTGCATAATCCGAATAAAGATGTGTATACGTAAATTTTAGATTATTAACACATAATATATAGTGTGCATTCTTGTTTATATATATCTAAACACGTGTATGCGTGTTTGTATGTGTGTGTGAGTATAAATTATTGTGTTGTTGGAATGGAATAAACATTAACTTTTGTTGTGCGCTTCCTGGACGTTGCGTGCGCGCTATTTGGCGGGGTTGTTCCATTTCAGGAAGCTGCGAAGTTTCCAAATGGGCCTCGGCTCCCCTTTGGCGGTGTACACAACGTTGCTAAACCCGTGTGCATTCACGAAAAACCGATACAAATCATTCCGCGCCCCGAAACTTTTCACATATCCCATTGCGATGCGAACTAATAAGGCAAAAGCTCACAAGCTCACGTTTGATACGAAATTATATTTAATGAGAAAATATCCAAACTACAAAAAATGCATTACGAGAAATCACGACGAAATCACAACATTCCTCCAAAATTCAAATATCATCGATCTATCATTTAAGAATTCATATCATCACACATAAATGACTAATGGACAAAGAGGTGAAAGATCACTGGTCGATAGCTATCTTCTTAATAAATATGTAATGTTTTGTAAACTTAATTTATCTATAAATATCACAATAAAGATGATTATGTATGTAAATATATATGAGAAAGGCTGAAAGACCACTGGTCGATAGCCAGTTTCAGAGTTGACAATATATTGTGAACGTTAGTGTATTCTTAGATATTGTATTGTAATTGTATATTCCAATCTCAGAAATAAAGATGTTTATGTATGTATACATGAGAATTAAGTTATTTTAAATTTGTGTTATTTTCTACTCATATACAGGGTGGTGCTCCCGTGAAATCCTTTCTTATATATGTTTACATAAAATTCGTACATACCTAAAAAATGTACACTGATGATTTTATTAAATTGATCCTCACTGTATATATTTTAAGTGTGGATGACTTTCGTGTAAACATTTTTATTTACATTTTTTTAATCCATATAAACATTTCCATTAAAAATTGTATATAGACCCCCGATAAATAACCGACTTTTCCGTTTGATTCACGTGAAAAATCGGTGATTAATGACGCCGTTGAAAAAGACGCGCACGTCGAATTTCATAAACATACGTAATAATTCTTAGCCAATGAACCACACACGAACGATAATATTTACACCTTTCTTTCTGGCGAGCCGTGATTTATGCGTTTTACCCAGTGATTTATCATCCAACATCAAGATTTTTGACGTAATTTAGGATACGTTACATCTTCGTTTTTTATATACGCGCGCCGAGTTTATGTAATCGATGCCTGTGTATAATAAATTAATTCAGTTTAAACTTTTAATAAGTCCACAATTTTATACAAACACAAACAAACCAAGTGATTATATTCATAAAATAATTTAAATTTATATCAATCAATCTTTAAACACAATTTTTAAATATTCAAACAATGTGAAATCAAAATAAATATAAATAGAAAAGAGTTGTTTAACGTACTTACGTAACGTAAGTCAAAAGTCACAGAGCTAAATGTGGAAATAATTTATTAATTATTTTCAAATAATTTTTATTTAAATGTGAAATCATTTTGTAAAGTTTAATTTAATTTTAATTTTTATACATTTTGTACAGTTTAATTTAATTCATGTGACATGGTTTATCTTGTCCTTTTATATTTGATAGCGTTGATAAAAATTTCATGTCACTATATTTATGAAAAATGCCAGTGTAGTGTTGCGTCCCTGGATGTGGAAGTCCTAAAGACATTAAACAACACAGTTTTCCCAATGATTTGGAGGTAAATACGTTTGTTCTTTTATCAATGTAACAATCCCCTTCATTCTGTAAGAAAAATATTAATTTTAACGAATACGTTTGAATCACCTTCTAAGTGTAATAAATATCCATTCCATTCTGTTCGCAATAAGCCACCTTATCGGAATGCAAACTCAGTTTGACAAAATTGATTATGATCGTTTTTTCCCATGGCCATTTTTACAGAATATGTCCGAACAAGGCCGTGATAGGGGGGTTTAAATTCTACCATAGAAATTATCAAAATGTTAAATTTTTGTATATAGCAACAAATATATTTTTACAATGAAATTAAACAAGGAAAATTTCTGGCAAAGATCAATAAAATTTAATCAATCCCTTTTTCCAACTGCTCGGGAAGTAGTTGTTTCAATAGATGTTTGTAAAACTTACAGTGTAAGTATTTTTTTGCAGTTGGAAAAAGGGATTGATCGAATTTTATTGATCATTTCCTGAAATTTTCCTTGTTTAATTTCATTGTAATTTAAATAACTGCAAATGTGTGAATCATCTTTGTTTCATTTTATTCGAGAGGACCTTTTTTAAAAATGGGCAAAAATAAGGGGTGCATACTTTTCATTTCAGTAATAACCATAAGTTTACAGCTTGTAATAATATCAATCATAATAAGTTAAAGACGACGCAAGCGCCATCTTTCGCCTACATCAAGCGGTTCCATCACAACATCTATCACTTTTTTCTACTACTGATGCAGCAGCTATAGTGGAGTCTTCGTCCTCTACACACGATGATCATACACAGGATGAACCATCAATTTCATCAGATATACCTGAATGGTTTACGTGAAGTGTTTAATCACAAATTTAAAGACTGTTATTCCTTACTTCACAATTTATTTTTATCAGATATACCTGATTGTAAAATAAGCAGTACATTCTCCCGAGGCAGCTGGACTGCCATCAACTTCGTGGGCTACATCTACTTCTGATGACGTCATACAGCCGACTTTTAATCAGGGCGTTCAAACCATTGCGAAGAAATTATTAAAAAGAAAAATACATCAAACCCTGCAAAGAAAACCAAACAACTTTTTTTTTAAATTAAATTAAACTTAACTTTATTTGAATGTTTCAGACTTGTATTTAAATCTGATGATTAAAAGTGCGCGTCGAAATGTTAAGTGAATATCAAACACCGCACCGTCCGAAAGTAATCCATGGGTAATTTAATGCCCGGAAATGACGTTATTAATATTCCTCATCCGCATTGACCGACTAATAATAATGTTCAGGTTGGAAATTTAATAAAAGACCCCCTCCGGCCGAGGCATCAGGGGACACTTAATCGAGTTTGGACATCCTTGCCTCAAATTCGCAATCAATAATTGCGGCTAATTACCGTAACACAATCATAAATCCATTAATTACGCACAATGCGAAACGACAATAAGGGATCTCATACAAAACGACAACAGTGTAAATAATTTATAATGAATAAAAATGAATGCAAAAAAACGTAATGTAAGGCTATCTGTTTTGGGGGAATTTTAGGAATGCAATATTTTGTAAGGAGGGATAAAGTTTCCATATTCAGTAGTATTGAAATTTAATCATCTTAACCATTAATAATAACTCAAACTCTATAGATAATACAAAAGAATATAACATAAATAATTGCTATAAATGTAGGTGTAAGTCTGTTTAAGCTCTCAGCCAGAGATTTTTCCGCATCTAATTTTATAAAATTATAAATATTATTTTGTATGATACTATTATTTATGTTTCTGCTGCAAATCCGTTTCTTGGAAAACATTTTCATTGTGCCGGAATGGGAGAAAAAGAATGAGAAAAGCCGATGGTTTTTCGTTCTTTTTAAAATATTCCCGTCTTTAATCTTCTTATCGCACTCGACCCGGACTTTTCCCTTTTCAATCAGTTTACACTCTTGCGCTTACTCATTCTTTCGCGAGCGTGATTTATTGTTGAGTGCTTTCCTTTATTAGTCAAAACCAGAGAGGAATTATGGGAAACGTACGGGCTGTTACAACCGGCTTAACATCCGTTTCCTTTCGAAAATCGAGTGCAAAAATTATCAGTTACAGAATTGTTTGTTTTTTTAATATTAAGAGTTGTTTTTTTGTGCGGTTTAAACGAAAGAGATAGCTATATAAATATTGGCAATCACTAATTAGAGTTAGATTGCTGTTGTGATCAATGAACAATATTGTATTATACATTAAAGTAATCTTAAAATAAGCAGGAATTTCATCAGATGAATTAAAAATTATTTCAATGTTTAGTTTGTGTAAAAAACAATTATGAAAAAACAATGAAAATTTATAGCAAATTTTAAATTATATTTTTGCTAATAAAAACTTGTAGATTCAAAGATTTCACTGAATTCTGCATTCAAATAACTGAGCAGTCATTACCAATTCATTTTATTATATCTTACAATTTTATTTTCTAACTTGAACTAGTAAATTGACGTAATACACGAAAATTAACGATTTATTTTTTATTTAGACTCATACTTTATACTTCGTAGATAAAAAAATGTAAATACATATTTATATTATTAAATCCAAAAGAATGGCTCTTTTTTTCAAACAATTATTTCCATTTTACTATATAGCTATCTCTTTCTACTAAACCGCAACCTTAACACATTTTATAACACATTTAAATACAGACTGAAATGTTACTCCGAAGTGTAGTCTATTTTAATTTGCACTGTTAATTTTGCGCTTTTTTATATTAATAATTTATAATTGGTTCTTCTAGTTACTGTATTTTTTTATTGTTTTATGTATTATTTTTTGTTTTATGTAAATAGCGTTGCCGTTAATAAACACTTATTTATTTACAGCAATAATTTCATCGGCGACCCGGCGCATGCACCATTAATGAAAGTAGTTAATAATAATAATAATCTTTATTAACAGATATATATTTTTATTTATTTCATTGGTAGATTTTTAATAATATATTTATATTTATTATTTCAATTCTCTATGTTTTATTTTCACATTCACATTATTTAAACAAATATATCGTTATTTTTCACTGGTTTTGTATTTATTTACATAACGACATTAAATCAACAAACAATACGAATTAATTTACACAGTTAAAATTTAAGCGTTCATTTAATTTTATCATTTATTTACATATGTAAAACGCTAACAAATGAATATAGTTGCATTCCAGCTTTTATTGAATCTAAATTAACAACAAGTAATGAAATGCGGAAAGACGGATAGAAAGAGCTGCGTAGTTTTAATATAGACAACTTTATTTACAGATGAAAGGAAATGATTTAAAACACTTGCATATTTTATTTATGTAGAATAAAAAAAATTGAGCAAATTTAATTGCTGCACTTAAAATGGCAAGTAAAAATTGTTTTTTTTAAGATAATATTTCGTAATCAAATCGCACCATATTTTGATTCATTAACATTACGTGATGCATAATATTCAATTCAATTCATTTATTTACGGTAAATCACCTTTATAGAGAATAATAACAATATTCAAAATGTTTAGATAAATAGCATGACTGTAAATCAACAAATAAATTTAATTTATGGTTTACGTTTTTTTTACGTGTATATTATTTACATTAAAAGTCGATATTGTTTATGATAACGACTGATTAATATATCACACACAGGGTATCCCGTTAATGTCAATAAATGATTTAACCTAAGGTTCCTGGGATCAAACGATCATGATTCAACCGAACTTATCTATATATAAAAGTTATCTGTTAAGCCTGAATTAATCTTCAAACTTAAACAAAATAAAATTAATTTTATTGATAACAATTTAATGCTTCATTTGATTCGAATGAAATTTAATGTAATTTGAATTAATATAAGTAACATCAAATAGTTTACAGAATTGAATAATTAATTGAAAATGGGCTAATAACCCGAAACTAGTCGAGAATTTAAAGTTATTCAATCTAATCTGTGTTTTATTGGTTGATTTTTAATAATCTATTCATATTTATTTCATAGAATAATTAAATATTCAATTGTGTAAATTAATTATTTTCTAAATTCTGTTTTATTTAATTTAAATACTTGCGACTAATTGAATGAATACTCTATTATTGGCATGAGATGTTATTGTTTTAAAGGATATTTGTTTTACCTAAAGTAACTCTCGGCAGATAAAGTGATTAAATTAAATTAATATTAATTAATTAAACAATATAAAACCTTCAACCTTATACCACCTCCAAGTATCTGAACGAATCTCCCTAAGAACCCTCACTAAGCTCCGTCATCCCAATAACCCACTCCATAATCCCTCTAACGAATTTATTTATTTATTTATTAATTTACGGAGGCCATTTTATACATTTTATAATCGATTCACCATAAAATCATCTATACAGATAAATTGTGCTTTTCTACAAATATTTTTAAAATTGAGCATTTTTTTTAATCAACTTTTCAAAGGCCTGTTTTACAAGCTGGCTTATTCTTTAAATTTTGCTTAAATTTACATAGTTGATGCTCCCACTCATTAAGATGATTTCGCTATAATTTGAAATTATTGTGTGAATTTCGGATTTTTTCGTCAAAATCCACTTTTTCTTTTCGAAAATATTCATATCTTGATGAAATTTGTTTTCTTGAGCGTGGAGTATTTATTTTGCACGACCGTGAACATCGATTATTTCAGCCCACTTACCGATGTTTTAAGGTCACGTTTTCGAGAAATAATAAGAATGAAATTTTTAATTGAATTATTCTCATTCTGTAAAAAAATGCGTGAAACTGGTAAGACACGCATACTTGAATTGAATGAATGTATTTGTAGCGTATCCATTCAAAAAATGAGATTTGTATATATTTTTGCTTGAAATGGGAAATTGTTTTTATTTCTGCGTGCGTTTCCAATTAGAAATTGAGAAGAGATCTCTGATATTTGTCCTTTTATGGTATGTTGGACAATAAAGATTATTATTATTAAGAGAAGTAACAATACAGAAAATAATTGATGTTATGAAATATTTTCAATAAAACAATTGGTAGAGAGTAATATCTTTATTATTTGACTGGTACATAGTATTATAAACGTGTATATAATACTAATATATTATATAAAATTGCTAATACTATTTTTGATACACTCTTGATGAAACTGTATCATCATATTTGGCGAATGCAAACTGTTATCACAGACAATATATATATATAAAATATACAAAATATGTTTGTCTGTGCCATTATTGTGTTTTGAATTTAAGCATTTAATACCAGAACTTGATCAAGCGACTGCGCAAACACAAAAACGGTTGTGAAAGTTAAATGAAAGTAACGTAAAACTTATTGGTGCGGTGCAATTAATTTGTTGGAGGTTCTTCGGAATATACGACGCAAGAATTTCACCTTCGATTCCATTTTTCTGCTAAAAAAAACCTTCTACCAATCCGTCCAACGCTTCATTATCGACAGCCCTATCAAATAATCCCTCTATCTAATCCTAATTTCCATCTAAGTAAAGAACTAAGTAAATTATTTTTATTTATGAAATAAATATGAATAAATTATTGAAAATCAACCAATTTGTTTTATATAAAAATAATAAATAAAATAAATTGTCTTGAAAATGGGCTAATAATCCGAAACTAGTCGAGAATTTAAAGTTATTCAATCTAATCTGTGTTTTATTGGTTGATTTTTAATAATTTATTCATATTTATTTCATACAATATGAACTACCAATGTCTAAATATTAAAACAATTAATTATTTTTATTTAATTTATTAATGATACAAATGAACATATTACGAGAAATATCCTTACGTGAAAATTATCTGTGGCCTATTTATTAATTTTATTAGAATTACAATTTCACTTAACTCGTTTACAATTATTAGCATTGCTGGATATATTTGATGATTTTTTGAAGTAATTATTTTGTATGTGTGTGTGTGTGTGGGTGGGGGTTGATAATAATTTTTGAATTTACCTTATTATTAATAAAACGAAATTATTTTTTTAATCAAAATTGTATTCAATAAAAAATAGTGCATCTTAAAACTATGAACAAATTAAAATACATATAAACCTCAATGTTGTATCTCCTTCACTATACTCTCAACGAACAGCTTCAGCACATCCTGTCGCATCTTCCCGACATCCATGACTTCCTCGTGATTCGCTTCATCTTTACTATCGTAACAAGTGACACACTCATTGGTGATCAAACTGAAAGCCAGCACAGTCATATCGCAATGCCTGGCCGTTATCACCTCGTGAACCGTAGACATGCCCACAGCGTCAACCCCCAGCATCTTCAACATTCTCAATTCCGCGACTGTTTCGAAATTCGGCCCGCCCAAACACGTGTAAACCCCTTCGTGGATGGCGCCCTCGAGTCCTACTTGCTTCGCGATTTTTTTGCTCAAAGCTATTAATTTCGTGTCGTAGGCTTTGCTCATCGGGGGGAATCTGGGTCCGAAGCGTTCGTCGTTGGGGCCCTGTAATGGGTTGTTTCCAGAGAAGCCCATCATGTTTATGTGGTCTTTTACGAGCATAATATCGCCGACTTTGTAGTTGGAATTGAGCCCGCCGGCGGCGTTTGTCGCTATTAAATGGGTGACTCCGACGAGTTTCATTACTCTTACAGGCATGGCGCATTTCCACAGAGGGTAGCCTTCGTAGTAGTGGAAGCGGCCCTGCATGCAGACTACTTCAACGCCTGATAGGTAGCCGAAGACTAGTTGCCCGACGTGGCCCTCGACGGTGCTGACCGGGAAGTTTGGGATGTCTCCATAGGGGATGATTATTTTGTCGGTTAATGCTTCGGCGATTGAACCTAAAATATGTTATTGAATATATTAAACTATTTCCAAGACTTAAATAAAAAAATATATCTCTTTAATTTACATAACACGCTGAACAAATAGCGTAGCAAAAACATTAAGACAACATTGATGTAACGTTCGTTCGTCGAAATAAGAAAGAAGAAAGAAAGATGGCAAAAGGTCATTGAGCAAAATGGAATATATATAATTGATTAAAAACCATTCTTTGTTTTTAAAGTGTTTTATTTTATACTACAAAACTGAAAGTACTTAATTGCCAACCCAATATATTGAATAATATTTCTAAGATAATATAATTTAATATTTCTAGGAATTAAATTTTCATTTTTGTCATGGAAACACTTAATAAATGGAAGACGACGCAAGCGCCATCTTTTGCCTAATTTCATGCAGCATTATTATATTATTAAATGGAAACACTTGTTGGATTTTAAAATTGATTTTATATCTCTTAATTTCGCTGCCCTGTGAAAATTGTTTCTTTTAAAAATTGTTTTGACGCATAAATAAACGTAAAGTGAGACTTTTCTAATAATTATTTCAGATAATTCTGCACCATTTGTGGAAAACGGGAAAAGTGGAAAATGCAGGTTATGTGACCTGCATATATCTGTGCTCGCGATGCGACAAACATCACTTCAGCAGGGACCGATTATCCCACGAAGATGTGAGCAGAATCACCCCCAAAAAGGTCACAAGATTCACAGAGGATTTGGGACTGCTTGGGAAGTGATTGGGTAAGAGCAGAACAATAGATCTTGTAGGTCACACCCCACCTATATAATTGTTGTGGCTTCTACTTCATTATACATCGTGATTTAATTTTAATTTCGTTTTAATAATGTCACGCTATATTTGCCTAAACTATAGTCAACTATAAACAATCCAATTAATACAAACTAAATATTAATTAAAACACATTCATTTCATTATCAGTTATTGTAATTCATAATCAAAGGCCGTAAACATAACATTTCCACATATAAAAAAAAAACAACCAATTATTTTCCCTCCGTGTAATTGGTACGAAATTAACGTAATTATTAATATTATTACAACCCAGATTAAGAATGTTTTTCATTACACTTATCAAATCTGACCCGCAATAAAGACGTCACGTCACGCGTTGCAACAAATAGGATTAATTGAGTGTGCGAGCGGAAAAAAAATGCCCGGAGCGTTTGACTAATCAACCAGAGATTTTTTCTGTGGTTGTTGTTATTAATGAAACCGAGTTCAGGGTTATATCAATCATTAATACGGTTTTGTTTTTTTTAAATCGGAATTATTTTAAAAAGTGATTGATCGATTGTATAATACGGTTTTAATTCAATAAAGAATGAGGCAGTTTTTATGAGTTGATGAATGTGGTTATTGCACCAGTTTTATTTATTTTGTATTGTAGGGTTGTTCCTCATTGAGCACTTGGTTAAACACTTTTATTTTTACTAATTAATAGGTAATATATAGTGAATTAATAAAAAAAAACTATTTTTTTTGTTTCAACTCGCACATGTGTATCGGTCTATATTGTAACCATTTCACCCAGTAACCTTTGTATATATTTGTAATTTCAAATTGGAGGACAATTATGCTATTCATATTATGACCAGTCTCACCAGAACCTGGAATCGAACCAGGAACCACCCGCATGTGTAACGCTAACTGGGGCGGATATGAAACTGTATTATTTATTTATTTAGTGTACGAAACAACAATTCTCGGTAGTCTACCGTATGGACAAAATCGTTGTCGATGCCACTTGATTTTAGGCTAAAGATGGCGATTGTGGTATCGTTCCAATTATATGATCTATATTATTTAATTTTGCTATATATATTCATATATATAAACATCTTTATTCAGACAACATTATATAAACTTATACATACATTTATATTTACTTAACAAAAATAAAAAAAACCAAAAAATCGTTTCCAAATGTGTTTCCTTTGTGTTAAATTCACAAAGCAATTCGAAAGGTGAAATAGTTGAAAATGATTTTTTTTAAAACTAAATAATAACCTTCTAAAAAAAACACTGAATTCCAGTTCAAACGATACTGGAATTAAGTGCTTTTTTTATTAATTTTTTGGAGAAAAAAAAATTCATCGAATTTTGAAAATATTTATAGGAAAACGCGAAATTTCATGTAAAATCCGAAAATCGCCAAATAGCTTCATTTTATACCAAAATTTAGCTAAAGATTGGGGGCATAAGCTGTGACAATTTGAGCGATATTGAGACATTAATTTTCGGCCAGTAAATTGAGCCAAAATTGTACTAAAATTTGCGATATTTTTCTAAAACTCTCAGGTGAGCTGAAAAAAATATTTTAACTGATAAATGTAGCTGCATTCTTTAAAAAACGAATACTAAAAATTGCGTTCCTCTAAATTGTCCGTGCACTTAGTAATTTTAGTCCAATCACAGACGCGTCAAAAACAACCAAACGGTTTGGTTGTTTTTGACGCGTCTGTTTACATAACTTTGGATGTTAAACTCACAAAGCAATTAAAGTGGGCTGAACTTGTGAAAAATGATTAATTTTTGGGGAACTAAATAACCCGCTTTTTTTCTAGTAGCATTGAGAGTCTTCGTAATTTTTGCAGATTTTTTTGAACGAAAAACAAAATAAACGAAATTTGAAAAAAAAAAATCATAAATGGTACGCATGAAAAAAAAAGAAATTTCAATGAAAATCGAAAATATCAAAATAGTTTGCATTTTTACAGGTAAAAAAAATATCAAAATTTGAAAAAAAAATCAGAGGGAAAATAACATGAAATTTCATCGAAAATCTAAAATCACAAAATAATTTGCATTTTTTTTTTTTTTTTGACAGAGAAAAAAATTTTTCATGTTTTTTTTTAAGAAGAAAAATAAATAAACGAAATTTGAAAAAAAAAAAATAATAAAGGGTACGCATGAAAAAAAAACATGAAATTTCAACGAAAATCCAAATTCTTAAAATAGTTTGCATTTTTTTTTACAGGTAAAAGAAAAATTGTCAAAATTTGAAAAAAAAATTCATAGAGGGAAAATAATATGAAATTTCATCGAAAATGCAAAATCGTCAAATGGCTTTAATTTTAAATCAGAATTTAGCTAAAGAATAGGATCATAAGTTTTGAGAATTTGAATGATATAATTTTCGACCAATTTATTCGCAAAATTGACCTTTGTAAATTGGACCAAAAATCGTGATCAAATTTACCATTTTTTTTTAGCACAATCAGGGTAGCTGAAAAGATTATGTTTGTAATTCCTTTGAGAATGGTCATCATTTACCTAAACACGTGTCAGGAAAATGAATATAACAACTTGAAACTAAACAAGTGTTTTAATTTTTAATTACCTAATGTTGAAAATATATATCGAGCGTATAACAAAAATCGACGACGAAGTTGGCATTGGAAATCTAAAGTCATGTCTGAGCTAAAATCACACGCGCACGCGTAAAGTACTGGCATATTGACAGCAACCAGCAATTCACGTGTGTGATCTTAGTACAGACATGACTCGAGACTTCCAACGCCAACTTCGTCGTCGATTTTTTTTATACGCTCGATATATATATATATGTATATACAACTTGAGAAATTGATAGTAATAGAAAAATGCTAAAGAGGAAATAATTTATTAATTAGGCTGAAAGACCACTGGTCGATAGCCAATTTGTGAAATTTATTATGTATAATATAGTAATGTAATGGTTTTCTAACGTATTGTGTATATACTGTTTCAATTTCACAAATAAAGATGTTTGTATATATATTTATTAATTATTTTCAAATTCTTTTTGTTTAATTTATTGAGAAATTGATTTGCGTCTCCATAAAAAAATCGTATTTTACGACTTAAGAAATGTGTTTTAATTAAGTACATAATTACCGCAAATTCCAATAAAATCAATCACATAATCAGCGCGGATGGATGAAAAGTTCAGGGTCAAAAATATTTCGAGTATCAACAATTGATAACGGGAGAAACGCGATTAAAATTAAAAAAAAATCTCGTAACAATCGCGATTTTTTGTAATAAAGATATTATTTTACCATAAAAATAGCATTATCTGTACGAAAATAATTAATAATTATTTTTGGAAATAAATTAAATGGAACGTTAAAAATAAAATATTTCTATTTAATCCTGATTAATCTCCGTTAAATTTTAGTGACATACACGCCTGCGAATCAGCCGATAAAGATATTGTAAACGCGATAAGAAATCACCTTATTAAGCATATTATTATTATGGTTGAGCGGGGAAATAATAATATTACTATAAGTGCAGTGAATAATTTGTCAGCACGTTTCATTGATAAAAGACTCAGTTTTTTTTTTCAAGGAATGTAAGATTTTTTTTACTTCTAGAAATTTTATTATCATTTCATTGATTTCTGACAATATTATGTGTTTATTTATTATTGATTAAAATTGCTATACGACTTTTTTTCTCTCTATCGTATGTTGCATTGGAGATTACATGGATATCTCGATTTCCGCACCCGAGCCGTGGGAAAACAGTCCCAGGAAAGGGTTTTCACAGTCTTACAATAATCACAGGCAAAGGCCATACTGATTTTAATCGAGGATTTTTGTATCATTAAGTTAATTTAAATATCGTTTTGGATTGGATATTGTAATTTGCGGTAATTTTTTATTTCATAAATAATGAACACGTAAATACATATTAACAGTTATCGAATTTATTTAAATTCCACACTGTATATATCGAGCGTATAACAAAAAGTTGGCATTGGAAATCTAAAGTCATGTCTGAACTAAAATCACACGCGCACGCGTAAAGTACTGGCTGTCATGTTGACCGCAACCAGTATTTCAGTCGTGTGATCTTAGCACAGACATGACTCGAGACTTCCAACGCCAACTTCATCGTCGATTTTTATTATATGCTCGATATATATATACACAATTTTCATTATATATTCACCGGGGAAAGTACCATGATGGACACATCACCTTTTTTTTTATTTCATTGACTTCTACAAATTACGTTTTTTTTTTAATTTGATTAATTTCTGAAAATGATAGCTTTTTTTACTATTAGCAATGATATATTATTGTTATTTCAATGACTTCTAAAAATAATGACGATTTTATCTTCCCAATTTTCTTGACTTCTTCAAAAGATGACCTTTTTGTTGTGATTTATTTAAATTCTATAAACGTTGATGACATTTTTTCATACAAACAACAAAGACAGACAATGGAAAAAAGCAAGACATGTACCCTCGTTCCAATACGCACCCATTCCCGAACCACATATTATTCCAATTTTTGGTCGGAATTGAACCCTGTTCAGGAGGTATTGTGCTGTCGTCAGCAGGTGTTCGTAAGTGTATCTGAAAATAAAATAAGAAAAAATAAAGACTTGAATTACATGAAACAAAAGAATAATCAATTCATATAATCTGTATTTTGAATTAATCTCTCAGTTATTCCTGGGTGTAACACGTTTTTGTAACAATTAGAATGTATCGTCAACGATCTGGGTCACTTGAAATTAGGCAAAAGGTGGCGCTTGCGTCGTCTTTAATTTATTATAATTGGAATGTATTTTTATTATCATGTAATCTTGTGTTTTTTTTAATATAAATTTAGGGTGCGTTTACTGCAAACAATGTATGCATGTTTCAAGAAGAGAGGATTTTTATTACTGAATTTTTGAGGCGTTGAAAATTGTAACATATAAATTATAATTTGTCAAATAAAATTAGGATTTAAAAAAAATCTATCTGATTGCGAGAATTTTATACAAACGGAACGATTTTTTTGTTATATACATCACATCTTTATTTCTGCAGACTAATTTTAAGTAGAGTAAATTACAAATAAAATTCTTATAATATGTTGTCCTTAGGAAATGTCTTTTTGCTTGATGATTTTGTTATTTAATCAAAAATTAATTAATAGAAAAGAGTATTTATTCATTTGGTCACAATTATGTAAAATAAATCTAATAAAAAGAATTTGAAAATAATTTGAATAATAATTAATCAAGTAATAATAATTAAATAATAATTAATGAATTAATTAATTAATTAATTAATAATTATTAATCAATTTATTTTAAATAACTATATCTATGTGAAAAAAACATTTTATTATTATTTGAAATTAGTTAATTGAATTGTTTGAATGAATAAAATGTTCCTTCATATAATCAAAAGGTTAAATCATTTTACCCTAACCTTTTACCTTTTATTATTTTGAATATAAAAACTGAAAATAATGAAATGTTTGAAAATTGAATAATTCAGTTGTACGATTGGATTCTGTCATCCGTACCTTTTATTATTTTGAATACAAAAACTGAAAATTATGGTATGTTTGAAAACCTAACCTAACCTAAAATAAAAAAAAAAATATTTTACACAGTACTAAATTAACAAATCTCGAAATATCATATCTTTAAGTTTGTTGTTAAATAATTTCAATAATACATTTTTAAAAATGAAGATTTTTCAAAAACTTCATTAAAATAATAAAAAAAATTAAGGTTTATTTAAAACATTCATTAATCTTGAAATATCGTATTTAAAAAAATAAAAACAGATTTTACGTTCATTTCAGAAATTATTAATTATTGGAATTAATTTATCATCATTCAAGACAATCCTTTCTGGATTCTTCCAATATCAATCAGCGGGGCTCCCAGCAGAGTCGACTCCGACGGGGAAATGTCACGAGCGATAACCCCGGACAATAAATCGCTATCAATCAAACTCTAAAAACTGATCTCTCGTGTTTTGCCGTAACTCTGAAAATACGGTTGGATAATAAACAACATATTATGCACTGCGCTTGATAAGATAATAATTACGACACAATCTCGACAAATATGTATCGGACGTCATATTATTTCTAATTATATAAAAAAAATAATAACAATGTTATTTTTTCTCTCTTACGACGCTCGTATTGCGTAACGATGATGGGCTTCCTCAAGGTTCATGGATTGTTGCGAAATGTGTGTTTTTATTGGTTGTTGCTCAAAGAATGTTATCTTTAAAAGCGCTTTTTTATTATTAATTTTAATTAATTGAGATTAATTTTGTAATTAATATACAAATTTAACTTTATAATAACTTTAATTTATTAATATTTATTTCATACAATATGAACTACCAATGTCTAAATATTAAAACTATTAATTTAAGATACTTTTTTCATGTACACTGTAAATGATCACGACTTTAAGATTTTTTTTTCTAATTTTACTAGCTTCTGAAAATGATCTACTTTTTTTGTGATTTCATTGATATACAATGACGATGTTTTCTTTGTGATTTCGTTGACTTTTAGCAATGGTGGCCTTTTTTGCTATCATCCTTTATTTCTGATTTGGTTGGCTTTTACAAATTAAAGCATTTTTTGTTTTCTTTTAATTTTATTGGCTTCTGAAAATGTTGATATTTCTTTATTAGTAATTTCATTGACATTTAGCAATGATAGCCTTTTTTGTTATCATTTATCGATTTCTAAAAAAATATGTCAATTTGTTTGTGACTTCATTGATTTCTAATGATTATGTCGAAGTTTTATTTGTGATTCATTGACTTTTAGCAATTATAGCCTTTTTTGTTGTTGTTGTAATGTCCATTTAATTAATGATTTATTATTATTATTAATGGTTTATATCAGTTGATTAATAATTAAATAAAATTTGCAAAGTTATCGCTGATATAGAATTATGTTTATTGTTTAATTGACAACTATTTTTTTTTTGTTATTATCAGATTAAGATTTTTTTTAATATCATTTATACACTTTTTATCATTAATTATAAATGCATTTAAATCAATACACACGAAAGCATCTGACCTTAAATGAATGTAAATCAGGTTGTGCAATATAAATAAAACAGTTCATTGATTAATGCTGAGTATTTATAAAATAAATAATGTGAAATTAATTAATCCAAATTACAATCGAAAATAGTTTAATATCAATGAATGTAAACGGTACGTTAATATGATAAGTGATAATTTTAACAATAAAATTATGTTATATATGTTTATAAAAATTTGTGAAATTTTATAATGCTGAAAAAAAAAAATATAATTCATAATGATGAAACTTAAAGAAAAACTTTGTTTTATCTACAAATAGTATTTTATATTTAATTTCAGCACAATTGTATTAAATTAAAATTTATTTAAAAACGAAAATATTGAAAATCAGACTTTACAATTTTGATATATTCCGAGAGCCTGCAATTTTTTTTTTCATCATGGATTTTAAAAGAAAATATATGCCTGAGTAACCAACGACCTTAAAGTCCGGATTATTTCTTCTGTGTACAATTATTGTGACAAGGGAATTCATTTCTCAAAGAAAAATGAAAAAGTTCAGAGGGGTACCGCTTACAATTTTTTTTTATCATAAAAAAATAATTTTAGGCTGCAATGAGCTGAAACTTTCTGTGGAAATAGTTTAAAGTCTACTGAACTGGAATCCGCTATCAGGAAGTTTCTATTCCGTGTAGAACTATTTTTTTAGAATTTTCAAAAAAAATATATGAAAAAGTGCATAATTTTTTTCATCAAAAAATAATGTTAGGTTGCAATGGGCTGGAACTTTTTACAGGGATGGTGTAAAGTTTGCTGAACTCGAATTTGTAATCAGAACGTTTTTATTCAGTGTAAAACTATTTTTTTTTTTTTTTCAAAAAAAAGTAATTAGGGCAATGAAAAGACTCTATTTCTTAAAATTAGCCGTTTGTCGGGAATACCACAGTTTCATTAGCGTTAACCCTGTTTTGAATTAAGTCAAGCAGGGGGATTATTTAATAGGCTTAAGTCAAAATTTAGTAGATTACAAAAATTCTTTTTCATTTCAATCGCCTCTATCATATTTAAATTGTAAAAGTTAGGGGTTTTCTTTATCCGTATGCAAATTTATAAAAAGTTATCTTCATCAGAGGTCCTTATTTGTAGAATACAAAGGTTACAGATCTGATCTTTCTATGCAACGTCTGGTGTGCCTCAGGGATCGGTTCTTGGCTCATTATTTTCTAATTGCTTCATCAATGATATTCTTGAAGAAGTGGATGTTTCATGTTTGTTGTTTGCAGATGACATGAAAATTTTCAAACCTATCCACTCTATAACGGACTGTATAGACTTACAAGGTAATATTAATATCATTCACGAGTGGTGTTTAGCTAACAAATTACTTTTGAATACGAATAAATGTAAGGTAATGTCATTTTCACGTAATAAACATGTAATATCTTATAAATGAAGTTTCACTGTCGAGGGTCGGATAGATTAAAGATCTTGGTGTCATATTTGATGACAAACTAACATTTAATAGTCATATTGAAAGTACAGTGTCTTCCGCCAATCGCTTCTTGGGATTTATTGTTCGTAACTCTAGACATTTTATAGGTACGGATGCTATACTTTCATCATATATTGCCTATGTCCGATCTCGACTTGAATACTGTTGCTGCGTTTGGAATCCTTATTATGCGAAATACTCTAATTTAATTGAATCAGTACAAAAATGTTTAGTTAAATATTTATATCTAAAGAAATATGGTAGGTATCCGGATTATAATGTAGATTATGATGATCTTTTAAGAGTATTTCGTTTGGAAACCCTCGAAAATAGACGAAAATCACACCTCATTACTGTTTTATTTAAATTATTAAACTATTTAATCGATAATAATGCTTGATGATGGAAAAAATTATTAATTATTTTCAAATAATTTTTATTTAATATATTTAAATAACTGTGACCAAGTGAATGAATATTGTTTTCTATTTATATTTAATCGATTGCCCAGAGGCTGTTGCTTTAATTAATTTTCATACGCACTTTGACATCATAGATTTTTTCATACTCATATTCCCAAAACGAATGTCATTGTTAAATCGCCAATATTTGCTATGTGTGATTTTTACAACAATTTACATTCTGTCGTTCCTTCGCTTGATACTTTTAATATATCTAATGCGAAATTGAATTCAATACATCTTAAAAATGTCTTTTGTACATTTTCAAGACGGGCTACACATGTTATTTAAAATGCTTTAAAACCCACAACGTTGCATCAACATTAAAACCAGCAATTTATTAATTTTTGCGTGATATATTTAATCAATTATTGCTATGTTCTTATTAACTTAATTGTTAATAAATATGTACATTATTGTTTAAGCAAAAATAATTTAAATCAATTAAATATAAAATTTGCAACGATGTGAATTTTCTGATACGGCTAACGATAAGCGAATTGAAGTAGCACTAAAAGCGCGCACGCATAAAAAAATATCCAAATCAAAACTTACTCGTTATCTCTGCTAGGCATTATTTACAACTCCTTGATGTTAATCGAACGAATAACAAGCGTCAACTAGCCGAATTAATTGCTTCGAATCTACTGAAACGCTTATCTCGATCCATTACGAGAATTAAAAAAAATAATAATAATAACGATAAACCGTTTTGCGTCAAGCCACCTAGATAGAAACTCACCCGTTGTTTTCGCTGTAACCGTTCCGCGAGTGGTTGCTCTTCGCGTCCACCCCATTGACACCGTTCATCCTCAACTTGCCCTTACTCTCTGCCATGCTCGCTGCGAATTTGTATTGTTATTAACGCTCGCTATTTGCGTTCGGCTAACTTTATATACGCGGTTTCGTCATGTAATAAAAACAATTGTAAATTAAATAAGCGATTTGATAAAGTCGGGATTTTTTAAAATGCACTTGCAGCGCCGGACGCGGAGTTCACTCTGGCGGGATCGTCGAGCCAGTTCGCTTTGGATTCCTGTGTAATGGTTTGTTGGTACAAAAAGTGAGCCTAATAGGGAGGAGGTTAATTATTTTCAAATTATATGGTTCGGTTGGTTGTTGGTTCTTGATCAAGGACGCGAGGTGCGGTTGCTGCGTAATTAAAAATCGTTGAGTGAGAGAGAAAAATATTAGTTTTTTTCTTTTGTTTTCCGTTAAAAAAAAAAAACTATGTTTAATATTAATAAATCGAAAACCATTTTCTAAAGACAATGTTATACTATACATTGTCTTTAGAAAATGGCTTTTAAGAATTATATTGTTAATTTATTGTATATAAAATTGTCTGCAGAAATAAAAATGTTATATATTAATAAATTAAAATAAAATAAATATTACAATGAAATTAAAGAAGGAAAATTTCTGGCAATGATTAATAAAATTCGATCAATCCCTTTGCTATCGGGTGGAGTACTTCGGCCTTTAATTTGTTAAAAAAAAAGAAAAATTAAGTGTCGAATGTAACCAACCGAATAACTTCGACTTAGTAAAAATTATTTAAATTGGAACCACTATTAGTAGCCTGAGTGGATGAAATAAATAACTTCGAAAAGTTTAATAAAAATATTAACAACAATAACACAACACAAAAATAAATATATATATATATAAGTACAAATAATCAAACAGCAAATAATAATAGTAAAATAAACACTTACGATAATTACTTGTGAAGGCTGGATGCAGACTTCCAACGAGTTTCCACTATGCAATCTAAGTTCGAGTGGCGCGAACTTTACTCATTTGTAATAAAAAAAATAAAATATACAAAATATCTAGTGAAACAAACCAAGTGTTTTAATTTTAATTTTAATTAATTATCCAGATTGATGTAAAAATGTTTCACCACGGGTTAAGTGAGAAATTAATTAAACATATACAGAATATGTTGATCGGACAAAGTACCGGTAACACCTTCTTCCCACTGCAAAAATATTATTAATCGATCTTTATAATTTCACACTGAGAAATTGAGAGGCACATATAACGATGTTATATAAGACTAAATAAATAATTAATCGATCTTTATATAAAAAGACAATAATTGGAAAAAGATATGCAGAAAGACTGACTTTCAATAGCCGTTTTCTAAACAATTCTATATAAAATCCATTAATAATAAAATCCGTATGCTATATAAAACGCTTTTCATGCTATATATAAAGCGTTGTTTATATAGCATAAGAATTCTCTTGCTAATGGATTTTATATAGAATTGTTTACAGAAATAAAAATATTATATACAAGATTAGGCAGAAAGATGTATCCATTTTCGAATTTAATTCATTTTGTAATTTTTTTTTAATCCAAATACGTTGTCGGTGTTTTATAATACAATGAGATATAAATTTAAATCAATGCGCCATGCATTCGCGATAAATGGAAATTTAGGACAGTCGTGTTTCGAAGGGCTATTTGTTGAAAACCCGGATATGGTTGATTGCTTGCTGATGTCAGACGAAGCTCATTTTCATCTTTCAGGTTTAGCATACAAAACTACTTCGTCGTTACTAGTCGACGGAAAATCCTCAGTTATTGCATGAATTACCGCTTCAAAGCGAAAAAGTTACTGTGTGTGGTAGTATCCGCCTTTGAATAATTAAGAATTTGAAAATAATTAATTAGTAATCAATTATTTTCTCTTTAGTGGAGTGATACTGAATACGATTGATGAAGAGGAAACTTCGAGTCGCATTCGGAATACCTTAGCAGGAATCATGTAGTTTGTGGTATAAAAAAAATGTTTCTATTTGTAGGAACCATGCAATTTATGGTGTAAATATTGAAATTGTGGTTTTTTTATCCACAAATTGCGTGATACCTTTCGATTTATTTTTTATTCAATTAATTACCGTAAAAAATGTAATCGATACTTTCTTGATTGAACCAAACTTTCAAATAAGGGAAAGTAAGTCAATAAAAATTCGGAAAATAACAATTCCTCAATTCATAAATAATTGGTTTATTTCACTTGTAGCGGTTATTATTATTATTTTTTTTTTGGGTATAGGTAAAAGATAGGATATTAAAGTATGGATGGTGAAATAAGGATGAACACACACTGGCCTCAGCTATTAAACCAACATCACAAATTTATATTTTTAACTAATCCCAAGTCGAAGATAAGGATCATCACTAACATCCATGGACTCCGGAACGAGAACTCTTCATTGCCTCGGACAAGACTCCTCGAACCCGCACTTTCTCCAGTATAATTGTTAAAAAAAAAAATGGAAAATAATAATTACAAATAGAATATGATTTATTAAATTCTACATGGAGTAATCATTAATAAATTACTTATAAAAGTTAAAAATAAAAAATCACAATTAGAGATACATCATAAATATTAATTATAATTAAAATATATATATTTATATTTGACAAACAATACGTCTTGCCTAGAGAACACGACCTTTACAAAATACTGCATTTGTTAATAAAAACATAACAAAATTGAGCAACAACAGTGTACAATTAATAATTTAAAAATTACAAAAAAAATCGTTATAAATTCCGCGCGAAAATTAATAAAATAAGAACAAAAAAACGTGTATACACATTGGTCCCGTAACAAAAAACAAAACAAGCGGGGGAATCCCCGTCCCATCAATAAACTACTTGGTGTTTACGCTTTTTTTTGTACTACGAGACGGGTTATTCCGCAGAAATAATATATTTTTAAAAAAATAAATTAAAAAATGGAGGGATGCTTTTTTTAAAAAAATGCCCATTCTAGTTTTACAATTTGCGTAAAATCTATGTACATAAAGTAAGAGTGTTTTTTCTTTTTTTTGTGTGTGTGAGTGTGTTTTGTGTTGTAAGGGGGAAGGCGTCGTGTGTTTGACTAGAGTTCAATAGTGAGTGAAATTATTGGAGATAATTAAAAAAAAAAAGTTGCTTTTTTTGTAATGGGGATTGAGCCCTAGCTAAGACACACTATTAAGAAATTAATTATCTAAATAATTAGAAAATATTCTGTGCAAATTAAGTAAAATATCATTTTTTGGATTATTCTGAATTATTTGCAGTTAAAAAAATTGCGTAACATTACATTGAAAATCTGTTTCCACAAAAAAAAAATTGTTTGTTTGTTGGAAAAGTCATTTTTCGCGGTTCATTTTTATTTAATTTGAAAAAACAATATCACAAAATTTAATTGTTATTATAAAGTACCAAATAAAATTTTAATCGTAACAACTTCAATAAGAAAAAAATATATTTTAATAAAATTAATCAGTTAAAATTGTCAGTGCAATATCGAAATTGTGGTATATTTAATACCAATTAAGATTCATAAATTGAGTAAAAAATAACTAAATTAATAGCTAAAGAGGGAATAATTTATTAATTATTTTTAAATTCTTTATTTTTTTAAATAGCTGTGACCATGAGAATAAATTCTTTTTCTATTATTAAATTAATTGCATTTAATTGAACAATTTAAAAAATATATAAGAGCAAAAACTATTTTATTTTTATTTATTTAATTCATAGATTTTTTCTAAATAATTAGAAAAAATATATGAGAAAGGATATTCATTATTAAATGAATAATCTATTCAAGAGATATTAGAATAATAATAATAATGACCTCTTTCACGACAAAGCTTAAACACAAAAAAAAACAGGCGGAAAGATCATTGGTTGATAGCCAATTAACAGATATAAATTATACATTCGATTTTGTAATATTTTAATATTTTTTGCTGTATATATCTGTTAATAAAGTAATTCAGGATGATTTAATTGAAATTAAAACACTTGGTTTGTTTCACTTATTTATATTTTCTCTAACTAGTTTCGACCATTGGTCATCTAATATAAATAAGTGAAACAAACCAAGTGTTTTAATTTCAATTAAATCATCCTGAATTAATTCAAAAATGTTTCACCACAGGTTAAGTGAGAAATTAATTCATTCTGTTAATAAAGATTATTTATTAATAATAATGAATAATCTATTCATTATTATTATTATTCTAATTTTTCGTTCACATATTTTTTTTTCCATTAATTTTTTTAGTATTGAATGACTTCCTTTAATACAATTCTTTTGTTTTTGAAAACAGAAATTCCTTACGTAAATGTTATTTTACTCGATTCCACACAAATTTTCAACATTCAACAAACAACAGCCTCTTCATAAATTCCATTAAATATGTCGATAATAGGCCCTACGAAAATTGGTTACTTACGGAACTCAACAACAATACGACCGAATGTTAAATAAAGAATTAAAAAAAAAACAAGGAACCAATTTGATTGATCGAAAAGGAAAATAATTCGTCGGTTATATAAAAAAATCATTCGGTAGTTGAAACAATTTTCATAAACTTTAATCCATTTTAATATAGATGAAAATAAATATAACCTCGACACCCAATACGGGTAAAAGAGGATACGATTAAGGAAGAAAGAAGGAAATGAATATTCCGTACTTCACTTTAAAGTGCAGGTACTTACGTAACGTAAGTCAAAATATCATTGAAATAATTTATTAATTATTTTCAAATCAATTTTATTTAATTTAAATCATTTATTAATTTATAGCGTTTAGTTCCTTATTTTCTCGATTTGTTTTTTTTTGCAGTATATTTTTTTTTTTTTTTGAAAATTTCATCATTTTGAATGAATCAAGTGAATTATGTACCTTTTCTTGTATTATTTAATATATTTAAATAACTGTGACCAAGTGGATGAATACTCTTTTCTATTTTACCTTTACTTGATTCATTCAAGATGATAAAATTGTGTAAGAATTTTCATGCTGCAAAGAATTCGAAAAAACGAGGACGAGAAGAATGTTTTTGATACGATAAACACATATTTCAATGCAAATGTTCTATCTTGAAAATCTTGCGTGGGTGTATGTACAGATGGTGCAGATAAATATTTCTTTAAATTAAATAAAAACGATTTGAAAATAATTAATAAATTATTTCCACATTTAGCTCCGTTTAGTCATAAAGCTAAATGTGGATAATTTGAAAATAATTAATAAATTATTTCCACATTTAGCTTCATGACTAAACGGAGCTAAATGTGGAAATAATTTATTAATTATTTTCAAATAATTTTTATTTAATTTATTTAAATAACTGTGACAAAGTTAATAAATACTCTTTTCTATTTATAAATATTTCTTACTTCACTTTAAAGTTAAGTTAAGAATGTTTATTTTCACCTATATTATTATAAAACACTTCAATTACTCAACCTAAGTTATTCAGATTAATTCATTTTTATGTTGCGTTATATTTATTCATTATTAATTATACTCTTACGTGGATTTATTGTTTATATTAGTTTTTATCTAAATAAACGTGTATTTAGATAAAAACAACAGATACAATTAATGTAATCTAAAGTATCCGTTAATGCAGGAATAAAAAAAAAACAAGTATTGTGTGTTATTTGTTAACTATAAAAAATGAGATAAAAGAAAGTGATTATTAATAATCATATGGATTAAAATCTAGTAAATTACTTCACCAGTAATGATTAATTTGATAAAACCGATCAAATATAAAGTCTGTTTTTTTTTTTCTTCTTCTAAATACGACCTTTCAAAATATACAGTTTAGTTTCTTCTCCTTCTTCTTATTCTTGTGCGAAATGAATCACAGACCCAAATTGTTGGCGATGCTACTTGAAATAAGGCAAAAGATGGCGCTTGCGTTATCCTTCAAATTATATGTTTAATACAAGTGGTGTAATTATGGACTGTGATGTGTGAGAACACATTTTAGTAATGTTTCATCGACATGAAAATAACGTTTAATCTTGTTACAGCGTTGCTAAAACAATACTTGATTGTATGGTACACTTTTTTTCTCATTAATCATTGTTAATATTAAATTAAACTTGTAAATTATATTCACTTAGTTTAGTTTTAAGTGAAATCAAATGAATTTAATTTACAAGTTTAATTTAATGCTATTTATTTGTTATTTTAATTAGTCGATAAAATTTGGGAGAGGGGGTGTTATAAACCCCCTAACCGCCACTAATTGTAGACACTGCTATAAATAAAATCTTTGCGAAACTAAAAAAAATGTTGTTTTATTTATAAATAATTTAAATAATAACAATATTATACTTTGACTTTAGTAATAGGAATATCACTATGTGAAAAACCTAGTGATAGAAATGTACTTTTGACAATATAAATTAATTTGGTCATATTATGAAGAAGAAAAAAGAGAGTGTATATTAAATTTTCTTTGTTTTAAATAAATAAGTGATAAAATCGTAAACGAATATTGCATCAATAAGTACAAAATAAAATTAAAATATGTACAGTGCATCATACCCTACGCACTAGCTAACTACCACGAGCACGATTTTTTTTTGTTTGTTTTTAGTTTACTTATTCATCTTTCTATCATTTCTTTTTCTTTACTTTTATTAAAATGTCCAGAAAGACAACTATTGGTTTGATTCGTCAATGAAAAACAGCGATAATCTAAAAAGTATACAATAAAACATTATCATAATTTCCGTAATTAATATCAGTTTATATATATATATATATATATATATATATATATATATATTTGTTTGTTTTTTTGATATCAGTCTAGCTACCAAATATGAGTTTACACTGTTCCCTTCTTTTTAAAAAGTTACATGCCGGGAAGGTTCGAAATATAATACAAATAATATAACACTTATTATGTAGTTTTAATGAAACCTGTGTATGGCAGGACGTCAAAAATCATTTCGCACGGTTCCCAGTTATTTTTTTTCTTTCTTCTTCTTCTTTTTCATTTTAGGCCTTCTATTTCTTCTTGCTGGCCTTCTCCGCCTTTCGCTGCTGCTTCTCCTTCTCCTTGCGGTCCTTCTCCTGCTGCTTGCGCTCCTTCTCCGCCTGCGCCTTCAGCTCCTTGATCTTGCGCTTCAGCCGGCTCTTGTCCTCGCTGCCGATGCCCAGGATCTTGAAGTCGGCGGAGGTGAGCTGCAGCAGGGCGCTGCCGTTCACTTGCAGCTCGAGGAATTTCGATATATGTTGCTCTAAACCTAACGCTAGTAACCATTGGCACACCTGATACAAAAAAAAATAATAACCGTGTAATAACGATTATACGAGATTAGGATTTTATGCTACGTAGCGCTGCAGCGCAAAGCGCTTGATGTTCCCTGGACCTTTCGAGGTTAAGGACGCTCACGAAAATATGGCGGTTTTGTTTACAGCTGCACGGCTTGAAAAGCGATCCAGCGGAGAAAATATATGCTTTACCGCTTGATAAAGCGCTGCAGCGCCACACATAAAGCAGTACCGTTCAGCGACTCCGCTTTCGCAAAGCGCTGCAGCGCTACAGTACCTTGAACGGCGCCCATTGACAATTAAATGTATACGAAATAAGTAATTAATTGTTTTCTTTTAAACGTGAAAATTATAATGGTATAAACAAAATTATTTGCGAAGTGGAGGTAACCATACAACATAATAAGATTTATTTATATTTGACAGTTTGTATAACCTGCAGATTCGTCAGAACTATTATGGGAGCAAACTGTTATGATTATTTGTTATGTCTTAATCTCACACAGTCTTCTAAAAATTGATTTTTTTTTTTTAGAAATTCTAAAAGCAAGTATTTATTTTCGACCACGATGAAAATAAGTAAAATTTATTGTTTTAAATTAACTGCTAAAAGTTCCCCTCAAGCTACAAAAGCTATAGATGTGACTGGAAGTCGTATTATTTAGTTGACAATTTTCATCCAGTTTATGCATCAATATTATTCAATTTTACGGATGCAGCGCTCTCTACTTCGGGCACGATGAGAGAAAGAGAGAGAGAGGCTCTTATATGAAAATAATACAAATTGCATCATTGTCTTGCTCATATATCTAAATATGTAAACATTGCGTGTGGTTAGCCTTTGCTTTACAGTATTTATTTAAACAATAACAATGACAAGCAAATTATACTTTGCTTGTTAAAATAGCACGGTTTCATAGTTGATAATTCGTTTGGACTCACTTGTTCCTTACTCCAATCGACGACGGGGGCGGACTGCCAGAAATGCGAGCCCCTTTTATCACTGGCTATACTACACGACGACAGGCTGATGTCGGACGGGTGCATACTGCTCCACGTGTCGTGCCTAGAGGGCGACACTGAACCCGACGAGAGGCTGGAGGGCGACGGAGGGGTCGGCGATGCGCCCGACTGATGCTGCCACGGCACTGAGCCTGGGGGTGACAGAGTAACAGGCACAACTTTCTTAACTAAAACAGTGCAAAATAACTAATTGTAACAACACACCACGACTCACGTCTATTTTTAACATATACATTTATGCAGGTATACAAAGTGTTGAATTTTACATTACTGTTTAATGTTGTTTTAACCATGATGCAACGTAAACGTTGAGTGAGTTACGTGAAGATGATAAAAACTTGATTATTCACTACTTTATTTAATACCAGATATACATTTCGGACACAAAATGGTTTCATACTGAGTATCAAACAATTGATAATGGTCACTCTGTGTCCCGAATGTACATCTAATAACAAATGAAGTAGTGAAGAAAGTGGATATTTATTATTTAAATAATAAATCTGTATTTCGGATTTAAGGCTGATTCATTTAATAAACACATTTTTTGCTGCAAATTGATACTAAAACAATTAACCAGCCATCTAATTTCATGCATTTATTTCTACTAAATCAGATGCCTGGTTAAGTATATTAATACAATTATAAAAATTATTAATATTATTTTAGACTTTCATTCAACACTTTGTATAAATAACACCGAATCTAAATCATACCTCTGGCGTTAGCCTCGCTAACTGCCTGCCGAATTTCTTCCAGTAGATGCTGCGCGGTGCTCTTGCTCTTCTCGTTAAGCTCATCCGTCGAATTGTTCAGACTCTCCGAGCCCATTCTTTTCTCTCGTTCCGCTAAAACCTTTGAGAACATCGATAAGTAAAGAAAAAACTGCGACTAATTTATTTATATACAGAGAGCTTTTTTTATCAGTATACATTTCCCCTATGTATACCTGCAAAATACGCGAGTCAAATGCATTAATGTATGTGTGTTTAGTTGCCTATAACACGCAACTGAACACACATATGCCAAATAGTCAACTAAACATGCACACATTAATCGGTTCAATGCGTTTGACTGATAAAATAACCTCCCTGTATCTGCAATCTAGTGAACAAATTAATTCGAATAAAAGAGTGTATTTGTTCACTCTATTGCAGATGAATTTTCACTATTTTGACGGCCTACTGAATTAATCATCGTTTCGACTACCCAATAGTTATTCTTAAATAGAAATTTTAGAGGCAACTACGGTTTGGTTTGATTTATTATCATTATTATATATTACCTGTTTCAATTGTTCTGCTAGTGACGCCGGCGGACCCATTCCAATATTACCCCCACTCTTATTATTCGATCCCCCCACCCATGGATCCGGACTGCTCTGCTGACCTAAGCTCCCGTCCTTCGTCACCCTCGCGTACACAACGGAATTTTGCGAATTCACCTTCGCAGAGCTGTAATTATTCTGTATCTGACTGTATTGCACATTTTGCGAATTGTAAATATTCTGCGTGTTGTACTGAGTGGTGGTGCTGTACGTCGTGAAGTTATTCGCGTCCAAAGTCACCGGCCTTATCACATCCCCTTTCCCCGTATCATTGATATAAGGCGGATCCAGCTCATCCGCCGAATTGTAACTCTCGTCCAAACCGTAATCGCTGCTGCTGTTACTCAACGAGCCCTTTTTCGTGCTGGGCAACTGCCTATTAGCCAGCGCCCCCCTGTTCGCCAGCTCGGCCTTACTTTTACTCGCCGAAATATCAAGCAGCTCGTGCGGAGGAACGGCGCTGTCGAACTCCTCCTTGATCGGCAACTTCCTCTCCACCGTCGCCGTTTTATCGATATCGTCCGGACTAGCATCCGAGACCTCAGTATCTGAAAAATCCGTATTGATGCTCTGCCCCAGCTTATTCCCCGGCGGTTGCCTCCTCGTCATCTGAGGAGTCAACGACTTCACGCTCATACTGTCATAGGGCAGAGCCATCGGCATACCTGCTTGCTGCTGCGTCTCGAACAGCTTCTGCTCAAGCACGATGATCCGATCTTTCAGACTCTTAACCAGCGCGTTGTATTCCGTGTCCTTTTCCTGCAACAGCTGCTGGTAGAAATCTTCCCGTTGCGCCATCTCCAATTCCCGCTGCTGGAATTCCCTGCACAGCTGTTTGGCCCTGCTGTATTTCTTCTCTAAGACCAAATACTGATTTTGCGATTGCTCCAGCATGTTCTGATAAGTGATGATTTCTTTTTTTGTCGTGTTTAGCGTTCGCTCGGTTTCGCGCAGTCGCTGATTCGCCTGCTCCAGTTTCTCGCTCTCGTCCGATTTCAATCCGTTCTGTTCCATTAGCTAAAATTGCAATTTTAAAACAAACGAAGAATACGTGTTACATATTGAACTAATTAAAAATATGTAGTTTTGGACATCACATAAATTTTGATCGACGTACGCAGATTAGTGCGATTAGCTACAGCGAATAAAAATAAATATAACATAATTTATCTTTTTTTTTAATTATTTGGAAATATTCTTTACAACTACTCCTTCATATATTTGCTGTATTAGTATTAAAATTATTACCAGGATAAATAGAACACTTACACTATTTGTAAATAAAACAACAGTTTTTATAACTTAATTGTTGAGGCTGTTAATTTTTGAAAGTCCATACTTGTTAACATTTTAAGGTTTTTTTTTATAATAAAGGATCCTTCTTGTTAACAAAAAACAACAGTTTTTTAAGTTTCCCAAAATTTATTGTAGGGACACAGCCTAGGGGTGCGGTGTCACGGGACCTTCAGAAAAATTTCTAAGACAAAAGTATGCCAAATAAATTGGTATAAGTGGATTTTATCTATCTTGTTTCGTATTCGAAAAAAAAATTCAAATTTACGTTTTTTTTATGCCTTGCAAAAGACTTAAGTGTTTTCTTTATCCTGATAGAAATCAATTTTAGTATTTAACATTTTTTTAACATCTTTATATTAAAAATAAGAATGTTATATTAATTTTTATACTGTATAAACAAAATTCCCAATGCAAAAAATTGTGTGTTAATAATTTAAAAAAAAAATATATAAGCATGCACAAAAACAACAATGTATTACCTTCGTCTTGAGTCGTGCTACTTCAAGTTCGGATAAGTTTAGTTTGCGTTGGCTCTGCATAACAAACACAAAACGTAAAAGAAATACACAACGATTCTCTCTCACACGCTCTCAATCTTTTTTTCTTTTTTCTTTTCTTTCTTTTTTTTTGAGTTAAAAAATTTGAATGTAAATGCAGTTAACGATTAAATCAATTAATTACTACACAATGCAAAAAAGAACACGGCAAACGCAGAACACACACAGACACAAACGTCGGTACACGCACCTCTTGCAGCAGCAGCCTCAGGGACTCCACGTCGTTCGTGTCGCCCTCCGTCTCGAAGACGTTGTCGTTGTGCACGGACGGACTCACCGGACCGTCGGACACGCTACTGTTCGCGGAACCTGTGTGGATGGATACGGGTGGATGTATGACGTGATAGATTATGAGAAAATTTGGAGAAAATCAGTAAAAAAAAAAATGTTCAATCAGGTTTAAGAAATCTACTTTCAATCATTAAGAAAATTATATGAAATAAATATGAATAAATTATTAAAAATCAACCAATAAAACACAGATTAGATTGAATAACTTTAAATTCTCGACTAGTTTCGGGTTATTAGCCCATTTTATATAATATATATTAATATTTTAATAAATTTCGCAATATCATTACACAAATAAAGATGTATGTATACAGGATGTCATCAAAATAATCATTAAACAACAAAATAATGCTTATAACTATAAATTTCTTGGAGTTGTAGTTTTCCATACATCCAATGTCAATTTAAATATTGTCATATTGTTAGAAATTCAGGAAATTTTCATTGATAGAATTTATTCCTCTACTATAATTTATTAATATATTAATGCTGAATTTCTAACAACAAGGGAGATATCGACAGCGGGCATTTTAATGACTTTTTAATTTGCTTATATAACTTAGATTGTGTATTGTTGACTATAATTTAGACAACCTTAGCGTATCATCATGAAAACAAAACTCACTCTTATCAATTTCAAAAACCAAATTGATAGGAGTGAGTCATTAATCAATTTAGAAATATGCACTGTATTTTGACATGATTTAATGGAATTGGCAAATTTTGAGAAACTCTTCTTTTTGATACCCTCGCTGATGGCGCAAATAACTGCGCCTTCCTTCTTTAGGATTTGAAGAGAAAGTTAAATATTACAATCGAAAAAAACTTGATATTAATATTTATTTTTATATTTGAAAGATTTTTGTTGATAAATACATATTTTAATATTAAACAAATTCTACTGATTTTTTCCTAAATGTAATGTATTTCGATAAGAAAAAAGATATAATGAATAAAAATGAGGCGATCGTCTTACCTGTCAAAGGAAGGGTGCTGGCGTCGCTCTGTTGTTCCGCCTCGAGCGCCCTCTGGCGACGCTCCTCCCTCTCCTTGTCGGCCTGCAGGGACTGCCTAATGAGCTGAGCTACCTCGCTGTTTTGAGGGTCCCTCTCGCGGCCGATGCTGAACTTTACAATACCTGAGGTGTTCCTCAGAACGCTGGCCGCGTACGCCTGAGTGACCCCCACTAAACTCTTACCGTCCACTTCGATTATTTGATCGTTCACTTGGATGCGACCGTCGCGGGCCGCCGCGCCGTTCGACGTTATCGTTTTCACAAAAATACCTAAAAAAAAATATACTCCTATTATACAAACACAAAAAAAAAATCGATGATTACTGCTCACTGAGGCTTCTACTTCGTTATACATTGTGTAAGATTATAATAAAACAATGTTTTTTTTATTCGATTTAAATATTGAACAACACATGTTCAATATAATTAATTATTAATTAAGTGCGAATGAAGAAAGGGTTTCGATATAACGCAAACGTTAATGATATTTATTTCAATTGCGCATAACCTCATTTAAACTCCGTATTATGGCATATAATTTGTTTTTCATGTGAAAGGTACATTTTTTCCTCTTTATAACGCACATTTCAGTTAATTTAGGATGTGATTAGGTCCCAAATAATAATATTGTTGCTTTATTTCACTTTCAATCTAAATTATTTTTGGGTTGGCAATCAAAAAAATACATTTTACAAACGCGTTAAATGCAAATTTCCAATAATAGATTTTTTGTGGCCCGGCGCATTCACAATTTCTCCCAAGATTAATTTTATAATGAAAACATACTTTTTCTTATTAAAAATTAATTAAGCCAGATTGAATTAGTTATCTGGTATTTAGGAGTGTGCACTACACTTAGGATTCATTAAGCCTACTGTGCTACCTTCCGTAGATCACTCATCCCCAGTTCAGTCGGCCTACCTTATTTAGGTAGTCGAATACAGCCGAGGTGGGTAGATCTCTTATGTAAGCCATTGAATTAGTTACCTAATTCAATAATACTTTTTGACTGACACAAATGAATAAAAGTTTTTTTTGAGTTTAAAAAAAAAATGCCTGAATTGATTTACGTTAAAGCGAATTTTCAATTCTAATTGCATTATTATGTTTGGTTTTAAATTGAATTAATGTAGAAAAAAAAAACAAGTATCCATTTTTCATTTTCTTTCTGTTTCACCATTCAAGTAAAACTATTAATAAGACCCATTTGGTGAACGAAATGTACATTTATAAATACAAAATAAATAAGAGAAGGAAAACGATATTTCTTTCATATTTATTTACATTTAAGGCGGCTGCGTTTTTTTAGGAAATTAACGTCGCCGTAGAAATGTAAAAATCAGTCATTCTTTTAAGAAGTAAAAATACAACACAAGTTTTGAATTATAATTCGTCTCATTGATCTCCTTACACATTAATTTTAGTCGCATTATGCAAATTTTGTAAAAATGGACGGACGTGATTTATTACATCTTAAGAGATTTTCAAAACGAATAAACCATTGTGTAAAATTTTATACACTTCCATTCAGTTTATCAAGATCGTGCTGAAAATTGAAGCAAATAAGGGATAATCCGTTAGCGACGAATTAAGTCTGTTTTCCGACCAAACAACCAGATGTCAAAATCCCCAGAATCTACATCATATTATCTTTATCCTTCTCCTTCTTTTATATCACAAAAAATAGAGGATATCTCCTCATTTCTACTTCAAACCCCTCTTTTTTTATAATATAACCAAAACTATGCTTGTTAAACAACTTCTTAACATCGGAAGTAATATAAAAAGGTTTTCACATCTTTTAATACTAATTCTATTTTGAAAATATTAATCCTTTGAACTAAAGTACGAAGTGATTGATTTACTTATACATACAAAACTGTAAAAATGTGGCGAAAGACAAACTTTACAACAACAACGACAAAAAAACAATATGAGAGATACCCTTTCTGCCTACGTCGTGTCGTATGTCGCTTTTTCTCTTACTCTATCAATTATTTTCTAAGTTCTAAATCGTGTTTTATTTGTTATTTTAATATGAGTGGTTGGAATAAAATAATTTTTGTAATTTTAAACCGAAATCGCAAGTCCGAAAGTCGTTACAACGCGTTTGAAATTTGAATATATGTATATATTGATTTGCTTGGTACATAAATTTTGTTTGATGAATTGTATTAAAAAGTCAATGATACATTATTTATATGTCTTAATTACTCATTACTAATTCCATTACCCTTTTACCTGTATAATATCTGTCGGAAAATATCAACAATTCCGCAAAATTGGATTAAATTTTATTTCAATAGGAGCAACCGGATAATGAGATTCAAAGGTGTGCAATAAATACAAGTAACTTCTCCGAAAAGTACCTTCATTGTGTACAGGTAAATAAAATGCCTATTGATGTTTTCCGAAAGAGATTAAGGGTAAAGAGATTATTGAATTAGTAAACGATAATAATACTAATTACGTATTCTTTTTACATATAATCTCTTTCGCAAAGTATATAATATATTTTTTCCCAATCAATCAAAATTACTCATTTAAGAAGGGACCAAACCTAAACCTAACAGTTTTGAGATTTTTCAAATATTTATTTATAAAAATTATTATTTTTTAGACATAATTAATTAATTAATTAATTTGAATTTATAATTGAATAAAAATACAGTTTAATATTTTGAATTAGACACCTAACAAATGGGGTTTAGTTTTTAATTATATTACTTCTTTTTATTTATTGTACATATTTATATATATTTATTATTATTATTTGTTTATAATATAATAAATTGCAATTATACATAATTTTATTATTAGTTTATATTATTTTACAATTTCTGTATATTTTTATAATTGCGTTTATTATTATTTATAATAATTTCAAATATTTTGTCATATAATAATAAAATCTTTTTTAATAGAATATACTTTGTTGATTTAATATTTATGATCATAAAAAAGTTATTTATAACATCATTTTTCAGTAATTTAATTGTTGTGCCATTTTCATCGAACGACCTGCGTCGAGATGGGCAAAAAGCGCTATAAAGCCTTTAGTGTTCGGAAGTGGAACTAATTTTCGAATATGTTCTGTGTTTATCTTCACTATCTACATGCACTTTATGGCTGTGCTGTAAGCTGCACGAGGATTTTCCATTCCGTAATAGTTCAAAGGCGCCGACACCAACCGACCCTACTGCATACATATACTGTGACACCGTCTTTCAAGATAACTTAAAAAATCCAGAATGAGCTTACCCAATTTCTCCAATCCAGCATCAGCTCCCACGCCCATGCCAATAATACTCAACCCCAATCCTTCCGGACCCTTGAGCAGCTCAACAGGGAACACGTCCATCTTCTCCACCCGTTTCTCCAATTCGTATTCCGCACTGGCCGCCACCGGATCCACGTCCTCGTTCCTCCTGTCGTAGTCGTTTATGCTGAACGTGGAAAACACCTGGATGGGTCCAGTGGAGAACTTTATTTTACTGGGCTTCGGGATGTATAGGGGGTAGTCGAGATCGTCGTCGTCGTCTTCGGGAAGGCCGGGCACCTCCATCCAAAAGTGTCCGTCCTCGTAGTAGTGAACGCCGTCCTCGATTCCGACCACTTGCAAGGGCTTCGGGACGAAATCCGTCATGCTCTCCAAATTGTGCGTTTCGGAAAGACTCGTCACCGAATCTAAATATTTATAATTAAAAAAATAAAATTATAACATTAAAAATTATTACTTCTTGTATAATCACTTCGCGTACTTAATCAATAAAAAAATAAGTGATTTTCTATAAATTGTTCTATACGGCAACAAAGAATAGCGCCTTATGATTATTTGTATTTGAAATTAATGGAGATACTGCGTTTTTTGTTTTAATTTTATCAAAGTTGGCTGTGGAAAATAAGAATAAAGACTGCATAAGCCATAGCCGACTATGATGTCCATATAAAAAAGTTCATGTTATTTTTCAAAAACCGTGATATTCAGACAAGTATACCATTGGATGTTGCTTAAAAAAGTGCTATTTTACAGAAATACATTAATTTTAATACAAAAAGCGTTTTTTTTTAAATGATAGAAAATCAAAAAAGGCTCAATATCCCGGCAATAATTCAAGATTTTACAATATAGTTTGTACTAATAGATTCACAGGACGAATGATGGTTGAACAATTTAAAGAATTTTAATTATTTTTATCTCACTTATGTTAAATTTCAATTTTCATTCGAAATCCTTGCTATTACGACTCACCAATCAATCCAGAATCCGAAGCGATGCTGCTCTCCAGCTTGCTGTGCAAAGAAGCATCGATGTCCTGCGTGGACACGTCTATGCTGCTCGTCGATTCGTTCATCAACTTCTCGAAGTGCCTGTCCGACTTCCGCACCTTGATCACTTGAGCATATTCGACTTGGTCGGTGATGGACTCGTCCTGGATGGACGGCGGGCCGTAGCTGTCATTCAGCGACGGCAGTCCCATGGAATCGTGCAGGGACGAGTCCTGCAGGAGCGAGCTGGAAGCGTCCGGTTGCCATTTCGGCGTTTTCGTCTCGTCGGAGGGATTCAACAGCCTCTGGATTTCCTGCGCTTCTTCGTCCGACAGGATTTCTTGTCTGCGTGATGGTTATCGTAATTTCGTTAAATTTCTTTGTAACTTATATAAGTTGTTTATTTAAAAATACAAAAAAATTACAGATTTCAAAAACTCATTAATCAATAATCATTTTTTATATAATAAATAAATAGTAATTTATAACAATATGCATCGAAATAATAGATGCAATTGTTGGTAAAAAAAATAATTAAAAATGAAAATAATTATTCAATTGTGTAAATTAATTTTATTCAATTTTCTTTTAATTTAATTAAAATAACAATATAAGCGAGCATTATAGTTATTCAAATTAAATAAAAGGAATTTCACAATAATTCATTATTTTCCCTTTACCTAAAGTGCTTACGCAACGTAAGTCAAATCGCTATGGCTAAAGCGAAAATAATTAAATATTTTGAAATTGATTTTATTTAATTATTACTGGCAATAATCAATAAAACTCGTTCATTCCTCTTAAATTTAACTGGTCGACAAACACTTAACAGATATAAATTATATATTCGACTTTATAATATTTATTACTTATTTATTTTGTATACTTTCCTGTATATATCTGTTAAAAAAAGATTATTATTATTAGTTCTTAAGAAAAATTCATATTAAAACACAATTTCCGTGTTTTTGTTTTTATTTTAACAATTAACATTTTTAATTGACTCCCAATATTTGCAATACCAGCAATAATTATTTCATTTCAAACTACTTCTACAACAACAACGACTACTTACTACGACATCCACTACAAAATCGACTTACCTAATTCTCTTCTCCAAAATTCTATCGGACGTTAGCCAGAAGGGTAAAAATAAAATTTGCATTAAACAATTATTTCAAAACAGACAAACACAAAAACACTCGACGCGATTCGCAAATCACAATTTACACAGATCCGCGCACGCATTTCGTGCGAGTTCAAAGCAATGAAAACAATTTAGACTATTTAAAAAAAAAATGAGTGAAGTAGAAAAGAATGAATCAGCTGCGATTTATAAATATTATTAATTACAGTGAAACTCAACTATTGGTAATAACAGAAAAGATAAAACTTATCTTTTCTTTTCTGTTTTGGATGAGTTTCACTATAATTGATAATTTTTATAAATCGTAGCTGATTCATGTGTGAATCAAAAATGAAGGTGTAAAACAACAAGAATGATTTTTTTTTTATTACAGGGTGATGCATTTATTGATTCATATGTGTGTGTGGATCCGATAAAATGTAATTGTTTGTTAATTCACTAGACTAATTAAGTACAATCTAATCTACTAATAATGTTTCAAGCTATTAGTTAATTTTAAATATATTTACATTTCCCCCCTAGAAAACAAAAAGTATCATTGATTTGGAATACATCCCACTAAACAGAATTGTTATTAAAAAAAACTTTGGATCAATATTATTAAAGCAATATTAAAGGCTAATGTAACATTGATTCAACGTTGTTTTTTATGTCCATTTTGCTCAGTTCGTTGTAAGAGTAAAGAATGTATGTAGTACGTATACATTTAATATCAATCCACAGAGCTTTGCAAGGTTTCTTTTTTAGAAAATCGATAAAATATTGTGTTAAAAACATATTTTTATACTAGGGATGGTACAAACTGTGATTTTTATGGAACAGGTCGGAATAGTTCCAGGCGCAGGCAGGAACCTATTCCGAAAAGATATTACTGCTCCGGAGCAGTGGGGGTTAATTGTGAATAATAATAATATCATCAGCATATTCGAGTGCTGAGGAAGATGTAGATGTAATCAAATCGTTAATAAATGCTATAAGGAGCAGAGGACCTAATTTGGAACCTTGAAGAACACCAAAAAGACGAATTAAACACATATGATTTGTTTAAATTAAAACAAACATAGTTTTTTCGTTGTTTTAGATAAGACGACAGAAATATAATGGTGTGCTCAGTAAGATCAATTTGACTAAGTTTATTAAGTAGAATATTATGAATATAATGCACGGGACAGATCTGTATAAATAACATATGTTTGGCCTCTTTTCAGGAATCTGAGTAGTAGTGGCTGCTACGAGTAAACCGGAGCATACACCAAACTCGGCAGCTAGAAAAGGGCCAATTACGAATGAAAGCACAACAGAATCACTGTCGACCTCAGAAAGCTTCGATGCCACACTTCATGATTCGAACGATAGATATCAGATACAGCGTAAACTAATGACTTCAGATAGCCAAATATTCAACGAGAAGTGATGTTGAAAATGATATTAAAATATCTCATGCTCATTTTTTTAACCCTGTACCTCCGAAATAAGGGTTTTTTTTCAGGACAAAATATTCTTAAAATCGACCAAACAATAACCCCTTCGATTTTGGCTAGATTACCTAAGACCCTGTATATTTGTGTGCGTTTTTTTTATACAATTTTACAATATTTTGATCAATGTTCTAAAAATTCCTTGCGTGCCCATATAATAATCAAGGATCTTATTATTTTTTTGTAAATATCAGTCAATGTTATTAAAAAAAGTTATGTAAATTATATTTTTAATATAAATCATTCCATTTCGACTCACTTTGAACTTAATAAATTTTCCGCTTCCGCTGGGGTCATAGCATCAGCTTCAGGTACACCTTTACTGCTAACGTTTGGCTCTTCATCACTGGCATCAGCATACTCTACGTCGTTGAGATCCAATATGTTCGCTTCCGAGTGAATCTCGGGGTCCGGAGAACTCACTGACTTACTTGGGCTCTGGAATATTTGAAACAAAAATTAAAAAAAGAAATTAATCTCTACTTTTGTTCGGCTTAAACAGTGATTTTAAGGGAAACTAAATTCCTGTCCGTGTTTCGAAAAGACGGACAGATAAAGAGGCGGGAAAACGTTTGGTCCAGATGGTGCGAAAAGTACCTGCTCCACCAGGAGAATTTTCGACCCTCAACGCCAGCGCAGACACCACGTGACTCAAACCCCCATTATTTATACTTTTGTATATATTCAAAGCTGAACTACGAATGAATGTAGTTCAGCTTTGTAAGTGAAAAGTTAAGTAAATTAAAAAAAGTACATTTTTTTTGCTGAGTCCGAATTATTTTTTCATAACGCCACTGTTTGTTACGGCAAGAAAAAATAATTCGGACTCAGCAAAAAAAAAATGTACTTTTTTTAATTTACTTAAATTTTCACTTACAAAGCTGAACAAGGTCACATTTAACAAAATAACAACTTTTTCAACTAAATAATTTTTAATTAGGTCGATTTTATTATAGTTGTTTGCTTACATCTTTAGGTGAAAAACAAGGAACAACATCAGGCCGATTGCTGGCCTCTATACTCCTCTCATGCTGCAAAAACTCATGGCAAGTCCTCTCGTAGCTCTCCCTGCTCTCCAATTCAGACAGCACGGAATTCGTGACGACATTCGGCTGAGTATTGTACATAACATCCGAATCGAAACTCTTCTGCGCGACGACCGTGGCCTGCGAATCGGAATCGGTGGACGCGTTCGATTTCTGCTGCAGCAAACAGCTGGGCTTGTTGGGCACGGCGTAAATCGCCTCCACCATTCTGGGCTGCGACAACGGCGATTCTATGCTCTCCGAATTCGGGGATTCCTTGGGGTCGATCGTCGCGTAATCGCCCTCGTCCTGTATGAAGAGTTCCGCTTTGTTCTCGACGGGGAGGGCGTAGTCGTAGAGGTCCTCGTGGGGTTTCAGGCGGGCCTTTATCTCCGGGTATGGTTCGTTGAAGCCGCCCTCGTCGGCGTTGCTGGAGACGACGGAGGGCGGCCGCGAGCCGAGGCCGGCTGCTGGAATGTTCAGGGAGACGCTCGAGACTTTGCTCCGTCTCGGTACCGGTACGATTTCTTCTTCAGTCTTATTTGTTTTAGTTTCTGTCTGATCTATAACATATGAAAAAGCAAACAATTAAAAAATAATAATAAAAATTAGAAATTTACAAGATGTTTGATATTTGCATAAAACAAAATTATTTTAGATTCAACAGCAAATTCTATTTTCAAGAAGACGGATTACCCATAGGAGACCCTCTACACTATTCGCAGAAATATTCATGAAGAATTTTGAATAAAAATCTTATAGTTTTTATTTAAAACAATAAAAAACTAAACATTTATTATAACGGTTATAATCAGGAAGTGGTCAAAGAATTTCTTAAAAAGCAACAGCGAAACAAATAAACAAAATTTTTATACAACGCACATCATGAAAAGGAAGATAACATATATCGGCAGTTCCATTTCTCAACAACACTAATTTGAAGATTAAGATAAAATAAAAACGCACAATATACACGCGATAGAAGTCTACAAAACCAACACTACAAGAAGGTTAGTTAATAACAAAATTGAAGATATTGATAAATTAAAACAATAATAAGGATCGATATTAGGACCTTCCTTTTTTTTTAATTTACATAAACAATCTTCCCCAGCAATACCATAACACAATAACAATTCCGTATACCATCTTTATCAAAAACAAAACAGTATAATTAGTTAAATCCGAAACACACTCTGTTATGAAGCTCAGAAGGAAATTGAACTAAAACTTACATACATATAAAAAAATACGTGTTATGTTTAAGTTACATTCCCTCGTCAATTCCACGTGCACATGTGTTTTTTTTTTCTTTCATAAAATTGGAATACAAGGACTGAAATTCCTATTTATAGAACTCCTGTTCTATTTTTGTTTGGGTTTAAATTAGATTAATCAGATGATTGAAGGAATTGAATTCGTTTGTCTGATGATAAAAAAATATTATTCTTTAAAATAAATATGAATATATTATTAAAAATATAAACATAATCAAATTCCCCGACTTTTGGAGGTGAGCCGAAGGTAGGGAGAAGAAAAGTAACATTTTTATATATATACAAATAAATAAGACAATTACAAACATTGAGTATATATTTAAATAAAAATACTTATCCTTTCTCCTATTTATTTATTTTTTCTTCACAACCAACATAAAGAAGATTATTGAGTATATACATTAAAATAAAGGTTTGTCTATCTTGAACTATCGACCGGAGCTCTTTCTGCCTCTTTTTATATATTTTCCTTGAAAAGGGTGTGCGTAAATTAAAAAGTTGTAATGTAATTACTTAATTGTCTAGGTTGATAATTTTTGATAGTCCATACTTATTAACATTTTAAGTTTAAAAAAAAAATAAACACACTTTCAAAATATAAATTTGTACTTTATTCGCGACGATTGTTTCGCGTTCTTTTCAGATTTCTTCAGGCGACAGGAGAAGAATTATAAAAATTGTCGCAAGGGACAAATTTATATTTTAAAATTAAAAAAAAAAACTTAAAATATTAACACGTAATGTATTCTTTTACAATTAAAAAGTGCTTTACGTGGCTATTCTGTAAAAGAAATGTGTGCGTTAGTATTTATCATGAAAGTCTAAGCAGCTATTTAATTAATATATGTATTTAATTAATTAATTTAATTAATTTGATTTGTATATTTTTTTTCTGATATTTGTCCTTTTATGGTATATCTGTTGGACAATAAAGATTATTATTATTATTAAAGAATGTGAAATTAATTAATAATTAATACGTTAAACTTAACATTTTCTGTACGGAATAGCCCCGTTAATTTATAAACTTTAATTATTTACCGGTGGCTGTATATTGTTTATTTCCAATTTCTATAGGTTTATGATTTGCTCAAATAATCAAAAACAGAATCACCATCGTTTCACATCAACCATAAAAAAAATAATTTAATCTCCCCGAGTGAAAGAAAAACTCGAGGGAGGAAGGTGGAAAAGTACCATTTTCTTGATTTTTTTTTCTCTGAAAGCGTGCACGAAAATTAAAAAGTTGTAATGTAATTCTACTTTTTTGTAATTAAAAAATGCTTTAATTTATAAACTTCAAACTATTAATTATTTTGATTATATTCTTCACGTAACTCAAAACCAATCATCGACTCAAACTATTGTTTACCGGGTGGTTGTATATTGTTTATTTTCATGGGTTAAGTAAATTGTTTACTCGAACCATCAAAACCAGAATCCCCATCGCTTCACACCTACCACACAAAAAACAACAACACAGTTCCCTTAATTGAATCTCCCCGTAGGAAAGAAAAAAAACCGAGCGCAGATGTTATTGCATAAACAGGAAACGTTAAAATAGGAATACGCCGTGTCCGTCTGGACCGAACTAACCTGAACAGTCTATGCACAACAACCTCAACCTCAGGCACATCTTTCTTTCACCTCATCGTCTGCACGACCACACGCATGGTCCACGAAAATTCGAAAAATCCGAAATTTCGCGCACAAAGACACAACGACAGCAACGCGGAGAAAGTGGCGGCGGCGTTTAGCGCGATCGGCCTCTCCCGAACACACACCGCTCTATAAATAAATTCCACTAGACCTACACACTCATGCCCGATACTCGATTTTTGTTTGTGGCTTTGCATTTTTGCTTCGATTTTTTCGCTTTTTTTTTCTTTCAAATGCCTACGCTCTTTCGCGAAAACGCTTTTCCCCCCATCGCCGTTTCGAAAGGCTTTTCTAACTCACCTTGGTCTCGATTAATGTTATGAATAATAGAAATAGCAGGAGTTTTGTTGCAAAAAAAAACTGCAAACAGCAAAACACATGTTAGAGATTGTCGAGTTTTGTACATTTTGGAGAATTTTCATGATTGCGAATTATAACCTATCTAAGTCTAGTCCTAGGTATAATTGGAAAGATAGCGCAAGCGCCATCTTTTGACTAATTTCAAGTGGCTCGACGCCACAATTTGGTTCTACAAAGTATTATTGAAAATGGCATTAAGCCGAAACTATTTTAATAAATTAAATAAAAATGCTTTTTTTTTGGAGAAAGATTATCATTTCTTTCTTGACTGGGAATTACAAAATATCTAACACAACTAGGACTCGTATAATTGGAAAGATAGCGCAAGCGCCATCTTTTGTCTAATTTCAAGTGGCGCCGACGACAATTTGGTTCTACAAAGTATTCTTGAAAACGGCATTAAGCCGAAACTATTTTAATAAATTAAATAAAAATGATTGGAAAAAAATTAATAAATTATTTCCACATTTAGATCTGTGATTCTTTTCTATTTATAGAAACAATTTTAGTTTTTTTTTTTATAATAATGAAATGAACTATCCCGGAGGGTAAAAATCTGCATTTTCACCTGCTTTTCTTCGAGGTCAAAAAGCAGGTGAGCAGGGACATATGCAACGTGAATGCAGAATGGGTCATAGCAGCAGAAAAATGGTTTGCAAAGTTTAAAAACGGCAACTTTGAACCACGTCTCGCAGCGGACGATCTGCAGAATTCAACGAAGAACATCTGAAGGCACTTTCGATGAAAGACGGTCGCCAAACAACGCGTGAATTGTCCGAAAAAAAAAATGGAAAATATCCCGCCACCTTCAATCAATGGGCTTTATCAAAAAACTGTAGCTTGGGTGCCTCACGAGCTTAACAAAATCAACAAAGAAAATCGTGCCACTTGAAATTAGGCAAAAGGTGGCGCTTGCGTCGTCTTTAATTTATTATGAAAAGAAGATTGTCTTTAAATTACTGCTCTATATCTGGCCCGCGGTAATAAACAGGGTTTTTGTTTTGAATCGTCACGGGAGATGAGACATGGTGCTTGTACGTCAATAAGAAGCAAAAAAGGAGTGGTTGGCTCTAGGAGATATATCGAAATCGAGGGCCTAACAGGATCTCCACCTAAAGAAGACCACGATCTGCGTTTGGTGCGACTGGGAAAGGAAAGCCACGGTCAGCAAGGAACTCTATATTGCTCAATTGTACCGCGTGAATGAGACGAAATTTGAAATTATATAGAAAAAAAGTGAAATTTCGGAGAAAAACCAAAAAATCACCAAACGACTTATTTTTTAACATAATGTAGCCAAAGAATGGGAGTATACGCTGTGAGAATTTGAACAATATTGGGTCGGTAATTTCACTCGCAAAATGTGGCTCTGAAAATTGGGCGATTTTTTATCCCTTTTTTATGATTATTTTCTGACGACTACAGCCGATTTTAAACAATCAGTTTTTATTGAAATTGTTGCTGGATTCTTTAGGAATCGAATGCTGAAAAGCTCGTTTTTCTAAGGTGCCTGTAAACTTATTAATTTTGATCCAATCACAGGTACGTCCAAAACAATCAATCGGACGGTCCTCACTAAACTAAAATTTATGAAATGCATAGTAAATTATTACCAGTAACAATAAGAAGTTTGATCGACAAATTGAGAGAAGATGATATCTTCTATTTTAAACAGACAAGCCTGCATTCACTACTAACCTCAATTGAATTCAAATTTACAATAGATGATGGGAGAAAAGGACTTTTTGAGCAATCACATATTGCGGCAGCTTGTGATGAATTTTAAGGGAATATTTTATAAATAAAAAGAATCAGCACTTTTCTTTGACGAGACATTGATTTTTAGTAGAGGTTCCGCGAAACGAAGCTGGCACGATAGCAATAAGAAATCTATAAGAAAAAAAAAACAACTGGCGAAGGAAAAAGATTCATTGTCCTAAGTGCTGGTAACAGTAATGTTTTTGTGGAAGGTGCATCCTTAATATTTGCTTCTAAAAGGAAAACAGATGATTATCTTCATAAAATGGACGCGGATTTATTTAAGAAGTGGTTTACGGAAAAGGTCCTCCCTAACCTAGAACAACCGATTTTAATAATTTTAGATAACGCTTCGTTGACTATTGTTGACTAGTAGAGAAACTCCCAAATGCTAGCTGGAAAAAGGATTTATTGATTCAATTTTTAACAGATAAAAATATACCATATTCGGCAGATGTGATAAAAGTGGAATTGCTGGAATTGGCAAAACAACATTTGCCTGAAAAAAATGGAAATTGATGAATTGGCGCATCAGTTAGGACATACAGCTCTGCGCTTGCCTCCTTACCACTGCCAATTCAATCCAATCGAGCTGGTTTGGGCAAATTGTAAAGAACATTACAATAAAAATATGCGCAGAGATGGGTTTGGAGATGATAAGGTGCAAACGATGTGGAATGAATCCCTAATAAGGGTCAACAAGGAATTGTGGCAAAAATGCATTGACAATGCTGAAAAGAAAAATGGAGGACTGGTGGTGCATTTTACAAAATTATGATGTGGTACAAGAACCTGTAATCATTAGGATAGGAGAAGACTCGGACAGTGATGAAAGAAGAACATATCTCACCTTGGTCCTGATCAGTCTTTTCGTTCGCTTCGTTCTCCTGCTTCTCGTTCTCCGTCTTGACCCTGCTGGGACTACTCGGCGGACTCAGCGAGCTCAGACTTCCCGAAGTAGCGCTCAAACTTTCTTTGCTTGCGTCTTTGTCATCAAGTATAGACTTTGATATGCTATTCGGGGATTTTGGGGAAACCCTACTGCCGGCGTCCTGCGACGACGACCGCGACTTTACCGGCGACGCCGTCTCCGGCTTGTTCTCCTTGTTCGTCTCCTCGATATCCCTGCTGTGGGTTTTGATAACCTTACTATAAAGATGCTCCACTGGGTCTTCCGCATTCTTGTTGGGTTCTTTAATCGGGGACGCTTGCGGGCTGTTTATCCGTTCCCGGTTTAGGATGTTCGAATCGCGGTTGGAGGTTAGCACGGGAACGGAAACCGGCCGGTCTTTGCGGGTGATGTTCGCGCGTCTCGTGACATCCGGTGGCGCTGGCGGGCTCGTCGGGGGGCTGCGTACGCGCGAACTAAACGACGCACTCCTGTTGGCCATGCCCCCCGTTCTGCTATCACTATCCTTGTTGCCGTTGCTTATCCCCAGTTTAACGTCACTTTTGTTCGGGTCACTGTTATAGCGGGCGGTGCGCGTTTTCGAGAAGTGCGACGTCCAGTTCCTCTGCTTTTCGATCAGTTCCTTGCTGTTGAACTTCCGCTCCGGTTTTTCCGGTTTCTTCATGATCACTGGTTTATTGTTAGTCCGTTGTTCGTCCGTGTTACCGTTTAATTTCGTCGTCGCGGGAGTATCACTGGCACTGAAACCGTTGGTCTTGTCGTTGAGCACTGGCTGCAGCAGGATGTCCTTCTGGTCGTTGTTGTTGCGTATTGGTGATGGTGATCTAAAAAAATATCACATTTATAATCTCAAAACAAACAAAAAAAATGTTGAACTACAGTAATTGACATTTTAATAGCCGCAGAATAATCCTTGAATCAATTTATCACGTTCACAAATATGAAATTTGTAGTTAACAAGTTTGCCAACTTTAATAGCTTATTACTTGAGATTGGCTTAATATTGTCACGTGGAGGCCGGCGTGGCGGTGTATAAATATTCGCGACAATATTTTACCGTTCTGTTTTTTTTAATTAACTGGAAAGATTATACTGTAGACAATTAAATTCTCAACGAGTTTTATTTAAAACATTTTTTCGTAACTGTGACTATGAACGCAAAAAATATTTTTTTTCACTATAACTCGCTTATTTGAACTATTGGGAAATAATATTTGAAACAAAAGTCGAAGACAATTACATTCTGCGTAGATTATGTTTCAAAAAGTTTTTTTGTAGCTGTCAAAATAAACGAGTTATTCGCGATTTTCCCGTAATTTCGAGGTTATGTTCCAACTGTCATAATGAGCCCGTTATCATTAGGACAGTTCATAATGATATGACAGTTGGAACATAACCTCGAAATTACGGGAAACGATTTTTTTTTAATGAAAATCACGCGCAATTACATTTCGAGTAACTTTTGCTTGAAACAATTTTTCGTGACTGTCAAATTTGACAACGTTTCAACTGTCATAATGAGCGCGTTACAATGACATAACCTCGAAATTACGGGAAAATCACGGATTCACACATCATTATTCCCAAAGAATACATACATATTTAATTTAATATACAATACATGAAATTTAAAGCAAAAAGAAATGGGTATCGACCGGAAAAAGTTAATTTTACTTAACTTCATTATTTTGAAGCCTAGCTTATTTCAAAAGCCACGAAACTTTTCAACCTAAAAACGTCCAGAATGAAAAAGTAAACGACGTTTGTTAGAAACGTTTTTTCGTAATCGTCTACAAGAGCGAACCTTAAAATTAATGTTTAAAACTATAGTTCGTTTTTTTTTTGACAGTTCCAAAAAAAATTGTTCAAACAAAAGTCGTAGAAAATTGAATTCAAAACAATTTTTATTTGAAACGAGTTTTCCTGTCAAAATAAATGAGTTGTTTAAAAACGATTTTCTCGCTTGTTTTGGCAGCTGCGAAGAAACGTTTCAAAAAAAGCACAGATAATTGTAATCACAAGTTTTATTTTAAACTGTTTTTCCTAACTGTCAAAATAAAAGACTTATTAAATAAACAATTTTCTTGGGTGAAGAAACGTTTCAAACAAATAAAAACTGCCGAGAATTTAATTCACAGCGTCCTTGATTTGACAAAGTGGTTACTAATTATCAAAATAAGCGAGTTATGGTTGACTTTCCTATACATTTTGAGGTTATGTCGTCACTTTTCGTTTATTTTGACAGCTGGAACACTTTTCTTTGATTTTTTTAAAGGATGTTTAAATAAATAAATAAATTCTTTAAATGAAATTAACATGTATAACGAAGTAGAAGCCTTGACCATTAAGAACTTTTTTTTTCAAATGAAAATCGTGCGGTTACTTTTATTGTCAGCATCTTTCATTAATAACAAAACACTGTAGAGAAGAAAAGTTCTCGAACAATTTTTAAATGGGTATTAATTTTCGAATCATGTCAAAATGTATAAAATTATCCTTTTTATGAATCGTGTATTCTGTATGATTTATTTTCTACTTTTTCATTAAGCGCACTCACCTGGAACCATCGTGCGACTTGGTGTCCCTGTTCTCACTGTTGGCGGAACTGCTGCGCGACGACCTGTCCAAAATGTTGGAGGCGCTCTTGGTGGACTGGAGGGGTACGATCCGCTCGCGGCCGCCGGTGCGGTTGTTCTCCTCGCCCAACTTCTCGAAGAGGGCCCGCGCGTTGTTGAACCTCGCCAGGTGCGACTCCGTCCGCACCACGGTCACGTTCACCACGTCCGCCGCCGCCGCATCCTTGCTCTCCAAGCCGGGGCTGCTCGTCGACCGTGGCTTCGCCGTCGTCCGCAGCGGCGTTATGATGTCGTCGCGTTGGCCCGCCTGGAATATGTTCGCTATTTGCGACACCTTCGAGCTCACCCTCGGGGCCTTTTTGTCCTCCATCATTTCTAATTCGATATCCTAAAAATAGGAAAACGGAGGATATTAAACACAATACTCTAAATTTAGATACGGGATTATTATTTTTAGCATGAAAGAATAAGAATTATAATAGAAAAAGCAATTTTGAAAATTGTTGATTGCGAAGGCATTAATTATTTAAAAATTCTTATAATTCTAAAACCAACTATTACGTTAGATTTTCATTTTAATTAATTTTTGGTCGCTGAAGTGGCTTCTTCAGCCGATATACAGGGTACTGGGTATTTCGAATTCATTTTACAAAATTTCAAGTTAGTAAGTCCTTTACTTTCCAAGTAAGATACTAACTCTTCCTCGTTTAGAGCGGAATATAGACGGCAAACATGAAAATGAGTTTTCTTTGTTCCACTTTTTATTACAGTTATATTTTCGTTTGTGTTGTTTCGATTGGTTTTTGTTCTTTTGTTGGTTGTTGCAGAAGAGAAATTAAAAAAAAAATAATTTTATTTATATATTTATTGATTCAACGGATTTACCTTCTTACAAATCTACAATATAATTAATAATATTTATGTGTAGTGACTGAATATTTTCGAGTTTACGTGAAGTGATTGATCACAAAATAGAAAGACTGTTATTTCTTACTTCACTTTTAAATAACAGTCTTTCTATTTTGTTATGTGTAGTGGATTGTAGAACAAAAATAAAGCAATAACAACAAGAAAACAAATAATTGGCGTCGTTATTATTTATTATAATTTAGTAATTTTATGACAAATTATAGACTGGTAAATGAATTTAACATACTTTTTTGAGTTTATCTCTTTCTGTGATAGAAAAAAATTAACATTCCAGGTATGGTATTGTTCCGATGTTTGTGCATACATTTTATCCAAACGACAACATTTATAAGAACCCCCCGTTTTCTATTTCGCAATCACTTTCCCGCAAAACGATTATCTAATTTTCATCAAACTGAGAACATCCACCTTTTGTTTTGAAAAATTACGATTGCGCAACAGACGAAAACAGTGAAAGTCTCCTTTAACGGAACCGCAATGAATGAACCGGATTCGCCAACGCAAACACGGTAATAACAACAATAAAGATATAATAATAATTCCCTTATGAAGAAGTGAAGACTCGGTACTTTTACTCGTCGCGTTTTACGCTTTCTTCAAATGCACATGCAAGTGTAGGTAATTACTGCCGGGGATTCCAATGTCAAGAAAATTGCTGGCATACTCCACGTGCTTCGCGATACGGAAACTATTGATTCGTGCTATCATGTATGTGTGTGCAAAACAAATGCCTTGCTTGCTTAATCATGTGTAATTATAATGACGTTTCTAAAAAATGACAGGTATTTGCGCGTGATAAGAGTTTTGAATAAATATTACTGAAGGGTATATGTTCTGATAAAATTTAAGTTGTACATTAAAAAAAATGAAAAACATCAAAACATGAATAATTCAAATACTTTTTCTTATTGCTGTCAAATGCGTATGTAGTATCAATAAAAAAATGGAATATACAGAGTGATCAACAATGATTACGGATTTATAGTTAGGCAACCAAATACGTTATTGGTACAACTGATCATATGAAAAGAAATAAATCCCCTAGATTACGTCAATGGCAATCTAGGGGATTCATTTCTTTTCATTTTTCCCCAAAAATAAATTAAATATTTAATTATAGTCGGGGATGGCCTCTTCGTGGGGCTGGAAATTATACGGATTGCATTTGTTTAAAACTTTAATAATCGCTAACAACAATTTCACATAACGTAAAGTAACCTCAATCTACTAATCATTCTCTATGATTTTTTTCAACCTGAACATCGCTCCCCTAAAATCTCACAAGTCTAGCCAACATAAAATACATTTCCTTTCCGCGGCGTTAGATGGCGCGCTCAGGCGGGTAATTCAAAAACAGCGCCTACATAATAATAATTATATATTTAATTTAAATTAAATATACAAAATAAATTGAACCAAGTTAAGGTTTTGGCGAGAAAAATATGTCAGCAAGGGTGGAGAAGTTTATGGATAAAAGAGCATTAGTTATGAATGCTATGAAAACAAAATGGACGAAATTTAGAAAAAGAGGGGGAGAAGGTAAAGAGAAAGAGTTGATTGAGAGGGTGAAAGAATTTAAGTATCTCGGATTCATGTTTAATTGTGTGGGAGGATACAGGAAGCGCATCAAACATTTACAATTTTAATCTTAAATGAGACATATTTTACTATAACTGTCACTTAAGGCTCCTCTTTTGTTTTTGAAATATGACATACGCGATTTGTTTAATGGAAAGCCTATTTTTATAATGAAATTAGAAAAAGCATGAAATTCTAAAACCAAATACGCTTTTTAAAATTGGTTTACTTAAAAATGTATTGCGATAGTTTCAGACTTGACACTAGCACTGAATAATCAAAAATATATACGGTGTCTCAAAGAAAATGTATATTAAAAATATATAGATTTTCTCTAGATAGATTCTAATGAAATTTTTGCTATTTATGTAAATCAATATTATGTTCTAAATAAAAATATTTCAAGGTTCTACCACTTCCGATTATACCAGAAGAAGGTCATAATTTAGTTTAATTAACCAATCGCGGTAGGCGACCGCCGGGATCAGGCCACTAAGGAAAAACCGGCAAAAAAAAAGAACATCGACGGGCCATGCAAACACGTCAAAATAAATAGTTTACACTCAATTTAGAAAAGATTTATGGCTTTCCGAAATGGTCAGAAATAAACCAGATGTCACCAAATGAACTTGCATCGCTAAATTGTTAATAATAGTAGACGTATAAATAGCATATAGTATAGGCCCTAAGATTGATCCCTGAGGGACGACTGATAACAGTCTTCTAAAGACTAATAAAACACGATTTTATTTCTTTCCTTCAGTAATTTATTTTTCACTGTTTTATATACATTTCGAACACCATGTACTTATTTTCAATAACTTCTAATAAATCCTTTAATATTTGTTCTAAAATAAATTGAGTTGATTGAGAGGGTGAAACAATTTAAATATCTGGGATTTATGTTTAAATGTGTGGCAGGATATTGCTCCTTATATCCTCCCACACATTTAAACGTAAATCCCAGATTTATCAAACATTTGCGACAGACCACATTCCTGAAGCAGTTGCTGGAGGTGGTGAGATCAACCGCTAGTTACATTTAGTTAGTTTATGAAAAGGCGGAAGTAGCAGAGAAGGTTGGAACGAAAGTTGAATGTGGCGGCGTGGGCGAAAGAGAAGTGGTTGAAATTAGAAGAACAAGAGCGGAAAGGTAAGATTGAGAGGAGTGGATACAACCCGCAGTATGGAAGATGGCAGGTATTTGGACGATTGTCAGAGTACGTATTAAGGAAGGATTGTCCAAGGGAAGAAAAAGAGATCCTGGCGAGGGTCAGGTGCAGGAGGCACATCAGGCATAACCATTATATTATACAAATACGGATCTCTACTGAATATAACTATTTAAAAAAATGCACAACGATAAAGAGAACCCACTAAAATTTAATAAATTTTAAACATTAGAACAGTACGATCCAACAATACGATTAAATTGTTCAAAGTGAAATAATAATTCGGCACGGCTAGAAATAGAAAGAGATAGTAAGCGCTCTTTTCAGCGCCACTGTTGTGGATTGACGTCTCCTTTTTAAAGTTGTTGTTGCCATTACAGCGGAATTGATAAAACGGTTCATTGATCTCGCGGCTTGTTGTGTTTGTTGTCCGCATTCTGGGACATTATTTAATAGAACACCACAAATAAATCAATAATGCGACAATAATTAATTGATTAAATTAACAATTGTATTTTTTATAAAATAAGAAAATCATGTATTAATTAGAATGTATCAATAGGAAAGAGTATTCATTCACTTAGTAACAGTTATTTAAATAAATTAAATAATTAATTATTTTCAAATCATTTTTATTTATTTTATTGTATTTTTGTTTTGTTTTTCTTCTTCTATCTCTTTTAGAATCCATTGTTAAACTAAACTATACTGAACTAAATTTCCGTTTAGTTTCGACAAGTAGTAATTATTTGTTGATTGATAATAACCACTCGTCCAAACTTGTCGTAACTTAAATAAAATAATAGTGAAACGAATAACTGTCTTAATTTTTGTGTGTCTTTTTTTATATATTTACGCGAAAGAAAAAACAATACGTTCAATCTCTGTATATATTTGTGTTTTTAATCAATATGGTCGAACGATAAAGTAAATGATTACTTCACGGTCCGCTCCGCTTAAATGGCTAAAATTAATTATGAATGCTTTCATTCTATTTTTAGTAATCCCGTGCTTATCTCAGTTAGTGTTTGTGAAAAACAAAAGCCTCGGACGAAACAGCCGGAACTCTGAATTGTTCAAGAGTGGGATGCAGAAGGAGTTTTTAGGAGCGTCACAAAATTTTCCAAAAAGATTACAAACCCTCGCCCGTATCTATTTTCGAATATGTATAACAAATTTTGCTTCCTATACCGCAAGTTTTTGAAACTATTCTTTATAGACGCTTATAGAAAGAATAGTTCGAAAACTTGTGATATGGGACGGTAATAGAAAGTATAGTTCTAAAACTTGTGATATGGGAAGCAATATTTGTTATACATATTCGAAAACAGATACGAGCGAGGGTTTGTACTATTTTTAAAAAAATTGTTCACATGGTGGATGCGCCGGGATTCGTGGTTGGAAATTAATTGCCTTCTTTGATATGTGAAAAAAAAAAACTTGAATAGTTCCCATGCATAAATTAGGCGATTAAAGTGATTTATGCAATTATCGTCCAATAGCAATATTAAAATCTAACCTATCTAAAAGCTTTGAGTTCGTTCCAAATAACCAAATAATTTAATTTATTAATCGTTACTTCATGACAATCAACAGAACTAAGCGTCCAACGATAGCAATTTATAAAATAATGATTGAAACACTTGGTATTTGTTTTACTGTTTTTTTTTTTATGTTCCCACTAGTTAATTTTAACTTAATTTTACGGAATTCTCCATTATAATTGATTACATTATACAATAATTTACATATTTGTATATAGTCAGGTAGTTTCGAAAACAAAACAAAAAAAAAAAACACTATGTTTCACTGCGAGTTAAGTGAGAAATTAATTAAAGTCAAACCAATTTAATTTCTTATACGTATTTTGGAACAAATCAAGTGTTTTAATTAAAATATACCTTAATTAATCCCTTTTTCATTTTACTTAAAAAAACAAAAATTCGATACAAGAGGAAAAAATTTGCAATAACTATTAGACTCATGCACGAACTTTTTGTATCTTGAAGCTTTTAACAAAGACATCCTCAAATATTTACAACAATAACCGATTTTTCACGTAAGCATATTTTCTCCCCGATGTGAATAACGAGAGTGATTGATCGCAGATGAAGAGATAAGCGCGTGTGTGTGTTTGCGTGCGGGGCGGCTCTCGAGGAGAGGGAGAAGCAAGTGCAGCGACGTTACGTCTGGTTAGGGTGAAGTATCGATCTTTTATGCACAGACTTTCCGCTTTCCAGTTCCCAGCGACGGATTTTCCAAGCCTCCGACAACTTTCAATCGTGAAAAAAAAGTAGAATTGTTTTATTCGCTCGCTTGATCTTCTTTTGATATACTTGATGTTAATTGTACTATAAATGCATTTTAATAAAACCTACAAAAAAAAAACGTAAAAAAATTCTCTAATATGTTTGTTTCATGAACTTTTCATGATTTCAAAAAGTGTAGTTTTATAATGTCTTTATTAAACATTTTTTTTGAGGTAATCGCAATATTACTTTTCGACTGTTCATTGCGCCCCCTGCCGGAAGAGCTACGAACTTGAAATTTATTTCCAGCATTTTCTCATGATCACTTTTATTCACATTTTTTTTATTTGAAAGCTCTGGCACTTATAGTTTCTGAGAGAATTTAAATTCTAAAAATTTATTATTAATTAAGTTCTCACTTAACCCGTGGTGAAACATATTTAAATCGATATATATATATATATATATATATATATATATATATATATATATATATTATTTAAATAAAACTCTTGGTTTGTTTCACTATTAAATAGTGAAAAAAAAATTAATTAAATTTAAATTATACCTCAATATTGTACATTGAAAATTTCTACAATTCATAGATCTTTGTATGTATTCATATTTTAAAATTAGGGGACAATCACACCATTCATACTACGACCAGACCATAAAATCGAACCAGGACATACTAGCCTGACTTATTTCAAATTTTAATTCCAAATACGTTTACACAATACGGTCTTTCCCTCTTATAGAGATGCGGGAATGTTAACCAACATGAGCATTCGTCAGCTATATTTTTATCAAATAAAACATCCGATGCGCATTTCCCACCTCATTCTTTCGCGATAAGTCACGTCCGAGATCCGAGTAAATAAGCGAAACGTGGTGATAACGCGCGAAATGAGCTCGCAGGGGTTGAACCCCCCGCGGGAGAGTGCGACGTTGATTACATAAAAATGCGCCTCGATTCCGGGGGTCACTGCGAAATTAATTAATTATATACACAATTTTATACACCCGCGCACAGCCCGTGAAAACGGGGATGAAAATTATAAGGCGGACCCTCCGACGTTTCATCTAGATTAATGAGGGAGTCGAAAAAAAAAAAACGCGGTGAGTTTAATACGAAATTCTGCGGGATTAATAAAAATTAATCATCAATTTCCTCGCTGGTTCCGTGTTCACACATAAAAACCAACGGCCTGTTATTTATTTTTTAAATTAAATTACTTAATGACAGCCCCAGCTAACTAACTACGAAATAATCCATAATGATTTCGACGGGCAACGTTAATTCTTAATCAATTAAGGCGGAGTGCTGTTGAATGGGAAAAAAAAGAGAAAATTATGGAATGACATCGACGCCTTTTTTAAACGACTCGTTACGACATTCAGGAAATTGTTAAATTCGGAACTTGATGCCCTCGACTATTTCCTTCTCATTTTTTTTCTTTCTTAACAAGGTTATTAAACCCATTTGTTGATACCTACGTAAGAGAAAATTGATAAAATCGTGTAATAAAATGCAGGGTGCCCATTATGTATGAAGTATAATTTTATAAAGTTTTTTCTTTTTTCACTTAAATAGAACACCCTATATTTTTTTATAAAATTTCGATAGAAAATCGGCTGTTCTTTAATTTTTGTATAATAAAATGTACCCCTATCTGTTACCGTTTTTTTAACAATTTCAATTCAAAGTACAAAATTATAAGATTCGCTTATAATCTATAATTTAAGTAGGCTATAATTAAAACAAATGCAATTCATAATCGTTTTCTGACATTTAATAACATACTTACTTCCTAACCTAAAAGGATATTCATATGACAATCGATATTTAAATGCGCGTGCAAAATAAAAAGAAAATAGTTGCTCGACGTTTATTTAGCGAGTTATAATGGTTATTGGTACACATTTTTTTAAGAAAAAATTGTAAAATGTTTGAATGCTATTGAATTAAAAAAATGATATGAATGCGTGAAATAAATACATAAAAATTTGTATTGAGATTAAATATCTCAAAAACGGTAAACGGTAGCTATTTAATATGCTATATAAAAAATGAAGAGTGATCAATTTTCTATTAAAATAGCATAAAAAATATAGGGTGTCCAATTTAATTAAATAGAGAAAAACATTATTTTGCGTATTGCTTCACCTTGTATATAAAAAATGTTTTAAGAGAAAAAAAGTGTATTTTATTATTAAGTATTGATGTGTAATCTTCTACAAGTTTGTTGTAGAGACTTTTAATTAAACAAAGTTTATTTAAATTAAATAAATTGAAAATAATTAAGAAATTATTTCCTCTTTAGCTAGTGTGACATTCTGACTTTAAACTTTAAAGAGTTATATTTAATTGATAATAAAAATTCTAATGTTTTTATATTTAACTCGTTCAATAACTTTATGTAATTACACATACCTGGCCTTTTCATTCATATTACGCTTCACACATAATGAGCGCAATCATTCATTCGGTCATAATTCCCAGTAGCGATTATACAATAAATATAAGTTATCAAATTAAGAATTCTGCATACCCACTTAAGTCAATTCTGATTATTTATTTCCCCGGAGAATAGCAAAAGAGACCTTGCGCATTAGATCCATTGCATCATTTACACGGTCGTAATTACATTCTGCATAATCACGATTAATTGCCGAGATAACTCCACTGATAAGATTTACAATGTTGTTGAATAAATAATTTTGCGGAAGGCAATTTATTTCCAATTATTATTTGCATGTTTTGCTTGCTTAATATTTTTTGTTTATATATTTTTTTTAAATAAAATGAAATGAAACAAAGATGATTCACACATTTGCAGCTATTTAAATTACAATGAAATTAAACAAGGAAAATTTCTCTGGCAATGATCAATAAAATAAAATTTTATTATATTTCGTAATGTATCATCTCAAAATCCGTTGATTGTCGACACTTATTTGGGGCTATTTTGTAAAAAAAAAATGTTACGTTTAACGTGTACTTATTATTATTATTATTACTTATTGTGTTATTTTTTTAGCAACTTTAGTATTTTTTTTATTACAAATTCAACGACGTATCACACATTATGCTTTTAAAGCAAAAAAAACAGAGGAAAATAAATTTAAATATATTTGTAGCATCTTAATCTAGTAGGCGTGTAAATAGTGTGCTCTGGAACAATTGCAATATTGTACTATCACATTATTGTTAAAAACGTTATAACTTATTTTGAAGTTGTTTTTTATATAAGAAATTAAAATTTTAATACTTTTTGTAACTTTTATTACTTTAAACACAATCGATAATTCTAGTTGTTTTATGAACATTCCAGTTTAATTAATTTGTTCGTGTAGGTAGAATCTTGCATTACTATTTTTTGTTATTGTTGTTGCTATTGTCGCTTTATCTGAAACGAACAGAAAACACAATGCGGAATAATAATTGTGATTTATTACGGTTCGTTTGTCGTCGATTGTGTTCGCGCTTTAATCATAAATCTCCCAGAAATTATCGTAGAAGCCTAAAAAGTGAGCCGCTTTTAGAACCGCGATCCAAATGAATTTGTTCTACATTTAATTTAAGCGTATTTAAATTTTTATTCAGAAGTGTAAGGTAAACAAATAAAAGTCTTAATAATGTGAACTAAAAATCTCGTATAGGTTTATCAACTAGACGTTTGTTAGGGCCGTTTTACACTCACAAGAATTCTCGCATAAATTCATAATAGAATTATATATAGAAAAATATTATAAGTTTGCGCATGTACAATACAGCGATTTTTATAATATATTTCTTGCGAGAATTCTCGCGAGAAATATATTGAACATGTTCAAAATAATCTAGAAAATAATTATATAAAACAGTCTCCCAATAATGTTAAGCATACTACACAATGGCGCGTCTGTTTGTATTGGACGATTGTAAAAATTGTCTGCTCTTCTTATTTTCACAATAATTATTTGCTGTGTAAAACAGGAAAAATATTTTTATATATATAATTATAGCGAAACTTTTATATATAATTCTCGCACAACTTTCTGCGAGAATTCTTGTGTGTGTAAAACGGCCCTTAGTAGTTAAGAAAAAGTAGAAAATTCTTTCTATTTTTTTTAATGCACTCCACAATAATAATTCGATAAAACCATAATAGACTTTGATTAAAACACTTAGTTTGTTTGACTGATTTTTTATTCTCATTCTCAGGGAGATATATATCCCTGAGAATGACCTAAGGTCGAAACTAGTCGGAGTAAAAATAAAAAAATCAGTCAAACAAACCAAGTGTTTTAATCAAAGTCTATTAATTAAATATGCTTCACCACGGGTTAAGTGAGAAATTAATTCAAAATCGATAAAACCAAATCTATATAAGAGAAATAGCTGTGGTCAAACCATGACAGGATTATAATATCCCAAAAAAAAACAATTGTTAATAAAAATAAATATTTTAAATTCGCTTGTGTGAATAATAATTTATTTTTAAAGCAATTAAATAACGGCTCATTACACAAGTGCAAACGCAATCAATTATTCTTTTAATTTTAGCGACACATCAAATTGTATGCGTCTATTTCAGTAAGTAGGTGTTTCACTGCACCGAAATAGAGCGCCCAATTCTCCTCGCAGCGTAATTAATTTTTCAGACTGCATAACACCATTAGTTAATTTTAGTTTCGGCGGTTCAACACGTCCGAAAGTGTCGGAGATTTCACAACTTCACCAGCTACAAAGGCTTTTCTACATAATCTAAAGGGAGGCAGAAATTTATACACAACGAAAAATAAATAAGAATGGTGGAAGCTGCTACTTGTTATTAATTTTATTATTTAAGGCGAAAATACGATTTGTATTATCTAAAAAAAAAATTGTTTATTTTTATTTAAAAAAAAGATAATAATTATTCCAATATATATATGAGATGGCTAAAAAAGTTGTGATTATTTCAAAGATAATTATTGATTTTAAATAAACGATATAAATATAAAAAATAACGATCTATCAATTCATCTCATCTAATCACATTGACTCAGACAACGACGTTAGCAATCATGACGTTTAAAAAACTGACATGAACAGGACAAAGACAGGCTGAAAGACCTCTGGTCGATAGCCAGTTTGTGAATTTTGCTTTATTGTAACAGACAGTATTATAACATATATTAAAATGTAAACACACACCTTATTGTATAAAATTCATAAATAAAGATATTTATATATATACATATATATAAATATGACATTTTTCTTCTTACCGTCTCACGAGATCGTTTTAAAATGTACTGCTCAAAATTTTAACTGGTACACTTACAATAACATCTACATGTCAATTCATTACTTTTTGGTCAACACCTTTTTACACTTAATTAAATGTGAGTTCACACGATTATTTGATGAATATATGAAAACACTTTGTACACTTTCCTTCGCTTACTTTATTTATTAACAGATGTATAGTATGTTCAATTAAAAAAAATTCAGAGTGCCATGTTTTTTTTATTTTGGTGCACATATTAGGAATTGACGTATACCTACGAAAGTCATAGCTTTGAGATTATGTTACTGTACAACGTAAAATATTTATTTTAAAAAAATAAGTTGGTACACATATTAGGAATTGACGTATACCTACGTCAGTCATAGCTTTGAGGTTATGTAACTTTTCAAACGTAAAACATTAATAAATTAGAGTCAATTTATTATTCCAAATTACAATAAATGTTGTATGTGCCTTCCTTCTTCACGAACATAAGCCTGAAATATTCGTCGTACACCTTTCAATACATTCCGAATTAACACTGGATTATTGTTTTTCTTCAAATTTATCTTCATAAATAATTGGAACGTTGGGAAATTCTTCCTGAAACTCTCTCGAAGCTGCGTCTAATGAATATACTCAATTCTCCCGTCAACTTTAGCACCACTTAGGAAATAACGTTTTTTGCTGGTTGTTGTAAACCATTGTGACAGATCTGACGTTTCGTAAATCAATTGTTAACAGATGTGCCAACTTATTTTTTTTTTAATTATAAATCATGGCACTCTTAAGTTTTTTTTTAATTGAACATGCGTTACATTTCGATCACAATGGGATCATTATCAATGTTTTACAAAACATTACATAAACTAGGGTAGAACATTTTACAATTCCTACTCCAGAGCAGAAGCGTTCATAGACAATAATTTATCTTTAATTTATTATAATTTCTTATGAAGTTATAAATTTGAAGAAATTTACAATTTATTCATTGGAATTTCACAAATGTATAATGGATTCTATGTTCTCATAATTTTATCCAAAATACACTGCTCAAGATCTGAACTGATAAAAGTAATCACCCTTCTCAGGTATTGTTGAAATTCTTTATTTAAGTTTTATTCTTGCAATTCTCTGTCCTACTACCATGTACCATCAATTAAGCAAGAAGCTGTTGTTAACAAAATAGTAAATTGTTATTTATATATATTCTTGTAAGTCTACCAATTGAAATGTTGAACAACAGTGAATTATATAAAAATAAAATAATTAGAACATACAATCAATAGTAGTTCATATTATTAATAATATTAAATTTAATCATTTGTAAAATTCCAAAGAATACGTATCAAATTTTTACACAATATAGCTTCATCAGAAGTTTGTTTTAATAAGAATATACAATATTTGACAATAATGTATTTTCACTTAATTTATTCTTAAAATAGAGGAATTATCCGTTAAATAAACCATTATTGTTATTATTATTATTAGATTTTTGATTATTAATTAGATAACGGTGAATTTAACAAATTTAATAATTGAATCAAATAATATTAATACCAGTTTGATTTACTGTTGTCGAATTTCCATTACTTTAAATTGGCTCCTGAAGAACATTACATTTTTTTTCTTAAATTATCTTCTAGAAATTAATTAATACTTATCAATCTACCTAAATATTATCACACCTTTTCTAGCCACCTTGTATATTTGCTTTAATCAGTGACTATCTATCTACAATAAGTTTCTAAAAAAAAAATCGTTGCGAATTTTAGTTGTGCAATATTACTTTACTAATAATTATATTGCAAAAATATTCAAGCAAGAAAAAAAAAATAAAACCAAACTAAATAAAAATTATAAACTTGTTGTTAAACTTACATTAGAATAATAGAAAAAGTCACTGCAGCTCTGAAATGAACTCATTTTTTATCCGACTGGCCATTAATACCGATCCACTGCAAGAAGAAAAAATTACATATTTTATTCTTCATTCAAATTCAGGTCGATCAAAACTACAAATCATTTAAGCACAACTTCAAATATTCTACATTTAAAAAACATAAATTAAATAAGTAAGCACTATTTTATAAAGGTATATTTTAGAGAAATCTCTTTTTTTTTTAGAATTTGAAAATAATCTCAACACAATCGATAATTCTCATTGCTTTAAACAAAATCAGTAAATCCCGATTGTTTATGAACATTTCGGTTTAATTAATTTTTAGGATCCGAAATTACTCAGCGAAGATTTTATTTCATCGAACATAGCTTTGTCTACTCTTTATGGCGTTTATTTAATTACTTGAATATACTTGCAATAATTTATTTATTTATTAATTTACGGATTTCTCCTTTTTCAATATTACAAAAAATATATAATAACATATACAATATAAATAATTACAGTTAGTAGAACATTCCGCTTTACACTAAAAAGACAGAGAAAAAATACAATATACAATTATGGAACAATAGGAAATAAGTTGCCAGAAACAGTAGATAATGCTATATTCAAATTGTTAATTGATACCAAATCGCGCAAACCGCGTATTAACAAATACGTAATTTACTTAATATCAAAAATTTCCTTCTATAATCATCAAAGAAACCAAGTTTTTTTTTTCTTAATAACCTAACGTTAAAAATTATCTGATTGAAAATACATTTTTGGAATGCATAAATATTCAATAAGAATTAGTAAAGTTTTCACAAATAATATTGTGAGACCTGAAAAAAAAGTTTTATTTTATCCCCTAAAAAGGTATTCTCATTTGAATATTTACTTCATGCTATATTCAAAGTATTTAGATTCTGATAATTCTGTAAAGTCAAACCGTATAAAAATTAAAAATATGCATGTTATGTCTTATCCGCGAATGTTTATATAAAGAGTCACGTTTGTTCGTGAGGGAGTTTTCAACACAAACGGTTGCGCTCATCGAATTGATCTCACGGTGCTAATCAATTCAATGCCGTGTACGAAGACAGTGTAAATATACCATATGATCGAGATTTTTTCTCCTTTAGAGTGCTTTGATTTTTTTTTATTTTATATTTTGTTGGCATCGGCGAACAGAAACAAATGAAACGTGACATTTGTCTTTATATATCAAATCAAATTCTTCATTTTTTTTAGAATAATATAACCTATAGTGTGTGGTTGCTTTTATTGCCAAAGAAAATTTTCTATAAATAAAAAAAATTAAAGCATTTTACATATTAATGTTTGTAAGTTCATGGGATCCGTCATTATAATATTCAATTCTAACGCTTTGGAACATTTTTTTATATTGCATGGAAGATTCAGAATATAGGTTTTTTTTTGCCTTTTTCTATCTTTCGTGATTTTTTTTTTATTAGACAATGACACCTAAACACAATTAAATGTAAATTACCTGGGCAGTAATCGTGGCCATTATTTGTGAATTACAGGCCATGTGGTTTACGGGTCATGCACCATTACATCATTACTCTAACGTAACGGCGGAAGCGAGGATAATAAGGACAAAACAAAACAAAAAAACGATATGTGCCATTAGTTCTGCGCAAGAATTTAATAATAAGGATGACTTACAAAGCCCTTAAGGTATTACTTTTAGAAGACTCAAAAAAAGCTGCATTTTTCGAACCGAATCATTAGGTTTAGTTTACTGGGCTGACTCTTAGCATCAACTCGCTCAGAAGTTATACATGTTTAATATATTGTAATGTAATGCTAATGTTTTATTTGCCTACTGTGGTAACACAATGGACTTAAATGGCCTAAATGGGCCAATGGCTGCCACTGCAACCTAACCTAATACTTTATTGCTTACAGATATACTACGAAAATACAATCTAATTTATATATAATATTAACTCATTGAGTACTTGATTTATTTTACTAATAATTAATTATTTTATGATTTGAATAAAATACTAATAAAACGCTTTAAATTTGTTTGTATAACTTATATATATATATATATAGGGTTTCCGTATTTCGTGGAAATGCATGGGGATTATTTGAAAAGTTAAAGGGTTGGTTAAATTAGGGCAAATATGTGAAATTTGGAGCCCAACAAAAACCCGAAAACAAACAAATTAAAAATATCTTCTTTTATTTTAGATATTGTCAAAAAACTTTTTTCTTCAAATTTCGTTTTTATTTTTTTATTCAAAAACTATTGGATCTAGGAATTTGCAACTTTTACATTATATAGGCACGAATTTAGTAATTTATTTACATTTAAACTTTATTATTTGTTTTGGAATCATCAACTTTTATTTTTCTTATGGGCGCCATATTGGATTTTCATATTTTTGGAAAGAACTTTTTTTCTGAATCACACTTATAATTTATTTTGCGTTTCATATGAAACATTGCAAACTTTTGTTTTTTGTAGAGAGTGCCTTGGAAACAGTTGCAATTCCTTTTACAATTTCTAAGGCAAACAATTACATTTTTTAGCGAAGGACCAATAGCAGAAGACTACTTGATAAAGTTATTCGTAAATGTAAAATTATAATAACCATATTGATTACGATCATTTTTATATTCTAAATTAGGCCAAGTCGATCTCTTCGATCTTTTTTATCACTGCAAAATGAAGTATATGACAATTTTCTTAATGTTATTTACATTATCACTATTTTGAAGTGTCATCTATTAAACAATAAACTCCCATTTATTGTTATTTATTAACTTCAGCTACATAAAATTGATTATTTAGAAATACTCAATTACTAAATTCACTCGATTTTGCCCAAAACTATTAAATTAGCTATATGTGTTAATAACGATGTGTATACATATAAAAATCTCTCGTAACATAAGTTGACGCATCCTTAGCAAATTATGAAGCACTCGACGTAACTCAATCGCCCTCGTTGATGATGATGATGATGATGGCGATGGCGTTCGGGGGGGGGAAAGTTTAGCGAAACTCGCTGAAAACCGCTGATAAATATTTGAATAATAATCCAGGGAGGCTGCTGGATGGAGTAGTTGTAGTGGATGGGAAGGAAGTCTGGCGAGGCGGCGAATCGATAACACTGTACGTTTCGCGGCGTATTCGCTGCACGTATTATGAAAGCGACTTTACATCCGAAACTTCCGCGCACATATTTGCCCCGCTTTACAATTCCGATATGGGAAAATTTTGCACGAATGGCGATTGTTGAGTTTGCGTAAATATTCATGTGCTTGAAAATCAAGGCTAACTGAATTATTCATTATTGAATATAACGAAAAATATTACTAAAATTAATGGGGCGTCTCGTTTTCAATTTTCTTCAAAAAAATATATATGAGGACAGGAAAACCTCTGATCGATAGCCCAGACAGACTAAAACACAATTGTAATTATTTATGTTTTATTGTATTATCTGTATAGCCTGAATAAAGATGAGTATGTGTATATTTATATATATATATATACACAGAGGTTTTTTAACAGTATACATATCCCTTATGTATACATGTAAAATACCCAAGTCAAACGCATTGATGTATGTGTTGCCTATAATACGCAACCCGAACAATCGATTCCTTCAACTAGGATAATTTAAAAAAACAATTTAACAATTTTCTATTTTGTTTATGACAATATCGAAATGCACAATGTGGAAGAATTTTCACTATCGTTTGAGTTAATATCTTGCAGTTTGTGGTGGTCATTTATAGTATTTATTCTAATTATTAATTTCAAGTTTATTGTTCTTCACTGTTACTTTTCTTTGAAATTGTCTTAATAAAATCTGTTGATATTTTTTACCTGTAATTTCTCCATAATAATAAGTGACGTATTTTTGATAAAAAAGGAAATTGCTTGTGACGGTAACGCATGCAGTGTTAGTCATGATTTATTTCGTTGCGTTTTCCAAAGAAAATGTTTTAGTTTAATTATTTTTAGAATTATCCTAACTGAGGTATTCGGCCACTTTGGATTCATTTAAAACATGTCTTATCCTCCTCTAGTACTGTTGGAATTGTAATACACGCTTGAAATTCGACTTTTTCTTCATTTGTATACATTTTCGATCAAATATTTCACACATTTTGAAGTTTGGCGTTTGACGTTTAGTTGTGTGTATAGGCAACACACATTATTCGGCTCAATGCGTTTGACTTGGTTTTTTTGCAGGTATACAGTTCGCCTAATGTATACTGATTAAAAAACCTCTCTGTATATATATATATATATATATATATTATCAAAAACCCTTGTACCTTTATTTGTTCCTTTAATTTTGACTTTCTCAAAACCTAAGATCTTACATTATTTCTTTAATTAATTGTTGGTTAAATAAAGATAAAACCCTGCTTATTTGGTTTTATTTTTATTTTTATATTATTTTTTTTACATGCATTATGGCTTCATTAGTAAAAGCAAACATTCCCATTAATTATGGAAGATAACTTCGTTCAAGTGGCTGCCTCGGCTGGCTTCGCAGTGGCGCATTCTGTCACTCCAATTTTCCAAGACCTTGATGATGGTTTCGAGCTGTAGCTCACGGATTGCTTGGATGTTATTGGCCTGAAGTGCTTGAATCGTTTCGGGATTGTTGGCATAACATCGGTCCTTCAAGGTTCCCCACAAAAAAAAAATCCAAAGGGGTTAAATCGCAGCTCCGTTAGAAGGAATTCACAGAAGGGGAAATCGTAACGGCATTTAGCAAACTAAAAAAATGGAAAAGCAGCAGGAATGGATTTATTGAAAGCAGAAATGCGGAAAGTGATTGGAATGAAACCAAAATTTTCGATTAACAACAGTTATGGAAGAAGTGCAATATGCCACATGGCTGCTTCCATTGTGTTAAGCCTCGCAAGGTCGCTTTCAAGAAGTGCGAAAACCCCCATGGTGTTGACCGGATGCGCCCCTAATTTGAAGGGATAATAAATTGCGTCCGTCGCCACTCGGGCGAGAGATTTTTTCTTATTGTAAATATGTTAAATTGATTGGGTGAGTTGCGTGAAGATCAAATAAAAGTGTGAAGAAAGGTTATTAGTGCTTTTTTATCAATTGTAAATATGTAGTTTAGTTCCCAGTTTTAAGGCATTCGTTATACAGACATTGTAGAGAACAGATCTGTAATATAAAATCAAAAACAATCCGTTGAAATTCATTTCATTCCGAAAATGCTAAACTAGACTGCTTACAACAGTAAGCGGTGTAATTAATGGAAACAACCCCATGATTACCCATCATATTGCTTGCACAAAAAATAGAGGGTAAGAAAAAGTTCACAGAACTAATGGATACTACCGGAAATGTAAGGGTTTAATAGAGGGAAAGGGACCAAATCTTTACGATATCAGGTATAGTTGAGAGTGCTAGAAGAACTCCCCCTTTCTTCTAGCACTCTCACTGTTTCTAGTTTTTCTAAATTTGAAAGCAGCATATGACACAGTGCCGAGATAATGGTTGATAGAATGTATGAAAAGGAAAGGAGTAAGTATGGAAATGGTAGAATGGGTAAGGAATATGTACAGGGAAACATAGGTGAGAGCAAAAGTGAATGATAAAGTATAAGAGGAATTTAGAGTATGGATGGGTTTTTTAAATTAAGGATATTCTTTATTTATTAGAAAAAATAAGTAGGAGAAAGGACACGTATTTTTATTTAAATAATTAAAGTCTTCACAACCAACAACCAACATAAAGAAGATTAAAGGATATTTTGATGAAAGCGTCCATTGATTATGTAAATCTCATGAATGAAAATAAAAGTGAAGTAACGAAACACTCAAAGTAATTCTAAAAACTTTTAAACTGTATGTTGTCGTTTTTATAACAATTCCAAACTGTACACATTGTGCAAGCAGAAGCGCTTACAACCCCGAATCTAGGCTATAAGCAATCACAAACGAATAACGCAGCCATTAATAATTACAAAATAATCAACTCCATCATCAACAAAAAAAAAATCTCGCTCTGTTAACTCTACGAAACGAACGACACACAAATCCCCCATTCATACACAATACAAAAAAAACCAACTCCAATTCATGAAACTTTAATCCTGATAAACATTAATTTATGCGATAATAAAACCGTGACAGGCCGCGCTCGACAAATGAAAATCTATTGACACACACGGCTTCTTCTGGTCCTGGCCGACCATATGGCTCACGGAATCGAGACTCGCGCTCGAAGGTCGTTCCGTGGATGGATGGATAGATAGACTGTCGTTGCCCGAGTTTAATATTAAAATCGGACCGAGTGGATAACGTAAGGACGTTTCTAATAAAAAAAAGGAGTGACCTAGCAAAGGTGGATTGTGCATTATTTATGCTCCAGTTTGAAAGCCTCCAAATAATGGTTAGCTGAAAATGATTTTTTAATTTCAAAATAAAAGAGTATTTGAATTTGAAAATAATTAATAAATTATTATTATAAATTATTTTTAATTACGACGAATGAAAGTATTTTTTTTTATTATTACACTGTAGACTCAACAAACATCTATATTAAATTAAGCAGAATCTAAATGTAGATGAAAAAACACCCTTTAAAATCGTCCGCATCAATTTAGAAACACCTGTATATATAAAAAAAACAAGCAGTGATTACCTAACCACCATTGTCCTTTTTACCAATTTTAGATAAATTACATGAAAAGCAAGAAAATTTGATAAAAAAAATCATTTAAATCATCAGAGAGGGATAACATCAATTTTTCGCCTCTAAGGAGGAAGCATGACATGATTTTTACGTCAGAGAAATTGGTTTATATTCCCCATGTAAAACTTAATAAATTAAAGGCGACGCAAGCGCCACCTTTTGCCTAATTTCAAGTGTCAACGATTTGGGGCGTATAAGCATGCATTATTAGCAGTGAATTATTAACAAGAACGGAATGCGATTCAGTTGAGTGATACCCGCTCATAAACGGAATTTAAATTGTAAATAAACGTCGCCGTTCTGTGCGCGGAATGTAGAAATAATAAATTGATGTTAATAGAAACGTTCCCACAATTATGTTCGGCTGGAACATTGTCCACGCCCACGCCCGGTGTTTTTTCACCGCGTTTCCATATCAATCGCGCGCATCTACCTCCATTTGCACTACTAATTACCACAGAAATTACACACAAAGTGTTTTTTTTTATATTTCTGCAATGAATGAAAACAATCAATGTAGTAAAGATAGAAAAAAGAGTATTTAAAAACATTATTTTAATTGAATTTAATTTTAATTAAATAAAGTGAAATATCTGTCAAAAAATTAACGCGAGCCATTCCTAGAATTTGTTCTCTGATTCCTTCCAGAGCGACCCAAGAAATGAAGAATTATCTCATTTTCCCACTCGTCCTAGCAGCCTGGTCAACTACATTAAGAGTTCCAATTGGTTCTAGAGGGTTGGTCAGGGGAGAGCAATCACTTTCCTCTATGTGGTAATACAATGGGCCTTAAATGGCCTAAGTGAGCCTACGTCTGCCACTGCTACCTAACCTATTATTAAAAATATGAAAAATATGGTAAACACTTTTTTCAAATCAACATTTTATGCTGACTTCGAATATGTTATCACATTTTATTTATCATTAGAACTACGTGCAAAAATAATTTCTTACAATTTAACCTGTTTACATTAGAGCAGTGTTCGAGACGAGAAGGCGCTTCAAAGCCATGGGCCTTATTCCTGAAATGGAAAAAACGCTTCGGTCATACGCAATTGTCAAATTCATATATAAATTCTGGATTTCGTACGATAAATTTTAAAAATACGGGTCCAGGTATACATATGCAACTCAGAGGCCCACTTTGACATTCCCAACTGTGTATTTAATAGGTTCTAGTTGAACCTAACGTAAAAAATAGAAAGAGCTTGCAAAAGAGAGAGAAAAAATAGATTGATTAGAATGAACTTCCTATATCCCTTATAAAAAACAATATTACAAAAGTAGCAATTTGAAACACATTGCATATAAAAAAAAATATGTCTTGCTTAGGTATAATAAAATGTTTACTCAACATACAAAACACCTTTTCTAAATACCTCATTCCCTTCCTATTCCTCTTTGTTAGTATAAAAAAAATCCAAAGTTCATTTTCCTCGGGCGATATTCCCACGGCAATTTTAATGGAAATAAGTCCGTTTTCCGGTGGTGGCCGTAACTGAATGATGGCCAGCGTAAAAATATTCCCGCGGTCGATTTCGACCGGCTCGGACGCGAAAGGACGAGAAGGCATTACGTCTTCTTTTTCGTCTCCTCCTCATCCTCTTTCCGCGCCGATTTTACAGCCTCGCTGGCAATTTAATACCTGACGGGAATATTAAATTATTTTATATCGCAATACACAGCGCACACCATCTGTCAATACAGTGAGATCAGAAGAAGCAAAAAAAAGCGTATGAGAGTACGTATTCAGGTAAGGAGAAAAGGAATAAACGCTCGCTCGGTTTGTTCGGTAATTGAAGATTAATTGAGTGGTGTTTAGTGAAATTGTCTGTGAGATTCGTTACTGTTAATACTATAAATATTTATACTACTATTTTTTTTATTTCATATGGCTTTTTGTCTAGTTCCAAACTATATCCATTAGCCGACATAAGATGTATTTTATTAATTTATTCCTATAAATAAATATTTCTCTCTTACTTAAATCTAATCCTAAGACCCTACAAGGATAAACAACAATAGATACTCTTCTTGTTAAGGAGCTCATCGGGGTTTTTAAAGTCAAAAAAACACATACGGATCACCACACAGGATAAAACTATAGGATTTTTCTAACTAACTTAACCTATATATTTATAATTAGAAGAAAGGATACAACAGTGTTAATTATTTTGATTATACTCTTCACGAAACTCAAAACCAATTATCAACTATATATTTATCATTAAAAATGTTAAATATTGAATTTAATTGCTTGAAAAAAAAAAATATATCTTTCTTTCTTAATCTTATCCTCTTTTACCCGTATTATGTTTATAAACTTCACTATTATACTTTTTATTTATCCAACTTGTTGTCATTATCAAAGATTTATAAATCCTTTGATAATGACAACAAGTCGAAACTAGTTGGATAAATAAAAAGTATAGTGAAACAAGACCAAGTGTTTAATTTCTAAAAGTTTTTAAAAATTAGTTAAAATGTTTCACCGACGAGAGCCAAATTGAAATTAGAGGAAAATTTTCTTTATTTTCAGAAGAAAATCAAGAGTCAAAATTATAATTCAGTTTAAATTATTTTATGTGTGAGTGTATTTTTTTAAATTTTCTTTTACTTAAATGTGACTTCAAAATTCGCATTAAAAAAAATACATTACAAAGTTTTCCATAAAGATAAAGCAAATTAAATCACGTAATTATTAAATTCCACATAAACAATTCCATTAGTCATTCATTCATTGATATATTGTGACGCTCTTTCTCTCCAAATATAAACTGTAACAGCATAACAATTTATTAGATTTTTTTTTTTTTGATAAAAACTTCAATCCACACTATTAAAGATCGAAACAGTTTCCGAAATACATATTAAGTGAAACAAAACGAGTAAGAGACAGGATAAGAATTGTATTTAAATAATAAATAAAGTATAAATAGAAAAAAGAATGTTGCATGATGAAATATTTTATTGAAATACAACAGCAGGCATACATTATGTAGTCCAATGGGATATTTGCCAGGAAAGTTGTTGTTTTAATGTGCATTCTTTTAAAGTACTTACGTCACGTAAGTGAAAATGTCACAGAGCTAATGTGGAAATAATTTATTAATTATTTTCAAATCATATGATGAATTAATTTCTCACTTAACCCGTGGTGATACATTTTTGAATTTTAATTAAATCATCCTGAATTAATTTTCAAATCATTTTTATTTAATTTAAAGAAATAAAGTTGTTTTTTTATAGATTCAAGCGGCTTTATTTTATATTTGATTCGCATTCCACGAAAGAGAGAGAGAGAGAGAGAATTTTGCAAATAATTCCGCGTCCACTTTTTAAGTGTGACACAAACGTGCTCCGCAATTTAATACTTAAATAAATCTAGTTCACATTATATACACATATTAGGTTTCGTCATGCCTATTTTAATTCACTCTTTGTAATGTAACGTTGTATAAAATTAATTACGTACAAAACATACATTTAAACAAAATTCAGTTTGAATAAACTTGTGTCGATTGTTTGTGGAAACTCTTTTATTAAATTAAATCAAATATTTTATTTATTTAATAAAATGTTCAACAAAGTTTCTAGCATATAGATAATTCGTGAAAGCCATTTCTGTTTCGAGCTTCGTCTTTCCAAATATTTGTTGGCTTTTTTATCATACTTTTTTTCTAACTTTAATTTTAATTAAAAAAATGAACTTGAAGATAATAAAATTAATTAATTATTGTCAAATTCCTTTTATTCAATATAAAAAACAGCCAAAAAGTCGAGAGAGAGAGGATTCGGTTGTTTATGGGGGGAAGGACAAACATGGATCGGAGGATGGGACGCAAAAGACTGTATTTATTAAATCTAAAAATACCAATAGAAATAGCTTCATTTGTACCTGTTTGTACCACTTTTATTTTCGTGTGTACTTCAAAGGGTTCGCTAGATTTATTTTAAATGCACATTCCAGTGACAAAATGTAAAAAATATTAAAAAATTGAAATAAATTAAAATTCAGTCTGAAAGATCGATATGTTGTTCTCAAGAAAGAAAATAAGTGTAACTTAAATGAAAACGAATAAAATACTCAACACCAACCGTGAATTTCGTCCGTTGTGTTTCACACACTCACACACGCCCACCGAACGAAATGAGGATGTGGTAATTACGGGCTGTGCGTTTTAATCTGGCCATATTTTCGTCCTTAATTAGCTTAATTAAAAAAATACACACACACAGACACACATACAAACAAAGTACGTTTTTCTCTGGGGTATGCGGGGTGTGGATAATTCCTAGTTTTCCAACGGCTGAAAGTGAATGCACCCACCTATTGATTAAACAAAAAGGGCTAAAGGTCATTATTAAAATAACGCTATCGATCAGGAGCGGCTTTTTCGTGAGCTACCCTTCGGAATTGGCCGTCAGGAAAAGGGCGCATCGTTAATAACACTAGTTTGACTTATTCAATGTTTCTTCAACCTCATTGAAGACAGCCGTTATTTCGCAATACGTTTGATTGATCAATCTGGACGTAATTTATTTCGAAAATGATTTTTCCTGCCATTCAGCTAAATTGACATTTAATCAAATCAATATTAATTTATTAATATCATAACAATAATTTTTTATTTACGGAATATTCCATTTTACATTTTTTAAAGTATAAAGATGTTAGATACATACATAAGTGAGAGAGCTGAATAGAGTATGTAAAATGATATGAATCTGTACTCTTCTAATAAATAATTATTTCTTCTTTTTTTCTTGTTATACAGGGTGTTTCAAATTCGAGTCTCACTATAGGGATCTCGCTTATTATAAGAGATAGAGGGTAAGTTTAAATTCGGCACTTTTGCAGAATTTTATGTTGATAAATATTCCGTTGAGAAAACTGGGCTAAATTTCTTTGCAGTAAAGAAAAATGAAAAAAACTGAAAAATGCGATTTTCTTTTTTTATTTATATCTTCGTTATTTGAAGCAATAATTCAATACAATGAAGACATTCTTATAGCACTTTTTTTTTTCGATGATGATTAATCAACATGAAATTCTGCAAAAGTGCCGAATTTAAACCCACCCTCTATCTCTTATAATAAGCGATGGTGAGACTCGAATTTGAAACACCCTGTATACTTGTATCTTTAATTTGTAATACTGTTTGTAATAATTTTGTAAAAAGGGAGATTCCGTTAATAAACTAAAATAAATTAGTATACACAATTTATACACCTTTCTGAAAGTTATAATTTCTTATAGATTTCGAGCCATTTTTTTTTTAATTCTCAAACTTTACTATAATTCACATTTAATGAAATGTTCAGCCAACATTCATCTAGTGTAGTGATGGCCATTTCGGTTTTTCTAACCACATCAGACTAGTCTGTTCCATGTCCCATATTCATTGACGACGCCACTTGAAATTAGGCAAAAGATGGCGCTTGCGTCGTCTTTAATTTATTATGTTTACTATAATTGCTTAAATGAAGAGCGAAATTAATTATCGACATTATTAAAACGCGAATAATTTAGTTGTATATATTAGTGATGCGTATAAGAATAGCCCATTTCGTAATTAACAACAAGGCCGCACTGAATTATTATCGGAGCCCCCTCATTGTTGTTTCCTTTCATAACAAAAGAGCGAGCGAGTCGCGCTGTTATTATCCGTAATTGCCGTCTTTTAATTATGAACGATTAAAGAGATGTTCTTATTAGACACGCCCATGTTATTCTAAACATTCTAACTTATTATTTATTGTGTGACGCTTACAAGAAAATAATAAATCCGGGTTTGATTTATTTATATACAGTGTGAATTTCAAAATTTCAAAAAATTGACACATTTTACTTTTTTCAAAATATCTAGTTACCCTTGACTTTTTCAAATAATTTGAAAGTGTCATTTTATTCGTCTTATAAAACTACACTTCTTTCCCCATTTAACCGTTTTTCTATCTCTTATAGTTTCCGAGATCCCCATAGAGAACATCGAAAAAACTCACCCTGTATATACACACTATATATATATTATATACTATTAACAAACACAATAAAATATCTATTTATTCAAGTTTTACGCAAAGTCCGGTAAGGGCTATTTTCTTATTATTATTTTTTATCATATTATGCTGTCCAAAATACCATAAATGAATCTAAGTTGTGTTTTTTTTACGGAACACCCTGTATATTATTAATTCTACGTTAAAAATAACTGTCGTTTTTCATTAAGATTATTGGTACTTAAAGCCAATTATTTTTGAAATATAATTAAATAATTAAAATCACTAAAAGTGAAGAAAGTGTTAGTATTTTAATTATTTAAATACATATTTTTGAAATAATTTGTTTTTTTATTAATTTTCATAATTTAACCCTTTGAGAAGTATACGCATGAAACCGAATATTTATCGGAATATTAAAAAAACAAACGAAAGAGCAATATAAATATTTATACCTGTGTAAAATCTAAATAAATATTAATATTATTTTAGTAATAATCGGGGCTATTCCCTACTTGAAAGGTTAAATTTAACGTAAACCTTGTTCCTCATCGTCGCAGTCTAAGCGAGCTTTATTATAGTTATGTTATACCTGGATTGTGATGTTAAAAAAACAGCGTATACGTTCAATTTAACATATCTCGTACGGAATAGCCCCGAATTAATTTAATAGCTATACAAATTTGTTCTGTGCATTAAATATTCTTGAATCAAAAATTGCTACATTACGCAATTATTAATTGTTATGCAGCGGCAAGTGTGCCTTAAGAAATTCAATCTCTGGCGGGGTATTTGCCAGAAAAGTAGTTGTTTCGATGGATATTTCTCTTTTTTTTCAAGTACGCAACGTAAGTCAAAAACTAAACAGAAAAGATTTCATTAATTATTGAATTGAATAAATTAATTATTTTTAAATTCTTTAATAGTTGTTTTATTGTACGCTTGTTTCAGTTCTTATGCTTTAAAGTCGCTTATTGTCATATAAAATTGGGAAACAAATGATGATTTTTGATTATTGAAATTATTTCCCTATTCTCCTATGATTTAACATGGAGACTTTAACGTGACGCCAGACGGCAAAAAAAGCTCCGGCGAAAGCTCGACGCGAAAAAAACAACATTTTTTGTAACTCTTTTAAAAAAAATATAATCAACTATGTTTTGAAGCGAATTCTAGAGTTTTTTTTTAATTAAGTCGACGTTAATTGCTTCTCCTCGTAGTTATTAAAATTTTCAATCAATCTAATTTCTGCAAGGGAAATGTTAACAATATTTAAAGGAAAAATTAAACAGTTAGTTTGTTTCACTATTATTTTTTTTTATTTACTTGACTAGTTTTGCTTATTACAGCATTGTCAAAAGGTTGAATTAATAAGTTGTTGAATACTATTTGAAGGAAATTGAATTTTATCGCTTAATTAAACAAAATTCGTTCTTTCTCAGTCGTTTGTTTTTGAAACAACAAAAATAATTTCCCCAATTGTTAACCTTAATCCTCAGTGCAAACATTTGTCTATAATTCTGGGAGGAAGTATGGAAAAGTCAACGGTATAACGTTGGAATCACACACATAGTCGTCCACGGGGGATGCAAGGCGATAACGGCTTGGTCCATGTTTTCTTCATTTAAGCACTATTTAAATGTGTGAGTGATAAGAATGTTTTAAAGTGTTATAATAATAATAATCTTTATTGTCTATACAGGAAAACGAAAATTAAACAAGTAATACAATAAAGAGGTAGATAAATAAAAGCAAATATTATAAAATAATTAAAATAACAACAATAACATGAAAGGGCAAAATGTAATTTAAGTAGTTCTTATACCTAAAAATATATTTGCGTAATATAGATTAGCCATATGAAATATTGGTGACTTAAGTAATTTGTCCTGTATATGCCTTATTATTAAATATTACAAGTAAATTCCGTATAGAGAAAGCATTATGAGCAGTTTCTTTTTCTTCTGTTTTGTCTTTGTTGTTTGACAATAAATTCTATAATTAGACATTGCCTATTGACCAATGAAGACTCTGATTATTATTTCTTGAGTAAATAAATCAAATTAGTTTATACGTTCATATGCGTTTAAGTTCTATACATTTTATATATTGTATATTTTATTTATTTATTTATATAACCTCGACACCCAATACGGGTAAAAGAGGATAAAGTTAAGAAAGAAAGAATTTATTTATATTTTTATTCATTTTATTTTTTTTTTTTAATTGGGAACATGAACTAACTAACCTATAAAAAAAACTGCAAGCGATTCTGATCCTTACAATAGTAATAACAAGGGTTCGCACAACTTTCTACCTGAACCATTGTAAACAACAAAATTTGCACACACAAAAAAACACCCCCTCGTTAACCGAATTAAATTATCGCACTACCTTGATGAAGACATTCAAGGTTCTCCTCTCCCCTACAAAAAAAAATAATCCAGAACAGATGTTCGATCTATTCATACCGTCAGGCGAAACAACTAAGTACTCGCATTCCAGAAATTATTTCAGGGTGGTTGGACGGCTAATTATAGAGAGGTTTATTCTTGAAATGTTTCGTGGTTTCCACTGCACGAGAATCGATATCAGGGCTTTTTTTATTGTTATTATTATTTTCTGGAACGTGACCAAAAACACGAGTAAGGGCAGAAATGTATAGGAAATAATTACCGTGTCTGGGAACACGTTTTGTATTTTTTTTTGTTTGTTAAGGGGGGTAAATAGGGGAACCAGTTTTTATTATAGCCCGGTCGTAAAGTCATGAAGGAAATTGAATTAACAAACAGTTGGGTTTATGTGGGGTTTACTATGAAAAAAAAATTATCGTGGCTTTAAGATTTGTTTAATCTTCGCCTTTCAATTGTTTCAACCGTCTGGTTATGACAATTTAAGTTATCAGGACCAGCCCCGTGAGCTAGTGTAGCGTCTGTAGAGGGGTTAGCTTAAAGAATAATTATTAAATTATGCCATTTTTATTGTTTGATATGGTTCTTAAAGAAATCTAGTAACAATCTAAGACAATGAAATCAAAAATTAAAGGCATCAAAGTCGGTCGTTTTGAACTTTGAAATTTCACTCATTTTCTCTTGAAAACTATGGATAATAAAAAAAATTAAAAAAAAATAGTTAAAATAAAAAAATAAACATTTTATTATTTGATATGGTTCTTAATATATCTAGTAACAATCTAAGACAAATAAAATCGATAATTAAAGGCGCCAAAGTAAGTCGTTTTGAACTTTGAAATTTGACCAATTTTCTTTTGAAATTTGACCAATTTTCTCTCGAAAATTGTGAATAATAAAAAAAATAAAAATAGTTAAAATAAAAAAATAAACTTTTTTATTGTTTGATATGGTTCTTAAAGATATCTAGTAAAAATCTAAGACAAAGAAATCAAAAATTAAAGGCGCCAAAGTCAGTCGTTTTGAACTTTGAAATTTGACCAATTTTCTCATGAAAACCGTGTATAATAAAAAAAAAAATAAAAATAGTTAAAATAAAATAATAAACTTTTTTATTATTTGATGTGGTTCTTAAGACCCCCAGGAATAATCTAAGCCAAAGAAATCGAAAATTAAAGGCGCCAAAGTCGGTCTTTTTGAACTTTGAAATTTCACTGATTTTCTGTTGGAAACCGTGTATGACAAATTGTAATAATTATATTGCTACAGTTATTCAAAGCAATCTTTCAGGTTACTATTAATATGCTAATGTATATAAATAGGAAATAAAATCCGTGGATGAACCACGAGAGTCCCGGCGCATCCGCCATAGTGAAGGCGCCGGGCCGAAAAACCGTGGATAACTTCACATCGGTAAATTATGCTTCAGTTCCATACAAATAAGTAAATGGACAACATTTGTGAAACAAACCAAGTGTAATTAAATTCAAGCCTTCAACAATAATGGTTCAAAATGTTTCACCAAGTGAAATGTGAGAAAAACGTTTAAGAAATTTTACACAAATCGTTTACAGATTATTTTCAAAATGAATAAAAACACAACAGTTTTTTTTTTAATTTCACAGAGTTTTATTGTAGAAATATTATTACTATTGTTTCTGTCTGATGATGTCATTATGTTGGCATATAGTAGTATTTCTACAATAAAAATCTGTGAAACTAAAACATCGCTATGTTTTCAAATTCAAATAATTGAACGCGATTATATTCCTTACTTTACTATTTTTCTGGCTGTTTGTTCAATCGAGTATAGCAAGAACATAACATAAAAACCAATTAAATTGATTGGGTGAGTTACGTGAAGATCAAATGTAATTGATAAAAAGCACTAATATACTTTCTTCACACAAACCCCGTAAATCAAGACATTCTAAACCAACTCTGCATAAAGCGAAACCCAAATATCCCTCCAAAATTTCGCCATCCAGAATCCACTATTCATACATTCATCCCATCTTTCATCGAGGACTAAAAGACAGACATGACACATAAGACAATGATTTTTGGCCGAAAGACCGATGGAAGATAGCTATTTTAAAAATAATAAAATAAACTATATTGTATTTAACAATGTATATAAAAAAAACTCAATAAAGATGATTGTATATATACTTTCTTCACACTTGAGAAGAAGTACTTATATAAATTATATAACTGAATGTGAATGCCTATAATATACAAGATTACTTTTATTAATTTTCATTTTTTTTAAATATAAAATTGTTAATTGCATTCATTTCGCTCCTCTAACAATAAAAAGGTGAACGTATTTTCCTACATCCATTGTTAAAAACTTATCTTATCAGTTCATTCCCCGAATACAATTCGTGAGTATCTTATCCTTTAAATTTAGTCATTCATCCGTTTTCCCGAAAAAAAAAATATAATAATAATAATAAAACAACAGTTACTGATAAAGCGTTTCGCATTGGCGATTCATTATCTTTTTAAAAAAATGTTAATTATCTATTCAGTGATAAAATTACTGCATCAATAAAATGCCATTTAAAGGTTGTGATTAAAACAATAGCAATTCCTATTCCTTTCTGGTATTTTATAAAAATTGATTTTCTCGTCTGATACTTGGTGTAACGTATTATAATAATTAACGTAAGATTATTATTATTTTTTTTTACACTTACACTAGTTTCATTCATTTGCTTTGATAATGAATACCGAAACTAGTGTGAATAAACTGTAAACAAATTAAAAAAACAATATCTTGTTGCACTATTGATAATCTCAGCATCCGAAATGTACATTTAAGTAAATCAAAATAAAGACTGAAGAAATAGTGAATACAACGTGTTTTTCTGTATATTTATCAATCTTCACGTAAGCCAAATAAACACAAGTGTTTTCTTAATAAATAACCTTAATAATAATAATAATTCTTTATTGACGGGCGAGCCTTTTTACAATATATGATATAAACACAACAAATATAAAAAGTACACATATAATAATAATACAAAAACATATAACACGTATTAATAACGTTAAGTATTTGTTATTCAACATTTTTCAGTAGCGATCTCGAACGTTTAAACATTTTTTTTTTACTACTTCATTATTAATTATGCTCTTGCGGTGGTTTTAACTATATATACAGGGTGTTTCAACGTGCGCGCCGAGTAGCTTTACGGCTAAATAGTTTTTTTTTTTTTTTCAAAATCGGCTTTCGCAGGCGTATGTAGTATTAGGACCACATTTTAAAATTAGTTTCAAATATACAGGGTGTCCCATAAAAGCATGGCGTATCATAGTTATATTTTTTCTAATGGAACACCCCATATTTTATATTTTTTTCAGATTCTACATAAAAGTTAAGTTTCATAATATGTTCATATGCCTAAACATAATAATTTTTTAAATTAAATATTTTTGGAAAAATTGACGTTTCGAAAAAAAAAATATAACTTTCAAATGAGTGAATGAAAACAAATGAAATTTTGTATCAGTATATTTGACTAACCCCTACACGACCATTATGGTAGATAGGGATTTTTGATTATATATATATATATATACTAATGGGTAAATATTTTAGACTATTAAGAAAACTTTAAAATCTTAAGGTGTTTTGATAATTCAACATATCTCCAGAAACACATTCAAGGTTAAATTTCAAATTTCGTGGTTATTTTAAATGGCAAACCCTATATCTAATAAGCCTTTCATGTAGGAAATTTTATTGTCTTTCAGAAAGTGTAAAGGTATTTTACACTCAAACCTAATAGTTTTCAAGATATATCCATTTTTGTTAATTTTCGTCATAATCACTATTATTTTAATACGACAAGGTAACATAAAGCGCCATCTATGCCTAATTTAATAATTATTATTGACAGTTATTCCAAAAGGCTTTTGTTTATAAGCAAAATTTAATTGGCACATTCGTATAATTAGTAACAATTGCAAAAATGATTTTTTTTTCCTTAAATGAAAGAATTAACAAGATTCTAATGATAAAGGAACGTTATGAAAATGGTCTTTTAGTGTACAAAAAGTTCTGTGATTACAAGACATTCTAATAATAAGACTGTAGAGGAAGTTTTAAATACATTCAAAACTGTAGGCAGTGTGAAGTATCTGAAAAAAAAACTAACTTGAATAAAGTAACTAATAATGAGGAGACACAATTACAGATTAAATTTCATTGAATATTCGCCAAGTTTTTAAAATATTATTTATTGTATTGCCATTATAATTTTGTGATTGAAGATTGTGTAATCTTTATAAAAATATTTGATTTTTGTTATTTAAGATTATTATTATTAAATTGTAGAAAAGGTGATATTCCGAAAATAAATAAATTAAATTAATAACTTTTTATGATATAATTAACACACGTGCAAATAATGTATTTACAATCAATAACATTAGTGTATTAATTTAGGAAATGTCTCGAAATTCATTTCTTGGGTCAACTGACTATTTATAAACAAAAGCTAAACGCTTGCCTTTTGAAATAATTGGAAATAATAAATATTAAATTGAACAATAGATGCTGAATAAAGATAGGTTGGTTTTAGGTTCGGGGATGCATGTAATCTATCCATTTCACTCGTTTAAGAAGAGCTGCTAAGAATAATTGTAATTTAGAATTTTTAGGATATAATAGTAAATGGATTGCGAAATGACTTTAATGTCAATCTGTGTATTTTGTCGTGTCCAAGGGCTTTACTTATGTATTTTATTAACTACGGTCCTCATTGTCATTGTTTATATGGATTCTGATTGAAAAACTCAATGGTTACAATTCTTGAATCTGTAAGGCGTTTACTAAGTGGTACATTCAATATTAGAATAAATAATCATTCTCAAACTCAGTGTGAATCACAGTGAAATAAATAGTTAAGTGGTATATAAAAGTTATTAAGTATTTTCTTTATCCTCATTTGAAAATTTCTTATCTGGAAGAATTACAAATAAAAATACATAAATCCAATGTTCGCCCTTTTGACCCTCAGCAAGGGGTCCCACAAGGATCACCCCTATCTCCAGCTCTTTATAATATATATTGTTACGACCCAAATCCCAACCACAATAATCCACAAGCATACCCCCTCGAATTCGCAGACGACACCGCCCTAATTGCCTTCAAGAACTAGTAGAGTAATAAGTAACTTCCGTTTCTTAATCAGATATGTATTTTGCTCTCATTAAATATAAAAAATACATTAATTTATTATTACTTGATCATGGAATTATTAGATAAATTATTTATCAAATCAATTCAATGTATTACTGTATTTTGTAGAGTGTCATTATTAATAGTAAAAATTCGGTAAATAAAGAAATTAAAATTATATTAAAAATAATGAATTCAAATTTATTCAATTCAAAATAAATTTACATATAGGAATATAAATAATATTCAAATAGCATGCGAAATATATCTGAATACTCTATAAAATTATTAAAAAAAGGAATTAACAATTATTTAATTTTATAGTAACGATCATTTTTATTACTATGTATGTTCCATTGTTTAAAAGGCTATCGACCTTCACTTCAGGCTTTCAACTAGTAGTTCCTATTCTATTTTATCCATTCGTTTCGACTGTGATTAATGGCCGGTGAGATTTATTGATAAATGGTAATTCATAAATTTGAGATTTTATTTATTCCGAAGTACTTACGTAATGTAAGTCAAAAAAAGTCACAAAGCTAAATGTGGAAATAATTTATTAATTATTTTCAAAATCTATTATTTAATTTTCTTAAATAACTGCCACCAAGTGAATGAATACTCTTTTCTATTATTATCCCGAGAAATTTGTATGGTATTTTTCATCAAAAAACATACAGTAATTATAGTGGATTTTATAGATAATCCACGAGAATTTCGGTTTGTGTTTTTTTTTTTGTTTGATTGATTTTAATATGATTAATATTTTTAATATTTAAGCATTGATAGTTCATATTATAATAATATTCAGTATTAACAGATATATACAAAAAAATATATATATATAAAAAAATAATTAAGATTACAAAATCAAATGAATAATTTATAACGAATGTGAAGTTAGCCATAGATTTTCAAATTTCATTATTTCTATACATATTCAAGATAATGAGATTGTTTTTACTTTAGGGTGTAAATAAAACGTTGAATTAACAAATTGTGATACAATCACCCCAATTTTCAACCCTTAATATTTTTTATCGCACCCTTAAATAATAAAATTTAAAAAAATATCAAAGTGCGCATATCTTGAATATGTATAAAAATAATGAAATTTGAAAATCTATGGCTAACTTCACATCCGTTAATTTATATCCAACAATTGGTTATCGACCAGTGGTCTTCCCGCCTGTTTTTTTTTTTTGCAATTTTCATATGCAAATTAGTCGGGATAAATAATAATGTTTTACCAACACATAAAATATTTACCCCGAGCGGAAAGACCTTCGGTCGTTAGCCATTTCATGTAATTTACGTGAATATTAATCTACAAATACATTGTAAATAATTATCTAAACTATGTATAAATGTTACATGAATAAATATGTTTAGTAGTATTAATCCCGAATAATTTGTACATGAAAAAAAAAAACATCAAAAACAAAGGATAAATAATTTTTATTCCATGCTAACAAAGCATTAAGTCGAGATTTTGAAACACTCTCAAGTACGTATAAATTTGTGTGTAACGTTTGTAAAATATTAGAGATAATCCACGAGGATTTCTGTGTAAACCCGATAAGGAACTTTTAATAAACACAGCCTACTAATATCACTCCATGACATAATAATGCTTATCTGGGAAGCGAAAAGCGAATCAGTCGTCGGCGAAATAAAACAAATAAAGACGCGGTTCCGTTTTCGAAAAAAATTAAATAAAAATAAAACCTCTCATAAATATAAACACCATCACACCCTAAATTCCTAATGGGGATTCGCTATGACTCACCCCCCCTTTAAACTGGATGCATTAATGATTTATACGGAGTGGGGATGATGATTGCGGGTTTTGTTGTTAGTTATTTGAAGTATAGTCGAGTGATTGAATTCCGAATTCTGGATTCCGGTTAGCCGTTGACCTCAGCATTGACATTTATGGAAGATGGCCTTTTGTCGACGCCCCCGCTTTTCAATATTTTTTATTTACACAATCAACAAATAAACAAGTGGATTAGTAATTCTATTCGCGTGCTGATTTGTTATTGTTTTCATCTAATTTATTTATTGGATGGATTTGATTGGACTTTTTCTGTTTGTATATAACTTACACAGTCCAGTGTTTGATTAAAAGGGTTATCCACTGGTTATTCCATTTGTTTGTTGGATTCAGGGCTGTAGGTAGTAAAAGCAAAACAATCAGAGGAGTTCCTATCCTCCGGGCAGCACTCACACACACCGCGTATAAATCAAACAACGGCGTCCCCGACGATGGAACCAATCACAGCACATCGCACGCACTTGATTCAAACTCCGTCATTTTTTTTTTTAAACAAACAATAAATTTTCTGAAATTTCGCTGGAATCGCGGTTTCTTTTCGTTTTTAGTTGAATTCCATTTGCGCGTTCGGGCGCCGTGTGTCGTCGAGAGCAACAACCGGAGCCATAAGGTGAGACCGGAGAACGGCGGTGGTGTGGCCGAGAGTCGAGGGGCGCAGGATCTGGGGCCCGGGGCCCTCGCGCTCTTGACCAATCGACGAGCGCGCCGTCCACGATTTACGACGGAAACGGTCGAGCGGGCGCATTTCGCCAAGAGAATCCGGATCGCCGGAGCGGCCCGCGAAACTACGGTTTTCGCCTTGAGTCTGTTCACTTTTTCCTTTTTCGATGCGAGTAATAACAGTACCGAAATTTTAAAATAAACATTCCGGGTTCCGTATACGGAGTTTTCGCAACGCCACTCGCGCAAGCTGATTTTAATTACCATCAAATGATTAATCTTTAATCCTCATTTCCTATACAGGATTCATAAAGTAAGGGAAATTTAATGGAATTTTCACTGTAATGTGGAAAACAAAATCGTTGTTATGACAACTATTAACACAAGTGTCAAACAAAATCAACTCAATTTAGAGAATTGTTCTCCAAATAAAACTCACATAAACGTAAGATTTTTTCATTCTTAGAATACATACAACTTTTTTTTAAATCCATAGATTACACATAAAGTAATAAAACAAATAAATGAAAGAAACAAAATGCTAAAAAAATATCTAAATACAATAAAAAAGAATGTATACTACAATTAGAAAGCAAAAATAACAAAAATAATAAAACAAACCAAAATACACTACTATAAAATGTATTTTTGAAAGGAACAAAAATAATCACCGTAGCTTATGGAAGGTAATTAACACGGAAATATAAAGTTAGAAAGAAAATAATCACTATATAGACTCCCTACGCAAAGAAGATGATATTCTAACGAACAACAGCCAAGAGATAGCGAATGAACTAAAGAAAAATTTTTTACAAATGTAGAAAAAAAACTTGCCGAAAAACACAACAAAAAGCGCCATGAGAAATCACCGAAAACGACAATTACTAGAAGAAACGTAGATAATATACAATTCCGGGTGTGTTATGTATTTCAAATTAGATAGAATAATGAGATAACTAAAAGATAACAAAGCCCCCGGATTTATCGAAATCATAAATGAAAATATAAATTACTATATTTATACTTCCTACACCACTATGTGGTAGAAGGAATCTAGATTATATACACATATATACACTGCCTTACACCACACAGTGGTAGGAAGTGGTAGAAATAATAAAATATTTATACATGTAAATGCTGTGACTCATTTTTACCGTTTCCCGTTCCCGGACAATTGTGAATGACAAGAACTATCAAGTAAATCAATAACAACTGTCAGCTGATTTATCAAGAACTGTCAAATTGTTCAATGACAGCTGCCAATTGAATTAATGAGAACAGCCAAGTGAACCAATAACAGCTGTCAATTGAATGCGATCGATTAATTGGCTCAATCAATGACAGCTGTCAATTGAATAAACTAGAGCCGTCAACTGAATCAATGACACCTGTCAATTAAGGACCGATTCATAATCGCTTGGGAAAGAGATCGGAAGGCTGCGAAAAAAGTGAATAGATTAGATAAATGTAAATCATACGATACAGTTTTACCGTTTCCGTTTCCCGCTCCCGGGCGATTGTGAATGACGAAAACTGTCAGGATCAAGAGCTGTCAAATGTATGAACGGGAAACGGATCGCATACGGAAAAGCCGTGAGTCTCTCTTCCGGGTTATTGCGAATGGTTACACGTAAATTCTATAATTCATCTTTACCGTTTCCGTTTCATTTCCCATGCTCGGACGTTTCTGAATGGCGATAACTGTCACGTTAATCAATAACAGCAATCAATTGAATTAATTATACTGTCAAATGAGTCAATAACAGTTTTTAATTGAATTAACAAGAACTGTCATGTGAATCAATGACCGCTGTTAATTGAATAAACGATTCAATTGAATCACTGGTTGCGTTGAGCAGACGCCATCAGTGAGATGCCGTTTCCCGTTCCCGGGCAATTATGAATGAAGAGAACTGTCAAGTAAATTAATAAGAACTGTTAATTGAATTAACGACAGCTGATGAGAACTGTCAAGTTAACCAATGACAGCTGTCGATTAAATTAAGGAGAGCTGTCAAGTGAATTAATGAGAACTGTCAAGTGAAACAATGACAGCTGTCAATTGAATTGAAGAGAGCTGTCAAGTGAATTAATGAGAACTGTCAAGTGAAACAATGACAGCTGCCAATTGAAATAAAGAAAGCTGTCAAGTAAATCATTAGTTACGTTTAGTAGACGATCGATTGATTTACTGAATTAATAATTACATCAGTCAATTGAATAAACTAGAGCTGTCAACAGAATCAATGACGGCTACGAATTAAGGGCCGATTCATAATCGCCCGGGAGACGGATCGTGTAAGCGAAGATCGTGAGCCCCTTTTCCGGGCGACGTAAAACCAGTGATTCATCTTTAACAGTACCAGGTACTAAATTAACAAGAACTCCCAATTGAATCAATAAGAGCTCTTAAATGAATTATCGAGAGCTGTCATATGAATCAACGACTGCTGTCAATTGAATTAACAGGAACTGTGAAGTGATTCAATGATTACAGTCAATTGAACTAATGAGAACTGTCAAGTGAATCAGTGACAGCTGTCAATTGCACTCAACTCATCCTAGCGCAAAGCAAGCGAACAGTCCTGGGCCTTTATTTTCTTAAATTGATCGCACGTTACAGCCAACACAACTGTCAAATTCACACTTACAGATTGACAGATGACAGATTTCGTACGAACGAAACGTACGATCAATTTGGGAAATACGGGTCCTGAAATTGATCGCACGTAAATTAAAAATTTACATGATCGGACGAAATAAATCCTGATTGAACATTTTACTAAATGAAAGGAATATTTGTTAAATTTGGAATTTTTTGATCTTCCTTACTTTTCAATTTAATCACATTTCCCTGGAACTTTTCACTATATTCCTACAAGCCTCATTCTATGCATGGAAATAAACAATTTCTTTCAAAGCAAAAACACTCTGAGTATTTAAAATTCACAACGTTTTATATTTTCGTAACATCTTCAATAACTCCACCTCTTCCTCTGTTGAATTTTGACGAGCCTCGAGTTTATTCAACGATTTCAAATCTTCTTCGTGAGCCGCTCTGCATTTCCGCAAAATCTTCTTCAATTCCAATTCTTCCTCTACAGAGTTTCGGACTGGACTTGAAGTGGTTTTCAATCTTGACAAACTGAAATTGTTCCCACCGATGCGTGCGCACTCTTTTATTAACCCATGCGCGACTTTACAACATTTTTCCATTATTTTCTTTAAGTCGAAATCTATGTTTTTATTGAATTTTATAAATGATTTAAACGCTTTCATAAATTCTGAACCCTTTCCTTCCTTAGCGTTTAAAAGCGTTCTAAATTCCTTTATTAATTCTGAATCCTCTGCTTCTTCAGCGTGTGAAAGTGTTTTAGATGTCTTTATCGATTCTAAATCTTCTTCTGTTTCAATTATTTCCATCGATTCTAAATCTTCTTCTGTTTCAATTATTTTCATCGCTTCTAAATCTTCTTTATCTCTTGTAAGTGAATCAAATTTCTTAACTGATTCTAAATGTTCCTCTTTAATGTTTGAATATATTTCAATTTTCTTTATGTATTCCAATTTTTCTTTTTTATCGTTTAAAAGCGTTGTAAATTTCTTTATTGATTCTGAATCATCTCCTTCTTCAATTATATTCATCGAATATAATTCTTCTTTAGTATTTGAAATCGTCATATTTTTTTTAACTGATTCTATTTTATTCTCTTTGATGTTTGAAAGTGTTTCAATTTTCTTCATCGATTCTAAATGTTCTTCTTTACCGTTTAAAAGTGTTGATTCTAAATCTGTTCCTTCAATGTTTAAATGCGATTTAAATTTCTTTATTGATTCTGAATCTTTTCTTTCTTCAGGGTTTAAAATTGCTTTAGATTTCCTCCTTGATTCTACATCTTCTTCTGTTTCAATTACTTTCATCGATTCTGAATCTTCTTTAGATTTTGATAGTTTCTTAAATTGTTTTACTGATCCTAAATGTTTCTTTTTTACGTTTGAAAGTGTTGTAAATTTCTTCAACGATTCTAAATGTTCTTCTTTGGCGTTTAAAAGCGTTCCGAATGTATTTATTGATTCTAAATCGACTCCTTCTTTAACGTTTAAAAGTGCATTATATTTCATTGATTCTAATTCTTCTTTTTTAATGTATATAAGCCTCCTAAATTTCTTCATTAATTCTAAATCTTCTTCAGTGTTTAAAAGTGTTGATTCTAAATCTTCTTCTTTAGTCTTAAAAACTGTTTCAACTTCCTTCATCGATACAAAATCTCTCCTTTTAATATTTATTAACGTTCTAAATTTCTTCTCTGATTCCAAATTGCGTATTTCGAACTCTTCTTTTTTAAACCGCGTTTTTCTTTTCAATCCACTAAAATTCGAGCCACCATCAAACCACGCTTCGCCATCTTTTCGAAGGAATTCTTCATTCTCGCTTAAGCAGAAAATTTTACTTTCGGTGAGTTCGGGACGAACATCAGTTTCGTCGGTGTTTAGATTCAACTCGATTTCTGAGTAGTTTTTATTATTGCTGGGGTAATAAATTATTTCACTGGATAAATTGTTGTTTGCGGGTATAGAATTATCTTGAATGAGCCTTGAACTTAAAATATTGTTTGGAATAGACGTCGAATCATTCTTCCCTGTACTTAGAAAAATATTTGGAATGGGCGTCGAATTGTTCTTCACACTTAAAAAACTATTTGAAATGGATGTTGAACCGTTTTTCTTGGTACTTAAAAGATTGTTTGTAATTGAGGTTGAACTGTTCTTCTTTGCAATTGAAGAATTATTTCGAATGGATGCCGAACGGTTTTCCTTTACAATTACTGAGTCATTTTTTGTGGTTATTGAACTGTTTTTCTTTGCAATTATAGAATTATTTTGAAGGGATGTTAAATTATTCTTCTTTGTATTCACAAGATTATCCAGAAAAAAAGTTGAACTGTTCTTCGTTGTACTCGCAAGATTATCCGGAAATAAAGATGAACTGTTCTTCGTTTTACTTACAAGATTATCCGAAAATAATGTTGAACTGTTCTTCGTTGTACTCACAAGATTATCCAGAAGGAAAGTTGAACTGTTCTTCGTTGTACTCGCAAGATTATCCGGAAATAAAGTTGAACTATTCTTCGTTGTACTCACAAGATTATCCGAAAATAATGTTGAACTTTTCTTCTCTGTACTTACAAGATTATCTGGAACTGATGTTGAACTGTCCTTTATACTCGTAGGATTATTTGCAATGGATATTATACTGTTCCTTTTTACAATTAAAGGATTATTTTGAGTCCTCACTGAAGCGCTGTCTTTTGCAATTGAAGAATTATTTGTAGACGGAGTTGAATAGTTTTTCTTTTTAATTACAGAACTATTCGTAGAATTGAAATTTTCTGCTTCTTCCCTTTTCATGTCGATTCCATTTTCTAAGGATTTATTTTTCTTTGGTTTATTCCTATAAACCGCGCTCTGTGCACGAGAATAAACAATTTCTTCAATTTTTCTTGCAATATTCCCACAGCTTTTTCTCGTCTGAAGTTCGTTGCCATTCGATACGAATTCATTTGCTTTTATCATAATTAAATTTTCGTTACTGTTCCGCAATAATCCATTTCTCGTTATTTCATTTGTTTCGTGCATTTTGTGTCTTTGTTTCCTCTTCGCAATTGATGTTTTACGCCTTTTCAATTTAAGCGTTTTGCTTACCTTCGTTTTTTCAAATCTCAATAAACCCTCAAAATCGGGATTCATTTTTTCCAAAACGCTAACATTTTCCTTTTCTTCTGTACCAAGACAACTTTCTGCTGGTTCATTAAAGGCGTAATTTACAATTTCCCTTTCGGACACCCTCATCAATTCTACAAACGGAGTAATCGCGTTTAGTTTTTCGCAATTTCTTTCACGGTCGAACTTTTTGAAGGCACGAGGATTCATTCCAGACACAAACACAAAACACACGCGATGTTCACTGCGGATTTTTTAGTTTGATTTCAAAATTTACCGGTTTTTAATTGTTGTTATTTTTTTTAAGTTAGTCTAATCATTTTGACGTCTATAAAATTCAGATTGTCAATACTTTTTTTACAGTTGTAAAAAAATGTGTTAATACTATTTATTTTCAAACAAATTTTAATTTCATTATTCAGATTGATGCTTTCATTTCAGCACAGAACATTTTTTTTGCTGTATGAAAGTACTTATTCGGGGGATATTCCGTAGGGCAATGTTAAGTTTAAAGTATACGTTATTAATTAACTTCACATTCTATCTGTCTATTACAAAATTCGTTTAGAATATGATGATAAGAATAACGTACAGGTTTAACATAACATTTTCATTACAAAATAGCCCCGAATAATATTGCATTTCACAAAAATTTTTATTGAGATAAAACGCATATTTAGTTAGTTTATAAATAATAAAAAAACACGTTTTGGAATTTTGTTTGCATTTTCCGAAATATTTTTAAATTATCCTGACGTACAATTTTCAGACCCCCACCCCTTCCATCCTAAGTGGTGGCAACGCAACTTTAAAAATTATTTGAATTTTTAAAAAATTTTATTACATTACTTTTAAAAATTATTTGAATTTTTAAAGTACTCCTTTAATATTGATAGATTTTTTAATTTTGAATACAACGGAAAAAATCAAAAATGGTTGATAAATAATGAGGATTTTTGCCAAATGCATTTTATACATGAAATTGAAAGAATAACAAATTTTAAAATAAATAAGTATAACAAAAAGAATTAACCATGAAAAATTTCTGGCAATGATCAATAAAATTCTATCATTCCCTTTTTTCAACTGCAAACATTACTTACACTGTTTTTGACAAATATCTATTGAAACAACTACTTACCGTCTTCGCCGGGAAAATGTTTAACAACTGAGCCCATACAGGACATAGCTGTACTGATGAGGTATGAATCCCGAAACAAGTGTCACAGATAGTCTTGTAATTATGATTTGTGGGTGCAATTTGCACTTTCGCTAAAACAAAATTATAGCAGATGTGAAATCTTTGCGTCAACGTTTAGGACTAGTGTCACCTGGGCTACGGTAACGATGAAGATATATAATTAATATCGAGCGTATAACAAAAATCGACGACGAAGTTGGCATTGGAAATCTAAAGTCATGTCTGAAGTAAAATCACACGCGCACGGTTGTCATGTTTAAATCACGTTAACTGAGAAACATTTTTTTCCATACTACTTGATTTTTGGACCAGTACACTTATACAATATGATCGAAAACTTTTCTCTTCTAGAGTTTTTCGATTTTATTTTTCTTTATTTTATATTTTGTTGGCACCAGTGAATGAAAAACATGGTCCTATTAATATCTGGACGGAGTCTAAGGTCGATGGAAAGGTGCCGTAATTGAATGTCATGGCAGCGCGGGGGTCCGCCATTTTACCCAGCGACATTTGGCGGTAAATTTAAAATGTACAGAATTATTAATATTATTCATATTTCATTCACTACATTTTTTTATAATTCAACGTTATTTGTTACACAGCATTCAAATAATCTGTTATAGTTTAGGAGAGCTTTCTACAATGGGCTTATTTACCAATAAAATCACATGTTCATTTGTAGGTTATAAATGTAGTTACCCATGGAAAATTATTCCTTTTTTTTTTCGTATTTATTTTACATGCATTTTCGATTTTCTGTAGGTTTTATTGTAACATCCCTCAACTACACATTGCCGTATTTTCAATAAAAATGCAAATAAACTTGCAACGCAGACAACCGTCGCTGGGTTGAATGGCGGATTCCCCATACCGTTTGGCTTCACCCTCCTCACATTAGACTCCGTCCATATATTAATATCTCCATGATAAAAACGATTAAAACGTCACGTGTGTCATTATTTATCATATCAAATTCTTCAATTTGTTTGAATAACATAACCTATAGCTTTATTAACATAATTTTTTAAATAAAAATGATTAAAGCACTCCAGAGGAGAAAAATTCTGGATCACATGGTATAAAATGAATTAAAAAGTAAACAATCCTTTCATGTAACTTCCTACATAATAAAGATTGTGTTTCGGAAAAAAAACAAATGGCTGTTGAATTAAACAAAAAAGTGTTGATCCTACATTTTGATCAACACTATTTTGTTTAAATTGTCATTTATGTATGTTATTATAAGTGCACAGGTTTAAATATTCAGCAGTGTATAACTGATCAAAGTCAAGTGTATTGTTTTTCTTTTTTTAATTGAATCGGTTGACTCACTGAATTTTTCAATAAAATTGATTAAAAACCGCAGTTTATAGTTATTCAACAAGTGCTACAACAAAATGTAACACAATTTTTTTTTTAAGGGGACAGTGTTTTCATTAAGGAAAATTGATTGCTTTCACTAATAAAGAAAAACAATTTCACATAATCGATTCAATAAAATAATCAGGTTTGCTCTTTTTTTTTATTTCGCAGGACTTTTATTTATATTCTAAATTCTAATATAAGAAAAATGTACAAATAATTTCTTACATTAAAAACTTATACTTAAAATTACAATTACAATCAAATTATACCATTTTCAAGAAAACTTTTTTCTTTTTTTTTTGTTTCGTTTGTGATAAGAACACCGCTCCATCGACGATTTATGAAAGACCGCAGTTCTTTCGATCAAGATTTTAAAATTTAACAACAAAAAAAAATAAATGGAGAGCAATCACAAAAATAAATATTCACCTATGTTTTAATAACCGAAGTTCGCAAATCAATATGTTTCTCTATATCTTACACGTTCACGGAATTGAATGAATTTTTTATTTACATACAAAAATATAATAATTAACCGGAAAAGATTGAATGGATCGAATTTTTTTAAAAAATTTTTTAGAGACGGTCGCGGTAACGGTGGCGGCTCTCCCTGTCGCGGTCCCTCGATCGCTCGCTGGTCCTCCAGAGGAATTCGTCTACTGAGCGGTCGTAAGAACGCTTGTCCGAGTAGGAGCTACCGCGGGATTGGAGATAGTCGGGTAGATGGATGGTGTCGTAGAATCTAGGTGGGGGTGGGATGTTGTCGTAGGAGCTGCTGTACAATCCGGGTGGAGGAACGTAGGGGAGTGGAGGTAATTGATGCTGCATGGTGCGCATGTAATCGGCTACGTAGGCTTCTGCTGCGGCCGCCGTGTACCGTCTCGGGGATTCTCGATCGTAGAAAATCGGATACCGATCACGGGATCGCGGTGAAGTTGATCTCCTGTATTGGGAGCTTGAGGAAGTGAGACCTCTGCTGTTTAAAAAGAATTTTCTTCTCGAGTAGGATGATCCGCGCCCGCGGTAGCCGAATGAGGAGGTACGTGCTGCGATGGGCATCCTTGCTTTGGGATGTCTGTGCCCGTCACGGCCTCGTAGACCGTTTTTCTTAGCAGCGTCCTTCGCTAAGCGTAATATGGGGGTTATTTCAATCCCGTCGTCCTCGGGAAATAAGCGACACAGCTCCTCGGCGACCCGCGGTTCGATTTCCTGACCGTCCCTCCCGATCTTCACAGGCTTCCCCTCGTTCCACGGATTATACAAATGCATCGTGTTATTAAAGGGCAATTCCTTGCGGCAAATCCAATCGACTTTAAAAACCCCGCCCAAAGCTTTAGCAGAAAGCCCCGGCGGTAAGACCCACGAAATGGGCGCAACATCGTGTCTCGATTCCCCGTGCAGCCGCGCAAACCCAGCAAACCTCCCGCTCTCCTTAACCGAAAAAATCAACAGCACGTTCCTCGACTCCCGGTAAGCCTGATTCAAATTCGCTTCGTTCTGCGGCAGCGTCGACCAAACCCCCTTCGCCTTCGACAACGTAACATTCTCCGCGTTATTCGACTTAATTACAAAGAACCTAGCGTCCCTGAATAAATAATTTAACTTGGTGAGATAATCATACGACTTCCCCTTCGGGTCCTTCGACCTGGGCCTCTTCGCAGCCGGCGACGGGCTCTTATCCTTCGAGTGCCCCCTCTTGTGCCTGGACCTCCGTCCCTTCGCAGCCGACGAAGCCGAACTGACAGAACTTATACTCGGTGCACTCGAACTGTCCGAACTGCTCGAGGACAAATCACTCTCGTAATTAACCTCGTCCAATTTAATATCGTCCCCCATATCCAGGCTCAAATTCAGTTTTTCTGCATCTACACTGCCATTCTGGTTCGTGTTTTCAGTGTCCATCATCAGCGCACCGAACGCACCGATTAGCAAATATTGGGGTTCCCTGCGGCCCCCGCTCTCATCACTTTCGGATATGTGTCTTTTCGTACGGTTCTTGTGCGGTATTTTTACGGCTTTTCGGATTAAATCATCGGAAATAACCAAAACCAAAACACTAAACAATAAGTTTATTATGGTGGCTATACTTCGTTTCACGGGGTGCCAACTGTGGCGGCGAGAAATTTCCCTGCAGCAACAATCGCTGTGCGGGAAATATAAATTTAGTTTTTTTTTTTATTAAACAACGAATAACTGAATAATAAAGGGTTGGAGGGTACAACAACAAAAATATATATAGAAAAAAGAAAGATATATAAAAACGCGTATTTGAACAGAACGGAACATTTACAGAAGAAAATATAATATTAAATGTTCCTAAAAAGATAGATAAGTATTATTTAATTATAGATTTATTATGTTTTGTATATAAATATATATATATATATATATAACTGATTTTATTAAAGTAATTGTTAGATATTAGACATTATAGAGTTAATATTCATATATAGATATAATTTATAAGTTAAGTAGGATAAAATGTTTAATTTTTTTATAAATATATATATATATATATATATATACAGAGAGGTTTTTTTATCAATATACATTAGGGGAAGTGTATACCTTCAAAAAACGCGAGTCAAACGCACTGAACCGATTAAATGTGTATGTTTAGTTGACTATTTGGCATATGTGTGTTCAGTTTGGTGTTATAGGCAACTAAACACACATACATTAATGCAATTAACTCGCGTATTTTGCAGGTATACATAGGGGAAATGTATACTGATAAAAAAAGCTCTCTGTATATATATATTCTATGTTATCATATAGCAAGATGCAAATGTATAAAGATTATTATTATTATTAAATAAAAATAGTAATAGTTCTTTTCTCCTACTTATTTTTCTTATTAAACTAGATATATTTCAGAAATATATTTAATTTAATAAAAAATAAGTAGGAGAAAGGACAACTATTAGTATTTTTATTTAAATAGAACATACGATTTTCAATATTAATTTCTTTTTATCAATAAACATGTAATTTTTACTTATTATTCAAGGCTTTCTTTAATAACTTAAGTAATTAATAAATCATCACGAATTACTGTAACTTGTTAATACTTACAGTATTTACTGAAGAAATTGGTCCTCCATTGCTCCGGTCCTCCAGATACCATCGCAAATGGAATACAACAAATAATTTGCATTAAAAATCCTAATTTTTACGGATTTAATGTGTGAAATTTAACAAATTAAAAATAATTCGACACAAACTTCAAGCAATTGTTAAACAAGCCATTCAGAGAAATTGCCGCCAACTTAAAATTTATTAAAAAAATATTTTACCTGTATAATTTTAGTAAATTTAAAGATGTTAAGTTGGCAATACAAGTACCCTCCATTACATCATTTATTTTCATAGATACATGATTATATAAAAGTGTGTTTTAAGCCTGCGGCAAACAAGCTTTTTACATATTTTCTTAAAAATTTGGTGACTTTAATTAACTCTAGCATTACGCAAACGAAGTTTAATCCGGTAAAGTATTTAATTGAGCGGTTTAATTATTTTTTTTTAAGTTGTATTGGTAGTACCGGAAATCAAGACGTCACCGCCAAGTTGATTATTTCGAAAATTATAAACAAAACATCAAATGTTATTACAAAATTAACATTAGAGTAATCTGTGATTAACCTAATTTTTACTGTGATTTTTTTCAATACGCAAATTTCGTGCAGTATAAGGTAAGTTATAGCACAGTTTGTCTGCGGTTACAGTAATTAGTATACATAATAATATATATTATATTATACATTATTATACATGGTATAATAAAGCTTCACATATTTTTTTTGTACGCAGGTAGGTGTTTCATACAATTTAATTTCGATCTTCATGTAACTCAATCGTAATTTATGGTTTGTGTATATATTAAAGGCTTTGTTTATAATAAATTATGCTGTGCTGTAATTAGTTGTATTTTTTTTTTCTTATTAGGCAATATTTATTTATGAAAACACTTTGTACACTTTTCTTCACTTATTTATTTATTAACAGATGTACATTTCGATCACCAAGTGATCATTATCAATGTTTTACAAACAATATTGTTTGTAATGATCACATGGTGGTCGAAATGTACATCTGTTAATAAATAAATAAGTGAAGAAAAGTGTACAAAGTGTTCTCATATATCTTTCAAATCTTCACGAAACTCACATTTAATTAAGTGAATATTTATTCATTTATTTACAAAAGTTACTAAACTAAACTGATAAAAAAAATCACTCGTGAATATTTTTTGTGGAATTTATTTATAAATGTTACTCCCTTAAATGTTTATGAATATTCTTTACTGGAGTGGACTCGCCCTAAACCAGAATTGATAAAAAAAAATACCCATTCGTTCAACATAGATATTTATTTGAATTTATTAAGTACATGCGTGACTTAGCTATATATCACAAAGGAAACTTCAATATTATCACAAAACGTTCATATATATATATTGTAAACATCTTTAAAAAAATATATGAAGGAGACAGAGGTACTTTGTAATACAACAACAAAACAAAACAAAAAAACTTGGTTTTGTTTATAAATCCCATTGCGCGCGCAAACTTTGATAAAAAATCTCGAAACTATTGAAAATCAACATAACAACTCTCAATTCAGGAAACTTTCTCGAGCCTTGGTAATTTAGGAAACAAAAGATGTTTCCTCAATTAAGAACGACTTTCTTTTGTCTTATCAATTCAGAAGACTTTCTTTTGCCTTCTCAATTCAGAAGACTTTCTTTTGCCTTCTCAATTCAGAAGACTTTCTTTTGCCATCTCTATTCAGAAGACTTCCTTTTGTCTCCTCAATTCAGAAGACATTCGTGAGTGTTGTCAGTTCAGTTCAGGAAACTTTCCTTTGTTTAATTCTTTTATCTCGTCAATTGAGGTTGACTTCCTATTATCTTGTCAATTTCGGAGACTTTCCTTTGTCTCATCACTTCAGGAGATTTTCTTGTGTCGATTAAATTGTCCCGTTGTTTTCAAAGCAATCGACAATTCAAGTAGTCTTAAAACGTATTCAAATTTTCACTTCAATTGGCTCTACCTAGACGTTTAGAGAATTTCATTAATTATCGATCGATTGTGTTGATTTTAAAGTTTCGGCACACTCACAAACAAACTCGCCAGAGGAATACAGGAACAAATATTCTGTTTGTTTTATTTTTTTTTTTAGAAAAATATAATAGTGCGGCAATAAATAATTACTTCCATACGACCAAACATATACAATAAATAGCTTTAATCGAAATAAATTTATTAAAAACAAAGAGTTTTTCTCTTAAATTAAATAAAAATGATTTGAAAATATTTAATAAATTATTTTCCTTGTTCTCTCTTTTAATTTTGATTTGAAGACGAGTGAAAAAACATTCATTGTAGATGTCGTAAGTACGTGCGGAAGCGAAAACATTCTTTTTTACCGACAATTTACACAATCTCTTAACGTAAACGATTATTTTTTACAAATATAATATATGCAAGTTGTTTAAATATTAATGTAAATAAATAAATTAATAATTCATGGCCTACTTAGGCCCAATTTTACTCTCCGCAAGTAACGAATTTGCGGAATAAAAGTTAATGTCTACGATTCTCTCCATTTGATTATCATTGAGACAGCACTGCCAACCGGATGAAAAAATGAAGAGTTAAATTACTCGAGGTTTGTAAAATTGGGCCTTAATCGACAAAGCACTAAGTTTCTTATACAGCCGGTTGTGTTTGTAAAATTTATTTTTATTTAGTCTTATATAACATCGTTATATGTTCGGATCATACGTATTTTAATTTAAAATTATCACATCCAATAATGATGAAGTAAAGAAAAAAAGTTACCTTTTTTAAAACAGACATTTCGTTCTTTAAGGAACACAACTGGAATAAATATTGATATATATATTCTAATATTGTTATAAAATAAATATGTATTTATTTTATTATTTAATCGGCCGATAAATGTCTATCGCGTCACTTGAGCGCCTTAGCCGCGAATATCCTTCCATTGTATAATAATAATAAATACGTACGTCAAATTTAATGACATAATCTAGTTGTAGCTCTCGAAAACAAAAAAAACAACAGAAATTAGCGGATGAACTAGGAACATAAAGAAAAAATCAGTGCTTTGTTAATTTATGATAGATTCAGTTTTAGGACGATTCGACATCTATCAACTTAGCAGGCCATGAAATAATAAATAATTAAAGATATGTAATATTATTCACAACAGATTAGGCTATTCAATAACGTAATATTAAACATATTAGAAACCCAGCGATTTATCTAAAACTAAATCTAGGCGCAAATATTCTTCTTTATTTAATTAAACTTAAATTATCTAATAATAATATAGACAATAGGAAATTTTATAATTGTAAATTACTTGTTTTGAAATTAAAAAGACTTTAGGGTAGAGTTTTTTTTATCAGTATACATTAGGGGAAGTGTATACATGCAAAAAACGCGAGTCAAACGCATTGAACCGATTAATGTGTGTATGTTTAGTTGACTATTTGGCATACGTGTGTTCACTTGCGTGTCATAGGCAACTAAACACACATACACTAATGCATTTGACTCACGTATTTTACAGGTATACATAGGGGAAATGTATACTGATAAAAAAAGCTCTCTGTATATGTTTTTATTTTAATAAATGAACATTTTTACTTTGTATAACTCGGATTGTTTTATTATTGATTATAGTTTTGACAACTTTAATGTGTCATTATCAAAACAACAGTTTTGTTTTTATTTGTTTTATTGGTAGATTTTTAATAATTTATTCATAGTGTGTGTTTATTTTTTTTTAATAAATAAATATAAGTAGATTAAATATTAGGAATACTATATGTAATTAAATATTAAAATATTTAAATATTATTAAGTAAATATTTTACTATAATGATTAAATTTAAATATATACAGAATTCAATACCATTTAAAACAAAAAAATCTGTAAATCTCAACAGATCCATTTTTTATTGTTTATTCAAGTGTGCAAAAAAAAAAAAACAATCGAATAAAAACCACTAAATTAATGGTCCTCATTTTCAACAATTTATATACATATCACAAGAGACTTTCTCGTGCTTTGCTTTACTTTTCTTTTTTAAAAAAATTCTCCTATATTCCTATTTATTTATTTTTGGTTAAAATTAGCCTTAAGTTTCGATGGATGAATTTTTAATGATTCAATACAGACAGACCGACGAAGCAGCACCTTAATTAAAATGGGTTAGTAATACTCGAGAGCGCGACCTGGATTCAAATCAGCGGGGAAATTTCCGTTTCCTTCTTCTGTCAGCGGACTATGCTCGATATGCTGCTCCTCGGGGTGTTGATGACGGGCTCCTCGTCCGACTGGTCGGGCGAGATTCTTATCGCTTGGTACCACTGGTTCGTCAGGTCCGTCATTTGGCTCTTGCAGTCTTTCAATTCCTGCAAAGGATGAAATTTGCGAATTTTAACTGCTCTTTTTCAAGAGAAATATAATGAATACTTCAAATATAGGTTGTTCTAAATTATGCGCGCACCATTGACTTTGTTATTAGCGTCCAACTTTTGTACATTATGAGCCCAGTGTGTATGTATCAGTATATGGAGAAATTGTGTAAAATGTTAAGCGCTCCAAAAAAAATAAGAAACAACCTGAAATAAACCGGAAAACCGTTACATAATTATGAAAATATGCCCTGTCCTATAGATAGGGGATTAATCCATGAAGGATACTTGATGACATTCTTCTAAAGCCCGACATACCAAATGAATTTTTACTGTCTGAAGTCGTCCGTTTAAATAATTATCTAACTTCATCGTCGATTTTTGTTATACGCTCGATAAAATAATAAACCAAATATGTGCAAAATTAATATCATACCTAATGAGTAAATAAATTACTTTAAAAATGTAAATTGTGTAAGAACAAAAAAAATCTATTTTTAATGTCCTATAGAGTAAAATAGTGGAAAATTTTCAGAGGATTACAAACAAAGAAATCAGAAAAACAAAAGAGCATCGGGTTTTTAATATACCAACAAAACAAAATTTAAATCATCATTTGACAGTAAAAAATGATAGATTTTTAAGTTTTACTCCGCAATTATGGATAAACCATCCATATATATATACATATATTCAATGACCCTTTCTACCCAAATGGGTGTAGGGTTATGGTTTTTATAACAGTTTTTATTTTATTTTTCAATACACTGACATGTTAATGAAGTGTCAACAACTTAGTTTACTCTATTTTTAACACAGCTATCTATATCTAAACTATATTTTAACATTATCCACTGTAGTGAAATTATTTTCAAAAGCCCTTTATTTCATTCATTTAAATAACCACCAATCAAGTAAATAACAAAATCAATACACAGCGTTACGTAACAAGTGATATAATTTATTAATGAATCACCAACTGGAATGAAAGTGACATGCACGAAAAAAATTCAGGTCACTCCACCGAGCCGGCGTTTATAAAAGTTGCTGGCCTTCACATTTCAACAATACAATTTTCGAAGAATTTGATAAAAAAAAATATAATCAGTGCAATAAATATTTAGATATTTGTGTCGAAGTAAACAAAACACACATTGAAAACATAAATAAAATATGCTTCATATTGAAGCGATAATTCACATTTTTTTTTTTCAATAGAAGAGTCCATTTAAAATTAAAAAAAAGACAAATGGGAAATAGTCCTTTCTTTGTGCAATCACCCCGTGAAAGGATCTTCTCTGCAACTTCCTCCCGAGCCGACATATTATTTTTTCATTTCAGACATGTTTCACAATACATATTTTATTTCACATTATTTATTTTCTTAAAACAATAATAAATCCAGAATTTTCCTTCTGCATTAAATATATTTGAACACTTCGAAATATATACAGGGTGGCGCAAGATTCCGATGAAGTCCAATATCTCAGTTATTTAGAAATTTACAAAAAAATATTACCGACATAATTTGTAGCTACTGTAAAACTTCACATTTTAAAATTCGTTTCATATATACAGGGTGTCCAATAATCACGTGACGTGTTTGATACGATATGATTTTTTAAATGGAATGCTATATTTTTTATGTTGATTTTAGATTCTACGCTTAAAATTATCATTTTTGACATAAGGTTTATTTTTAATATTTTAAAAGTTATAAACAATTTAATTGTCGAAATCAATGAAAGTTTGGGGCCTTATTTTTTGAAATTGAAAAACGATGTAAACTTTCTGTTAACGCAATTTAATTGAAAAAATGTTTAATAATATCAGGAATAATCATTTGTTACCATAAAGCAAATGTTGTGTACAGGGTGAAACAATACACAAGATGAATTTTTAAATGGAACACCCTATATATTTTTACAATATTTCGATAGAAAATTGGTTGTTCTTTAAGTTTTGTATAGTAAACTATACCCCTGTCTGTTACTGTTTTGTAACAATTTCAATTGAAAGTACAAAATTATAAGTTTCGCTTATAATTTATAATTTAAGTAGGCTATAATTAAAACAAATGCAATCCATAATCGTTTTCTGACATTTAATAACATACTTACTTTCTAACCTAAAAGGATATTCAAATGACAATAGATATTTAAAGGCACATGCAAAATATAAAGAAAATAGTTGCTCCATGATCATATAGCGAGTTATAATGGTTATAGTCGTTTGTTGTTGCATGCCAGTACAAATAATATTTACCTGTTGCGTAAACCGTCGCGTGAAGAACGGTATGAAATACTTCAAGTCGTATTTAGCGAATCCCTTTATCCTCGACGCGACAAACGACACCTCCATTTCCCCTTCCGTAGTCTCGGACAGGTGTTCAGAATCGATGGCCTGCCCCCATTCCCGCGTCTTACTCAAAGTAACCTCCCTGTCCTTCTTCTTCTTCCTCAACCTCCTCGTCGACGGATTCTTCGTGGCCTGCATGAATTTAAGCAGCGGCATCGTCGACCCCCCGAAAACCAAAGTCGTTATCAAGACGATTATAAGCGTGGTCGTTATAATAACGTGCCGTGTTTCGTCGCTGAAGTTGAGATGCAGGGAAAGAGCGTACGAGATGGCCCCTCGCAACCCGCTGAACCACATGATGAACATCATTTTTTTGGTAATCTGATGCTCGCGGAATTTATTGCAGAGAATGGCTAGGGGGAATATGTTGCAGGCTCTTCCGATTAAGCACAAGACGAAACTCCAGATTATCAAAGCGGGCTCGACGCGGTGTTTGAAACTGAACAAGGCTAGGCCTAAGTAGGCGAACACGCACGTTTCTGCGATGAACGAGAGTGTGCGGAGCGTTTGCTGCATTGTAATCTGCGTGACGGTCGACAGGTTGAAATGCGTGTAATGGCTCATCACGATTCCGCAAAATAAAATCGCCATTATTCCCGATAAATGTATGCCTTCTGCTAAAACGTACGGCGCGTACGTAAACACCAACATCATTCCGAATTCTAAGGACGGGTTCTTTCTTAAATCAACGTGCTTCAGTAAGAGAGCACTGACTAAAGCGAAAACGACACCGATTCCAGCCGAAGCGAAAAACATCAAGCAGAACCGATTGATGCCGATTATAATCGCTTCACCTGTCGATGTAACCGGGTCGTTTGATTCTAAAACGGCCGTCGTTAAAACGATCGCGATCGCATCATTCAGAATCGACTCCCCGAAAACCAGCATGTTCAAAACAGGATCAACGTTTAAGGCTTTGAAAATAGCTACAGTCGCAACCGGATCGACGGCTGAAATCAACGACCCAAAAGCACACGATTCGAGGAAGCTGAGTTGATAAACGACATCGGCTATTCCGAGGAAATAAATCCCGAAACCTATTATAAAAGCCGAAATCGTCGTTCCCAAAATAGCAAACACCAAAATCGATCCAATGTTTTGAAAAAAATTTCCCTTATGTAAATTATACCCGGATTCAAAAATAATCGGCGGGAGTAAAACTAAGAAAAATGCAGTCGGAGAAAACGCCTCTTCTTTCCTCCAATTACTTATATTCCGATCCGAGAGCGTATTCATGATCAACCCGATTAACGCCCCTAGGAAAACAATAACAATACTTTCCGGCACGTACTGAAATCCAGTTTGCAACATCAAATGAATCAAGAGTATCCCCAAAGCAAGCACGCACAGCAAGAAGAATATTGACATGGAACTATTATGCTCGTCCTCAGCCGCACCTTTATCAGGCAGGACTGGATCCGCGGAAGCCGTCGTCGAGCTCACATTCGTGTTATTCACCAAAGTAGCCTGAGTCGTAACGACCGTCGAGCTCGGTTTAACCGTGCTCGTTTTAACCGGCTCCACGGTGACATTCACGGGATTATCCGGCTTGGGGGTCGTCGCATTAGCCGCAGCCGTGTTGTTACTATTCTCCGAGCTACTCTTCTTCGGAGCTTCCGTCGTTGCATTATCTGCTTTCTTCGGGGGAACCGTGGAGACGGTCGCGCTGGGCACAGTGGAACTGATCGTGGTGTTGTTCTGCGAAGCAGCGAAGTTCAAAGCGAAGAGCACCAGGAGCAGGGTGCTCGCCGTGTACACTTTTTTGCGCATCGTTAATTTCATCCAAACTTTACACTGATTTAGATTTGAGTAATTTCCATCGGCATGATAGAGTTATTAATACTTTAAACACGCACTTATTTCTAGAATGATGTTACAACGACTTTCAAATGACAGCTGGGGAATGAAAAAAAATGACAGCTCAATGTGTAATTTTTGTCTATGAATAACTGATAATGTGCGTAAAAGAAGGATAATTGCAAAAAATATTCATAGATAACAATTGCAGATAAAAGGATTTATTCGCTTGGTCACAGTTATTTAAATAAATTAAATAAAAAGATTTAATTAAAGAGAAAATAATTCATTAATTACTTACTTTCAAATTCTTTTTATTTAATGGATAAAAATTATAAATAAATGTGAAAGAACCGTCATTACGTCCAAATTTCTTAAAATTTTTAGCTTTTTATGTAAATTAAAACATGTTTTTAGAGATAGTCGGGGCTGTTCTGTAAGGGAAGTGGTTATTTTAATGTGTACGTTATTAAATAATTCCACATTCTAGATAATTATATATCTATTACATATATGTTAATAACATAGACGTAGATTGGACGTTATTCTAACTCTATGTTTATAAATAATTTATATGATCTATTATAAAAGATACATTGACTGTGCTGATAAAAATAACTTATACGTTAAATTTAACATTTCCAATGCAGAATAGCCCGAATTGAATAGCTATTATTATTATTTATTATGAGAAATGTTAAGTTTAACAATATGCATGTTTATTAACTAATATTCTATGTATAACTATATATCTATAAATTATAAAACTCGCTTAGACTGTGATGACTTTGTGTAAATAATATAGTTTCCTCCTCTATGGTGATGATAGATAATCGGGAGCCTTATTTTTGAAGTTGATCGTACGTTTCGGTCGTACGCAACTGTCAAATCTACGTGTAAATTCCTATTTAAATGACGGATTTCGTACACTCGAAACGTACGACTAATTTTAGGAATACGGGCCCGTGGCTATTTCGTACGGAAATGTTAAGTTTAACGTGTACATTATTAATTAAAATCACATTCTATGTACATATATATCTATTAAAAAGCTGCATAAACTGGGATGATAATAGTAATCGTACACGTTAAACTTAAAATGTATCGTACAGAATAGCCCCTAATAACGTATATGTTAAATTTAACATTCACGTATAATAGTCTTGATTTAATAAAAAATAACAAGTTTGAAAACATTTCATATCTATGTATTATAATAAAACGCTATCTATGAATGTTTACAGTTGGTGGCACTTTTGTGTTCTAATAGATAAAACAAATTAAGATGGCACAGCATTCATAAACACTAAATTTTTCTCTACGTATTCATAAAATATTACGTTTTTCTTTAAATATTCGTATTGAACTAATTATTCATAAAAAAAATAATAATTTATTCATGAGGCCGATTCATAATTGCCCGGGGATGAGAATGAAATAGAAACGAGCAAGATAAATCATCCGGTAATGGACTTTCTGTACACAATCCATTCCCGTTTTGTTCCTGGCTTATCAGAAATCGGTGCATAAAGCGTATTAAAAAATATTAATGTTCTTTAACATCACAAAACAAAAGAAATTGAAGTGGAATGGACATACCAGTTTCAAGTATCCGGTATGGTCTAGTGGCTAGGATACCTGGCTCTCACCCAGGAGGCTCGGGTTCGATTCCCGGTACCGGAATTTTTTGAACTTCTTAATTATTATTTTTGTATTAATCGTTGCATTAAACAAGTAACCCGAATTTTTATTTAATTTAAAGCTTGTACTTTACTGGTCGATAGCCATTTAAAAGATATTAATTATAATTCTCTAATATTCATAATTTATATTCCATTATTTCTATCAGTTAATAAAGATATATATATACAGGGTGTCCTAAATAGAGTAGGATTGCATGGGTATCTTTTTTTTTCTTAAAGTTAGAGATCTAGCAATGTTGTGCAGTTTTGTATGCTGGTTAAGATTATCTTGAGAAATTTTCAAAATTCTGAGCAGTTTAGAAATCATTAAAAAAAAACTAAAAATCGTGTTTTTCTAAAAAATCAAATATCTCAATAATTATTAAAAATGCGAAAAAAAGTTTCAAATAAATGTTACTTGGTTTAATTATGTAAACATTTTTTTAGCCCGGCGCATTCACCAATTATTAAACTATACTTTCATAAGGAAATCATATTCTCTCAGTAAGATAAAATTAATAAATTCTATTATCTTTATTTTTTATACGATGATATTAATTTATTAATGTATATAATGGAATATTAACTCAGCAAGATGAATTTATTTAATTTTCGGCTGCCACCAATAAATACAAAATCCTCGAGTGTTCAAGTTTTTTTTTTTTAAATTCATTACTGAACGGATTTACGATTTCTTACTTGTTTACACGGAGCATTCATAATAGCAATAAATAACTTTCAGGGCGTATTATTTTTTAGAAATATTATGGACTCCTTGCAGCTATTTCTTCTTGTATCCATTTTCTGCATCCATATGTGACAGCTTTTTGGGGGGCTAGACTGGTGTTGTTGGTCTTCAATTTCACATGTGTTGGTATTACATTGTGTTCTTTACACTTATGTAAAAACGTAAGACTGTGGTTGCAATATCTCTGTTTGATTGATAAGTTGAAGTATTTCGTTGCCAATTCTCCGTAGCGAAACAATTGTAGTGAAATTAAATAAAAAAAAGTGTTGAAAATCATAAATATTTTTCTTCCTCATTTTGTAATCTCCTTTATAATTTATTATTAAAACAATTAACGTTCAGTTTAATTTATAATGTAATCCACAATATATTTCAAGCAAAATCTTAATTAAATCAAAGATTACCGCTAAAAATTAATTTTTATCTCGCGGGGGGGGTGGCGCAATTTAAAATAATCACCTCAGTCGCGGCGGCAAGCGAAATTGAAACGAAACAGCGGAATCGGAAATGCCCGAAGTTGGATGGGGGAGGCGCGCTGGTGTATGTTTAAGATATCCCCGAATTTGTGTAATGAGATTCTCTGGCGGGTTAAAAGGGGCGGGACGCGGGGGGTGAGAGTGCTAACTGATTTTGTACATTTGTCTGGGGCCACTTCGCCCCCGACATTCGTCTCGCCCCGCCCCGGCCTCCGCCGAGGGAAACCACTATTTCCGTAATTGGGTTATCAGTCCTCGCACGTAATTGATTTATTTCCTCTCTCTCGGCGGCAATTAAAGAGTTACGGGCCTCGCCACTCGGAGAATTCTTTCGCGAGATACTTTGCCGGCCGTTTCGAGGGGCCGGGGAAATCTTTCCAGTATTAGGCGCACGTTGATTTCATTTATAACTTAAGCCCCGGAATTAGAATTGTTTGTATTTTTTTTTATTATTATCTCCTAATATCGTAATGAAATCCATAACTTTTATAACCCGAGGATTCAGACTCTTTGGCAAACTTTGATTAAATTCAAATACAACACCAATGTAAACTCATATTGATTATTTACTTTTAATATAATCGATACTTGTTTCGCTCCTTCCTTTTTAAAACTAAATTATCAAATTAGCAAAAGTACTTTGTGGTTTTACATCATTTATGTGATTTAAAAAGAATTCTCAAGGAATACAAATTGCACCTTTGTATTCCTTAAGAATGTATTTTTCATGTAGGTCATTTTTATGGTTATTTAAAATCAATTCAGTTTCCACCGCTGTTAATTCTGTTTGTTTTTTGTTTAAGAATGACTCAACGTCGAAACTAGTTGGAATAAAAAATCAAAATATTAGTGAAATTTAACCAAGTGTTTTTCTTTTAAATCATAGTAAAATGGTTTCACCACGTGAAAGATGAGAAACTTATTCAAGATATTTCTTTCATATATACCTTGGTATTCACGCTATACGAAACGGAGTATTGTGGCCAAAGTACAGCACTTTTTAAAAATGTTGATTTCAGGGCTGTATAGAGGCCTATAAGGACTACTTTCTAAAATAAATAATCTATAATCCTTTCTACCAAAGATTCTTAATTTTCGAGTTATAAAAGTTATGGATTTCATTACGATATGAAGAGATAATAAAAAAAAAAAAACAATTCTATATATATAGAAACTTTATTTCTGAGAAATACGTTAAATTACATTACAATATTTACATTACAATCATAAACCTCTAATTAAGCCTCAGAAAATGGCTATCGACCATCGGAATTGCCTACAATTCTAATTCCGGAACTTAAGTTATAAATGAAATCAATCAATCTTTCTTTTTTTATAATTCTTTAATTAATGAAATTGTTGTGAAATGGAATAATTACGCGTTGTACATTATAAACATCCCCTGAATATTTATAATTTACAACGCGCGATTATTCCATTTCACAACAATTTCAGGATATCAATGAAAAAAATGAATAAATAAAAAAGGGGGGCGAATCAATGTGAAAATTCGCTGAAAGGCGGCACGCGGACATTAATACTCCCCCTTCCTTTTTTTTCCCCGTTTCCATATTTGCCGGCGGATCGTGACCTGCATTCCCAACCTATGCATAAAAGAAACGCCCTCTGGGTCATTGCCTGTTTTCACATTTCATTTCGGGCTTCGCTCGTGTGTGTGATGAATGGACTCCTCGAGGATTGTTTCGGGTATATTATGGTTTTTAAAAACAACAGAAACATCTATGGTTATTTCAGTCGGAATTGAATTTCAGTCACTATTTCATCTGCACTTTGGTGATGTTTACTTTAGTTGAAAATTATTTGCTTTTGTAAAAATTAAATGACACGCTTCAGTTATAATCTCCTCAAGTTCAGGTCAGTCATCATTTAGGGATGTCAGTTTTAGTTGAATACGTTGAAAACTGCCTCAAAATTAACTGACACATTTCAGGTAATAATTCCTCTGGATAACAGCAATGATATCTTCAGTTGATTGTGCAAAAACTAAATGACAAGTTTTAGTTACCATTTCCTCAACTTTAAGGATACCAACTTAAACACTAATAAGCGAGGAAAAAAGATAATACTGAAGTATCAGAACATTTCTGCTGAAACAAAATAGTAAACTAGAAGCTATAGTTTCGGTGTAATACCTTGGTCGGATACTGATCTAGAAGCAGCCATTGGAACTCTCCGGAAATAATTAACAAAGCTCAAACCCAAGAGCCTGTAAACAAAGGTTGAATCTACCTAGATAACTAGGGAGCAGAGGAGTAGCCGACCTATGGGCGACGTATCAGCGTATATAAAAATACTTCATTGATAAAAAATCCAAATCAAAATACTATGAAGCAATCACAAATTTAGGTGCATATATATATATATATATATTACTTATTTCGCTAAAAGTCGTCAATTTTTATTCAATCAAACATTACCATCTTCATGTTATCGTGTCGGATGTATCAGTCCTGTAGAGTATATAGCATGCATGCAAAGTGCGGCTGGGAACCGCCATTTTTGTATAACAACTTATTACTGGCGCCACATTTAAAATCCTAACTGGATTTTAAATGTGGCGTAAAGCGTTACGCCAAGTGTTTCACTCGACGCCGAGATACCTTTCTATAATTGGCTAGCTAAGAACAGAAGTGATCCAAGTAACATTTTGGTCTTATTGAGATAATGTGCAAAACGCGTTTTCATGATTATTAAAATTGAGGCTAATTTAGTTGTTACAATATGTTTATAATATGATATTTACTAACTTAACTTAGTCTTTACTAGAAGATCTTTTTGACACATCCAATATTTAACAGGTAAAATGACACTTTTGCAATTATTAAAACACAATATATGGTATTTCAGAAATGAAATAAAAGAGCTTTTATTTGAAAATAACTTTATTATTAATAAATTGACAATGCGTAATTATTCACATTCATCACCCTCTACATTTGGGAGCACATCCTCCTCTTCACTATCAGTTGCATTGTTTCTCCTATTAAGGTGTGGTAAGTTTAAATAAAACCAATGATGACAGGGTGGCACGTAGTGTAGCATTTTCTTTAAGTCCTGCATTTTTAGGTGTGTAAGTGGCTTAGTACTTTTTTTTTCTGTTGGTGTAAAAGACTTTAGGGTATTTAAAAATTGATCTCTATTCCCTCGTTTGTCTAAGTCTAAAACGTCGTAATCTTCCGAGTAGTTGTCATTGAAATATCCTTTACAAAATTTTATTTTTCTCATTTTAGAAATTAGGATACGATTCCCGTTAGCACGTTGTCCTTTTTTGTTCATTATGTTTTCTAACCCAGTAAAATCGAGGAACTTCCCAACCATATCCGTCACAATGAATGGTTTTCTCTTCCTACAATTACGAAACAAGTCCATCCATTCTTGTTGAGTGTATACGTACGGCTTTTTCTTTTGAACTTTAGAAATATCTGAAAAATCAGAGTCGTTGGGCAGAAAAGAATGACCACTAACAAGATAACACATAGTAATTTCTGATATGTGTTCAACAATAATAACCATGTAAATCATAAATAAAAACAAGTTCCAATTACGGTTCTGTCCCGTACAAAAGTCACTGAATGTATATACCTATGGGAATTTTATGCAGAATGTTGTAGTACATGATATAATTTCTTGGGACCCCCTGCCTGCGGTTGTGTCATACCACATATTCATGTTAATCTTTTCACCATCAGGTAAATAGAGATGAGTCCCAAAGTTCAAAGTGTGTAACTGTCTGAAATAATAAACCTCACCTGTTTGTATGAAGGGTGTTGGAAGAGTACGTTGTAAATCAAATGTGATCAAGCATGACGAGTCATTACTCAACACTTTGTCTTTGTATGAATTCATCAGTGATCTGGCCCTTTCAACTAAAGCATGAAGTTCCTTTTGCTTTTATTTGATCTGCAGACATGTTTCAATATCTTGTTCATTTTGAATGTCTATTCGAAATATATCACATTTTTTGCATGTGTCCTTCTTTGGAATGTAAAAATGCAAGTTGTAGGTGTTGAAAATGGTTCTGTAGTAACTTTTTTTAACGGGTAACGGCTGTTCTACATTTTCAACATAAGATGAATAAAGTTTTTGCAGATTTAAACTTGGTTCTAGATATTCGCGGTTAGACGACTTTTCACCATAGTGGCTCACATAACGAGGAAAACTCTCAATTTATTTAAATTGATTGATTGAGTTTACAAATTCCTTAACGTCGTCTGGGATTTCATTCAGAGACACTTGTTTACCTCTCTGATCTGGGGAGGGTATGTTTCTGGCTCTCTTATTTTTGTAAGGGCATAATCTAACCTTTTATTAGATATTTGGTGAACTTTAAGAAAAAAAGGACTTACAAATCTTATTCTCACCGACAAAGAAACTTCGGGTGTGTTGCTTATGACTGGGTTCTCCAAGGACGCTTTTTTTTTTCGTCTCAAATGCAAACTCATTTTCGCAGTAGCACACAACCATGCAGTTTGTCCATTCCAGTCCATGGCATAGAATTTAGAGTGAATATTCTCTTACACTCTTGTAGAAACATAATCACCACACTTCCTTTTGCACGTACATAAAATAGAAGTAAAATGTTTTGCTGGTATTGTTTTTCCAGGAATACTGTTCACCTTTGTTTCGTTTTTGTTTAATAACATTTCTCTTCCACATATTCTCATTTCTGCGTTTTCGAGTTCTCACAACTTCTTCTGATTGCCCCATATTTTGTGAACTTGATGAAGTTCCTGCTCGACTTGTGGTGGGTCTGTTTTTTAATATTATTAATATCTTCATGTTCATCTTCAGATTCCGATTCTTCTGATGGACGATATGATTCATTACTGTCACTGTAAGGATCTGGTCGTGATTCTGAAAATTGGTGTTCAAGTATTACATTTTCAGAATCAGGAACAACGTCCTTGGGACCCACTAAAACATATTACACAATATTATCAGATTCTAGTTCATTATTGAGACAGAATTACAATGACAACAATTAAAACTTATATACCTGCTATTTCAGTAACATTGTTGACATCTTCAGCAGCATTAGCCAGCACATCCCTTGAAATTTCTAAAATAATACCGAAGGCGGTGCGGAAAAAGGACGCTAATATGCGCGCGCTTGTTCAGTCTCTGATAAAACCAACAGTGACGTGATCCAAGTAGCATTCAAGTAACTTAGATCATATCTGCACTAATAATTTTATATTTTTAGGACAGTGCAAAAATGTCACAATTAGAAATTTGTTGATCATAGTGCTCACCAGAACTTGGATTACTTTTGCACCAACTAAGTGGATGACAAAGAAGTCTAAACAGCAACATAACTCAGTTTTTGTAAAATTGTTACTGGGATCACTTATGTTTTTAGCTAGCCAATTATACACCATTTAAAAACGAACGGCTGTGTAATAAATTTAAAAACTAACTGCTGACAACACTGCTCGCTAATTCAAATGTCTAAATGAGGTTATGTTTCTAAGGTGAACAACGCGCACAATAGTTACAAGTATTACCGCTAAAAGCAGCACTAGTTTTATCGCCCCGCATCCTATAGCCTAACCACGGCTAATTGATATGTGTAAATGAGGTTATTTTTCTATGGTGTAAAGCGCACAAGTAGTTCGCATATTTACTTCAGCCCGCAAATGGGTACACCCCAAATACACCCCCAATGGTCCAGCCTTGAAAAAGCTCGTAAAAAATTCAATATAATTTTCTATATAAATTGAATAGATTATTTATCCACTTGTAGAAATAATTTATTAATTATTTTCAAATGATTTGTATTTAATTAATTTTCTATAATTTCAAAAAATTAACTTAATTAAAACAATAATTTACGTTCGCCCCTTAGGGCGTCAAACACTTATTAAATTTAACTCTAATAAAATCTAAAAAAAATATTATAAAAAAAATCCCCTCCATAAAACACTCCATATCTCACTCTCCCTCCTTCCCTTCTCTTTCTCTTTCACTCTTTTTCAACTAATCCAAAGTTGTGGGTCAAGGTGTTCGTTCCGTGTGTTTTTTTTTTATCATGACTTTATTAGAGCAGAGGGATTTGAATATTTGACGTTTATTGTCGGTTAGCATATAATTTAATACCCTCCACATTATAAATTTCCCGCTGAAAATAATCACATTTCATTTTCATCATTTAATATCGTGCAGTGTATTTTACACGCATCGAACATTTATTAATAATGCGGCGAGGGGAAAAGGAGAGGAAATACTCGCATGATGGATATTATTTTAATATAACGATTCATCCTAATTCGCGCTGTGTGTTAATATATCCCGAATGTGTTTTACGTAAAAACAAGCGTCAACGTGTTGTTGTAAATTTATTTTTATATTTTAAATAAATTCAATAAATATATTTATAATTTTACATTTATTGTAATAATATATGCAAGAATATACTCGGCTTTTTAGAAATTGTCATTATTTTTAATACTACAACTGTTTGCTTGCTTCTTCAGGTGATAATATAAAATTTAATTTACACAAAAGAAAATTTATCATAAAATATTTTTTTAATTAGATGGAAAAAAATGTCGTAAATAAATAATTACGTCAATTATTTTTTTTTAATTCTAACCCAATTTGAAGAAATATACATACACTTTTTTAATAATAACGATAATAATAATAACAACAGCAATGATCTTCATTATCCAACGGAAAACCCACGAGAGGATAAATTACAGAAGTAGATAAACTTAAATTAATTAAATACAAAAATTATCATTTAATGAAATGTTCAGCCACCATTCATCGAACCTCATCAGAATAGCGTGTTCCATGTGCAATGCCGTCATGAAGGCGATTGAACGGATCTTGTATTGTGGTTATATATCCGATATTAATCATAATAAATTAAAGACGACGCAAACGCCATCTTTTACCTAATTTCAAGTGGCATCGTCAACGATTTTGGGTCTGTGGTTATATACCCGATATTAATCATAATAAATTGAGGATGACGCAAGCGCCATCTTTTGACTAATTTCAAATGGCATCGTCAAAGATTTGGGTCTACAAGGTAGACGACCGAGAATCATTGTTTCGTCCACTAAAGGAAAGCAAACATTTCATTAAATGTAAATTTCGTTTTCTGTTTTCATAAACAGGACAAGTTCGCCTTTGTTTAGTGGACGAAACAATGATTCTCGGTCGTCTAGATTGTGGAACCAAATCTTTGACGATGCCACTTGAAATTAGGCAAAAGATGGCGCTTGAGTCGTCCTTAATTTATTATGATTAATATCGGGTATATAACCACAGACCCAAAATCGTTGACGATGCCACTTGAAATTAGGTAAAAGATGGCGCTTGCGTCGTCCTTAATTTATTATGATTAATATCGGGTATATAACCACGACAAAAATTAAATGAACTGAATTAAGCATAAATTGGCGTTAATAGAAAAATTATTGAATTTATTTTCAATAATTTTTTGATGGGGCTTTTATATTTTTGTAAAGATGAATACTTATTTAATAATTGTTAGATTTATTCACTTATTTGATCTGTATGAACTGTTGAACAGAATCTGACTTTACTTATATAGGATTAATTAAAATATATTGTTATAAACTGTTCGGCGATAAATTAGTATTGCAAAAAAAAAAAACAGAACTTGTTCAATTTATTTGAAGCATCAATTTCACCTAATGCACAGAGTGACGGGCCCCGTAAAGCCTCTATTTAGTGGCGGCGGGCGGAGGAGTTGTTGCCGAAGTTATAATTTCTGAAGGTTCTTGTCCCAAACTTGTAGTTTAGTTAAGGCTACACCGTTTACAAAACAGCCTCCTTTCTTGCGATCCATCCAATTAGAGCAGATAATCAATTCGCGCGCGTGTGTGTGTGTGTGCTGTGAAATTAGTAGCGTAATCTAAAGAGGGTATAAACGGCAGGTCTTACCGCAACCGGGACCCCCAGAAAGCCGACTTGTTACGGTCCGCGCGCATCCGTCTTCATTACCAGCCCCTCAAATAATAACTACCCCCGCCCGCAACACAAAGCGTCCCTTAATATTTAACCTGTCGCGGGATATTCAGCGTCGTAAACAAAGGGCTTCGCCCATGGCTTTTGTTTTGCTTACTTTATGTGGGCGGGTTTAATAACTTCGCCTTGAACACATTCGTTTTATTTCTTTTCAATTAACCAGCAACGATAATTTGCGTGTGCTTTAACGAAAATTCAGATAACAAAAATTAATAATCATTCAAGATTAATAATTTCTGTTATTACTAGTATTGCAATTTTTTTTTTCGGGTAGTTTCTTTAATTAACTGATGGTTGTTTAAAAAAAAATAATAACACGATAAACGTTTTTATTGTCATTACGTTTACTTATATTCTACATATTACCCCTACACCACCATTATGGTAGATGGGGATTTTAGATTATATATATATATATATATATATATATATATATATATACAGAGAGCTTTTTTTAACAGTATACATTTCCCCTATGTATACCTGCAAAATACGCGAGTCAAACGCATTGATGTGTGTGTGTTTAGTTGCCTATAACACGCAAATGAACACACATATGCCAAATAAGCAACTAAACATACACTCATTGAGTTTGACTCGCGTTGTTTGCAGTTATACACTTCCCATAATGTATACTGATAAAAAACCTCTCTGTATATATATATTCTACATATTTAAATTGTCTACCCCCACAGTAGGGATTCTAAGTAAAATAATCTTATTGGCTAGAGATTAGTGAGTGAAGAAATCACAATACTTTCCCTTAAACAGAAGTCCGGGGAAATTAAAAATGTGCACTTTTTAACGCAACATTAATACTCTTGAAGTGATTAAACATCCCCCCGGCGAGATAGTTTTTAATAGTAATTACGGCGAATTAATGCAAATGAAAAAAGTTAAATCGCTACTTTCGTCTCTCCGGTGATTATAAATTTCCCCTTAATTAAACATAATTTTTTATTCATGCATCCCGGCATCCTTACCCAATCCCAAGTTGAAAATATAAATTTCAATGAACATTTTTTACGCGTCCCCAGTTAATATTCAGCCCGGTTCGTTAACTATTTAATATACTTATGGAGAATAAAATAAAAAAAGACGGGAGGATGAATTATTTTGATATAATCGAAATTGATTTATTATTCGCGGTATTGTTTTAACCGGGGATGGGGGATGCATTTTAAAGTGATGTGAATTTTGGAAATTGTCCGTTTTATGTTTGATCGTGAGTGAATGAAGAGCTGATGAAATTTGCAAGGGGTCAATATTGAAAATTCGCATTCAGCAGCGCTGTATAAATAGTTAGCAATTTATTTGTCGATGGACGTTCGTTTTAAACATTTAATATATTTTCGTATTAACGTAATTGGTTGATACATAAATGGGAATATTTACAAATTAAATAAAAACCACAACAATTAAATATACAAAACAATATTATAAATAAAAAATAGTATTCATTCACTTGGTCAATTTAGTTAATTTCACTGAGTATAGTTGAATTAATTTAATTGATTCATTTTAACATCTTTAAATTATGTAAGGCAGAGCTGTACTGATGAGGGATAGATCCCGAAACACGTGTCTGCAGATAGCCTTATATTAAGTAACGTTTTTTTTGTATAATATATAATGAAATTAATATAATTAATGACTGCTAAGTTATTTGAATGCAGAATTTAGTGAAATCCTTTAAATTTTCATTGCACAAGTTTTTATTAGCAAAAATATAATTTGAAATTTGCTATAAATTTGAGCAATTTTCATTGTTTTTCATAATTGTTTTTTGCACAAACTAAACATTAAAATAATTTTTAATTCATCTGATGAAATTCCTGCTTATTTTAGGATTACTATAATGTATAATACAATATTGTTCATTGATCACAACTGCAATCTAACTGGAATTAGTGATTGCCAATATTTATATAGCTATCTCTTTTGTCTAAACCACAATCTTAACTTATAAATTAAAAATTATACGAAGCAAAATTTTGGCGAGAAATTGATTCAACATTCGCGCTAATAAAAATATATTAAAATTGCTAATTTACGTATAAAAGTTCTTTAAATCTAATAAATTTGCATTCAACAATCTCCGATTTTTTTTTATATATATTTTTCTTTCTATTTTTGAGTGAGTGTTAAAATAACCCCCCCGGAAAAATAAACACCAGTCCAGATTAGGGCTGTGCAAGTTAAGCATCTCCAGATGAGCGGACGCGCGCTCTTGTTATTGTGGTCCTCGGCCCCATTGATCCGGCTTAGGTGTATGGAAATCAGAATGATCCAATTTCCCGTAACAAAAATATCGGGGGTGTGTATAAATGGATGGAAAGCCTCCGGGCTATTTGCTCCCATTGTGATACAAGACCGTATCGATCACGGGCCTATCTCTAGTTTACCACCGGCACGTATACTACATACATTCCGCAACGCGTTGCGGCTTTTTTTTTTATTATTTTCTCTCCTCTTTTTCGTGGCGGTATCAAATTTTATGCAGCGCGATAACGATGCTTGTTATGAAGTAAAATGGATGGCTCGCAACTATTGATAACTATTCCATTCTATACAAATAACGAGATTTCTATAAATATATTGTGAATAGCAGAAAAGAAGAATTAATATCTAAATAATAATAAATTTAAAGAAAAAAATAGTTACTATGCCTAATTTGGAATTATATCATATTTTATATTTAATATAATTTTATTTTTAATACATTGATTTTAACTTATTAATTTTTAGAATATTTCTGATGGCAGATTCGAGTTTAGCAGACTTTTAACTTTACAGCCTAATATATTTTTTTGATATACATATATACAGGGTGGCCAGAACAGCTGTGATAAACTTCAGTTAAAGTGGTTCGTTAATCAATTTTATGTAAAAAAAAAATAAAAATTGAATTAAAAAATAAAATACAAAAAAAATATTGGGCAATTATTCAATAAACTTTATGAGGCCATTAATATCGTAAATATGTGACTAGAAATTGTTCTTAACATTTTATAAATAAGAAATATTATATACAGGGTGAGTCACCAGCCTTCAGCCACAGTTATGCAGACAGGTCATGACAAATTTCGAAAAAAAGAGTGCATATGGTTTAGGCTATTTTCTCGATGCTCCACAAAAAAAATCCTATCGTATGTGCTTTATGATTCAATGAAAAAATGACTATCTAAAATTTAAAAACCTTCTTTTCTATTTAATTCAAAACTTTCGTTAATTTTAGGACACCCCTTACATTTTATTAACGCAAAATTTCCTTCCAGTAAAATCTTAATGTTCCGGTTAATAAAAATAATTATATATGGATTCGATTGTCTTCATTATTCAATACATGAATACAATATTTGATTATGACGTTAAATATTCAACTTGATATCGATACTAATTACCGCATATTGAACTTGCCGTACATTATTTAGTTGAGCTAATGCATTTCTAATATACAACCACCGCTTTTTAATCTCGATTGCATCCATTACTACATGATTTTTCTGTTGAATGTTTAATGACGCGTATATTAACAGATTAAATCGTTAAATGGATCGTAATAATAATATTTCTATTAAATATTAATAAATAATAGTAATCGCGTACATTTACATGGGTGAAACCTTTAGTAGCCGTTTTCTTAGTAAACAAAAAAATGGAATTATGTTGAAAATGGACTGATAACCCAAGACTAGTCGAGAATTTAAGGTAATTCATTTTAATCTGTGTTTTTATTTATTTTATTTATAGATTTTTAAATCATATTTATCATAATATTCAAGCGCCATCTTTGGCCTAATTTCATGTGGCATCGTCAACGATGCCTTCCTTTAGTGGACGAAACAATGATTCTTGGTTATCTACTTTGTAGACCCAAATCGTTGACGATGCCACATGAAATTAGGCGAAAGATGGCGCTCGCGTTGTCTTTCATTTATTATGATTAATGTCAGGTATATAACCACAATACAATACAATGTAAAATTCATGGAAACCATAATGACGAGATAGAGAACTGGAGTGGGGTGACATCCTGAAGTATTCCACGTTAGATGCCAATGTATATATATTTTTTTGTTGTGTTTGTCTTTAGCCCAGTCCATGATAATGTATAATTATTTATGTAAAAAGGCATTGCCATAATAAAGATATTTTCAATTTTAAAAATGTTATGATCGTTTCATCTACTTTGTATATGGAGAGTGTCTTCAGTAGCCACGAATAAGGAACGATGTCACCCAAATACTGCGTAAGTAATCGGATGCAGTTCCTCATGTCATCGATCTTATTATGGAGTCTTCTCTTTCAAATTGCTATATCTTTCTACATTGAACCTACTTTTTTAGTTATTATTATTTTATTTAGTAGCACTACACTTCATGTGGAGTCTGGCTACTTCTTTTCTAAAGCTTTCATGATCCGATTTCTGGGATGGATCAATTCCCATTGAGTCTATGTCTTCTCTTCCTATTTTCATTTATAAGAGTCCTTTCACTTTCTCTCCATTATTCTCTGTCTTTTTTATTATTTTAAATAAATATGGTCACCCAATTTTTCCAAGTGCCTGATTTTATGTAGAGAGGGTACCATCGCTTAACCACTTATTGCGCCTTCAGGCCTGGAAGTGGAGGCAGTTAGTGGTACCTACCGTGTGAGCTTTTAGTATGAGCCAAGTATTACGGCTTTCTAATAAATGATCAGAGTCGCGGTATACTGATATGGCCTTTGTGTTGTTGAGGACAGAGTTTCCCATATTCTCCAAAGCGCCTATGATTAGGGTTATCATTATAACTGGTTCTTCAGTTTTTCACTAAATATTATTCACTAACTAGACGGGCTTTTCTAGGTGGTCTTCACAGAGATGCTATTGTCTTGTCATGTTGCAGGCTTTCAATATCACTCGTTTTTGAATTTGTTAGTGCAGTGATAGGTTTATTCTTAGTTGTTTTATGTGAAACGTAAATTTTGATAGCGTGATGCTTACTGTTGATAATATGAAGCGGATTATATGTACCTGCTTTTGTTTCCATATTCATGTCTAGTTATATTGCGAGGAGAGTGAATTTGTCCATTTTTTTCTGTATATTTTTTTAGAGATGTAGTGATCATTTGGAATAGTAATATCTATATATGTTTCTTTATTTACTTTGATTTGCAGTGGTATATCCGGCCTATTGCATATTATTGTGTGTAATATTACATCGGAGTATAGCTTGAATTTGTTATTTTTAAAAACTCTATCCGGGGTATACCTATAATAGGGGGTTTCATCGGTTATTAGATAATACTGTGCTAAAGCTTGGTGTATTATTTCGGCTGCATGGTTAACATTGGCTAACGATGGTTGACCAGATTCATCGCTGAATTATCCAAAACCGGATCAGGTTTAATTTCATTGTAATATATTATAACGTTGCAAAAGCTAAAAAAGATTAGCTAAGAAAAACAGCAATGCTATAGTCTGCAAGATAAAATAACGAATTTATTTCAATTAATTCAAAAACAATTCAGAGATGATGAAAGCAAAGAAAAAAGGTGAAAGTAATGAACTAAACGAAGTATACGAAAATGATTAGTGAAGTGTTCATTAAGTATATTATTTTTAATATAAACTTTTATAAGTCAGTTTTATTCAATTATTTTAAATCTACGTTTTTTTAAGACTAATTTAAAAATGTTTTCGTAATCCGGATTATTTGCTAATTCGTATCGGCCTCGTTTAAATTGGTCCGAATTATCGCGACACCACAGTACACCTTCACCACAAGTGTGGTTTGATGGTGAAGGATGATTTATCAGGTAAATTATGCCTAAAAGATCGTATATTTTCGTAAAATCTGATAACAAAAATTACGACCATATTCAACAATAAACAATTCAACTTGTACAAACAGAGTAAAAAGTATTCTATGGTTGTGGCCTTTACTTGATGAAACTCTATAACTTATTATAAGAAAAATACACGTTTTTGAGTTTCACAAACTTTATGTTGTGAGTGTCATATTATGAAAAGTAAAAAATGAAATAAATATGAATAAATTATTAAAAATCAACCAATAAAACACAGATTAGATTGAATAACTTTAAATTCTCAACTAGTTTCGGGTTATTAGCCCATTTTCAAGAGAATTTAAAATTTGTTTTATTAAAATTTCTATGGATATTTACATTAATGGATATATTGATTTTTTAATTTTTATTTTAATTTAATTGTGGGGCAGATAAAATAATTTCGGTCCCAGCATTTGCTCACAAGGTGGAAAAAAAAAACACTAAAAAACCATCCTCAGGATCATTATGGAATTATTTTGCTATAATTAAACAAAATTAGTTATTTATAAATAAGTTGGATTGTTAAAATTATCAAAATTATTGGTTGATTTTTAATAATTTATTCATATTTATTTCATACAATATGAACTACCAATGTCTAAATATTAAAACCATTAATTATAGTAAAAAAAGTGTTTCATTTATTAAATTTGCTAAAACAGTATTAATATAATTAGTTCACTCAATTTCATCAAATTCTCTTATTCAAGAAATTGAATAAAATCACCGCGCCAGAACTATAATTACGTTGGATTATAATTCTTTTTTGTTTTAATTTCACACAAACAAAGGTGGCTGTGAATAAACGGCGCGCATTTTCGCCATTATTGCACAAGAGTTGAATTCATTAACAATAAGTGGAAAATACATGCACCGTCAATTAAACACACAATTCGTACAGTTGTAAATATCGATTGCAAAAAACTGCGACACGGACGCAGTTTGAAGTGCGCCAAAATTTAATTTGCAGTTGGAACAAATATCCATGTCGATATTTTCGTCTGCGGTGCCTGGACAGTATAAAACATTGCGAGCAATTTCCGCAGATAGAAAAAAAGATAAAAACCAACTAATGCAAATTAGTTTTTCTTAAATTAATTAAATAAAAATGATTTGAAAATAATAAATAAATAATTTCCACATTTAGCTCTCTGACTTTTGATTTACGTTACGTAAGTACGTTAAACAAAAGCATATTAAAACAACTACTACCAGGGCAATTACCCATGCCGGACATTGAATTACATAATGTAAACCTGCTGTTGCATATCAATAAAATATTGCATAATAGACCAAATTTTGATCCGAGAAAATTTTAATTCAAAAATCCATCCCTCGTCAGTACAGCTCTGCATATTTGTATAATACTATATTAATTAATGAGACTATAATGAAACATTAGTGAAACGTTCAGTCACCATTCAAATTAGGCAAAAGGTGGCGCTTGCGTCATCTTTAATTTATAATGAGATTATAGTTTCAACAATTAATATAAAAGATCATACAAGTTGCAGCTACAGTTATTAATAATTTAAATATTTTATTTAGTTGATTGCAGTAAGTAAATTATGTATGAACTTTTTTTAATTATTTATTTCAACGTTTAATAATTTTTCAAATTATTTTCACAATAAAAAATAGTTTGTTATTGATAATGTCCGCATTGTGAACGAAATGTACATCTAACGTGTAAATAAACAGTGAAGAGAGGAGTAAACTAAGTTTTAATTTATTGATAGAAAATACTTACGTAACGTAAGTCAAAAATGTCACAGATGCAAAAGAGGAAATAATTAATATAATACGAACTTTCTTTCTTATTTAATCTTATCCTCTTTTACCCGTATTGGGTGAATGAACTACCAATGTTTAAATATTAAAACCATTAATTAATTGTTCCTATTCAATTTAATTAACACAATTTTGTATCATTATTCTTAAATTCATGTGTTTCGTTGATTTAGCAAACGCAAGAGCGTTAAAATTCATCCACGCGAAAACTGCGCTTAATAGAATCGACCCGCAAAAGCCGGCCATAAAATTCATCTCTAAAATAGTGCTGATTGCCAGAGCCTGCGGAACAGTTATTTTAATTACACGGGGCTCAGAATTTCACTTTAATTATAAGTGCGCACCTTTCTTCCCCATAATACAATTTCGTGTATGACTCCGGCCGTCCCCGTGAGCGGGGTTTAGCGGGATATTGGAAGATGCGGCGAACTGTTTCGCCCCCGGATAAAGGTTTCAGGTAAGGGCGGTTTCGGGGTTAACACTGAGAACTAACTACCCTTGTATACAAAGCGGTTCATGGGCCGTGGATCCTTGGAATAGTCTCGCCACAAAAGCAACCACCCTTTCTTCCCTCCTCACTCTCTTTCTCACTCACTCGCTTATATATATGTATACACACACATGTGTGCTTTTCCACCGCGTCAATTAACGCATCGACGGTTCTGCGTGTTTAATATTATGTAATTTTAATTAATATCGGTGATTTTAATTTTGCATGTTGCTAATTAAATATTTAGAGGGGGGATTATTAATATTTCAAAATTCAATATTTATTAAATCAATGTAGAATATTTTAAATTATTTATTACTATGCCATTATAAATAATATTAATCATTTTTTATATACAGGGTGGCGCAAGATTACGATGAAGTCCAATATCTCAGTTATAAAGAAATATACAAAAAAATGTTACTTATATTATTAGTAGCTACTGTCAAAATTCACATTTTAAAATTAGTTTCATATATACAAGGTGTCCAATAATCACGTAACGTATCAAACATATGTTTTTTTAAATGGAATGATATATTTTTTATGAAGATTTTCGATTCTATGTTTAAAAATAATCATTTTTTATATAAGATTTAATAGGTCAATTTTTCATAGTTTAAAAGTTAGTTAACAAATGAATGTTGAAATCGATAGATGTTTAGAGCTTAATATTTCAATAATGAAAAATGAAATAAACATTCTGTCAACGCCATACAAATGCAAAAATACTTAATAATAAAATAAATACTCTTTTTTTCTCTCAAAACAATTTTTTATATACAATGTGAAGCAATACGCAAAATGATGTTTTTTCTCTTTTTACTTAAATGGGACACCCTATATTTTTTATGCTATTTTAATAGAAAATTAATTACTCTTCATTTTTTATATAACATATTAAATATCTACCGTTTACCGTTTTTGAGATATTTAATCTCAAATACAAATTTGGTATAGAATTTTTAATCCGTGCCAGAACAACTAATTTATTTAGTTGTGAAAGTTACGCGAACACAAATATAAAATAATTTAGTGAAACGAATAATCAAGTGTATTAATTAAAATACATCATAATTCATACATATTTTTTTACCACGGGATAAATGAGAAATTAATAAAAAAAAAGTAAATAAATATTAAGCTGTAATTATTTTAATACACGATAATATTGAAAATACAACAATTTAAATAGGTATGTTCTTGGCTGTGTGCCAAGATCCAGGTACAACGAATATTCTTATCTCAGGAATGCGTTCTCGGAGTGATTCATCGATCGTTTTTTTTTCTTGTTGATTTGCGATAATTGCGCTCTTGTATTTCGATTCAGTCGTCCGAAAACGCGCAGTGTTCACTATTCCGGTTTAATTTTTAACGTTAGAAATTATTAATAATTAAAAACGCGATTTATTTTTGTTTATGAACAAGTGGTAATTAGTGAGTGGTGGAGGTGAGTTGGTTTTCGATTCGCCAGGAATGGGTTGGAAGTTATTTTTTCTATTAAGGTATGTTAATATTAATAATTTATTTTTAAACAGATTTTACGATTCCTATTATTATCATCAATTTATTCTCCAAAATTGCATTTATCAATAAATTACTTTCGCAATAAACAAATGCGATTTTCGCAAGACTAAAGTAGGTATACATTAGTTCTAAATTCATTAATGAAGATTTGCTAGTTTGTTTTGCGATTCCTATTCTTTTAAATCGTCCACATCGCAAAAATTATGTTTAACAATAAATTAATTTTGCAACAAAGAAAACATTTTTTTCGTAAATTTTTAATCATTTTCATCACTTAACCCGCGGTGAAATATTTTTGAATAATCTTTGAAATTTTCCAAAAAACTAACACTTGTTTTTTTTCTTACAAAATGTTTTAATAAATGGAAGATGTGCCGTCCCTTGCTCGAATACGCTTCTATCCTATTCCATAATTAATTAAATGGGACACCCTATATTTTTTACGCTAGTTTAGTAGAAAATTGATCAAAAATCAATTTTATGTAAAACATTAAATAGCTACTATTTACCGTTTTTAAGATATTTAATCTCAAATACAAATTTGGTATAGAATTTTTAATCAAAGTAGGCCGCGCCAGAACAACTAATTTATTTAGTAACTTTCAACGCTTAATATTATAATTAGTAAGTAAAGTACATTTTACGTTATATTTTGTAACACTGGTGCAGTTAAACATACTTCTTCAATAAATGATTAATTTAATTGTTAAAAACTAACAACTATATTTTTTGGTTATTATTCAAAAATATTTAAAATATTCCTATATGCTTCTTAAATTGCTTTATTTAAACAATTCATGTTGACTGAAAAACCGAAAATAGATACTAAGTGAAATAATAAAATATTTATATCATTATATTTTGTTAACATTTTTATGTATTTATTTCACACATTCATTTTTTTTTAATTCAATAGCATTCAAACATTTTACAATTTTTTTCTTAAAAAATATGTCCCAATAACCATTATAACTCGCTATATGATCGTGGAGCAACTATTTTCTTTATATTTTGCATGTGCCTTTAAATATCGATTGTCATTTGAATATCCTTTTAGGTTAGAAAGTAAGTATGTTATTAAATGTCAGAAAACGATTATGAATTGCATTTGTTTTAATTATAGCCTACTTAAATTATAGATTATAAGCGAAACTTATAATTTTTTACTTTGAATTGAAATTGTTAAAAAATGGTAACAGATAGGGGTATAGTTTATTATACAAAAATTAAAGAACAATCAATTTTCTATCGAAACAGTGTAAAAAATATAGGGTGTTCCATTTAAGTGAAAAAAGAAAAAAATCATTTTGCGTATTGTTTCACCCTGTACACAACATTTGCTTTATGGTAACAAACGATTATTCCTTATATTATTAAGCATTTTTTCAATTAAATTGCGTTAACAGAAAGTTTACATCGTTTTTCATTTTTGAAAAATAAGGCCCCAATCTTCCATTGATTTCAACCTTAAATTGTTTATAACTTTTAAAATATTAAATTAGCTCAGCTCAGACAGGCTAGCCCCTAAATGTATTGTAATTATTTATGTTATATTCTTTTGTATTATTTGTATAGCCTAATTAAAGTCTCCACAACCAACAACCAACATAAAGAAGATTCATTGCATATGATTTCACTTTTATAATTGTTAATAATAGTAATCTTTATTAACAGATATATAGAAAAAATATACAAAATAAATAATATATGAAAAGAAATTAAATATTGAAAAATGAAAAAAAAAAAACATATATATTTTGTTCATTTTATATAAATCACAGTAAAAATTGATAAAACCGTAGTGCGCGTGAATTTGTCTCCATAATTTATTCCCAATAAATAAGATAAATGAAGAACAAAGAAATCAATTTGCCATGCAAGTGCTGTGTAAAAACGATAAGAACCGAAGCGCGCGGTTTCCTCCCCCGTCCCTCGCACAACTGAATCATCTCAATAAATAATGCATAATTTAACACTTAGATCCGAGCCGATATTATTTTTCCATTATGTACCGACGGAGGGGGAATCGAACACCGAAATCAGTAGTCGCATCACGCTCTTGGCTTGCTAATGTCAAGGGATAAGATAACTGCTCCAATATATTATGATCCGCGCGCGGCGGCTTTGTGTTTGTGTAATTTCCACTGGTAGAACGTGTCCAATGGTCTTGGGCTCTGTGTACTTACTCGCTCATTGTCTTTAATGTAATCTGCGTTACACAATCGTGATATATGAATTCATAATTTACTGAGGAGTTATTGCTGAAATTTGTAATGATCATTAATTTGCGCGCTTAATGCGCTCGCGGGCGCGCGGAAAATTATATTGAGATTGAGTGCCCTTTCACAACAGGTATGTAATTAATTTATATATACTTATTATACTTCAATAGGTTGTATACATTTTCATATTTTATCATACTTTGACATGAAGTATGAATTTGTTGAAACAGTTGATGATAATTTAATTTTAATAGAATTTATAAATAATATTTATATCCAGTATGTAAGTGACTGGGAAAATATCTAAAAATCATAAAGCATTTAATTTTTTTTAATGGAGAAACCTTAACAAGATTATCTCAAAAAAAATTGTAAAATTAACTCTATTCTTTTTTGATATCCGTTTTTTTGAGACAATCCTCTCAAGGTATTTCAATAAAGATATTCGCATATGCTATCCTACCTATCCACACAGAAATGCTGTCGTAACATAACGTAAAGTCAAGTGCTGATTTGCAGTAATTGCCTCGCGTTTGTTTGCAATCGTGGAACACAAGTTTCCAAAATCGATGAGTAAAGTCTCTCACCACGGTGCAAGCCTTTCTTAGCTCAACTATTTGAAATTGCAATAATTATTTTTTCCGAGCCCTATTACGACACGTATACGAAACAAAAATAAAAGTGGGACGAATGATTTGAAACGTCCCGCACAAGATTAAATAAAGTAACGTAATTTCTGAATTGCATTTTTTATAAAGTAATTAATTTTGACGTAAATTTCCCTCGAAAGAAAGCCGTCTTAAGCGAATAATAAAACCAACGACGCGACTTCCGTATTCCAATTTAAAATAAATTACTCATTTTCGCGCGGCCCGTTTATTTATTTACTCTTTTTCCCATTATTTTTCACTTCCACCGGTCAATTAACTGGAGGTTCAGACGACGCTCCGTAGATCCGTAGAGATAATGGCCGGGTAATTAACGCCCGGGTTAAACATTATTAATCCATAGACAATCCATTGTCGGCGGCGCGCCATTAGCTTTTGAAAACCGTTCATTATTACGCCCGAAACAAAATGAAGTGCCGTCCGCATTCAAAACATCATTACAGAACAAACTGTAATTTATCTAAATTTTAAATTGCGCGCAGCGGAAGCTCGCAAACGCTGAACGCCGGCCCCGCGCTTTCGAAATTGCGCTTTAAAACACGGCCGTTTAAGGAATCACAGTTAACTTCCTCCCCGGGCTCGGATTGCCACTCTTATCCCGCCTAATTGCTGCGTTTACTGCTTCACTATTACATAATTTCTTTAAGTGCTCCTAACACTACTCGCCTACGGATTCATCAAGCCGAGTAACCGGATAGAAATTTTATTATAAAAAAAAACACAATTAAAAAAAAACATTAGCGACTATGATCCTAGTTGACAGTTAGACAGACTCATCTAACTACACTAGAAATAATGACAGAATTTTCTAAAAACAGTCTGAAAACCCTCACGTCGATAGTCATTTGGTAACTTAAATTAAAGAACTAGTCGATGGTTATTCGATGAATAGAACTTCTACGATTTCCCATCAGCGAGTAATGAGGACTTAGTTTGCTTTATTTCTGAAAAGAATGAGTTAGTACTTTCGTGGGTTTATCTTTCGGATAAATTGGATTACATAATATTACAAAAGTGTGTGTAGTAAGCAATGAAATATAAAACAAAATTGCTATCTAGATTTTGACTTCTACAATCGGATGAATCCATTCTGCTCGAACTGTCATATTCGATTACTTTCAATTTTGAGTTACGTGAAGATGAGTTGAATTAATGTAAATAAAACAGGTATCCTTTTTCTTCACTGGTTTGCTTGAATGGATGTAATTTAGTGTGTGTGTCTATTTTCTATTTATTTCAAATTGTAAGTGATCTTTGTCTTTGTAAATTAGAAGGTCCAAAAAGGATTTTACCGTCTTACTCTAGTTCGTAAGTGAAGTTTATACTGTCGTATATGTAATTCATTGATTTCAAAAAGTTGTTTTAATAATATTTATGTATAGTGAATTGTAGAACAAAAATAAAGAAATAACAACAAAAAACTAATTGCCGCCACTAGATAATAATAATGTGCCTTGCTTAGATTAATGAAAGTTACGCTATCTAATATCTGCAGATAAATGAGCAGATTGCGTTACCTTTATCCGATTTTAAATAATGGCAATCCTTTGATTTTATCGTTTTTATGATCTTCCTTTCTTCTTTTTCGATTCTGTTGTGCTTTGTTGACTTTTTCTGCGTTGTTTTCAGAATCCGTGTGGCGTCTTTCCTGAAGGTTGGTTGGTCTTCTGGCTTCAGTTTTGTTGCTGCTCCTTCTATATCATTCACTAGCTGTTAGATGACGTTGGTGTTCGAACTGAATCCTCTAGTTGAGAATTGTCCTCATAGATATTTTCATCTTTATATAGCTACGATGACAATTCTCAACCAGAGAATCCAGTTCGAATAAGCCAGCTTGAATATTCCTCCATTTGAAGTTTCCTTCACTCGCTCATGGAAGAGAACTTCCATCGTATTTTCAATTGGTGATGGAAGAAGACTGTCTGTATTTCGTGGAAATGTCTCGGGATGCCTCGGGATCTCGGATATTTTAAGAGATAGAGAGTTGGATAAATTATGGTAAATATGTGAAATTTGAAGTCCAACAATAATCCGAAAACAAATTTGAAATATCTTTTTTTTGTTTCAATGTAAAACATTGATAATAAATAAATAAGAGTGTTAATGAATAAATAAGTGAAGAAAAGTGTACAAAGTGTTTTCATATATCTTTCAAATCTTCACGAAACTCACATTTAATTAAATGACAACCCGTACTTTACGCGTGCGCGTGTGATTTTAGTTCAGACATGACTTTAGATTTCCAACTTCGTCGTCGATTTTTGTTATACGCTCGATATATTTTTAATATTATATTATATATTTATCAATTTTTATGACATATCCTAATAATATTCTGTATGAATTTTGTACCAATTTAGGATTGATAAATTTACTTTACTTAACATTTTAAATTATTTTTTTTTTGAATTTCAGAAGATAATACCAAAGTAATTTCATGCACATAATAAAACAAAACGTTTCATGCAATTTCAATATTCCGTTTGAATGTTTCTTTTTTTTTTTTCAAATTTTATTGATGTATAAATAATTTTACAACGACTGCAATGACATTATTTTTACAGCGCTCATTGAATTAATAATTGATGAATATTCAACAACGACGCGCCGCGTAATTGAAACAAAAATCGTGTCACGAGCAATAATCATTCGGCTTTTGATATTCACGCTAATAACCGTAATAATAATAACAATAAAAAAAAAATGGATCGTATTGTGGTTCGTGAAATATGCATTTCGATTCGGGCATTAATTTCAAATGAAATTAGAAGGGATATTAACGGCAGGGAACAGTTACCCCCGCTATCCATTCTGTTGATCTACTTTTACTCTCTATTTATCAGAATTCCGCGAAGCTTTAAAATTTCACGAGTTTTGAGGGGATGATTGCTAGAATTGCTAAAATCATTAATAGAACAACTCATATACAAGCATTTTTTAAGTCGTTGATCTGATTTGTACTTTTTTATTAATAATTTGAGTCTCACTAATTGTAATAAATTTTAGAAAAGAGTATTCATTCACTCGGTCACAGTTATTTAAATATATTAAATAAAAATAAATAAAAATGATTTGAAAATAATTAATTAATTATTTAGCTCTGTGACTTCTGACTTACGTTACGTAAGTACGTTAAACAAATACACATTAAAACAACAACTTCCCGAGCAAATACCCACGCCAGACATTGAATTTGTTGCATTATGCAATATTTAATTGATATTTGGAAATAATTTATTAATTATTTTCAAATCATTTTTATTTAATATATTCAGTAGATGTTTTTTTTAAATACTTACGTTATTTATGTTAGAATTTAGAATGAAATTACAAAGGAAAGTAATTAAATTTAAGCACCCAATAATTAACAATCCAACATGTTGATAAATGAGAAAGTTATTTAAGAAATATAAATGCATTTTTTTTTTTTTCATTGGTGAGTTTAAAATGTTCAGTGTCTGTAACCCTCCATCAATAAAGGAATACGCTACTGGAAATAGGGGGAGCGATATGCTATTACACAATTCCTTTCATTGCTTAACCGAAACAAAGCAATCTGTCAGCGAACCAATTAGACGATTTGTCCCTTCACTTGCTTTTAATATATTTTCTCATTAACTTCCATAAATGAAAAGAATATTCAGAAGGCATCATTACGGCCAACAATTACGGAGAATATTCAATTTAACGCAACGGTGGCTCGAGAATGTTCATATCTCTTAATTTTCGCTTTTGATAACGTCTCGCGATTTATATCGCAAAATAACCGCGTTTTTGTGCGTGTAATTGTTTTCGCAATTAATTTCCAAGACGGAAAGGGGCGAAAAGGGTTTCGGGCGAATTTAATTCGTCCGTCCTGAGTAGCACCGGACAGTTTCATAATTTATGGGTTAAATTTAAATATTGTATTTACCTGAGTTTTCGGGGGGAGAGAGAAAGGAGGGGGTTTCGGTTATAAATCATGCATTTACAATGCGCTGAGAGATTTCGGGGGGACGACATAAATCAAGAATTTATTTGTAAATTAATAAAGCATTTATTCGGGAGTGGAAATGCGGGGCTGAAATCACGAGGGCCGAAAGCTCTGCTGATGGCGAAACGGCGGTACACCGGATGTAATATTCAGAAAGCCTCAGCCATCAACGTCACGTGCACAATTGCAGACGGCGGATTGTTGCATATATACAAACAGCACACACACACACAGAACGCGCTTTTGTGGTTCATGGTTATTCAGGTTCGGTCCACGGGTTACGTACGCAACACAATGCAAATAAATTTCATTTCATTTCGAATCATATTCCCCTGCAAAAGACAAATAAACCTTCAAACTTTACACTTTTATTAACCCAATATTTTTGTTTTTGACTCATTATTTAAAAAAAAAATACCAAAATTTTGCTTTGGCATTTTTTATATAAATATATACCTATTGTTAACGCTATACTTGAGATTTCACATGTAAAAACAATTTTAATTTTACGCAAATTATTTTATCACTGTTCATTTTAAAGAAAAAAAGACAATTAAAATGGTTCATTTGTTGATTACAGGGAAGGCATGAGGTGTTAAGGAAACGTAGCGAATTTTTCATATAGGGTAGAAATGCGCTAAATGAATTGATATTGAGGCTTTTAATTACAAAATGTATGACCAAATCAATCTGCTTATTGTAACGAAAGTGAAAGAAGCAACTGGAAAGAACATTCTGGAATGTTTAGACGAGCGCGCGACGGTAAACGTGGCGTCATGGAAAGTTCTGGAAAATTCGAGAAGGAAGCGCGCGTTAGCGGTGATTCGGGCAGTTTATCACGAACGTCCGAGTGTTCATCATCTCGTTGTAAATAAACAGTGACAGTGTGATGTTAATAATTGTGTTGAGTGTGATCTAAATAAATAAATAGACATCGTTTTACTTATTTCCGAGTCTGATTAAACCCAATTTCGTAACATTATATTTTTTTGATTACCTGTATAGTTTGAATAAAGATGTCTATATATATAATTATGGTTAATAGAAGAAAAAAAGTACATCTTATTATTGCTCAGCTATAAAAGAAAATAACCGCATCCCTTCAGTGCCGTTCACAAATAACGTTATCAGAAAATGATTATATTTCGTCGTGGAAATGATAACTAACAATATATGGCGTATAATTGGCGATATTTCGGGATCGAATGCAAGCCGAATGGGCCATTCATGGCGCCCTAATGGGAATGAATATTCACCGGGGGCTTCGGAAGGGAAAAGAGTGCGCCCATCAAGAATCGCGAATAAAAATTTAAAACTGATTCCAACGCCGATAGTTAATGGGTAATTGAAAATAGCGCTCGTTGGAGTTATATTTTACTGTGGTTCGAAAACCGCATCAAATGATTTGTGAAAATTAGGAAATACTAAGGTTTTTTTATTAGAGGAATAAATAAGAAATTATGGAATAAAGTTAACCGATGTACACAAAAAAAGGCCACTTTATTATTAATCTCTTCATCATCTTTATTTACGGATTTATTCTTTTTACATAGCAGAATAAACAATATCTATATATAAATATTACGTAAAGAGAAATAAAAAAATATAAAATTTATATTGTAGCAGGTCGATAGTCAATTCCAGAAGATAATCATGTTTTATGTATAATAATAAAATCAAAATGTAAATAATCCTGTTACTTATTTGGAATAAAGATTTATTATTATTATATGTAGCAATTATAATCGAATGGTTATGTTAACATAATTAACTTCATAATGCTAGTAACTTATAACAGACGCACAAAATATGTATAAAATGTGTGTGCATATAAACACACACACGTAAGCAAATACAGATTATAAATTACTTATACTCGAATTTAAAAATATATAAAAAATAAAACATCTGCTGCAGGGTTGATTTAGTTACATAGATTGCTTAATTAGACTCCTGGGAGTAAGTCAATGTCAATTGTTTATACTTGATGCATCCACCATCCCTTCCATGGCACCCCCAATTTCGGTCATTTTAGGCTAGATCGACAGATTTGACTCGAATTTTAAAAAAATCTAAAAAAATAAAGCAACTGCTGCAGGGTTGATTTAGCTACATGGATTGCTTAATTAGATTCCTGGGAGTAAGATAATGTCACTTGTTTGTACTTGATGCACCCACCATCCCCTCCACGGCACCCCCAATTTCGGTCATTTTAGGCTAGATCGATGGATTTGACTTGAATTTAAAAAAAAATCTAAAAAAATAAAACAACTGCTGCAGGGTTGATTTAGCTGCATAGATTGCTTAATTAGACTCCTGGGAGTAAGATAATGTCAATTGTTTGTATTTGATGCACCCACCATCCCCTCCATGGCACCCCCAATTTTGATCATTTTGGGATAGATCGACAGATTCGACTCGAATTTAAAAAAAATCTAAAAAAATAAAACAACTGCTGCAGGGTTGATTTAGCTACATATATTGCTTAATTAGACTCCTGGGAGTAAGATAATGTCAATTGTTTGTACTTGATGCACCCACCATCCCCTCCACGGCACCTCCAATTTTGGGCATATTTTAGGCTAGATCGACAGATTTGACTCGAATTTAAAAAATCTAAAAAAATAAAACAACTGCTGCAGGGTTGATTTAGCTACATGGATTGCTTAATTAGACTCCTGGGAGTAAGATAATGTCAATTTTTTATACTTGATGCACCCACCATCCCCTCCATGGCACCCCCAATTTTGATCAGTTTAGGATAGATCGACAGATTTGACTCGAATTTAAAAAAATCTAAAAAAAAATAAAACAACTGCTGCAGGGTTGATTTAGCTACATAGATTGATTAATTAGATTCCTGGGAGTAAGATAATGTCAATTGTTTGTACTTGATGCACCCACCATCCCCTCCACGGCACCTCCAATTTTGGCCATATTTTAGGCTAGATCGACAGATTTGACTCGAATTTAAAAAATCTAAAAAAATAAAACAACTGCCGCAGGGTTGATTTAGCTACATAGATTGATTAATTAGACTCCTGGGAGTAAGATAATGTCAATTGTTTATACTTGATGCACGCACCATCCCCTCCACGGCACCCCCAATTTCGGTCATTTTAGGCTAGATCGACAGATTTGACTCGAATTTAAAAAAATCTAAAAAAAATAAAACAACTGCTGCAGGTTTGATTTAGCTACATAGATTGATTAATTAGATTCCTGGGAGTAAGATAATGTCAATTATTTATACTTGATGCACGCACCATCCCCTCCACGGCACCCCCAATTTCGGTCATTTTAGGCTAGATCGACAGATTTGACTCGAATTTAAAAAAATCTGAAAAAATAAACTAACTGCTGCAGGGTTGATTTAGCTACATGGATTGCTTAATTAGACTCCTGGGAGTAAGATAATTTCAATTGTTTATACTTGATGCACCCACCATCCCCTCCACGGCACCCCCAATTTCGGTCATTTTAGGCTAGATCGACAGATTTGTCTTGAATTTAAAAAAATCTAAAAAAATAAAACAACTGCTGCAGGGTTGATTTAGCTACATATTCCAAATGGGGTATACGTAAAGATAAAGATAATTTGATTAAAAGTTCTTCAACAGCCTTTTATCAAACAGCCATCGATTTATCATTATTATATACTTTTTTTTTGTAAACACATTAAATAAAAATTAAACTCCGTGTATGAGTCCGAAAGCAAGCAACAAAAGCAATCCCAAAGGATGGATTACATAACGTCGTTTATCAACGTCTCGCCGGCTCCGGAGGAGAGTGAAATACTACAAGAATCGTATTTATGTCGCTGCATGCGCGGACGTTTCATTGTGCACAGTCTTAATGTATACTGCAAGTTTCTACTTGTGTGCATTCGAGCGCAACACGAAATTACCTTCACACGTCTGCACACGCCCTTTTTTCTTCTGTTCCACTTGCTAAATTACGGGGTTTTCTGAGCGATTTCAATTGAACGAGCCCTTATCTGGAATAACTACGGTTATTTCCCGTCGGATTTGTATACTCGAATCACCTTAACAATGCGCCTCAAAAGAAACCCGAATTGTTTAGTTTTACCGATTGAATATTTGTTAGTTACACGAACCGCATGTGAATAAATATTAATATAAATAGAAAAGAGTAAATTAAATAAAAATGATTTCAAAATAATTAATAAATTATTCTCGCGGTCATTCGAAAGAAGATTAAAGGAACATAAAAATGACATTTTAAACAAAAAGCAAACCACTGGTTTTGCGAAACATTGTATTTCTAACAACCAAATCATTGGCTTCGCAAATAGGTTTTGAGAGATGTATACTTCCCTGCAAATAAATCAAAGTTGACCGTACTAGCGTGGCGCAGAATACGCACCGAAGCCGAATTTTTCCCATAATCCGTACTTCTGAAGGGTATATACAACATTATTGTGTTGTAATAATAAATACATAAAAATAAATAAAAAAACGTATTTCAGAAAATTATTTAATAATAATACTTCAAAAAATTCAAACACAATAAATTCTTTAAAAATTTAATAACGTCTTTTCTTAAAATTACACGCTCTTCATCAGCATTCCCTTTCGCTTTTACAAACCAGAAATACCATTAAATAATTATTTCCGCCTGTTTTTTTTTTGTTGTTTCTGTTTGCAAAAAACTTTTATTGGATAAAGTTTGCGAAAAGTAGCTTTCTGTACACGTGAAATTATATTTCGGCGATATTAAATTTGAAGTGTGGCCCTCCCCCGATTCACCACAAAGCGACCTCTCCCTCCCGCGCCGCCCGACCATTTTGCGCGGCGAGCGTTTAACGAGTCTTGTTAAAAGATAAGAGCGCGCGGGGGTAGTTTTGCCCTTATGAAAGACAAACAGACTGAAAACGGGCAAACGTCGTTTTAATGTATTTATTATAATTGCGTTATGTAATTAATTTTCGAGGGCCGGCTTTTCTCTGCTTCTTTTGTCTTCCCCCCCGCAAACTCTCTGTAACCGGGCTAAATAAATTAAATCGGGTTTTCGTGTTTTAATGGATCCGATATTTCTGATAGGGATTTTGTTTGTGCTTGATTAATAAGGTTTATTTAATTTTGTTTTAATTAATAATAAAATCGTCGGCAACGATTCATCTCATCAAATTTCGAAAACTTAGACAGTGACGTTAGCAATCGCAATGATTGAATAAAAAGGCAAGAACTAGACAGAAGCAGGCAGAAGGACTGACGGTTGATAGCCATTTTCGAAAGCTTAATAATTTGTAAATGTTTTAATCCAAGATAGGCACATTATGATGCGTACCTTCCATTCAGACGGGAATTGTAATTGAATATGCTAAGTATGTGTTTTTTTTGATATTTTGTGGTAATAATTTATTGATGGTGATTCAAAATATGAAAAATATTTCTCTTAATAAATAAAATACTTCTTGCGATTGTTTCCAATTCGTCCTATTTCACGCAGTAGTCATTTCTAGAGATATCTTTTGATTTCGTGAGCAGCAGATTGGCAAGAATATTTTTACAACTTCTTCCATTGCATCTGATTGCATTATTAATTCAATTCGCGTGTGACATTTGTTTTCAATTATGTATTCTCAATTATATAAATATTTTAAAAGGTAACTCCTATTTAAATCGCAGTAGTATTTTGAACACAGATGTGTTTCATTTTTGAAAACTAGTGTATAACGCACGTTATAACTAAATAAGTGAAACAAAACGTAGTGTTTCAATTTTAATTAAATTAATTCAAAAATGTTTAACAACGGGTTAAGTGAGAAATTAATTAAGCATAAACCAAATAAATTTCGCTCGTTACTAGAGTTGTAGATAAAATAGTATGATCTCCATCCTTCTCGCTTATGTATTATATATGTCGTAACTATTATAAATTTTGAATAAATTCATTAAATTTTGATGCATAAGATTGTTACGTAATATTTAGATTAAATGTATAAAATAGATAATATTACGTAAACATAATGAAAATCCCTTGGTGCCGGATTGCATTCAAACGAAATGAAATAAAACAGAAAGAGTTTATAAAAAGAATAATTATAAAATATTCAAACAACTGCGAGAGAGCGGAGCGAGTCCTCGGGTGGCGAAACTTCTGAGGGAGCGTAATAATCCGGCAGTAGGATCCTCCGGAGTTCCGGCCGTTGCTCCGGACATCTGATTGTTTGCGGACCGCCGGTCTTTCAGAAACTGTATTTTGATATGCTAATTCCCCCTGAAAACTTGATACATTCTTTCTGAAGTTATAGATTAGGCACTTGTGACTCTTGACGGAGCACGAATGGGGGAAACGAAACGTCTCGGGGGGAAGCCCGGGGCCCATTCAAAATTTAACAGTTCGAAGCGCCTCGGATATTTATGCACGTTTAAAATTTTCATTCGCATGACATACAACCAGCCATCGTTTCGATTTTTTTTTTTCTTTCACATCATATCTATGATGATAAATAGTGCAATATATTCCACCCTTTTTTTTTTCGTCTCCCTCTTTATGTTCTTCAATTCCTTTATTTGCTTTTTGCGTACAAATTGGAGAGCATTGTGTTGATAATGGGTGATATAAGCTTCAGAATTGCGCGCTATTCGTGTTGCATGTCTTTTATGTTCGACGCCGGCTTGAGGACACGGAAGCTAAGTGCATGAGCTTTACATTATCAACTCTGTAATTACTAAAGGAAATTGCGCGTGTATCGATTGGAAATTAACTTCCTTCTTATTATTCTTTAATAACATGTGAAACCACATACATGATGCAATATTTTAAACAATCTTTTCAATCCGCAACAAAAACAAATTAAAATCTATTAATATTTATACATAATCTAAAATCCCCATCTACCATAATGGTGGTGTAGAGGTAAAATCTATTAATACTTATACTAAAAAAAAAAAATAAACAAGGGAGAAGCATCTATAAGTAAGAAAAAAAAAACGTACACATCTTATAAAGACGTGGGTTCTTACGTCTCACCTTATTCAACGCGTGATTGACAGGGATCAAACATTTCTTGAAATTTCATTTCGCGGGTGCGCGCGTTTTTTTCGCTCTCTCGTACGCGTAAATTGTCACGCGTGAGCCCTTTTTCCATCACCGCGTGTTTCATGAGTAAATACGGGCTTTATTTGTAAATCGTCCACGATGGAAAAACGGGACGGGATAAAAATCCAAATGGAGCATTTAAACCGGCGCGAAAAATAATTTTCACCGACGAACCAATTGTGAATTATTAACGCGGCCAGTCTGTATTTGCTTTTAATTATATCGGTTCAATATCGAATATGATGAATTTCGTAAGACTAAAGGGTTTACAGTATAGATGTAGAAACGAAAATATATAATATACATTATTATGTATAATTCTAAGCAGGAGAAAATATAACTATTTTAATCGAATCTAATTGAAAATAAATACAATTTTTACGTGTAAAATAAACCAAGCGTGACTTTGTGAACATTTCCTAATGAATTGAAGAAAGAATTTAAATTTAATTAATTTCTGTAGTTGAATTTAACTTATAAGGTTGTAGATACATTATTATTTAAAACATTTGTGTCACAATTGTATTCTAATTCTTATTTTATTTTTATTTAAATATCTCATTCTTTATATTTTTATATACGTCTTATTTAATAGCACATTATATCAAGTTTGTACTTATTGCTCTGTAATTGTTTTTTTTGCCTGTTGGGTAATAAAGTTTATTATTATTATTAAATATAAAGTGGAAAAAAAAACATCTCTGATGGGAATTAAATTTAAATTGAAAATTTTTAAAATCCATAGAAATAAATATAATTTAAAAGGAATAACAACTTAATCTAATTCCTTAATATGTAGACGTTAGTCAATCTAGAGTTAAGACTTTCTGCCGTCAATTAGTTGTTGTCTAACATAGACCACATCTAAACGGTATTTGTACGAAACATTTGTTGTCCATTCGAATCGATTAATCTGATGTGGGAAGTTGGCGTGCTGGCGGACAATGAAGCACCGAAACGGCATGATTGATGATTATCATTCGACTTTATATATGGCTACTTACCAGGATAAAACATTTCGATATTCAAATGCCGGCGCTGAAAACGGATTACGAAAGGAACTTGCGTTGTTTGCCGAAAACTCCATTTCTCTATCTAGATCGAACCGAACACGTGCATCCGTGTGTTTGTTTCTATTATTGAAATGCACTCGCTCGATCGAATAAAGTTTTCGTTTCGCCAGCGCTGGGGAATTCGTTTTATTTGCGAGAGATAAAAAAAATGAAAAGGGTTAATATTAAAAATTTTCAGGGATATTCCTTAGGTGAATTTTTTTATTAATTATTATTATTCATTATGAGTATTCTTAAACAAAGCAACGAATTGCCCTATGTAATACCTTAAAATCATCTTAATAAATGAAACACTTTTCTACTTTGCTATACATACCAAGTAAAAAAGTGTTTCATTTATTAAAATTAAAATAAATAAATTGAATAAAATACTAAAACTTTATCTGATTCAGCTGAATTATTGATCGTTTTATTTTTATTTTGACCAACGTAAGTATAACTAGTTCTTGAGTTATACACTATTACACTACTACACTATTACAAATGGCAATAGAAGAAAATACTCATCTCTTCAAGATATACAATTTACATTTGAAAAATTCTTCGATGCGATCAATATTTAGCAATAAAATTATGAACACAGAAAAAAAAAACCCTAAGAGTAAAGTTGTACTTAATGAATTTTTATTGTGACCGAAAGCTTTTCATATCTAACAACTTTCATAAAAACCTTGGATACATTTATATTTTCACTATAAATTGGCTATCGTTTTAAAGTGTGAAGGAAGCATACAACAGTGTTAATTATTTTAATTATACTCTAACGAAAGTGCAAGAAGAAACTGTAAATATCACTCTAGAATATTCTACAGAGCGCGCGACGGTAAACGCGGTGTTATCGAAAGTTCCGGAAAGTTCGAGAAACATGCACGCTATATAAGCGAGCGCTAGCGGCGCTGCAGTCAGTCAGTCTCTCATGAACGTCCGAGTGCTCAACATCGCGTGGTAAATATATAGTAATAGTGTGGTGTAAATAAATGTGTTAAGTGTACTGTAAATAAATAAATAAATAGACATTGTTTTACTTATTTCCGAGTTTGATTAAACCCAATTTCGTAACAATACTGTTCACGTAACTTAAAACCAATCATCGATTACGTCAAGTGTTTTATATCAATAAACCGAGATTTAATTACGGATTCTATTCATTCAGCCGTTTTAGCAATATCACGGAAACACACACACTTTTTCAAAAATCGACGCAATGGACTCACTTGTATATCCGTTTAAATTGGCGTTTCGATTTTTTTTATGATTACAATACTTTCCCTTGGATAGGGGGGATGGTAAAAACACAAATAAAACAGTGAAAACATTATTTATTCCAACATTGCTGACATTTAATTAGGTTACATCGTTGCGGTTTTTTAACAATATTTTTTGTTATTGAATACTGGTGTGAAGCTGATTCTGTATCACCAATTAATGCAGAATTGATTCCGGTCTAAATATAGAAATAAAATTAATAATTAAATATTTTCAATTGTGGAGGCTTTTACTTCGTTTAAATATGATAATGAAAAAATAATTTTAATTATTTAATATAGAAAATAATTTCAATTTATATTACCAATAATTCAAATTATTTAATTATTTCAATGAAAAACACTTCTGTTTTTCATTAATTTAATGAAAAACACTTCTAAACGTTGTTCTGTATAACACTTTAACAAAGTTTAGAAGTGTTTTTCATTAAAATAATTAAATAATTTGAATTATTGATAATATAAATTAAAATTATTTTCGATAATTCTTGTAAATAAATGTATTTTGAGCATTCCCTTTTCGACTAAATAAAGGACAAAATCTTACTTGGGTAATAAATGGAGGTATTCCGTAACAAACACGCGGAAGATTTTATTCAAATCCTCGATTGTGTCCATGTCAATAGATGTTCTGTCGTCGTTTTCTTCGTGCCAATGATCTTCTTGTTCCGACATGACGAGTAAAACCGGTACACCTTGAAACATAATAAAAAATCACAGTAGCTAAAGAGAGAATAATTTATTAATTATTTTCAAATTATTTTTATATATACAACCATCTTTATTGTGGTATTTACATATACATATATTATATAATACATTTAATATAAACTTATAAATGGCCATCGACCTTAGGTCTTTCAGCCATAAATACTTTTTTTAAAATTTAATTAGAAAATTGTGTCTGCTTTTATTTACTAAAATCTTCAACGAGCATTTATTTAGCGTATGGATAATTGGTGATGGTCATTTCGGTCTTTCAGACTTCATCAGACCAGTGTGTTCCATGTCCAATGCCTTAATGTATTTTTATTACTTATTTTGCATTTTGTAATTTACCTTTCTTCAAAAACGGTGTATGGTCATCCTGAGCGGTCGAAATCGCTGACATCCTCTTGAAATGCCTCTTTGTCTTGCTCGATGTTTTTAACAACTTCCTTTTCGATAATTTCTCTTCGGCGTTTGCTAATCTCGCATAACTATTTATTTCACAAAAAAGTAAAAATAAATAAATATTAAAATTTCTCTAACACTAACTTTTATAGTAGTCAGTTATTTTTTATAATAATTGAAGATGCCCGGCTGAATTATAAAATGGCATTTCGTTATGACTTTGCTTGAATAAAAGGGAATTTTGTGGCTTAAGTTTCAAATCTAACATTTCAAGACGTTGCTTGAGATATCTATTCAAACTGCGTCGTAGAGTCTAAGCCTAATTCTACCATAACGAAATTTTGTTTTATTCAAGCAAGGCTTCAGATTTTAAACATAACCTGCATCGCAAAAGTGACGTTTGGTTTGTAGGTTATCTTTTTTTCAGGCGGGAAGATTGAAACAGCCAATCAGAAACCGGCTCGGGGAATAACGATGTTGCCAGTTTTAGCCAAACTCCAATCAAAACGCATTTCGGCGTAAAACCAAGACGCATCTCGTTGTGAAGCCGTTTTGAGTGTGCGGTTTAAATCACGTTTGGTTGAATTTAATACGATGTTAGATTGTATAATTTTAAAGAGGCTAATGTTTGATGCTCGCAAATATTAAATTCTAATTGCACACACATATACACCAAAAATAATTAAAGCTGTGTGATTCAAGTATCGTTAGGCCGCGTTTATAGTGAGACAATACGGTGTTAGATATCAGCTAGCATCTTTCAAGATACTCAATGATTTCAATAACTCATTTTTGGTAATTTCTTTTCCTATTTCTATATTAATTTTAAACAATATTAAAAAACTATTCACATTTTTTAAGCTCTACAAAATGGCGTCTTCAAACGTTTTATCTCCGAGATGATTAAGATCCCATTGCTGTGTATTCTTATTTTAGATATGGTGTTATTTAGAGCAAATGTAGTTTTCACGCAGAACTAACTGCACACATCACACACACAAGTTTTTTGAATTTACAATAATAATAATAATAAAAAAATATTTTGAAAATGTAAAGGTTTCTTTTCAATCGGCTATCTACCATAGGTCTTTCTGCTTGCCTTATAATTAATTGTCTTTATCTTCTTTTGCAATTAATTTTGTCGTTGGTCGTTATTGTTAAATTATCTATTGAATCGATCAGGGTCAATTTAACTGTCTATGCCTTGAAGAAATGTAGTTTTCATGCATTTTTGTGCAAAACTTAACTAATTTGATTAAGCTGAATGCCATTTTGCCAAGAAATATGTTATTCTTCGTCAAAATCCAACATCGATTGAGTAACCGGATACGAAGTAATCAATATTTTAGTATAACGCAATTTTCTGTCTTGAATGCGCTATACGAAATTAGGCAACTTTGAAGATGAATTGTGCTTCACGGAGTTGATCGAAAAATATAAAATTTTCTGTATTTGAGTTTCAAAGTATACTCTATCAGAGAGTATACTTTAAATAAAACACTTAATGATTTTCAACTATTTTTTGTGTATTTCACGACAATTGTTTCGCAACGCTGTTGCTTCTTCAGGTGAAGAACTTATAATATTTACGAATTTCTTAAAACTATCTTTATATACAAATTTAAAAAGTGGAGGTGGAAGGTCTGGGGTTTTTCATCCGTAGTAGTGGCGAGCTGGAGAAATCGGTCTGTTCGTTAAGTAAATTTCCTGATGGGAAATACTTATTAATTTCCATGTTTTCTAGTAATGTTAATTTTCTTCCTTTCTTCTCTTCGTGGAGGATGTTACTATACTTTGTTTTAACCAAACATGAATTTATTTTTTTTTTGCTCAAAAATACACGAAAACTTCAAAATACACATTGTGCTAGTTGTATGGAAAAATGTGAATAAAGGCCTTTTTTAAGTACTTACATTTTCGTTGTTTTTGGGAAGTTACTCACGAACGTTTGATTGGCCGCCCCGATTTGATTAAGCAAAACGAAAACGTTGATTCGATCCAAAAAAGTAATGACTTCACCTTCGCTGGTCACCGACAACTGCTTTTCCCATCTTCTAGCCAAGTGGCGTGAACCGTAAAGGGAATCGTCCTCGGCCCATTCCTCGAAAGGTTCCTCACCATCGAAGAAGATCAAGAGTAAACTGAGTTCCCTGCCTACTGATTTATCGAGCAGGTCTTTCATTACTTTCGCCAAGTTCAGTAACATGGCGCATGGGACGGCCCCATCGATTGCACCTTGAATAAGATATTTGAATAATTTTAAGTTCATCAAGGTTACAAATTCACCTTAAAAAGTAGCGTTTCCATTTAATAATAATAATAAATTATAATTTATTTTTCAAGAGAAATACATCCATTTACAGGAATATATAAACATATATATATATATATATATATATATATACTTAAGTTGTACGAAAATAATACGAATGTCTATGAATTGAAGACATTTTCAATGTTCAACATTGAAGTATAATTTAAATTAAAGTGGAAAACAAACATCTCTGATTTAATACGAATATTAAGTCTTTATTTTATTTTTTCAGAATGTCATATTTACAAATAAAATAACAAAATGAAAATAGCGTCAATTATCTATGTTAAGTCAATCTTAAATCACCGTTACATCCACTATGTTTAAATATTATTCCATTATTATTGCAATAACGTGAGACTATTAGAACGTAATAATTATAAAATAATCAGTGAAAAAAATATTATCAAACAATACCCGCAATCATGTGACATAAACTACTTTTAAATAATATTATTATCAAGTTTGTGTGTTTTATTATAAATACGATTTTTATGAAGCCATAAAATAATCCATTTCAAATAAAGTTTCACTCTACTCATAAATAAATTTGAACCATAACTGATAAGATTTAATTGCACCCCATTCAATTTCATGCGGATGAAATAAGTTATTGTGGCGGTAAAATCTCTGATTTCTATGTCAAATATACTAATAAATGCATTAAATCTAATAAAATAATTCTCTTTAAGGCATTAAGACTTAACCCATTAACGCCCAGTGGCATATATATAATAGATCACTGCATTTAAATTATTGCAAACAATAAAAAGTCATATTTATGATATTTATAACAAATATTTTAGTTTAATAAAATTAGACAAAAGATGGCGCTTGCGTCGTCTTCCTCTTATTATGAAATATAGTATTGTGTCTTGTATATAGTACACCTGAATTGTTAGATTTTTTTAAATATTTTTTCTAGCATCTGCGGGGACTTTAGTTAATGTTTTTACAGTTTTTTTTTTTCGTAATTTCCAAACAAAAAAAACAAAAAAATGCCGTGGGCATTAATGGGTTAACTCAGGCCGATAGCCAAGACAGACTGACACCTACAAGAATTTTAATTATTTATGTTAAATTTTTTTGTATTATCTGTACAGTCCGAATGAAAATATCTCTATAGAGTTTTATTTAATTCACATTTACAGATTCGTGTTTTTTTTTATTATAATTAAATTAAAATCAGAGCAACATAAAATATTTATTTATTTATTAACGGTGGTCTACCATAGAATATTACAATAAAAATACAATAAAATAGTAATAATAAATACATTATAAATAGAAATTATAAGGAATATTAATTTGAATTAATTAGTTAAGTGATGGAATTGATGAAATGTCGCGATTCTTACTTAACTAAGTTAATTAAATAATTAATTATTTATTTATCTATCCATTTATTTATTTATCTATTTTATTTGTTCCATTTTTTATCTCAATTTTATCATTTTATGTACATATAAAATTGTTGTTTGTTAGGTTTGTTATTTTGTTTCAACCTCTCTGTTGTATACATTATTTTTAGTTATAATGGAGAATTCTGTAAAATAAAGTTAAAGTTAAATAAAAAAAAAACTGTTTTTACTCCTACTTGATTTATTTGATTAAATATACGCTAATGATATGTATTTCAAGAAGTTGGATTATATTGGATACTTTCTTCTCATTTATCACTTGATAAATCATAAATTAAATAAATAAAATTTAAATAATTAATAGATTATTTATTGAATCAATTATTAAGCAATTATTTTTATTTAATTTATTTCAAATAATAATATTTTTATATATTGAAAATCTTTATTTTTGAGTATTACATTATATAATTTTGTAATACATATACATACAATCTTTTACACATTGTTAGACCTTCGAAAATGGCTATCGACCGTCGGTCTTTCTGCCTGTCTCTGTCCAGTTCTTGTCGTTTTAGTTAATCGTCATGATTGCTAACGTCATTGTCTAAGTTCTCAGACTTTAATGATATGATGAATTGTTAATGTGGTATGGGTATATCTAGGATTAATATTCGGATTACGCGGGATTAATATTTTTAAATTATCAAATTTAAAACTTACCGACATAATCTTTCGGAAACATTTTCGTATCATAATGGCAGGCCAGCACCAAAAACCGCTTAGCGTTCGGATCCAGAGGGGCCACTATGTTTTTGAAAGACACGTTCTTCGCGTTGGGGATCTGGTCCTCGAAAGCATCGATCTCGACGCTGTATCCCAAGTTCTTCAGCTCGTTTATGATGTAGTTGCGGACTTTGTAGTGGTTCGCGGTGCCGACGGCGCGAGGAATCAGGATGTTGTCCAAGACGATTTCCGTGTATTCAGGATCGGAGAGTGAGGCTACGTAGGCCTTCTGCTCCTTCCTGAGCTTCTGCGGCTTGTGCTCGAACTGTGAGTATGTTGATTTATTCAGCAATATTAAGGGCGTTGCCAATAAGTAACAAAAAAATAGCGTGTTATTATTAATAATAATTCTTCTTAATAAATAAATAAAATTAATATACTTATCAATCCAAATACAATTTATTGCATAACTTTTTTTAATATAATAATATCTAAAATATATTATCTTTATCAAAAGTACTCTTTTCAATTTAATTGGTGTAAATTTAAAAGTTAATAATACAGTTATGTGTTAAAATATGACCAAATTTAGATTGTGTTTGCTGCGAATAATCGTACGCATTTTTCGACAACATTCGAAATTTCTCCTGCATATCACCCAGTTAATGTTACTCTCTTTGCTGATGATACCTCATTCATATGTAGCCACAAAAATACTACTGAATTAAATACACTAACTCAAATTTTCTTTATGTTGATTGTGGAGACTTTAATTATTTAAATAATAAGTAGGAGAAAGAACAAGTATTTTTATTTAAATAAATAAATTATTTCCATATTTAAAAATATTTATATATCCTCTCTCCTACTTATTTTTTATTTAACTAAATATATTTCGGAAACTATGTTTCCATCTTCAGTAGTAAAGATTAAATAAATATTACGTTGTAATAGTATTCTCAATGCAATAGTAATAATATTAAAATATTTAAAAATCATGTTGTCTATAAACTAAGATAAATACAATTATTAAAAAGGAAAAAGGTGCTAAAATTTATGAAGTAATAAGATCTAAAAGGGGGTTATTTAAGCAACTAGTATCAAAATTAAAAGATTATCAATGTTTTTTTTTTTTTTTTCATTTCAATAGACTCCAACATGTTTAATTGTGATTCACGTGAACATTTAATAAGTTTAATATTTTCAATCGAAAATGTATGTCCTGTATTTATTGAATGAAAAGCTACAGCAGATTTTCAGAATTAAAGTTTCTAATATGGTAAGTATGTTCTTTAAATCTATGAAGAAGCTATAGTATGGTGAAATAATTGTAGCGATATTACAATAGACATTGAAAGACTAAATATAAGTAATACCTTTTCTATTTAATTTTTAAAATACGGTATTTTTATTGTATCTGAATTAAATTAAATTTTCAAAAAATAATATACACCGCTCACCCTTTTTTCAAGGAATAATACATTGGAAGCCCGAGCTATTTCCGTGACCACCAAAAGGAGGAGCAGTTTCGCAAACATGTTGAGATGCGTGCTCGCTCGCTTAATAACATCTACCGCTGGAAAGCGACCATGTTATTTGTAAAGCAGCAGCATCTCTCCCACGCGGGCAATTGTTTTCCAATCATATTGTGGCGGGGATGATTGGGTATTACGCAAACAAAAACGGCGGATTTTCAAAATGCGGAATATTAATCGCACTCGAAGTAAAAAAAAGCGCAATTGGTGTACAATAATTGCGCGTTTTTTTTTCTTTCTTCAAGTAACGAGTCATTGACCTAAATGTTCAGAAATAACATTGTATTAACGTTAAGTACAACATTAAATGTTAATGTAATATTGATGCAGCGTTATTGCATCCATTTTGCTTAGTGGGAAATGTATTATAATTAATTTAGTCTAATCATTACCCGGCGCATTCACCATTTTTTATATTTAAATGTAACTGATTTAAAAGTTTTATTAATGTATTATGTGAAGTGATATATATATTTAAATAAAAATAGTTTACCTTTCTCTTACTTAAAATAAGTAAGAAAACTATTTTTATTTAAATAATTGAAGTCTCCACAACCAACTTAAAGAAGATAAGTGGTATATAATTGAAATATTCGTTTCTTACTTCACATGAAGTGAAATAAGAATCGAATCTTTCAATTATCAATCGCTTTTACTTTACTTATCAAAAAGAAGAGGTTGTTGGCGACATTCAACAATAACTTAAACAAAGTTCAATAAAGTCTTAAAGAATTTTTTTAGCTAAAACAGGTTTGTTTTTAATTTTAAGGTGCTGACAAATTTTAATTTGTAATCATTTTGTAAGAGTATCGTATGGGAGTTTTTATGCCAATGTCAATCTAGGGAATTTTCTTCTTTCATATGATCAGTTGTACCAATATGAAAAGATTTTTTTTTTCAACGGGAAATTTAACCGTTGTTAATCACACTGTATTTAAAAATAAATATTATAAAACAACACAAACTGTCAAATGTTTTATTAATTAATAGGGAAAGGATTTATTCACTTGGTATTTTTGCTATAAATTTGCATCTTACCAAATATGACCCACCCATGAATATATTATTCTATTTAGAAATAAATAAATTGAATTGAATTGAAAAAAAAATTAATTATTAATCATTTTTATTTAATTTATTTAAATAACTGTGACTAAGTGAATGAACACTCTTTTCTATTAATGTCAAATATTTAAATTATATACGTTTTTTTTTTAAATTATATTCGAATGTATAGTTTTTTAGGATGTGTATAAAATTTCACAATATTATCCTGTTTTGATCAATCACTTATAATTGAAATTATTTTCTAAAGTAATTAACCGAAAACACCTTTTCGCCAATAAAGTCACTTATTTACGAGCACACATGCACGCGTAACGTTTATCAATAATTTATTATACTACAGCGCGTTAAGCCAACCCAAAAGGGTATCATAAAAGATAACTATTAAACCTTACAAACAAGTGTCTTCTTAAAAGCACCGTCCCTCCTTAACATATGCGTTCCGTTACGTGGGTTACACCGACGTAAACTAGAACTTTAAGGCCGTCGAATTATTTATGTTTTCGATCACAAGAGGAAAATTGTCAATGGTGAGTATGGATAAATTATTATTTTTTTGTTTAATTTTTTTGCAAAATAAAGAAGAAATAGACATATAGGTTCCTCAACTTCTTAGGAGCATTGAATTTAATCCTAGCCGTTTAAAGTAATCACGAACGGTCTAATTCGATAAATTAGTAATCTTTCAGCGATCTCACGAGTTGTTATTCGCTAGTTTGCATCAATTAATGCCTTTAATATATCTGTATTAACTTCTACCAGCTTTACAGAACGTACCGCATCTTCGAGATCGAAATTTTGCAAATCAGTTTCGACACGGGTGCTCACTTTTCCGTACATATCGGTTTTTTTTTCTTTCTTAAACAGCATTTTTATCTTTTCTGTGGTAAAAAAATTAATCATTTCCCAATAATTTACTTCTTGATGGATTTAAAAATGTACAAAACTTCTCATTATTTTTGCTTAATGGATTTCTTACTATAACAAATTTCCTAATAATGTCTTTCTGGTTGATGCATTTCTAAAAAAAAAATAATATTTAAAAAGGTATCGATCATCGATTTTATTTCATAAATAAGCTATGCTATAATAGCTGCCAAAATGCTTATGATTATGCTGCTTAAGTAAGAAGTTGGTTTTGGAAAAATACAATTAAGTCCTCTGTTGAGAAAGAAAATAATAAAAAATTACTTTCTGAACAATCCAATAAATATATAGAAACTAAAGACGTTTCTTAAAACAATCTATGTATTTTTTACTTCGTTTTACATTGTGTAAGATTATAATAAAACACTTTTTTTAACTTTGTTTGTATAACAGAATTATATATTTATGTATTTTTAGAAATATTAAGAACAATTAAAATCACTTGGTTTGTTTCACAAAAAAATATATATTGACTTAACTAGTTTCACCTTTTACAGAATTATCAAGAGTAAGTTGAGTCAATATATATATTTTTGTGAAACAAACCAAGTGATTTTAATTTTACATTATTTACCTTTTAATATTAAAAATGTTTCACCAAGCGATAAGTCAGAAAGTTATTCAAGAAAAATAAAATATTACGTTTTTAAAATATATCTTAATCGATGATATTCTGCAAAAGAAATGTTAAGTTTAATGTATATATTATTTTTTAACATTACAGCTTTCTTAATAGACGTATGATACATAGAATATGAAGTTAATTAATAGCGTACACGTTAAACTTAACATTTCCTGTACGGAATAGTCCCGATTGTTTGAATAAAGTTATTTATATATATTTATTGCGTATTTATATTACAAAATAATCCAATCACCTGTTTTGTGTTTTTTTTTTTGTTATAAATAATCCATCATATAAAAAAACTACATCGGTCATAAATTTATCAATACGTTATTCGAAAAGCCCGGGGAAAAAAATGTAACGTTACGAGAGCACCCGGCAAATTGAAGATTATTACAAATATAATCCAACAGTAATGTAAAATATTTACAGCCGCCCTAGTGTCTATAAAAAAGAAAATAAAACGGTTTATAGAGTCTATAATTTTTATTACGCTACAGTTGGGGCTGCAGTGTCAAATTACTGTTGAAATATACACTCCTTTTGCCAATACTAAATCACTGCATTATTTATCGGGGCGACGTTCGGCGATAATCAAAACGGATTCATTGTCCGTAAATAAATCAGAGCCAAATTTAAAGCTTTGTATAAATAGAAAGGGTTGTTAAAAAATTAATCGCGTGAATTTTTTTTATTTGATTGATTAAATTATTTCTGAATGCTGAAACAATGAAAAAAATAATAATAATGTGGTATTTTCCTCGGTAAATTCGGACGAGTACATTTTTGAAGAGTCGAAAATGCCCGTTATAATAATAATAAGAACTTTATTTGTCCAATAGAATATTACTAATATTTAATGTTGGTTCAATCTTTCATATTCAAGTCGTGAATTTATTTCAAACAATTAATTAAGAAAGAGAAAGGAAAATAAAATAAACAGCGAACGAACTTTCCTGACGTTATCTTATCAAGCTCGTTGTAAAATAAAAACGAGCTTCTAATTAGCCTGCTGTTTAGAGAAAAAAACAAAACAAAAAAAAAAACAATAACTACGCTAATTACCTCTAGTAAGTGAACATTAAAAGTGCGTTTGTAAAATGGAAATGGTATTCCAATGATTCATTTGCGGGTCTGAAATTGCCGGCGACACGCACCATTAGCGGTTTCTCTCGCGGCTCGATATTTTCCATTTTTGTTTGTGCGAAAATTAGCGGGGACGTGACGGGGAATATCTTTTCGGGATGGCCTTTGTGGATATTCAAATAGTAATACTGAATATATATTTTTTTCTAGGAGGCTAAGGCTGCTTTGTGATAACTTGAAAGAGGGTAATTTTTGATAAAAAAAGAGAATTTCTTCACATGATTACAGTTATTTGTATTTTATATATTAGGAAAGATATTTAATAATGTTATACTAAACATCTTTATTCATGTAACATTTATACATAGTTTAGATAATTATTTGCAATATTTTTGTAGATTTATATTCACGTATATTACATGAAATGGCTAACGACCGAAGGTCTTTCCGCCTGGATGTTATATTTATTTTATATTAGGAAGTTATTTAATAACAATAACCTTTAGATATATACAGCAAAAAATACTAAATAATTATTAAAAAAAATACAAAATCAAATGTATATTTTATATCTGTTAATTGGCTATGGACCAATGGTTTTTCCGGCCTTAAGTTATTTAGTATTTAAATAAAAAAATACGCAATACAAGGCTATATTTTTGGATTGCGCACACACGAAATTATAATTACCCGCACATTAATTAGCCCCTTTCAAGATGTAATGCTGGAATGTAGCATCGAGCTTCAGCAGCACTATAAACGCGACCTTAGATAGGGGAGGATTCTCACATACAGTGCGTAATGTATTCCATCTTTCTATTACAAAAAAAAAAAACGCTATAATGAAGGAAGTAAGAAGTCAATAATTATGAATGTAATTTAATAAAGTGTGTTATATGTGTGTGAGTCAAACAACATTTAGATGGAAACTGATCTTTATTGCATGTCGTGTCCTGTACATAATATCATAGACAATCCTATTAGCGCGCTTGCTAATTGGTACACATTATTACAAAGTGTTACTCCCTCTGTCCGGAAATATGATACACATTTAAAGGAAAATAGTAGATTATTGAGGACATCGTTAACACGTATATTAATTTTATTATTTAATAAAATTTTCAAACACCATTCATCTAGGCAATCGAATACAACTTAGAGTGCACCCAAATGGGCCACAGGTAGTAAACGAATGGACAAAGAACATTATAAAGGAAGAACCAATCAAGCAGAAAGAAAGAAAGAGAAATTTCATATAACTTGAGATGTAAAAGATGAAAAATCCTTGGCTAATTTTTGGAGTGTGGTTTTGGGATGGGTTTAGTTTAGTGCGTATGGCGGATAAGAGTCATATCATGACACTGATTACTATCTGTATCTTTCACCGCACTGTTTTACAGATAAGTGTATGAAAAATAGTAATAGAACTTGGTCATAGCTATTTAATTTAATTTAAATATTAATTTAGTTTCATATAATTAAACGAAAAAATATAATTTGATAATGATTTAATAATGTATTATTATTTAATTTTGAAATAAATTTCTAAATGTTTATAAAAAAAATGTTTTTATTTATAATTTTTCTAAATATTATTGTTTTTATTAAAAAGGAATTATTTAATAAATTCTGAGAAGGTTAATGTTTTATTACGCAATTACACATTTACAAATATTGTTATATGCAAACATTTATGTACGCATAATCATTACATTGTATAAATTAATTACAACAGATTTGGTCTCGATTCGATTAAACAAATTATAACGTAAAACAATGAAATCACAAGCGTTATATTGAATAAATGCGTGAATGTAATCTGACCCTATTAGTGAATTGATACGGTTATACCGTTTAGGGATGCGGTGAACCATGCTGGACAACCGACGGCTGCTGGGCCGTTCCAGGGGTTGGAAAGAGAAGACGCGCAATGCACATACAATTTCGATATGATAATGCTGCAGCCCCTTTCCCCTCGACAACAAAACAGGATTACCAAACGAAACGCAGCGGCGTGGGGGGAGCAAACAGAATTTGCGCCGATGTATTTTCGAAATTAGCGTTGTTGCTTGAATTGCGCTGTAATTTTATTGTGAATTAAATTCAATTCCCTCGTGGTCGCATGTTTGTATCGCATCGCATAAATCGAACGTAACATTTGCATAATATCTGTGTTCGGCTCTTATTTATCGATTGCCCCGGCGCGCTGTTGTGCTCAAGGCCCGGCACAACCCTTCACGGACCTTCGGTTTGCACAACTACCGAACTGACGGCTCATTTGCTTCGCGTTTTTTTTTTGCGTTTCGGCTTACGCCTCATTACGCGATTATTCTTTCATATTAGGTCCATTCATTTCATTAAATAAACACTCGATATCGATTTAGAAACAATTACTAAAGTGCCCATTATTACACACCAATATAATTTCATGGAATTTTTTAACATAAATTATGTTTTTTCGATTCAAAAACTGTTGCATTATACAATATGTTATTGTTATGCAACAGCAAATGTTAGACACATTATGACTTATGTTACTTATGTAACACAGTTTTAGCATGGCAATGCTAATATTATCGTTACCACAAGATTTCGTTTTAATGGACAGTAAAATCTCGAGACTGGACATTGGCTGAAATATAAATTTTTTTTGAAGAATCATTTTTCTATTGAAAAATAGACTTGAATATAGAGTTTAGTTATATTGATAGTTTGTGGGCTGGTGAATTAATCTATGATACCACGACGGTTGGCATTATCCGGTTTGTGGATTTTAATGAAGACATATAATCGAGGGGCTCTGGGATTCATGGGAGCAGGCTTCGTTTTTCTAGATGTAAGGTTTTTTCTTGAATTGAGCATTTGAGTTTTTGTATGTTGGGTCTGTTTCAATTTTGTAGTATTGGAATTGACAATGAAATTACAATGAAATTTAATCATCTTTGTTTCATTTCATTTTATTTAATTTAGACAATGAAATTATCTACTTTTTTTAATGTATTCGAACTTTTTTTAAATTACAATTGAATTACACAAAACTGCTATTTATTCCAGATATTTTTTCTTACATCTATAAATTATACAATTAAAATCCCCAAAACCTAAAACAATTAAAATTTAGTAGATTCAGATGCGTTCTCTGTTACTACGCGATGAGCTTTGAATTTACGAAATCAATTCGCGATTATTGACGTCGAAATATATTTGTACTTTATCACACATGTTGTAATTATATTTGTGTTTCATTATTGTGTGTTTGTAGATTAAGTGGAAGATCAGTAACTAGTTAAGCTGACTGAACTTCGCCTACACTCATAAAATTTCGTTTTGTATTTTTTTCTGTGATAAATGAAGGTATTGTTATCATTATTTTTGTTTATTTATTTTACAGTTTTTGTGCCCTGATTATATGTCATGTGCTTTCTTTATCCTAAATAAATTCTATTTTCAGTTTTTAATCGCTTCAAGTTGCTGCATACCGTACATTATTAAACCGTTGTTTTAATAAAGTTTATTTCGATAATAAGAAATTAAAATTGTTGAAACTATATTTCATTTAAAGTCAAAAATTTTAGGAAGTATTTTACAAATAATAATAGCGATTAAAAATGTTTCAATCATAATAAATGAAAGACAACGCAAGCGCCATCTTTAGTTTAATTTCATGTGGCATCCTCAACGATTCGACTCTACAAGGTAAACAACAAAGAATCGTTGTTTCGTCCACTAAAGGAAGGCGAAAATGTTTCAGTTCTTTTTTTATTTTACGAATAAATATTTACATACAAATATCTGATATGAATATTTGTATATGCGCAATTATTTTATATATCAAATGAGAACAACAGTTTTATCTTCAAAGCAAATAAACACGATTGATTAATCAACAGAGATTTGCAGAAATAATACGGATAATAAATGTGTTGGAAAAAAAGTACCAGCACAACTATCAATCATGTTCATACGAATTTGTCTGTTGGTTGTTGCTCTTACAAATTGTAAAGAAACAGAAAAACCGGCTGAAGCAACAACGGTAAGACACATTTTTTTATTTATAAAAAAAATAGGATTGATGATTTTATCTTAGAAATCACACATCACTTAGCTATTATTATTCACAACTTCCTCTCAAATAGATCCTGCCAAAGTGTTTCCCATTCATTCTTAATTTTACAAGGTTCCCCCTTGTATCTACTCCTCTACATTAAATAGACACAGTTATTTAATCCTCTACATTATATATTGTCACGGTATACACAACCCCGATCCCAAATATTTTAATCCTTCACAAAGAATGATTAATAATTAATTATATCTTACAACAGTTAGGTAAAAAATCAACAATTCACGTGTTTATTTTTTAACAAACATAATAGTATTATTTTCGAGACAACGCAAGCGCCATCTATTGCCTAAATTCATGTGGCATTTTCAAGGACTTGGGTCTACAAGGTAGACGGCCGAGAATCGCCTTTCTTTAGTACACGAAACACCAAAGAAAGGCAAAATTGTCCTGTTTATGAAAACAGGGAACGAAATTCATATTAATATATTTTTAAGCAGAGTGTTACATTGATACAGTGGTGCCCCATTTAACACCACAACATGTGCAAATGAGATGAACTAAATTAATGCATTAGTTTATATAGCGTCGTTGACAATCCATTGGCATAGCGATTAATAATTGAACCACCCAAAATAGACGTGCCAATCGTGTTTGCGATATTTATTATTATTGAACGTCGGGCTCTTTTTATTCGATTATTTCCATTTTACTGTAGACGACCGAAAATCATTGTTTCGTCCACTAAAATTAATGGTGACTGAAAATTTCATTAAATGTGAAGTTTAAATTATTTTAAATACGTATTTTTTTTATTTCTTTTCTTAGATCCAATGTGAATCAACGGAAATTGTTGGAAATCACCAAATAGCGTGGAATATTTCAATAAACAGCGACACCTACGCGGCGAATCAACATTGTTTAAACAGCAACAATATGTATGTGCTTTGTGTGAAACAAGACGCCGGATTCTACAGAGATGAAGAGTGTAAAAGCGTACAACCTAAAAAAACGTATTGTCCGGAAAGTTTCACAGAAATCGATTCGTGGTGCTACAAAATTTTAAACAACGTCAATTACTACGAACCATGTCCTTTCACTGTAATTGATGAATTGTATCCGTGGAACATTCAAACCGACGACGGGAAATATTGGGCGAAAGGTGAAAGACTGCGGTTCTACGGAATTGGGCATTTCATAAACACAACTTTGAGAAATTACGGAGACGTTATTGGAATCCCCTTTAAGGATAATTCAACCGGAAAAGAATGCTTAATCCACAATCGGGGAATTTTAGAAGCCGTTGATTGCTACGATAAGTACAGCAGGATTTGCGGCTACTTAAAGCACTCGAAATCGCTTTATTGCGGCAGGCGAAACAACTGCATCAACTACAATTTTTACACGAACAACTCGAAATGCATTTGCACTTTTGAGAAATGCGAAAAGCGGGCGCAGTTGATTCAACCCCACCAGAATTACATAGCTTACGTAGGGGAGGATTTTTGTAAACTAGATTTGTTTTTGAGTGAAGCAGGTGCGCTTACGTGGGGCGATTCCGGGGAAGGGGTTGATTACGCTTTTTGGACGTACGATGTTGATTTGCTTAAATTAAATCGAGAAATATTCGTGTTGACGAAAAACGGCTGGAGTCCTTATCAAAATAATTACACTTGTGAGATTTGCGAGGAATACGTTGATGTTGGAAAGGTTTCGATTTTACTACAAGTGAAGGAAAATATATTGTATGTAATATTTGTAAATGAGGGTATTTTTAAGAAATGCTTCACAGACGCGTATCCCGATAAAATAATCACTATTTTACAAATAGAAGATTCGAATCAAGAATTTGAGCTTAAAATTACGGAATCTGGATATTATTGGTGCCAAGCATTCGATGCGATTGAATTTAAAACAGTTAGCACGGAAAAAATACTGATTATGGTTGATTTTATTTACCCTATTGAAGCTAATGTGAGTTATGATAAAAACACCGACCCGACTTTCGGTTATTGTGAATTAATTTTTATAAAAAGCTCGATTAAGGAAAAAATTAAATGCATTAAAACATTGGCAATTAATGAAAGCTCGCGTTTTGTTAAATACCTTTTACATATTGCTATTAATAAACCCGCAACGACTTTATCTTATATGGATGTTTTTAATGATTTAAAAAATCGGATTAGAGAAAAATTAACAACCCTCACTAATGTATTAGAAGTATCAAATTTATATAATTTAGAATACTGTATGGAAACAAATGAAATAATTAAAAACACTAAAATAACGTGGATTGATACAAAAGCAAACTCCTCGAGCTTTTCAGACATAGCCTGCTTGATTCAGAATCAATTAGTCGCGAGGAAATGCATTTGGGATTACCACTCGGGGGCCCGCTGGGAAAATTTCACGCGCTGCATCCCTGTCGTGAAAAAATCCGAACACACCGAAAAACTCGAGGATATTCTGAATTCCAACAAAACAACCGAAGAATCCGTTGAAGATTTAGCGCTCATCACAAACGAGGCTTCTGATTTCGAAGCAATCGACCTTCATCTAACGGCCGAAATCGCGTTGAAATTAAACGCGACTTCCGTGGATTTGGATAAGTTCACTTTAATAATGAGCAATTTGATTGGTTCGAAAAGATCGACTTTAACGGAATCGCAAATTGATTACAACGCGACTGATAATCTTTTAAGTGTTTATGATGATGTTTTGATTAATTACAAGCTGGATTCTTGTAATAAATCACTGAAAACGGATAATGTTTTTGTGTTTATGTTTAACTCAACATGGAATGAATTTACCGGCGTGGCTTTGTACAACCAGAAAAATTCGGAATTTGAAATTAAATATCTTAAACCGGAAACGAATTTGGATTTCGAGAATCAATTTTTAGAAGCGGCTATTTACATACCTGAGATAATATTGAATCAATTTAAAGATAAATTAATTAGCATCACGATACATTCAAGCAATGCTTTGTTTAACGAAGCTAATCAAGAAAATCTTATTGTGGCTAGAAATATCGCAATAATTTTTCACGAGGAAATTGATTTCAAGCAAGCGGAAATTCCGATTTATTTCAACCCAAAGAACAAGATTTACAAAAATTTAATGCGTTGCGGTTTCTGGAGCTACGGGGAGGGAAAAAAGGGATTCTGGTCGGCGGAATCGGAACCGAAAATAATTTCAAGAAACCTCTACGCGTGCGAATTCCATCACGCCACGCATTTCGGTTTATTCATTTCGAATAATTTACTGAGCAAATATTCAACCGCTCTAGATGTATCCTCCGCGATTGAATGCGCGCTGTCCTTCACGGGATTAACCTTAATAATAATCACCGGCTTGAGCTTTCGCAATTGGAGGGATGCTTCTAATAATTTACTAATTTTACACTACAGCTTCATTTCGTGGATACAAATCATACTTTTATTCACTTCTAACAATCTGCATTTAAGCAATCGGATCCTGTGCGCGGTAACCGGAGCTATTCTCCATTACACCGTGCTTTTTCAATTCAATCTTATGCTGATTTTCGGAATTCAGCTCTACAACAAACACGTCCGCGTGTACCAAGCGCATTACTGCTGCACAAAACACAATCTTTACATCAATTATACGCTCCCGTTAATCCCCACACTCATCCTGATTTCCGTGTTTCCTAACAATTATCAGGAAAGCGAAATAAAGTTCTGCTACCCCTCGGGTTTCGCTCTAATCCTCTTCCTGCTTATCCCAATTGGGTTGACCTTGTGCGTGAATTTGGTTATTTATTTCATAATTTTTTCGAATTTCTTCCTGAAAAATAAATACGCGGAGTGCACTTTTGAGGTTAAGCGCAAGATTCTTTTGGTAGTCGTCTTGTTTTTTCTACTCGGGCTTACCTGGATTTTCGGTTTGCTGGCCGAGCTATTTCAGAGCTATATTCTGCTGGTCGTTTTCAGCACTTTGTCATCAATGCAGGGTTTTGTTATTTTCGCGTTTTCAATAATGATCAACAAGAATGTTTGGCTGATGTATAAAAGGAAATTTGTTGTTTATTATTATAATTTGCATTAAAATAGTAACTTCTGGTTGATGGCCAATTCCAGGAGAAGATAATCATGTTTTACGTATGAAATAGTTCAACCCTCGGTATGTTGCAAATATATTATTCCATTCATACCTACGTTGTGTTTTGTTGTGTGTAGTAACCCACATTTCTTTACCGGGATATTTGCGTAAATATGCATTTTTGTACTTATCCTGTTGTTTTTCTGTTAATGAAGAATAAATGGAAGAACAACAAATAAAAGACATTAAGTGAGTTTGAATGTAAGCAGCACTTGTTTTAATTAATTAAAGATATAATTCATCTGACAACTATTTTACATTATCATTGAATGTTAACGCCTTATTATTTTAATAAATAATAACATTGAAACTCTCTACTGCAGAGAAAATCTATTTATTTAAAAAAGGGTGATTATGTAGGCCTCAATCAGTTTTTCCATAGTGTTGATTGGGAGGTTCTATTGGATAATAATAGTCTTGATATTTCGAACATACATATATGGTTAGTTAGTTATGTAACATTTTTTGAAAGAAAATAAAAAGTAAATTTAGCACACACCCCGGTATGATCTATTACACATATAATAAAATCATATAATGTAAATATTTCTATATAGAATAAAAATATACTTGTTAAAACATAACATTTGTATTTATTAATAGCTATTAAATTAAAAATCATTTATTGACAAATTGTTATGTGTGTGAAGCTTGCAATATTTAAAGAAATAACCCGGCGCGTCCACCATGGGAGCAAAATTAAAATTCTTTAACACAATCAGAGCATTCACTAATAGAAATACATAATTTTTCAATTGCTTTTACTATATGTACAGGTAGTAATTAATATATCGTCATATTTTTCTTTTATTTTATACTTAGATTAAACTTGGACAACAATTGACAAAAATCGCTGGAAAACTCAGTGATGGAATCTTCTGTTTTCTCAACTGCTTATTGTAGTCAATTATCCACTAGTTAATACAGAGTAGAATTTGTCATGGGATATGTAACTCTTGTCGCTATTTGACTCGATACTTAGAATATTCCACGATTGGATCACCGACGTAATATGATTTAATTTCACGACAAATTCAATTTATACGAGTGAAGAAAACGCAACGATCATCAAGAAGTTATTGAGCACAATTTAAAACAAAGAAAAACACGTTAAAGCGCCGGATTTTATTATAAAGCATTCCCGTTTTGTAGTTAAACACAATTCCCCAACTTGCCCCCAACAATTTCCTTTGTGCCAACCGGATAAATTCCCCCCCGAGAATTCCGCTAATAAATCTAAGCGCATCCCAAGAAAGGTAATTTAGAATGATTATGAAATTAGCCCGTTGCGCAAACTACTCATCCCCATCCCGCATTTTTACCACCAAACATTAAAATTAATGTACATAACGTCTAGACGCCTCCATTGAATTAATTGTTTTCCCAATTATATTTTTTTTATAAATCGCATACATTTCGCGTCAAATGACACTTTAAAAACGGGAATTAATTTTCGGCGATCATCCGATGTTAATTTAGAAAATTCGTTAATATTTTAAGCCGCGGATTCGTACCGTCTAGACGTGGATGGGGGAAAAGAGCACCGAAATAAAAAAGAAAAACAGTAACGCGAACTTTGTTTTGTCTGTAAAAGGGAATGTAAAAGTGTTTGCTGATTGTTATAGAGCTTTTTATTAGAATGTAGTTCTCTCGTATATTGATTTTATCTCGAGGGGATCAGCGGCTTAAATTGAGTGTCTCCCTATTCTGTGAAATATTTCTTACTGAGAAATTGAGATTCATTCACAGTAACAAAACTTTTTTATACGCTTAACAATTTTATTAAAAAAAATCTGTATAATATTGTTACGAAATCGGGATTTAATCAGACTCGGAAATAAGTAAAACAATATCTATTTATTTATTTAGAGTACACTTAACACATTTATTAAGAACACACTTTCAGTATTTATTTATAACGAGATGTTGAGCACTCTTGAACTTTCCGGAACTTTCCGCATTTACCGATGCGCGCTCTGTGGAACATTCCAGGATGATCTTTTCAGTTTCTCCTTTCACTTTCGTTACAATACAATTATTGATACAATAATATAACAATAGTGAAAGAAAAAACTGGAAAGATCATTCTGGAATGTTCCACAGAGCGCGCGACTTTAATCGCTGCGTCATCGAAAGTTCCGGAAAGTTCGAGAAACAAGCACGCTATATAAGCGCGCGCTAGTGGCGCTGCAGTCAGTCAGTCTATCACGAACGTTCGAGAGCTCAACATCGCGTTATAAATAAATAGTGACAGTGTGATGTAAATAAATGTGTTAAGAGTACTGTAAATAAATAAATAGGCATTTGTTTACATACATTTTTGATGGTTGAGGCTTCTACTTCGTTATGTATGTTAATTTGAAATCCTTTAAATTTGTTTACTTATTTCCGAGTCTGATTAAACCCGATTTCGTAACAATAAGAAGACTTAAAAAAAAAATAAGTAAGGATTATTAGTCTTACTATTTTATGATTAATCCGTAAACTTAAAACTATATAGACATGATTACTGAATAAATATATAAATTTCGCATCTGAATAAAACCCCTCATTAACTTCACTTTTTAACGTATTGAAAAATGAGAATTATTTCTTGATTAAGCCGGAAATTATTTTTCCATTTTATATTAATTCATTTTTTTTTCTATGAGTATCAAAGAACAACCCTTGTATAACTGCTGATCCTTTTTATCATTCCGCTCATCCCAGCCTCCGGTTCACCCAATGAGCAAATTGCGTAATAAACATTCGCACCCCCTTCCCCTAATTGAATCATGCGCGCATTTGATCGTTTTTCACGCATTTTTTTTTTTTTTTTCGTAGCGGTGCGCACGGGCATAAGGGCGCCGCGCCGGTTGCGAAAGGGGTGAGTTAATCCAGAGCTGTTCCGGGCGTGTTTTATGCCGTGTCTTCATCGGCTTTAATTCATCGGAATTAGGAGGCTTACCGGCCGGGATTATGTCATTACTGCGGGCCCTTAATCCCGACGTCCATATTTAAAATTCTCGCCGTGAAATGCACCTGATAATGCAACAACTTTGTTAATAACTGTGCTTTTGTTGTGCAAAGGGCGTATTTCAATCCGGTTATTGCTCAGGTGGTAATGAATAATAACTGTTATTGCGTTCGCGTGGCAATAACGTCAATTATTGACTCCTGGTGGGATTTAAAATGATGTCGCATGCACGCCCTGGATTTCGTACTTTGATTTATTTATATAAATTTAATAACAATAATAAAAATAGAAAAGTGTATTCATTTACTTGCTCACAGGTATTTAAATAAATTAAATAAAAATTATTTGAAAATAATTATTCTCACATTTAGCTCTGTCAGTTTTGACTTACGTAACGTAAGTACGTTAAACAAATGCACATTAAAACAACTACTTCCCGGGCAAATACCCACGCCAGACGTTGAATAACATAATGTACACCTGCTATTGCAAATCAATGAAATATTGCATAATGCAACAAATTAATTATTTCAAGCAAAATTATTTTATAATCTTTTACGAGTTTATTGTGGATATACAAACCGTGAAATATATATTTAGTTTAAAAAAAGTAGGCCATTCTTTCTCTTTTTTTTTTCGGCGGGAAATTTAACTTATCTGGAATAATTTTTGATCACTCTGTATATATGTAAGTATAATAGCTGAAATTTTAATAACGGAATATTTCAATATGTTTCACCAAAAATTACGCGAGAAAACCATTCGAAATATTAATTAAAAACGTTTTGATTGAGGTGTAAATACTGCGCAATGCACGCACGTACTAATAAAAATAAAGCCGTTAAATTTAAATTAATTCGAAGATTATACGATCACAAAGTAAGAGGAACACACGCTATTTACCCGACGTTAAACACACACATAATCGGGCCCTTTAATTACCCCTCTCGGTTAATTAGAACCGAGGCCAACTGCCCCCACCGGACCGCCCTTTGTTTTCCCCTTATAATTCCTTATAAATATGGTGATACGTGCGTAACGCGAAATTAGCGAAATTCCCCCGCAATGCAGACGAATAAAAAAAAAAGAAGAAACAACTCAAACAGAAACGAGAGGGAAAGAGGTCGAAACAAATAGAATAAGAAACAAGGGAATGCTCTCCAGATGTTCCCGCTGCATAATTCAGGCGGATCGGGATGAAGTTTTTTTTCTAGAGTATTTTTGTTTAAACCGTGGGTCGTATTATACACCGGACATATTCGTGGATATGGTTTTCAATTTCAGGTGGAGGGTTTCCCTCCCCTAATGGTAACATTCAATTCAATTTCATATGAGGGCGACATCGGGCGCTGTTTTATCTGCTACATCATCGGTGTAAGGGCCTATACACTTCCTTAGGTCACACTCCGAACGCGCATAAAAAAAATGTATATAACTTCAATTTTTATGGTTGCCAATTCTTTTGTACGGAAACAAATAATTTTCTTACAAATAATATATATTTGTTTTTCTTAGTTATTTAACTATTTATTTTCAACTGAAAAATTCTTTAATATTTAATTTATTTGTTTCTCGCTTATCACTCCCAACGGAATTTCGAACAAAATATATTTATTAAATAAAACGCTTTTTATCTTTGTATAACTTATTATTTCATTTTAGTGACTATAGTTTCGAAGCATTATCAAAAATATCGAATGCGACGGTTGTATAAATAAAGACAAATAATTGACAGGAATTTACTACTTATATACTTAAAGTCTTTATTTTAAAAAATCCTCCACTCATATAAAGAAGTATATATATATATGAAAAAGCTGATTTGAATGTAATTCAAATATGTACATATGCAAAAAAAAGAAAAAAAAAAACTTCATAATTCCTCGCGTATAATAAAGGGAAAGTTTTCCTAGAAAGTTTTATTGCCTTATGCAAACCCTACACATCGCTTATATACATATTTATTTTTTTATATGGGAATAAGAAAGTTTAAATTGTGTGTTATAATGAAAAGTTTGGAAATATACGAGACTATTATTATATATTTTTTTTGTTTTTGTTGAAAATATTCTTTATTCTGTTGATCAACTCAAGTAAATATTTTACTTTAATATAAATTCCCTACCGTTACGATTTTTCACTTCATTTTATCAAATAATTCGGGCTTGAACAATAACGTTAGCGATCGTGATGGGTAACTAGACAACGACAAGAAAAAGACAAAGGCAGGCGGAAAGATCTCTTGTTAATAGTTATTTTGTCGTTTGCGACTACCAAGCTCTTTTATTGTAGTAACAAAGGTAATGAGATATTAATATATACTTACATATACAAACATCTTTATTCAGACAAAATGACAACAAAAATTTACAATATGTTAGTTGTCTGACTGGGCTATCGACCACAGGTCTTTCTGTCCATATATATTATTATATATGGGCAGAATTATTATTTTCTTAAAAAATAACTAAAGCGGGGCGACTTCCTCGATATTTCTTAATCAGCAAAATATGTTTTACATAATCAAGAAAATCTTTGACGGACGCTGCTGTCTTTGCAGGAGCAGTTGCGGACCGGATGCAATCCTACACTTCCCGTACGGATTGATACGATTGGCGACAATATGTTTTGTAAATAATATTTAATTTTGTAAATTTACACAAATAAAGACGTTATATGCAGGGCGAGACACACAAATTTCTCAACAATTAATGATTCTATGAGAAAAAGTTTCAAATAAAGTCCGTAAATTTTAGAGGGTCAAATTGATTTGTAGTAGAAAGAAGTTCCTATTAGATCATCATAATTTCATAATTTTAAATACTAACCTCAATTGTTATTTTTGATTCATGTAGTTAGCTTAAAAAGGAGTAACTTTTATATTAACATTTTTGACGAACTAAGGGAACATACCTAAATTTGGGTTAAATTGAGGGTATCGTGGAGGTGTTGCACGATGCAGCAAGTACGAACAATTCATATAATGTGACAGTTAGCAGTTTTATTAAGACATCCATCTAGTCAAACTAGCTCTCAAGCGGTTTTTAATATTTTTTTGGATTTTTTTTAATTGGAGTCCAATATGATGAACTAAGAAAAAATGACCCAAATTGAAGGTGTCGTGGAGGGGTTGTAGGGCGGAGCAAGTTGAAAAAATTAATATAATGTGACAATTTTGAGTCTTATTGAGACATCCATCTAGTCAAACTAGCTGTCAAGCGGTTTTTAATATTTTTTTGGATTTTTTTAATTGGAGTCCAATATGACGAACTAAGGAAAAATAACCCTAATTGAAGGTGTCGTGGAGGGGTTGTACGGTGCAGCAAGTACAAAAAATTAATATAATGTGACAATTTTGAGTCTTATTAAGACATCCATCTAGTCAAACTAGCTCTCAAGCGGTTTTTAATATTTTTTTGGATTTTTTTAATTGGAGTCCAATATGACGAAGTAAGGAAAAATAACCCAAATTGAAGGTGTCGTTGAGGAGTTGTAAGGTGCAGCAAGTACAAAAAATTAATATAACGTGACAGTTTTGAGTCTTATTAAGACAACCATCTAGTCAAACTAGCTGTCAAGCGGTTTTTAATATTTTTTGGATTTTTTTAATTGGAGTCTAATATGACGAACTAAGGAAAAATAACCCTAATTTAAGGTGTCGTGGAGGGGTTGTATGGTATAGCAAATACAAAAAATTAATATAATGTGACAATTTTGAGTCTTACTAAGCCATCGATCTAGTCAAACTAGCTCTCAAGCTGTTTTTAATATTTTTTTGGATTTTTTTAATTGGAGTCCAATATGACGAAGTATGGAAAAATAACCCAAATTGAAGATGTCGTTGAGGGGTTGTACGGTGCAGCAAGTTAAAAAAAATAATATAATGTGACAATTTGGAGTCTTATTAAGACAACCATCTAGTCAAACTTTTTTAATATTTTTTTTTGGATTTTTTTAATTGGATGAACTAAGGGAAAATACATGGCGATGTAATGAGGACAATTTATTGAACTATTTTTTACCAATTTGTTCCAGATTAATAAATAAACAAAATAGGTGGAAGGACCACAGGTCGATAGCCAATTAACATTAATTTTTTTGCCATTAATAAAGTTTATTATAGTTATTTAATAAAATGTTTGTTAAAATGTATAAACTGAATATCCCAATAAAAAAAAGTCCGATAAGGAAAGATCTGGCGATCTGGCATTTCGAGAACGGAACCAGCTTAACCCATCCAGCAGCCATAACTTGTTCGATTTGGCACTCCTCGTACGACTGTTGAGAATAAGGATGGATATCCATTATTTTGCAACGACATATTCTGCTGTCTCCAATGATGTCCTTAAGCAATATAGGTAGTTCATTTCCTGAAAGAAATCTCGTTATTTTTGTCCAGTTAAATTGCTTTCAGTAATAAATGGATAAATAATGTTTTCTTATTACAACGTAATCAATAAAGATTAAAAAAAGACTGTCACTTCTCTTTTAAAGTTGTATATTTGTGAACCTCCAGAACGCTCCAGGATTAAAACGGAGCATCTCATCATTATTTCTTACTTAAAATAAAGTTTCTCTAATGAAATCCGTTTGATCTACAACAAAATTCCCAAAACCGAGGCATTTTATTGATTCTCCAAACTAAACCGTTCATTACACGCGGGATATCCCTTTATGAAAGTCAATTGATAAATCCTCGAAGCGTGCTCGCACACTAAAAGATGAGTAAATAACGAATTCGTAAAGCAATAAAGGGGACGGTTTGGCTGTTTACGTATCAATTTTAAAGTAGACGCGAAGACGAGAGCCGGAAAAAAAATATATATCTGAACGAAAATTGTATTACAACGCAACATTACCAGGCTTCAGGAAAATGAGTTTCGCATGCAAAATGATAGAATGATCCCCGAGTAACGAATAGGTATAGGTTTGAAAATTCTCAATTTTGCGCTCATTTATATTTCAGTGGTTTCGCTGAGAGCGAGAGGCAACGCCGTATCGGAGCCCATCCGCCATTCGGATACATATATACCTGTCCGCCCATTTAAATGCATTATTCAATGTTCGATTATACTCTCCGGATTCTGGGTTAAAACGGCACACATTGGCCACTGCTGTATAATTGTATTGTTGCGTCGTTCTATTTTCATCTACTCTAATTTATATCATTAATTAGAAAAATACTTTATAATTATTATTTTTAGAAGTTACTATTAAAACCTATTAAAACCCACGGCGATTTTTTTAAATGAGAAAAAAAAAACTGTTTATTAACATTTGAACATTTTTTTTTTTCTTAATTAAAGAACAGGACCAAGGAATATGTATATCCGGTTCGGTTACTCAAGAAATTATTGCCAAAACGTGGCGACAACATTATAACAGACTGTCTGTTTTTTAACTGGACAAGTCGTCCATTAAAGGAAGGCTGAAGGCTCTCGCCTTCATTTAATGTCCAGTTAAAAACAGACGGTCTGCTACATTATTTATTTATTTATTTAGTGGATGAAACAATGAATCTCGGTCGCCTACCTTTTAGACCCAAATCGTTGACGATACCACATGAAATTAGGCCAAAGATGGCGCTTGCGTTGTCTTTCATTTATTATGATTAGTGAACAATAACGTTTAAATTTAAATCTCATGTTGTTTAATCAATTAAATATATAAATTAAAATAAACAATTAATAATATTTTGTTGTTTTTTATTTTTATTACTACTATAAAATTATAAATTCAATTTATTACTTGAAGAAACAAACAAGTCTTGCAAAGCATATTGTTGATTTTTAATTTATATATTTAAACAACATGTGATTTAAATTTAAGCGCTAGTGAAATCTGAACCCGTTTACCTCGCACCCCCTTTACATCATTCAAAAGAATAAACGTCCGCATTCCGCGTGAGATATGAAAGTCAAGAGGAAACGGGACGGGATCCGATTTATGTTTTTCATATTATTTTTTTTTTATTCGTCGAGTTTTAAGACTTTCCCATTGTGCCCCGGAGATACAGGGAGTGTATATTTTTTTGTGTGTGAAATGTAAATATATAGGACGCGCACTATGAGGCAAATTAAAAAGAGAAAAGGGACGAAAAAATCAGACGCCGATTGTACGGGAAACGACAAAAGCGGGTTTCTTGCATCGATTTCCGTTGTTAGAGACGGAAGGCGGGCATCCTTTGAAATGACAATTATTTATTTATGATTTTAATGAAGACAAGTGCGCCTCAAAGGATGTCGTCTTAGTTGAAAGGAAATTCTGGAAGGATGTGTTCTCGGAATTCATTTTTAGAAGACAATATTATATTAATAATAATATTTTTTTCAAAACCTAGAAAATTTCAATGGATCGTATATTATTTGATTAAATAATAGATGTTTTTTATATTATACCACTGTGTCCAAAACAATACACGAAATCTATTATTCAAACTACGTAAGTAATTATTATGAACAGTAATTGCTCCAATACATTGGATATTATTAGTTACAAGTTTGTACTCTTTGGAAAAACAAACGAACTCTCCATTAATTTGTTATCACGGCAACAACGATTCATATCCTTATACTTCTTATCCTTTCATCTCCTATCCCTAAAATATAATCACATTTTTTTTAGATTGGTAGCACTATTACAGGCATCCAATGAAATTTTGTGTCACAGTTGTCATTAATGTTTAAGTTACGCTTGGTTTTCTACGACACAAAAATTACATTTTTCGATTGATACAATGTCTATCATTATTCAACAAAGGAATGCGATTAAATTTTATTTTCTGAATGGAATAACCGCTGCGGAAACGTTGAAAATGTTGCAAGATCATCCATCTCCGACTACAAAGTAAACATTTCATAGATAATTTTATTGATTGAGTTTCTTTACACTTTATTTATCAATTTCATAGATACATATTTTTTTTAAAGTAAATTTATTCATTAAGACATTACTGAACTTTACTCCTTTCAATTCTTCTAATAAATAAAAAATAATCTGAAATGGTTTGTAAGAAGCAGAATTCATTGATACGGCACGCTATTGAATCCAGTTTTAGTCCATTACAATTTCAAGGATCTCCGAAACCCCCGGATCCGGCTTAACAGAAAACGTCCTTCAGACCGCATAAAGGCACAATGGGACATTAAACCATCGTTTTAAATCGAACACAATACACCGCCCCGAAATGCTCTCCCGCCCTTTTTTTTTAAATGTAAATTTCATCCCCCGGCATTAAATTCTTGAACAATGTGAAATTAATGCTCGCGCGCCGTTTCAGTTTCAATTTCGAATTCCAATTACGGTTGCAGTTTTGTATGCACGACCTGATTCTGACGAACGTGATATTAGTAACGCAACGCCTACACGTTGAGTGCCATGTAGTGTAAGGATTAATTATCCTCATGCTGTTAATACATAACTTAAAAAGGAAAGGATTCAATGTAAATATTTTCAATAGAAAACCAAACCCATTTGTACATCATTCTTGATAATGGCATTAAGCCGAAACTAGTTGAAAATAAAATTTGAATAAGTGAAACAAAACCAAGTGAATTTAATTTACAAACCAATATATTTAGAAAATGTTTTACCAAGTGATTAATGAGAAAAAAGTGTCCGAGAAAATTTATATTATTATTATTTTGAAATGTTTCTAGTTATTTTTAATAATTTATAGAATTTTAGAATTTTCAACTTTTATCAAGTAATTATTTGTCTGGTGTTTATCTTTGCAATCTAACGAGGAATGTTTTCATTTATTTTAATTCCATATTTATATTATATTCATTCATACATTCATTTTCATTTTAAATTCTAACCGTTTTGTATATTAAGTTTATTTATCCGTTTTACTATCAAGCTTTGCTTATAAGATTTAGGTTGTTCTTATAATTTATGGTATATTTTATTATATTTATATGTGTAATTAATCTTTATAGATCTGTGTAAAAGGAGATTCCGTCAATAAATAAAAAAATAAATAAAAACTATTAAGAAATGTTTATAAAAAAAAATAAATAATTAAAACACTACTCATTACTGTTTTAATTTGTTTATTATAAAATTAAATAACTAAAATAAAATACTATTTATTACTTTCTATAACAATTAATTAATTTAAATAAAACTACACTGACCGGTATAAAAAATTCGGCCACCATAATATATTTTTAAAATAAAGTTTTAATGGCATATAAATGGGTTTATATGAGAACCAAGTTTTTTAAATTGTTTTATTCGCATTTTAATATGTCTTCTTCATTCCCACCTTTCTTTTTAAGCAATACAATCTATTTTAAACGAGATTAAGAAGTTTTGTCATTTGCGCATTATCTTATTTTATCATTTATGTGTGGCAACAACAAATGGGCTCATGTGCATTGTTTGACAGTAGTTATACAGTTATAAAATTTCGCAATAAAAAATGCACCTAACTGTTACGGAAGTGTCTCAAATTGTAGCTTTAATTGAAGATAGGCGTAGCAAGCACAAGCACTACGTGTCTCGTTCATTGGGTACACCCTCGTATTATCATTCAGGATGTGTCGGTATTTGAAAACTAGGAGACCAGAGCACAATTTAATTTATTGCCCATATTTATTAAGGGGTTTTTCAATATCTGGTTTATCGAAACCAAAAATTTTTAAAGTTGTTATGTATTGACTTTGTGTAAGAGGAAGAAGAATCTGCAGCTGACTCGAAAGATTTGGAAAAATTTACTGCAAAACTATTGACAATACCTTGAGCCGATGTTACGTTGTGGCCCTCAAAACTCATGATCTGTGGTATTGTATAATTATTTTTTATTGTATTAATATAGTTCCAGAATTTTTTTAGTGTTTTTTCTAACAGGTTTCTCGCAATCTTTAACATACACAGAGAAGTCGTGTTTGCTTAATAACCTCACTTACCTCCGGAGGTTGGGGAGTGTAATTTTAAAAAAAATGGGATAGTGGATATTTTTTTATGGTTTGCGAGTGAAAGTAACACAGACTTTACATGAAGAGTGTATTTTTTTCATAAAAAAGCATACAAGCATTGTTGACATTGGTACAAGACATTACCTCATTTCAATCTATGTTCGAAATTAATTCATATAATCTTACAGAATTAGCTTTTTTGAAATTAAATGAGTTAAATGTATAATCCGAGTCATACAAGCAAAGTAAAAAAGTGTTTCATTTATTAAAATTAAATATTAAAAATAATAGCGAAATATTATAAAGCCATCCACTCTGAACTAACGGCGAAAGACGGTTTTCCGCGGTGCATTTACTGCAGAAGTTTCAGTGGTTATTACATATGACTAGGATCTTTGAGCTTTGAGCTGGTACCATTAAAAAGTAAAGTTTAAGAAAAAAGAAAACATTACTTCGCTCTTACTATGTATGCCTTGATTCACAATTCAAAAACTCTGATTCTCAAACGTGCAAGCTCCATCGCGATACATTACCCCCCAGTAATATCCTACGAAACGGATGTCCACACTCGGCACATTCAGACAATATAAGTACACCTCATCGTTATGCCGCAACACGCGAGCCGCGACGCTCTCTGATAAAACGTCTGGGCGAATTTCAGCCGGGGTGGGTTTTTAATTTTTTAATGGAAAAAGGCTCGCGGGTTAATTCAGTTATTGTAAACAGGCGATCGATCCGGGAAAGTGCATTAAACCGACCTCTGTCATGACGAGGGAAAGGCGGGCGCGCGCGTGTGTGTATGTTTAAAATTTCACCTTCGTCGCTTTTCAATACTCGCGGAAAATTCTCGTTCGGACGTCCCGCTAGGAGAATTTACGTGGGGAATGTAACAGATGTCGAAATTCCCAGTGAAGAAGCGAGGGATGTTTCGCCAGTTTTTTTTTTACGTTTTGCATTTCTATGCGGTCGCATTTCTAGGATTATCAAATGTATTTTTTTTATATTTTATGTACATTTATACATACATGACTTTTATATTTGTACGTTATAAATAACTTTTACTTTCAGAATATATTTTTATAAAATAAAAAAAAGTCGTAATGATGGTTTTCGAGTCTACAAGGTAGACAACAGAGAATTGTTGTTTCGTCCACTCAAGGAAGGCCAACTGTTTATGAAAAACAGGAAACGAAATTCATTTAATAAAATGTTCAGTCACCATCATCCATACGCTAGATGAATGGTGGCTGAAGATTTTATTAAATAGAATGAAAATATTTTTTATCATCATAAATTCAACAGAGAAAAAGAAACACGTGTCTGCAGATGGCCCTATATTAAGTAACGCTCCTTTTGTTGTTTTTACATTAAATTTTTCTCGGATCAAAATTTGTTGAATTATGCAATATTTTATTGATGTGCAACAGCAGGTGTACATTATGTAATTCAATGTCCGACGTGGGTATTTGCCCGGAAAGCAGTTGTTTTAATGTGCATTTGTTTAACGTACTTACGTAGTGTAAGTCAAAAGTCACAGAGCTGAATGTGGAAATAATTTATTAATTATTTTCAAATCATTATTATTTAATATAAAAAAATGCTTTTATAAGATTTTTCTAATTAAACAATAAACATTGAAAAAAAAAGATAATTCAATTAAGTAATGAAACATCCTGTAAAAGCCTCTGTTTTTTTTTTTAACTCGACGCAAATGGTGTTGTTGCAAGGTAATGCACACGGCCACTCCTTCTCGACAATACATCGTCCCTGAATCAATATTGGCTTTCAACTTTTATATATAAACTAAATGACTGACTGCACTCCGGTCCGTGTCACTAAAGCTCCTCGCGGTAAACTACTCGTTTTTTTATCTCTTAATATACAAGCGAAAAATCTTCACGGGAACCATTTTAAAACTCCATGAAAAGTGTTCATCTTAAAAGAAAGCTTAATTGATACTAGCTATTAGAGGGAAAATCACCGTCTGGGGGGTGTAAAATATAAACACTCTAAAATGCTAATGCCTGTGAATTTTTATTCATTAAAACGCGAGTGATTAGTTTAAAAAAATGTATGCAGTAAAATACATAAGGTTTATAATTAGTGTAATAATTATTAATTTTGAGTAGAGTAATAATAATGTTTTCGTTCTTTAATTTCGAATTTTACAATAAATGTCCTTATGCCGTGCTGAAGTAAAAATATTTTCACATCTGCACTTATTAATTAACAAAAACACTTGATTTGAGTTTTAATTGTTTAATATATTTAAATAACTGTGACCAACTGAATGAATACTCTTTTCTATTTATAAACATTTGAATTCTTCTCAATGTAGAATTTGTAGAGTTATACAGGATGATTCTTGACTAATGCGCATAATTGCGAGGAAATATAGATTATGCTATGTAGTGACGGGAAATAAAAAAGAAAAATGTTGCAAATGTTTTTTTTTACAATTAACTAGCAGCCGGTACCTGCTTTCCGAAACAGCCGAGAATCGTTGACTATGACGTATGAAATTAGGCAAAAGATGGCGCTTGCGTCGTTTTTCATTTATTATGATTAATATCAGGTATATAACCACAATACAAAATCCGTTCAGCCTTCATCAATTGCACATGGAACACACTAGTCTGATAAGATTCGAAAAACCGAAATGGCCATCCATACGCTAGATGAATGGTGGTTGAATATTTTATTAAATGAAAAGAGTCTTGTTTAGTTTAGAATGCACCTGGTATAATAATAATTGGAAGAGAAAAAAAGACTGGAAATATTGTTTCTATATAAAATATATAGAATTATTGCGTTGTAAAGCATTAATAATGATCAGCTTTCTAGCACATGCGGTCCATAAATATATAAATCATACAGTGTATAATCTTGATTACATAGGAAAATATGCATCGCAGCTAACATGTTTAGTAATAATAGGGAAACCATTTTTAATAATTATTTTATTCCAGCATAACATGCATAGGTACGTGTGCATGTACGATTTGCGGGCGATCCACATCAGCGATACTTGTCGATAACCGACATAATTAAATTCCATATATTATTTTTTATACACACTTTCCTCTCCCCCTATCCTTCGACATTATTTATAATTTACAAAGAGTGACATCCGTATTTAGAGCCCGTCCTTATATTTATTTTATGAAGGCACGAGGGGGAGAGGGAAAGGAATGGGGATTACACCGCAACGAAATGCCCCAGTGATGGGTTCGGAATGAGAGTGTTGGATGCACAACCGACACCCGGAGAGCCTGAGCAAGGGCCAGGGCTAGTCATCTCGAAGGCAGTTTATCTTCAGTCGGACCGACCGCGAGTAATGGCACCTTGGGGCCCTCCCTGAATACCATTTGTTCACCCCCCCCGCTAGCAGCTGGAATTCCGCAGCGCGGATCGAAGTTTTATTTTCTATTTTAATTATTCAATTAAATCGCGTTTTCGTGCATTAATATTTTCATTAGCGGTTACGTGTAAGAGGGGGGCCGGAGTTTGCATTATTCATTCATTGTTTGACGTGGATGGATTGTGGGAGTTTTGTATTTAATTCAGCTTGGATAATATTGTAATCGCAGGCGAAATCCGATAATGTTAATAGAACTGACCTTTTACAGTGTGTTGTATTTGATGGATATTTCGGGGGTTTATTTTCGACGTATGGTAATTTTAATATAATATTTTTGTCTTATAAATAAATTCGAAAAGTCACGAAACTGTAGACACAAATATATAAATCTTAATTAATTAATTTACACACAATTCTATCTACAATATCAATATGTAAATTAAATTATACAAACAAAATAAATAAATACATTTTATATTAAATAAAAATGATTTGAAAATAATTATTTCCACATTTAGCTCTGTGACTTATGACTTACGTTACGTAAATACGTTAAACAATTGCACATTAAAACAACTACTTCCCGGGCAAATACTTACCCCGGACATTGAATTACATAATGTACACCTGCTGTTGCATATCAATAAAATATTGTTTTTTTGTGAATTTGCGATAACAATACAAGAACGCACGTCCTATATAACTGTGACCAAGTAAATAAATACTCTTTTTGTATTATATATACATATATTTTTATTCAGACAAAATATAAAACAATATAACATAGATTATTACAAAACCAGTGGTATTAGTCTGTGTGGGATATCGATCAGAGGTCTTTCTGCCCCGTCAAGAATTTATGATGAAGTTAAACAAAAAAATAGAGTCACGAGGAATACAGAATTTTATAAAAACATTATATTAAATTTTCACTTTTTTCGGCTGTTGATGAATATAAGATTCGTCTCTTATTTTCATCAATAGCCGAAAAAAGTGAAAGTTTAATATGTTTTTTTTTAATTCTAGAAAAAAGAAGGAAAAAGCGGCGAAGGATTTAATCAGCACCTTTCATTACGTTATGGAATAAAGCGAAAAAAAGCGTTGCGGGTGATGAACTAATGTGTTGGCGGGAAATTCATGAATGCTCCGGATAAAATCCACACAAGGCACATAAATAAAATAATACGCGATAAGCTCCTTAATAAATCTTTATAAAAGTTCCGTAAGATATAAACTTTTATAAATACTAATCTCTTCCTGAACTCCGGCGCTCAAACAACAAATGAAAGCGCGCACTGAAATTTCTTCTCGGAAAGGAACAGACAAAATAAATAAATAAATTGAGGGCTTTTATTAAATTTATTTTACTTGCTTATTAAAATTAATAAATAACATACGCACAGGCTAAATCTGTTGATAAAGAACACATTGTACTCTAAATGTACATTCAGTATTTAAGATAAAGAAGTAAAAAGGAACATAATATAAATACACAAATTGGTAATAGGGGACATCGATTATATATATATATATATATATATATATATATATATATATATATATATATATATGACTGAAAGACCTAAGGATTATAAGTTTATATTAAATAATGTAATGAAATAATAAAGATTACAGAACAGAATTTTATGACACATTTTTTTACAGTTACAGTTGATATTTGTTTAAAATTGACTGTTTAAATATATTATGCATGAAAATCAAAAATAAAAGAGTGGATTTACTAAGGTGTGAATTAAAAAATAATAATAAATTAACCATTTTTGACCATACATTTTTGACCTTTCCTTTACAGGAATTGAAAGACTGCAAGAGCCAAATGACGGACCTCACGAACCAATGGTACCAAGCGATAAGAATCTTCCCCGACCAGTCGAACGATGAGCCCGACATCAACACCCCGAGGAGCAGCACATCGAGCATAGTCCGCTGACAGAAGAAGTCAACGTAGATTTCCCTGCTGATTTGAATCCAGGTTGCGTTCTCGAGTATTACTAACCATTTTAATTAAAGTTCGTTTTTGTTGCCTATTGATATATTAAACAAATACTCAAAGAAAATTGAAAATAAAATGCAGTTTTTAAAATTTAAAAAAATATCACTTCAGTCATGTGCGTTTTATTTTTGTGCAGAAAATTAATAACGAATACACAGTTTGATTCCAATTATTGCGCGACGCGCCGGAACGGAAACAAATAGTGTGCACGTGATGCGCGCGAGCTTTATTTAATTACCGACTGCAAGTTTCCGGTCGCGGTTCCGGTTCGATATGCGTACACACAATGGAACCGCAGACAATACCGGAAAACCTGAATCCGGAACAGGTTGATTGTATTTATGGTTTTCTTAACACTCGAGTATTCATCTCATTAGGAAATGCTTTTATGAATAATCAATAATTTATTTGAATTTAATTTCTAAGGCGTTTACTTCGTGGTATATTTTAAATATTATATTTTTGCTCCTATCCCTCGAGATATTCTCATTTTGTTTGTTGTCCCAATCAGGTTGATTGTTTCCACTTTTGTCTCTTTTTACCTGAACCACTACGGACTTCCCTTATATATTTTAAATATTATAATGAAAACAAAAAAAAAAAAGAATTGAAAACCACTAATTAATTAAAATCAAACAATAAATAATTCATAAAACAATTAAAATAAAAATAACAAACATGTGAAATAGTTCGAACCCAGGTATTATACAAATTATGAAATGTATACTTTACTTACCTTGTGTTGTTTATCGTAATAATTCATGAATACCCATCAAAAAAAGTAATAGTGAAGCACGGGGTGCCGCAAGGTACTATCTTGGATCCCTTACTACTATTGATCTTTATTAATGACCTTCCATCACACCTAAATACTTCAATTATTCTTTATGCAGATGATACATCATCATATTGCAAAGATAAACATTTACCAAATGCAATAATCAATAGTCAAACATCGCAGAGAATATTACCCCAATGGTTTCTTTGCAATAAATTAACATTGAACGAGGGGAAAACTGTTGAAATGATTTTTACTTTAAAAAGCATTTCATCACATCTCCACCAGGCTACTAGATTCCTAGGTATCTATATTGATACGAAGCTTACGTGGAAGGATCATGGGGAATACATAGCTAAAAAAATACGCACGCATTGACGAAACTGTGCTGTTATTTCTTTCTGAAAAGGCCACGCGAACAATAAATAAAAGTCAAAAGTTTTCAGCGAATTTAAATAAGATTTTAATTGACTGTAATTAAGGGTTTATGGTCAATTTCTAGATGAATTAGAAACTTCAATCGCTACTTGTTATGCACATATGAATAATATATGCACGGGGGATTTAAATATTGACCTCATTCAGCCTGCACTATTTTCTTTGTTTAATTTTATTTTATTAGTTGACCGGCGATTCGCCGGCTTCGTATGTCAATGGGTTTTTACATAATATGTATCGAGCGTATAGCAAAAATCGACGACGAAGTTGGCGTTGGAAGTCTCGAGTCATGTCTGTACTAAGATCACACGCGTGACTTGTCAACATGACAACCAGTACTTTACGCGTGCGCGTGTGATATTAGTTCAGACATGACTTTAGATTTCCAATGCCAACTTTTTGTTATACGCTCGATATTTTTTTATTGTAGATTTTAATACTGTAAAATTTCATATAAAAGAAATCGAATTTTCGTTATTTATATGAATAAATAACTGTTATTCCATTATTCCGTTTGAAAAATAAAAGAAACCCGAAAATAAACTGCGCGGATGAGTGGAAAGGATGTTAAATAAATGAAGCAGATCAGCATGAATAATACTGAACTCAGTTTGATATTCGCTTTTACCCGCCCGTGAATCCGCCATATGAAAAATATCGAAAAATACTCCACCTTATAAAATACACAACACTGGCGACCACTTTGCACCATCCACTCTCCCTACATAAATGCATGAAAATCCGAATCTAAAGTTAAGTAACGGGGCCAAAGGTGTATAGTAATATATTCCGTGCGGGGTAGAGGGAGGGGGAGCTGGTCGAGATATTCTATTATAACTGGAAATATTATTAGTGGAGAGGCCATTTTCGGCCCTCTCGTTTAATGGCCCGAGAAAATCGCGGCATAGACACAAAAGAACGTATTATGTCCTCCCGAATTCCGAAATGCCGTACGGAATTACAACAGTATAACGTACACAGGACCATGCATTATCCACGCGGCATTCCTTAAACAGTCTACAATTAACTTTTACGGCTACAAGATACAAATATGCTTAAATTTATATACTAAACGGTTTAAAAATATACATTTAAATCATTATTGAAAAAAAAAGCAGAAAGGCCTCGGGACTTAAGACTAACATCTATATTTATTTTAACTATCTATGTTATATATTTTTGTATTATCTATATAGATTATTCTTTATTTAATAAATACACACATTCCATTGTTCTAAATTAAATGCATACCGTTGCTAACTTTGTTATTAGTTGATCTAGAGAGTCGTTTAAATTAGCAAAGTAGCAGTAAATCTTCAACGTATTACAACGGTAAAATCAGAAAAAAAATTACTATTACTTTGCTAATTTAACCGACTTTCTAGTTCAACTAATAAAAAAGTCAGCAATTTACAACAACCTGTATGGTATTAAAAAAACAAATAATTATATTAACATTAAACGATATCCAGTATTATGCAAATTTATAATTTGTCTAGATTTACGTTGTGTTTAGTTGTATGTAGTAGCAACACACCCAAATATATGTAATGGGTTCACTGTTTACGTAAATATTAATAAAGAAAACATTTTATTTTTTTTTTTAATTTTTCATTTGCAGCCCAATCTGTGAAAATAAGGCAAAATAACCGAAATTGTGGGTGCTGTGGGAGGATTGTACGGTGCTGTAAGTATAAACAATTAGTATTTTGTCATCGTTTGAAGTCTTATTAACTCATCCAGCTAGCCAAATTAGCTCTCAAGCGGATTTTAATATTTTTTTTGGATTTTTTCATTCGCAGCCCAATTTGTGGAAGTAAGTAAAAATAACCGAAATTGAGGGTGCTGTGGGAGGGTTGTATGGTGCTGCAAGTACAAAAAATTCATATTATGTAATAGTTTGAAGTCTTATTAACTCATGCAGTCAGCTAAATTAGCTCTCAAGTGGATTTTAATATTTTTTGGATTTTTTCATTTGCAGCCAAATTTATGGAAGTAAGGAAAAATAACCGAAATTGAGGGTGCTGTCGGAGGGTTGTATGGTGCTGCAAGTACAAAAAATTGATATTATGTAATAGTTTGAAGTCTTAATAATTCATGCAGCCTACTAAATTAGCTCACAAGCGGAATTTAATATTTTTTTGAATTTTTTTTATTTGCTGCCCAATCTGTAGAAGTAAGAGAAAATAACCGAAATTGAGGGTGCTGTGGGAGGGTTGTTCTTTGCTGCAAATACAAATAATTGGTAATTTGTAATAGTTTGAAGTCTTGTTAACTCATCCAGCTAGCCAAATTAGCTCTCGAGCGGATTTTAATATTTTTTTTTATTTTTTCATTTGCAGTCCAATCTGTGAAAGTAAGGAAAAATAACCGAAATTGAGGGTGCTGTGGGAGGGTTGTATGGTGCTGCAAGTACAAACAATTGATACTATGTAATAGTTTGAAGTCCTATTAACTCATCCAGGTAGCCAAATTAGCTCTCAAGCGGATTTTAATATTTTTTTTACATTTTTTCATTTGCAGTCCAATCTGTGAAAGTAAGGAAAAATAACCGAAATTGAGGGTGCTGTGGGAGGGTTGTTCTGTGCTGCAAGTTCAAACAATTGGTATTGTGAATCGTTTGAAGTCTTATTAACTCATCCAACTAGCTAAATTAGCTCTCAAGCAGATTTTAATATTTTTTTGGATTTTTTCATTTGCAGCCCAATTTCTGGAAGTAAGGGAAAATAATCGAAATTCAGAGTGCTGTGGGAGGGTTGTTCTGTGCTGCAGGTACAAACAATTGGTATTGTGTAATAGCTTGAAGTCTTGTAAACACTTTTTCACTTTGTTTGTATAACTTGTTATATACAAACAAAGTGAAAAAGTGTTTTATTTAATAGCTATAGTAACATTATAATGAATCTTGTTTACTATAAACACGATCATGTTTGGAATAAGCAATTATTTTATTAAATCTTAACAAAGTCAGAATGTTTGCTGGAAATACGTTACTTGGCATTCTCCCAGGCCGACAAGTTAAATGGTAAGCGTAATCATTATCATGTTTAAAATGATCACTTATTTCTTTGTGTGTGTTAAATTCTTTTGTATTTTTTTCTATAATCTGAATAAAGAGAGAAAAACAATCTTTATGTACAGAACATATACATTTACATAACAATCATTGTATGATATGATCATCGCAGTTCAATGAATTGGCCACCAATCAACGGTCTTTCCAGCTCTTATTAAAGATGTTTGTTTGTATACAATTATTTATTTTTTTATTAAAATGGTGCATGCGCCGGGATATTTGTAAAAGTATTCGCAGCTACATAATATAAAATGTTTATTAATTTAATAACAGATAATTTTATAAATGCAATTACATATAAAGAGGAAAAACATCATAAAACACTGCAAATACAATACCAGCTTTGATTCATTGTATTAAGCTCTGGTTGGCGTGGAATTTGTTCTGTTAAGCCGTGACAATAAATTCTGTACGCATTTTATTCTCTCTCTCTATCTCTCTCTTTATATTGCGCTAAATAGTAATAACAGAGGTTTTTATTAATTTATAATTTCAGAAAGTCGTTGCCTGCAAAAAAAAAAATTCTTCAAATCCTTTTGTTGCATTTTCACTGTTTGAATTTTATTTAGAGACACAAATGTATACCAACAAAAATCAGCTGTAGTTAACGACAAAATTGAAGTCAGTCATAAAATAATAACAGGAAATGTGAAATTAGTAAAACAATCGTTTAATTACCGATGGAAAAATCAGGAAACAAATTAATGAATTTTGAATTGGGTCCACTCAAAAATAGTTTGTTGGATTTAATATATTAAGTAATTTTTGCAGCGAATTACTCATTCCGTATTCGCTGCCTGACATTATTATTAAAATTAAATAAGAAAATAAATAATAAAAAAGTACAATATCGAATGTTCGTTATTAAATTACAATTTAAATAACTGCAAAATTCTGAATCACTTCTGATTTTTTTTTATTCCGAAAGAAAATATTTTATCTCAATCGAGTCTTGTGAACATTTTAATCAACATGCATTCACATTTCTGAATGCACAATTGCGTATACACGAGAACATCCAATACGCCACCCACCTTAGCAATTGACAAAATTCAATTGTATTCATTTCCGAGTTTAATCTGTAAGAATTCACGTTTCCGGTCGTATCAAATATATAAAAGTTCCATATTGGAAATTCCTTTGCATTTTCTTGAATTCCTATAATATTCAATACAGATCGGGAGTATATTTTTATATATATACTCAACTGCTGAATTGGAGTTAGTGTAATAACAACAAATAATAATAAACAAGTGTGCTACTTGATATATATATATATATATATAAGTAGAAGCAGAAACTTAAATTCAGGTGTTAAATGAACTCTGATGTTTCAGTTAGTCGTGGTTTTCTTTATTTCGTAGTAACTTAATATAATAACAATAACATTTTTTGAAAATAATTAATGAATTATTTCCACATTTAGCTCTGTGGAAATAATTTATTAATTATTTTCAAAACATTTTTACTTAATTTATTTAAATAACAGTGACCAAGAGAATGAATACTCTTTTCTGTTTATATTTAAGAATAACAACTTAAATTAATTCCCGGAGTTAGATTGGCCAAAGTAGCCAACGAGTCCCTCCTAGCTTTATACAAAAAAAGGAACTAAGCCTCAAAAATCAGCAAATATTACCCTTAAAAAACTATCGAGGCTAAAGTGAGTGATCAGAGTTTCAAGATTAGAATTATCTCTATTTCCTAATTTGTAAGAAAAAGATTTTAAAAATGTATGTTGTATATTTTCAATATCTTCGCAGTAAGACTTATGACTAAAACACCAAATACATCAAGCATACTCCAATTTTGATACAAATAAATAATAATAATTGAACAAGCTGTTGTGTTTTACGTAACCTCATCCTCATCTTCAAAATTATCCGCAAACCTCAACAATTTTGAAATTATCAGAATTATCCGCAAACCTCAACAATTTTGAAATTATCAGTCAATTCTCCATCCATCGAAATCCAAATATTACCAAACCCAGCAGCAACAGTTTACCAATTCATTACCTCATTTCACTAAGACAATTAAATAAACGTAATGAATATAATTCGATTTTAGTAACATATAATAGATTCAGACAGTGCAGATAGACCGTCGGTCGATAGCTCAGACAAACGAACACTAAATATTAATAATTACTTGTGAATATTTCAAAATCTACAAAAAATAAGTGACTGAATAAAGATGTTATATATATATATATATATATACTGTTGTGTTTTATTTAATTTCTTCAATTCATTCAGTCATAAAAAATAATATTATCAGTTATTGTTCGATTTGGAAATTGCTTGTAGGAATTTTCTTATGAATTATTACAGTTGTGTAATATATATTTAAACCAACTTTTTGATATATATTTATTCACACAACACGAGTGTTTCGAGCGTGGTAAATAAAAGTACACCTATATATTTTTATTTTCCGGTGTGAATATTTAATGCGGGATAAATGCGCCTAGTAAAACAGGAAGTCGTTTCCTATTTATCAAAGTGATTCAAATCGATATAATAAATTTTTTATTAACCAAAAGGAAATGCTTGATAAAAATATATTTTTTACAACACTTGCATCCAACATAAGTTACAGGCGATCAATTACTTTATTACAGTATTGGTGCATTCAGGAGGTGGGGGGCGGCCGTATTAATAATATTTATGAAACAGCCCGTCTCCGAGGTGATAAAAACTTTAAGGATCAGTAAATAGGAATGTTCTTGTTTAATACGTTCGAGGTCCTGATGTTTCAACCCCCCTAGAGCCGTCGCACGCAAACAAGTCTTCGTGAAAACGAAATGTCCGCTCTGTGGATGTTTCATACCGTATTAGGGAGAGGAAACCGTCAACGCATTCACGCACCGTGCACGTACACGCAAATGTACTTTTCTGTACAAGTAAAAAAAAAGAAGAAGGAAAAAAAAATGGAAATAAAACAGTGTACTCGCACACACCTGCACGGAAAAATAAAGGGGATGAATGAGGGGAGGGCAAGGTGTGCTGTTCTGGCCTTTTTAATGTCATCGCGACAAAAGGTGAAATTATATGATTTAGGAGACAATTTGGGGTATTGTCCTGAAAACGCGACTGAGGGTTTTTTTTTTTGTTGTTGCGGGTTCATACAAAATTCACGCGAAGAGCATAAAAGTGAATGCTGAATGAATAAGCGTTGCCGGTTTAGTTTTTTTGTAAAAGAAAAAGTGGGGATTTCCCTGTGGAAATTTTGTTAACAATCGATTAAAATTTATATATATATATATAGAAAATCTTTATTTATGAGATACATTAAATAATATGACAATATTTACATCATTACAATCATTTACAACTAGTTAAGCCTCAGAAAAAGGCTACCGACCATTTGTCTTTCTAATCATAATGATGGTTGCGACCGTAACTACGTGGTAATTCATAATCATAATAATTTCAACAATTACAGAATATGGTTGTCGCAAAATTTGTTCAGCCTGTATCTTCGAAATAATGGGGTTTTTAAAGTATCATTACAAATTAAAATTAATTATTCCTTGCTGTATTATAAGAATATATTGTATTCTTATAATACAGCAATAACCTGTTAAATTTTCGCAGCATGTTTACGTAGCACACTGTATATCATTTATTATTGTATTGGATTTATTTGTATATGTAATTAAAATAGAATAAATTTCCCTCGCTAAATCTAGTTCGGATAGTTCGGAGTAAATAGAATTAGCGCAGTAGAATACCAATCGATTACCATAGAAGTGCTCGCAAATGGGGGGGACATGTTGTTTCAGAAGGATTTATTGAAAAGCACTAATTGACCCCCCTCCGTTCCTGATCGAAACGAAAACAAATCCACCCGTGCAAAAAAACAACAACTCAATTGAATTAACATAAGTCGTGCGGATATCAGGTGGTGGATGCACCGCAGACAGACCTATTATCAACTCCTTTCCAATTAGCGAAAGAGCCGTGTCCCAATAGATCCAATCACACATTAAACAATACAAGCCCGGTAATTGGATACTACACCGGGTAGTTCTCTCTCTCACCCCGCCGCCCTCCTGCAATTTTTATTGCACCCCAAACCGAAATGGGAACTATACAACCGCGCCGGTCCCGTGTAAACTTGTTAACGAGGATATATTATTTTTACGTGTCCACCGAAAAACAACAAAAAAAAAAGAACGTGTAACAATAAGCGAAAATTTTCAATTGCGAGTCCATTCATTTGGCGTTCCGCGTTCACTCATTCGAAAATCAATATTAATTTTTGTCTACTTGATAATCCGAATCATCGTGCAAAAAATAATTGTGCAGTTTTATAACACATACACACACCGTTCAGTTTAGTGATTAATTTTACTCTAACAATACTTGTTGAAGCTATTATGGGTTTTAATTGAATATTAATTTTAATGTGTATTAATAACGCTCGAGTCCCTCAATAACATTTAATTATAGCGCATGAATGCCCGTTTTGTAGTGTTTTATCATATTTGTGAAAGTGTTTTAATTTAAATTGAATGATGCAACACTTTTACTTTGTTTGCATAACTAAATTTTTTATTAGTGATTGATAGAAATTGAATATGAAGGGCAATAATAATTAAAAAAAAAATGTTTCACCAATGAGGAATCAAATTGAAATTGCAATAATTATAATCTTTATAAACAGAAAAATATACAAAATTAAATATATAATAAATTAAATAAAAATGATTTGAAAATAATTAATAAATTATTTTCACATTTAGCTCTGTGACTTTTGACTTACGTTACGTAAGTACGTTAAACAAATGCACATTAAAACAACTACTTCCCGGGCAAATACCCACGCCGGACATTGAATTATATAATGCACATCTACTGTTGCATATCAATAAAATATTGCATAATGCTACAAATTGTTGATCCGAGAAAAATTTAATGCAAAAACAAACAAAAGGAATGTCACTTAATATAAGGCCATCTGCAGACATTTTGATGAATGGTGAGACTAGGGCACAGTATAGTTCTAAGCAGTAATCTCGCTTAGTGTCGGCACATTTGATCTTTTGCAAAACATGCAATATAACATGCTATTAAATAAGACGTATATTTCTTATTAATCTTATGTTAATTACACTTTTGTTATTAAGTTTTTTTTTATGTGAACAATCATTTATTACTATTGTATCTTAAATTGCAATAGTGTTAAATCAAATCATTTATTATTCAAAATCATTTTATTTATTTTTATTGGACATTTCATAGTTTGGAGATGAATAAGAGATAAAATACATATCGCGTTTTCAGCAGTGTGTTTCTGGAAACTTTCGCGCGTCGATGCAGGATTCAAAGCCGGCATTACTGTTTCATGTGTGACCCCCCCGAGAAGAAACGGACAGTAATTGATGACGGCTTTGAAATATTTATACAAACTCTTATATATCTTTTGTTGGACTAAACGTATAGTAAGATGGATAGAGAGTGGGAATTGTATTGCCTGGACGAAAGATATGTGTCCTTTGCTTTTTAGAAATATTTAAGTTATGAAAAGAATAGTGTGTTTTATTTTATATAATAAATAATATCAGTTTTGTGTATATTAACGAGTTCGTTTTTTTCGAGAAACGGCAATCAGCGCCACCAAGGTGGTTGTTTCCTTGAATAATTTTAGAATATAAACAAATTCTACATGAGATGACCCATCCTGGTTAACTCTAATGTGAAATTGGTGAGTAGTGGACTGTGAAAAAAAAAAAGAAAAGAAACAGAAACAGAGAGATGATTGAATACTTTACAAAAAAAAACTCAAAATGCAATTTTAAATGTTTAAATGAAAATAGTTGTCGTTTTTACTACCTATTATTTGTTAAACTTCGGAAGCAATTTAACGAAACTTCAACTACTGAAGATGGAAACATAGTTTTCGAAATATATCTAGTTTAATAAAAAATAAGTCGAAGAAAAGACAACTGTTTTTATTTTACTTCCATAAACAACAACCATCATAAAGAAGATTACAATTGTAAATACCCTAAATATTTTTTTAATTCTAAGATATTTTACACGAATATGTGTTTTATAAAATATGTATTTTTAAGTTAAAAAAATAATTTTCAAACCGAAATTACTCAACAATATATTGCAAAGTGATTTTAGGATTAAATAAATGTATTTATCGAAAACTGAAAGGGCGTCATAACCATCAGTCATTATTATTAATAATAATCTAATTAGTATAAAAGTTTACCAAAAATGTGAAACAGTACCAAGAGTTTTCTTAATAACCTTATGTAAATTATACTTTTATCAATTTAAAGTTTTTTTTGTAATATATATTGTTGTATCCACCCAAATATATAGAACTATTATATTATATTTTTATTAATTGTAATAACTATTAATTGGTAAAAAAATTTAGTAATATTAGGAATTGTTAAGAAGTTTCACTTGGTTTGTTTTGCGTGTTTTATTAATTTTAATTCTTCTACAATTAAATTCTAAAAAAAAACACTTTTCAGGCCTTACAGAGAGTAAAAATTGTAATTAATTAAAAATAATGGGATGTATCTTAATATTAAAATAAGTGCGAAAGAGAAGAATGGAAAGGATAATCATATTATCCATCACCTTTAATAATCTCATTAAAGGATAGCTGTGCCGGGTACCGGGGAGATAAGAACCTCTCCGGCCAATCAGATCAGCCGGTGATGACTCATGCGAATAGGTTTTGCTTATCAGATCAACAAAATAGGCGAAAGAGAAAATATTCATATGTTATTCGTATATTATTCAGTGATTGTAAATTAACGCGTGTGATCGAATTTTTTTTCATACAATTTAAATAGTGATATTATCTACGAAGAGAACAGCATTGATTGTGTAAGTGTTAAATTAATAAAATCCTCGTCATTTGTGAAAAACTTGACAATATGAACAAGATCAAGTGGTTGAACGCCGTCGTGCAGAAACCGAAGAATGGCATCATTTCTTCTGATGCCTAGAGCTTTCACTCCGTTAAATTAATAATTTATTTGTTCATATTTCAAATTAGATGGAAACTTATTGAATATAACTCCTTGTTTATTGATTTTGTTAAACAGCGCTTTTTAATAATGATTTGAAATTATTTGCTTTAGCTACTATCACGTAGATTTTAGCCCTAAAGATAGTTAAAAATTCAATTTCCGATAAAGTATCGCTTATCTTGTATCTCTAATTATATTCTTTATCTAATTAAATAAGTTATTTATTGTTATTTTTTCCAAAATACGCATAAAAAATACAAAATCTTGTAACGTAAAAATTAATTAAAAATTGTTCAACAACTGAGGGCTTACAGGGCAGAGCTGTACTGATGAGAGATGAAATCCCGAAACACGTGTCTACAGATAGCCTTGTAACTATTATTTGTTGTTTCCTTTCATTAAATAATTTAGTATGGCCCCTGCGCAAAGATGACACAAAATCGTGAAGCGCTCCACATTTTTTTTTTATAAAAGTATTGTCTCTATAGTTCCTAATAAAAATTGGGTTATAAAAGAGGTTGAGGTTGCTAAACCTATATAAAATAAAATTTTAAGTTTAAGATGTAACCGGAATATTTACACAAAATTAATAAAAATCCCAATCCATATTGTCAATAGGGCGAGACTGGTTCTCTAGGACATTTACTAATGAATTGTAAACTATTTGTAACAGAAAGAAATATTCTGTTTAAGTCAACATACAAAAACTTAATTCTTCCTTTCAATTATAAGACTATATTAGACTCAAATAATAGTGAAGTTTATAAACAAATTTATAATTAGTAATTTATATATTTTTTTTTCAAGCAATAACATTGAATGTATAGGATTTTTTTAACAATAAAAATATAGGTTAAGTAAGCTATAAAAATTCTATGATTTTATTTGTTTATTAACCGAGGCTTAGTGTTGTGTTGTCTTTAAAAGCCATGATGAGTCCCATGGCAAGAAGAACATCCATTATTGTTTATCCTGGTGGGGTCTTGTTCTTTAATTATATTAAACACATCATATTTGCCCTAGTAATTTATAGGTTGAATGAAAGATCAGCCGAAAATACCTTTTAGTTTTTCCCCTGATAGGATCATTTTGTAATTATTTATTGTTATATGACATGTAACATTCTTTGTTGATTTTACTTGGTGAAAAATAAATAAATAAAAAATCTGAAAATTGACAATAACTACAAATTATGTAAATAAAATTTATTCGAATTATCGAGATTTTTGACTTCACGGCAATCTTGAGCCACCATGTATAACAATTTTGTTTAATGTTTCTCTTATTTATTTATTTTTTTGTATTACAGGAAGAAAAAATAAATGAGAAGAAATCAACGTTACCAAAAAGACTGATAGTCCCCTCCTGCCGGAACAGCAAACCACCCTCACGACAAATGATGATGGCGGAGAATGCTGATAATTCGATCGCCCCCTCTTTTTCTTCTTCTTCATCCGGAGAATTCAATTTGTACAACGGGGTAAGTGATTCTTGTATTACTCGCGTTTTATATTGACAGGTAACGAACGGGCGGGAATCCAGAAATAATTCCACCGCGCATAAACAATTCCCCTCCCGTTACGGAAAGTTTAAATTATACACCGCTCGACCGAAGCCGGTTTCCGGTCCGTTGCGGAATAAGATGATTGTCCGCATCTCAAATTCGCTCGAATTTGCACTTTGCGCCTGCACCCATGAAAATTCAATGCAATTAGAAGGGTTCGCTCTCTTTCCGGGCGTTTAATTTTTATTATCCCGACACCTTTGTGATTGTTACTTTATGAGTTTTAGTATTGGATTAATACAGAAAGATATTAGCCATATTTTTTTATATTATTTTTGACAATATTTTCAAGTTTATATTTTTTCGGTTATAAGAAGTTCCAAATTTTAATAAAAAAAATCAATTAGCCATGTAACAATTGCATTTGAATGTTGACAGTTCTTCATCGATTTTGACAGAAAAGGCGGCAATTGTTACAAGGCTACTTGATTTATTTTTTATTAAAACTTGGAACTCTTGATTGTTATTGGGTTTTTGGTTTTAAAATATTACAAGCAATTATCTCGAATATTTCAAAATACAGTATTATACGTTTTTTTTAACTAAAAGATTTATTTCAATAATTCCAGTCTTTATACTCACAATCTATACATAAAGAAATACAACTAGAAACAAAAATATTAAAATAAATGCGAAGACGGTTTTGACTAAAATATTTATGGAATTTCCCGCTTTGTGGCAAAAAAGTGCATCAATACTTGTAACTTTAAATGAAACCATTAAGTTTTTGATTTTCACTATAATTTATAATTTATTGTTCGCGACAATAGTTTAATTTGCATAAATTCTATTTTTCTATTAATATTATTTTCATAATATAATTTTAGTAACAAAACACAGCATGTGTTTTTAATTATTTAACATAACAATATTTTCTCTAACACCTTCGATGCAATTAATAAAACTGTATTGCGGTTGAAAATAAATGAGCAAAAAAAAGGGGGCAGGCTCGTAAATAGGATAAAATTGCGCACTGATAACAGTGTAATGAATGCATATAGGCCGCAACAAGAGTCAAGAGTCGACGCCAGAATACCAATTATTGCGGTAATTCCATTCGAGCCCCACTTAAAATTTGAATGGCAAATCATCAAACGCGTTAGCCGTACCTGTGTAATTAAAAACGAATCATTCCCCGATGATGATAATAATAATAATCATAACAAGTTCAGAATAACTCGGCGCTAATTAATTTTGATTTTCTTCCGTTTATTTTTTCTAAAATTTTCAGAGCGTAATTAAAACTTAATTAATTCCAACCCGGTCAAATAAACATTCTGCGCGCGCGCGCGGGGCCCGTAATTAATAATTGTCCTTTCCACTCAAGTCCAACAGGTCTTTGTTAACATCAGTGCTGTGTAATAAAAATGATCAAAACTCGAAACGAAGGGTTTTAATTAAGTGGAAAGTTGTGAGGTGGCCCTTGTTACGCAATTTGCTAATAAGGGTTGAAAATTAACGGCGGGCGTATATTTTGTAATGTCGTGGATATAAATGACGGCAGCGTCGCCCCGGTGTCGGAGGGGGGATAGTTGGATGTGCGGCCCCCGGGCACTAACTACGCCCCAGGGATTTTTGCTTTTGAACACGATCCCTCCGGGGGATGCGCTCATATCGTTCTGCTGGCGCGCGCGGATGAAAGTCCCGCATCAAAATATTCAAATGTTTACAAATGTGCGCCTTATTTAAGGGCGCGATGGAAGGTTGAATTCCGCCACGCAAATATTTTCTATTCGACTTTATACATTTCCAACATTATTGTAATTTTATAATAATATGTGTATTTCAAAATAAAACAAAAATATACTTCAATAAGCTTTACTAACATCAAGTCAAAATAAATTACTTCAGTTATTGAAAACACTTCTAGCATTGAGTATACGCAGTTGTTGAGAAAAATCATGAATATATCGGATAGAATAAATATCTGAAATTGTTCGAGAATTTAAACCACGATAGCCACCATATAGATACCATCCTTTAGATTTCTTCAGAACAATATATAATGGGGAAAACCAGGAACTGTCGAAGCGAGGGGCAATTCCTTCTTTAATCATGCTGTCAAACTCGTTCTTTGCTAGTCGAAGCTTTTCGGGATCAAAATAATGTGGCCGACAGGAAAGTGCTTGTTTTGATATGTTTTGTACTTGACTGACCCTGGAGTTCCGATTAATGAGGGGAATTCTTCAACAATTTCAATTTATAAGGAGATGGCTTCAACACTTGATTGGTGGTGGCTTTATATTTTAAAACTCATGTTTTTTTTATAAAAAAGCAAACAATAGTATACAAAAATTAATACAAAGCGAAAATGAAACGATCCACTTTCAAACAACTTCCCCTTTATAAACAAAACCCATAACCGGCAGTGGCCTCTGCGTTTACAGGTAAACAATACAATTTTTCCGGTCGACTTTTCCCAACTGGCGCATTTTTGCCTGCAACAATATGATTAAATTTCAATCGCCAGAGGAAACTACACTGAGTGGACTGCAATGGATCGGTTTATTTTTCTTTATTTCTTTCTCGTTAGTGCACTCCGTTTCGATAGTATTCAATTTGGTGGGAAGGGGGCCCGGAATGGCTCGCAATTGTAGGCAAAGATTTAGGGTCGGGGTGTGAGAGAAAGAAGGAGAGAGGCTGGGATTGCTTAATTGTTTAAGGGAAACGAATGTCGTTGCGCGAGAGTTATTGGTCGAAATGTGAAAAACAGGGCAATAAAAAGAAAAGTTTTCTCACTATAAATAAATATTTTCAACAATTTAATTTTGTTCAACAAGCATCATCATTTAATCACATATTTGGAAAGATAGCGCAAAGTTTTGAGATTGTTTAGTTAAAAATGTATTGAAATATAAACTCCCCACATTTAGTGAAACGTTCAGCGTATCTTTCGTTTTCTTTGTTTGCTTAAACAGGACAAGTTCGCCTTTGTTTAGTGGACAAAACAATGATTCTCGGTCGTCTACCTTGTAGACCCAAATTGTTGACGATACCACTTGAAATTAGGCAAAAGGTGGCGCTTGTGTCGTCTTTAATTTATTATGATAAACTCCCCAGTCTAATCCTTCATGAATTTATTCACTAATATCAGATTATTTAAACACAACCAAACACCCGTTCAACATTGATCTGACGAGGTCATGGAACACATTAATCTGATCTTACAAACTCATCCAAAATGCGATGCTGTTATTCTATACGCTTTTTCTTTATGTCACAAGTGATTTAAATGTTGTCCTCTCGTATTGTTTTCGATAGTCTTTCTTCCAGTTTGCACAATATTTCCGCAGCATTATTTGTTCTACTCAATAGTAAACTGGGTGCGTTATTGGCTAATCTGTCAAGACATTTTAATATATCAGTCATCAGACAACAGTCAGTAATTTGAGCAAGCATATAATGTTCGCCAATCTTCTGTCCTGTATAAAAATATGATGCACATCCAAAATATGATTTACTGTATTTTAAATATCTTTTCTCAGGCTTAAAATGTTGTCAGCCTGTACAGGAAACAATCGAGAGCTATCAAATCGCACGACTTTGGAGGCCAATTGACAGATATATTTCTTGAAATCAACTTATCGCTAAATGTTGATTTTAATAAGTCGATGATTGCCGGCGTCGTATTTTATAGAATAAAAATTAAATTTATTTATTAAAAATTTGTCAATAAACGCATTCAGCAATAAAAATTCAGAAATAAAAAAAACGTTATCTATTCATTAAGATAAAAACCTCTTTAAGAGAAACAAATGAAGATTTCACGTTTCGAGGTGTCGAGTCGAATGGCGTGCCGCATCTAAGCGGGCGAAGGACTCACACGCGATCAACCCCCCAACTCACTCGAATATCAATATAAAAACCATTCCCGTTTTACAACAACCCCCGTCTTAAAAATCCGACGTTTAAGGAGGTTTAAAATTTTTACGGTTAATAAAATAATGAAAAAAAATAAGCCCTCAGCAATCACCAGCGCGCGCCTTCCGGAGAGGGTTGTAAACTCATTATTAAGCCTGTTTGTCTTGGAATTAGGCGCGATTTAAACACCTGTTAATGATTTTATTCGCGACGCGCGCGCGATAAATCGCGAAAAAGTTAGCGCGGTGGAATTAATAAAGCGGCGTTTCGTTTCGATTTAATTAAATGCATTATTCATTTCGCGGAATTTTATTATAATATTAAGTATGTGGATGTAAAATTTAAATTCGCGAGCGTTCTATATAAAAAAACGAAAATCATTTATTATTGTTGTAAACCTTCAACAATAATAAATTATTTTCGTTTTTTTTTAAATTAAATTACACTTGATTTGTTTCACAAATTTTGTCTATTCCGCAAGTAAGACGTAAGTAATGTATTCGCGGAATAAAAGTTAATGTCTATGATCCTCTTCATTTCGTTAACAACGAGACAGTGCTGCCAACCGAATGAAAAAATCAAGAGTAACGTTACTTGAGGTTTGTTAAATTGGGCCTTACTCGACTAGTTTCGCCTTTAAAGGCATTATCAAGAGTAAAAAGCGAAACTATTCGAGTAAATGGACAAAATTTATGCAACAAACCAAGTGTAATGTAATTTAAACCTTCTGCAGTAATAGTTGAAAATGTAACATCAAGTGAAAAGTGAGAAAACCATTCAAGAAAATTATTTGATGGAAATTTGTATTTTTTTCATATAATATAAGAATGCGTTGGAAAATAATTCAAAATGATTCTTTGTAACCCCTTGGACAAAATATAACCAAAAATCCTCCCCTTAATATCGGGCTAAATACCCTACCGAAATAATCGCTACAAATCCAGTGGTATACAGTAGAAAAATTACTGGCAATGATATATATAATATTGCAATGAAATTAAACAAGGAATATTTCTGGCAAAGATCAATATTTACACTGTAAGTTTTACAAACATCTATTGAAACAACTACTTCCCGAGCATTTACCCCGCCGGACATTGGATTACACAATAGATATTTGTTGTTTCATAGCGAATTGCAAATGTGTGAATAAGCTTTGGTTCATTTTATTTAATATATAGAATATATAATAGCCAGGGCTAATTTATTTATAACACAATCAATTTGGGAGAGCGAAGTATTTAAATTTCGAGAGGGAAATAATTCACATCAGAAATGTACGAATTTGTTAAATTGAAATGCAAATAAAATGGGGTTCGCTTTTTATCAACACGAAACATCCCAAATAAGCAAACAGTAATTTGATGATGACAATCTAATACGCACTAAATAAACAAAGTGTTATCACGCAAGTACAGACCATTGGGTTATTTAATTTAGTAGAATAATATAATAATATAAAAAATGCATTCAATATTCATGAAACAAAAATTTGTTGCATTACACAACCAATTGTTATTCAACAGAAAATATTCATCGTGTAGTTCAATGTCTGGTGGAGTATTTGTTTCAATTGATATGTTTTACTTTAAAATGTGAAAGAGAAATGTGGAATTAAATAAAAATTATTTGAAAATAATTAAATAAATTATTCCCTCTTTAGCTACTGTGACATTTTGACTTAAGTTACGTAAGTAATTTGAAACAAATGTACAATAATGGACAATTGCTGTTGCATAACAATAACATAGCGAATTTTTGAATCGGAAATATTTAATGCAAAAAACAAAACAAAAATAAAATACATAATATAAGGACATCTGCAAATACGTGTTTCGGAATTTCATCCCTTGTCAGTACAGCTCTGCCTTATATAATTAAAAAGTTATTAATTAAATTAATTAAAAACGTACGGTCCTTGGCGCGATCTCCGGTGGAATAATGTAGTTTTCTGTTGCCAGCGAGCATTGTGGTGACTAAAAACAATTGAATAAATTAAATGTTTTCAAATTTCTTTGTATTTAATTTTCCTTCAATTAATACATTTATTTAAATCATGTTAGTGTCTCTTTTTTGTAAGTTTTCTAAAATGTATGTATTGTAAGTATGTATTACACATATAATCCATGAATTGTCACGTGTGTAACGTATGCACATCTGCTATAATTGCTAGGTCGAATTTAATACGGCGTTCTAAATTCAATTATCTGGATGTGTCGTATTAAACAGGTCAGATAATTGAAATATCGGCCGTTTTCCGTTTCACTTGAATTCGTTTCGGGGTTGCGGGAGACGCGTTCAGGAGAGGGAGGAGGGAGCGTTATGGTATTCATTTAGTGTTGCGAGATTTATATCCGATTTAAATGCTGATAACGCCACGGCGGAAAACGGGACGGGGATTCAAATTTATTGGCCGGCCAATTTTCACTGATTTTCGCAATACGTACGTCATTCGGCGTCCGTTAATCCGTTTAAAATTCGCCGGGGACTCTCCTTTTATTCGCACCGGGATTATACCAATCGATTTGATCCCGATGGTTTCGATTCACACGAGCCGTTCTTAATTCCAATATATCTTCAATTATCCCGCACTAAAAGTTAATTGAAATAATTTTAATATAAAAATTAAAAGAGAGATTTTTTATAAAAATAAACGCAAAGATGATTAAAACATTGCAACATCGTGGCATGGAATTATGAAATTTAAAACAAAAATTTAGATTAGCTCAGCTAGGTCCCCCCGAATAAAGTTAGAAAGTTATGGATTTCAAGTCAAAATTTGGAAACTCCCTCAAGTTCCTTTGGTTTCAACTCATAAATCTCCCATTCAAAATTGTAAAACTAGCTTTGTGTTTTCTTTACAAAATTATTAACTGCAAAAGAGATTCAAACTATATTGTCAGTATGATTAAGTATCATGTATTTGTGTAATGTATGTTTTATGTTTTTAGTCAAATTGTAAATGGCTGGTCCGTTATATAAAGAATTATTATATATTATTAATATAAGGCCATCGTGTTTCAGGAGCCATCTATAATATTTATTCTTAATTTGGATGTATTTAATAGGACAGATCATTTATAATTTAAAAAAAAAAAATTCATTTAAGTAAACTTGTAATTTATTTAATATAAAGTAAATGTTAACAGGATAAACGTTTCCGGGCAAGATTATCTTGACAGCATCGCCGCCGTGGCCATCGTTGGGTAGTTTTATCTGTGTATCAAGCCATATAAAAAGCAATTACTAAGTTTGCCGGCCATAGACAATGTCAAAACGCAAATCCCTGCTGACCGACGGGATGATCCTGGTCAGCGATGTGGGAAGGGATTAAACGACCTGCTGGAAACGTTTATCAATATTTCCCATCGGCAGGGAAACTGTGGTGCGGCATTACAACTTTCCGCGCGCAGGACTTCTCATAAACTAAAAGACATTATTCTTATTTAGCGCCGACGTCCGCGCTAATCCGGCCTCACGAAAAACCGAAAAAAAAAAAAATAACGCAGGAGGTTTTCTTTTTGTCATAAACAAAAAGGGCGGTTTGAACGCTGTTTCGGAGAGCGGAAGGATTCGATTTTTCACTTAGGCGTATTATTTTTTTTTTCGCGCGCGTGGAATACAGCTAAATTTACTTAGGTTCTTTTCAACCAAAAAAAATATATATATTCATATTTTTTTTAAAGAATTTTATAGCTTTTAATGCATGTAGGTACGTTGTTTATAAGGCAATTTTTCATAATCATAAATTTTAATGAAATACATAATGACATTTCTCCCGCTTTAATTTTAATACATCTTGTAATAATCATAATGAATAGTTTATTAAAAATCTACCAATAAAATAAATAAAAAAAACACAGATTGAAATGAATAACTTTAAATTCTCGACTAGTTTCGGGTTATCAGCTGATTATATATATTTTCAAACATCTTTATTCAAATATAAATAAAAATGGTGATGTGTTCATCGTGGTACTTTACCCTTTAGCTCCTTGCCTTTATCCGTATGGTATGGTTACTATCCATACCTTGCGGATTTATTTTATTATTATTATAATTTTGTTTTAAAGTATTAATGTAACATAAATCGAAATGTCACCGTAGCCAAGGAGGGAATAATTTATTATTTATATTCAAATTACAATGAAATTAAACAAGGAAAATTTCTGACAAAGATCAATAAAAATCAAATCAAATGTGTGAATCATCTTTGTTTCATTTTAATTATTTTCAAATTATTTTTACGTTACTTGTTTAGATGATATCAAAATGGGAAAAAGAAATGTGGGAATTATTTCTGCTGGTTCAAGAAATTTCTATACCCTCTCCGAGATTTCAATTTTATCCTTTATTTGCTGAATATAAAATTATTAGTTTTAATAAAATTATTATTACTAATACGGTGTTTGGCAAATCCAGCATTCTGGTTATTTGTTAATTGTTAAGGCTTCCACTTGGTTGTACATGGTTTATTATAACTCAATAAAACACTTTTAACTTCGTTTGCACAACTATTTTTTATAATAATAAAAAATAGTTGTGCAAACAAAGTTAAAAGTGTTTTATTGAGTTATTCTGGTTATTATTAATAATTGACTTTTTGTTGAGTTTTCAAATACATTATTATTATTAATATTAAGATTCGTTATCACCGAATAATAAATATTGAAAATCGGGCAACAATCCGAAACAAGTTGAGAATTTAAGGAATTATTTAATAATTCCTTAAATTCTCAATCCGTGTTTTTATTGGTGAATTTTTAATAATTTATTCATTTAAAAAATGTTAATAATTAATTTCAATTAATAATACTAAAGATATAAATCAACGCTATTTGTGTTATATGCAGACCTTAACTAGATGTTTATTAGTCCTGAAAAATGGCTCGAAAACGTTATCCGAGCGCGATCGATAGCCTCGTTATGAATTCATTTCTAGCGTGCCGCTATCCCAACAGTCGTCAGAAAACTGTTTTTTTTTTACTCTCTCTTTCCCTTTTTTCTTTATAAAACGAGTATAAAGTAATTGTTTCCACGAGAGGAGAGTATTTTTCGAGCAAAGATGCAAGCGCGAAGGCGCGCAATCTCTGCGTTTTATCTGCTCTGTGTTTTACGCTTGCGGCTCTCGATCCCGACGAAAGGATTTGTCATGAAAACGAAGCCAATTTCTTGCTCCGCGGATCCTTATTCCGGACGACGGTATCTTCCGGGATATTTTTCTTTTGCTCTTCTGCTGTTTTTGAGGCGCGTCAGTGGGATGAAGAATCTAGTCAAATACACACGGAATCAGACCCATTAATTTTTTGACAGAATTTCTGAAAAGATTGATATACAGTCAAGATTTTTGTTTATTATTACACATAATATTATGACACGTTTAGATTTCAACTCATTCATGAAAGTATTTTTTTCGTTTAATGTTGACTGTGCTTCACTTATAACCTTTGAACAGACTTTTGAACCATTTATTAAGGTATAATTGATTGTTGAAACCATTACTTTTTAATAATAAATAATAATTAGATTGAATAACTTTAAATTTTCGACTAGTTTCGGGTTATTAGCCCATTTTCAAGAGAATTTAAAAAATTAAACAAGGAAAAATTAAAACTCTAGCAATGATCAATCCCTTTTTCCAACTGCAAAATTATTATCTTTGATTCATTTCATTTAACGTGTTTATTATTTATATAAAGGTAGAAAATTAAAAAAAAAAACAGATTGCTTCTATCACAGACTTTTTTTTATTCGGTAATTAGTTTCGGCTTAGTTAATTAACCATTTGATATTAATAATAATAATATCCTTTATTTTCCAACAGGATTTTCTACTTACAGGACAATATAATAGAAGGTACAATGCATTGATATTGATCAAAACCTAGTGCCATACAAGCAAAGTGTTTTTTATTTTAATTTTCTACCTTTATATCACTTTTTAAGGCGTTAAATGTGATTTGTGCACGATTTATAATACTCCTTTATTTGAAATATGTATTCAACCCACTTAATTGACTTAAAAAATATATAATTTGTTCATAATAAATGGAAGACGACGCAAACGTCATCATTGGCCTAATTTCATATAGAATCGTCGACGATTCGATTCTACAAGGACAATCGAGAATCGTTGTTTCGTCCACTAAAGGACGGCGAACTTGTCCTGTTTGTGAGGACAAGAAACGAAATTCATTTAATAAAATGTTAAACCACTAAAATAATTAACACTGTCGTATCCTTTTTTCGCACTTTTTAAAGTGTTAAGAAAGGATACAACAGTGTTAATTATATTCTTCACGTAATTAAAAACCAATCATCGGTTAAACCAAAAATTAAAATCCTCACTGCTGTATTTTTTTCTTCAAAAATATTTCATTGACATTATTTTATTTTATATTCTATTATTATTATAATTTTATTGCTACTTGAAGAAATAACCTTTTTGAGTATCCGCTAAAAGCAATTTCAAATTGATACAGGACTTCCGTAAGAAGCGCACGAAATAATAAGGATTCCCGCACAAAGGAATCCCTAATTTAGTTCTTGCTCGAAATTACTACTCTTGAAATAATATTACTTTTATTCACGGCAACAGATAAATCAGGTGAAATGACAGGCGCGGCGGAAAGAAAGGGAAGAGGCCGTATTGCGATTTGAATATCCGGAGACGCGCACTTTTAAATCTTTATTTTTCAATAAGCCCCCTCCCCGGGGGGCGGAATATTTGTGTGTGCATGCGGGGAAGCATGTGGGCGGCGTGTGTTTTCTATAATGAGCGGATGAGGAAAAGCGTTTTTGAAATATTAACAACGGCTCTTTGCCAGCTGGAATTGGGACGTTGTTGCGCAGCTTCGGGAAAGGTCCGCCGATTTATCTTTGTCCCGGATGTAGAAATTTTAGGTGGTTATATTATTTGCCGGGTGTGTAAATATTACCAACGTGAATTTATTACCCTCGCGCTAATTCACACACTTGAATCATATTTTTTTTAATGAGTTATAATTAATAAAAAAAATATATATATATAAGGTGAAAAATCCTTTATAGCGAAAAATTAAATATAAAAAATAAATAAATAAATAATAAAAAAATAAATGCGGAAAGACCTCTGGTTGGTAGCAAATTCCAGGGGAAGATAATGTTTTTATGAAAAATAACAATTCCAAAATACGAAACTAGCTGTGATAAAGTTTAAAGTAAATTCAAATCATTATATAATTTTAGACATAAGTCTAAAATAAATTAAATAAAAAGGATTTGAAAACAATTAATTAATAAATTATTTTCCTTAAAATAAATATTAAAAAAAATATTGGGTTTATCTTCCCCAGAATGTAATGTATGGATTCCAAGCCAAAATTTTGAAACTCCCTCAAGTTCCTTTCGTTTTAACTTATAAATCTCTAATTTTAATACACAAAACCAGCTCTGATAAAGTATAAAGTTAATTCAAATCGAAAGTTTCATGTAATTTTGTAAGTCTAAAATACATTTTTTATTTTATTACTATTATTAAAATAAAAAAGAAAGACCTCTGGTCGATGGCTATTTTCTGAGGCGTAACATTTTTACTGATTGTAAATATTATGATGTTAAAAAAGAAAGACCTCTGGTCGATAGGTATTTCCTGGGGGCGTAACATTTTTTACTGACTGTAATGATATAAACATTATGATGCAATTTAATTTAATTTTATTTTCAGAAATATAGATTTTCTCTGTATTGTATAGGAAGCACACATTGATAGAGAATACTGGATGTTATGTAAAATACATTATTTTCTAATAATGAATACAAACTAATGTAAAGTTTATTATAGTAATAAATACAAAATAATGTACTTTACATAACGGGGCAACTTTTATACAGCCGCATTTATAGGAACATCAAACTGATACAAGCACACATTTACATGATAGATTATTCACATATTTTTTATGTAATATTAAAGCCCCCCTCTCGGTAATGATGTACATACATCCACGGGAATAGAAATAATGTACGTTATCAGAAATCTCGGAGGGTGCGCTTCACGCCCTCGGAAATCAGCATAAGATCACAGCCTAGAGGGGGGCGCAAACATTTAATTAGATGTGTGCATATCAAGTATCTGTTAGATTTAGACGCCCAGTCCCTTTAATGGGATAACTTCCCAAAAGGGGAAGACTAAACGTGTTAAATGGGTTAGGGGTGGCGAGAGTTGACACATATCGGGGTGGTGGTGGCGCGGAATCAATTCGAACAATTTCATCTATTTCAATAACCGTATTAAATGTAGCCATACTCAAAATAACCACCGCATGTTGCGTTTGAAAGGAGAATTCTCATGTTAATTTTAAGAGAAATATATAAATAAGTAGGGGAAAGGACAATTATTTTTATTTAGATAATTAAATACATTTTAAGAATTAAGTGTTTATATTTATTAGTTAACTTATTATGAACACAAGCAAACTATAACGAATAAATACCTTTTATCTATTATTATAAGTAATGTAAGGCGGAAAGAGCATTGGTCGATGCCGAAGTGGCAGACGTTTACAATATACATTGTAATATTTTATAGTATTTGTAGATATTGTGTTACTTTTCTCAATTATTATTATTATTATTATTATTATCTATTAATTGATTCGCAAAGCCTTTCTAGTACAGCATCTGGAGAATTACTCACAGTATACCGACTTTCAGGTTGTAATCTAATATATACCTCCATATTACAAGTGAATTTTTGATGAATTTTGTTGGAAGGGGTACATATTTGATCTTTTTCGCCTCAATTTAAAAATTCATAAAAAATTTTCTGAACAAAATAAAGACTTTTGGCGCACATATTTGAATTCCATAATCCATATTTATTTGATTTTGTCGGGATGTATTGTCTGAAACTACATCAACTCCGAAAAGCCACTAATTTTTTATCAATAGTCATATACTCGCAATAATTGTTATAGTTGGGGAATCTTTATGAAACTTCGTGGGGATGTCAAGAAAAGTATACTCTTTCAGAATCTATCAAAAACAAAAAATACCTCATCGACAGTTTTTGAGATATTTTCAAAATTAAGCCGAAAGAACGAATTTTATTGCAATTTATTGGATTTTGCAAATTCAAAAAATCGCAATAATTGTTATGGTTGGGAAATCTTTATGAAACTTCGTATGGATGTCAAGAAAAGTATACTCTTTCAGAATTTGTAAAAAACAAAAAATACCCCATCGACAGTTTTTGAGATATTTTCAAAATTAAGTCAAAAGAACGAATTTTATTGCAATTTATTCGATTTTGCAAATTCAAAAAATCGCAATAATTGTTATAGTTGCGGAATCTTTATGAAACTTTGTGGGGATGTCAAGAAAAGTATGCCCTTTCAGAATCTGTAAAAAACAAAAAATACCCTATCGACAGTTTTTGAGATATTTTCAAAATTAAGCCAAAAGAACGAATTTAATTGCAATTTGTTGGATTTTGTAAATTAAAAAAATCGCAATAATTGTTATAGTTGGGGAATCTTTATGAAACTTCGTGGGGATATCAAGAAAAGTATGCTCTTTCAGAATTTGTAAAAAACAAAAAATACCCTATCCACAGTTTTTGAGATATTTTCAAAATTAAGCCAAAAGAACAAATTTTATTGCAATTTATTCGATTTTGCAAATTCAAAAAATCGCAATAATTGTTATGGTTGGGGAATCTTTATGAAACTTCGTATGGATGTCAAGAAAAGTATGCCCTTTCAGAATCTGTAAAAAACAAAAAATACCCTATCGACAGTTTTTGAGATATTTTCAAAATTAAGCCGAAAGAACGAATTTTATTGCAATTTATTGGATTTTGCAAATTTAAAAAATCGCAATAATTGTTATAGTTGGGGAATCTTTATGAAACTTCGTGGGGGTGTCAAGAAAAGTATGCCCTTTCAGAATATGTAAAAAACAAAAAATACCCTATCGACAGTTTTTGAGATATTTTCAAAATTAAGCCAAACGAACGAATTTTATTGCAATTTATTGGATTTTGCAAATTAAAAAAATCGCAATAATTGTTATAGTTGGGGAATCTTTATGAAACTTCGTGGGGGTGTCAAGAAAAGTACGCTCTTTCAGAATATGTAAAAAACAAAAAATACCCCATCCACAGTTTTTGAGATATTTTCAAAATTAAGCCAAAAGAACGAATTTTATTGCAATTTATTCGATTTTGCAAATTCAAAAAATCGCAATAATTTTTATAGTTGGGGAATCTTTATGAAACTTCGTGGGGATGTCAAGAAAAGTATGCTCTTTCAGAATTTGTAAAAAACAAAAAATACCCCATCGACAGTTTTCGAGATATTTTCAAAATTAAGCCAAAAGAACGAATTTTATTGCAATTTATTCGATTTTGCAAATTCAAAAAATCGCAATAATTTTTATAGATGGGGAATCTTTATGAAACTTCGTGGGGATGTCAAGAAAATTATGCTCTTTTAGAATCTATCAAAAACAAAAACTACCCCATCCACAGTTTTTGAGATATTTTCAAAATTAAGCCGAAAGAACGAATTTTATTGCAATTTATTCGATTTTGCAAATTCAAAAAATCGCAATAATTGTTATGGTTGGGGAATCTTTTTGAAACTTCGTGGGGATGTCAAGAAAAGTATGCCCTTTCAGAATCTGTAAAAAACAAAAAATACCCCATCGACAGTTTTTGAGATATTTTCAAAATTAAGCCAAAAGACCGAATTTTATTGCAATTTATTCGATTTTGCAAATTCAAAAAATCGCAATAATTGTTATAGTTGGGGAATCTTTATGAAATTTCGTGGGGGTGTCAAGAAAAGTACGCTCTTTCAGAATATGTAAAAAACAAAAAATACCCCATCAACAGTTTTTGAGATATTTTCAAAATTAAGCCGAAAGAACGAATTTTATTGCAATTTATTGGATTTTACAAATTAAAAAATCGCAATAATTGTTATGGTTGGGGAATCTTTATGAAACTTCGTATGGATGTCAAGAAAAGTATGCCCTTTCAGAATCTGTAAAAAACAAAAAATACCCCATCGACAGTTTTTGAGAAATTTTCAAAATTAAGCCAAAAGAACAAATTTTATTGCAATTTATTCGATTTTGCAAATTCAAAAAATCGCACTACAACTCCAACATTAAGCTCACAACATACGCGCGTAATCAACGGATAGTGAATCGAGGACGTTTTGCGAAAAATCCATAAATCTGTTATGCCAATATCGGCACGGGGGGCTCTTTTCGCGAGCGATTCTTGCCGTTACGTAACCGAGGACGAATGCGTGATTCCCGATTTGGCATAAAATCGTAACCGTGCACCGAAATTAGGGGGCTAATTTATAGATTGTTATTATGTATATTTCGGGGCGGTGTGCGGCTTTATCGGCGGCCCGACGTATTACATGCGGATGTGATTTATGGGCCGTGGCCCGCGAAAACTTTCCACGAATTTCACTCGAATTATATCGCAATTATATTTTATTCATAAATAACAAGCAATATATATATATATATATACATTTATTATTATAATTCATGCAATGTCTGCTGTATAATACTGTTACATTTTTACAAAAAGTAACATTAAGTAAACACAATAAAAGATACAGCAGTAAGATTAAAACGAAAATTTGAAACTGAAGACAAAAGAACAAGAGGTAGACCAAAAACAAAATGGTAAGATAAGGTTGAATTAGACCAGAAAAGTGCAGAATTAGATGAATAAGAGAAAGAAGTAAAGAACAGAGAGGGACGAAAAAAAAACCTTATTAGAAAAATCAAATAGGAATAAATAGAACACACACGAACGCACTTATAAAAAAATTCAGAACTGACTAATCCAGAGCCTACTAAATATACAGGCCATAAAATTGGAGTGGAGAAATAGAAATCTCGAAGTCTCCTCGCGAGAGAATTCATTCGCCTACGAAAAAAAATTATTTTCATCTAAATAAAATATTTTTATTTAATGACCATAAGCCATTATTTTTTGTTAATAAAAAATATAGGTATTTAAGGGGGTATTACAGATCCGAGGATTCAAAATATCGTTTTTTTGATTTCGCATTTTTCTATACTTTATTCGTTGGTCAATTTTTCCCTCGTCAAAACCAAGATTATTAAACAAAAACTTGTTACTCTTTCACAAATATTTGTTTTTGTGATAATTTTCAAGTGTTTTATTAATACCTTTCAGTAAACTGTGTTATATTAATCAACCCAAAGTCCAACTTTTCTATAAAAACATTCCGCCATCGGAGAATTTGCTCGTGTGAGGTTGGGCTTTAATGGATTGCTCACACGAGTATAATCCACACACAAACACACGCCTGTATCGGATCAAACGCCGCGGACAGGAATTTGCCGAAAAGTAGCGGAATGCCTGCGACACGAGAGGAGGAAGGGAGGGATTGCTTTGAGTCTTGACGGAGGGAAACTTGGTCCGGGAGGTGCGAGGGCGGAAGGGATTGTTAAAGCCCGGCCGCCGCCAATAAAATCGAAATTAAATTTCACAATAACGCGAATTACGTTTCCGGCACGGATTAATAATACGTGACCGGGTTATTTCAGATTTTCGATTTGCTGCAACGAAAACCGAGGCTAATTGCGCTGCATGCGTTGCATAGGAAATAAAATTATGAATTGTAAAGATCAACAATAAAAAAAAAATAATAATGATCCTCAATAAATTAAAAATAAACATTAATTTTTGGTCTCGTAACGTTTTTTTCTTTTGTCGTACGATGCGGTATTTTTCGAGTTATTTTGATTTGTCAGGTTAACTGGCACACCCGGTAAATTGTTAATTTACATCACTTTCAGTTTTTAAAATGACAAGCTGTAATAGTCGAAACTAAATAGTCTCAATTATACAAACATTCATTTCTGAAATGTTCTCACTGGCTAAAACATGAATATTGAAATAAATTGAATAAATTTATTGGCTTACACAAAACACACAAAAACAATCTCGGTAATTCCTAATTGAATATTTAAAACCCTCACTGATTTAACGAAATTACCCCAGTCTAATAAATATACTAACATTAAGTCGCCCGTAATAAACAACGCACATAAACGTCATAATGGCATCATTACAAAATCATGATAACACTAACATAGAAGATGATAACAGATGGTTATAAGGGGGTGAAATAATATACTCCCATTGTTCCCGGCGCGCGCGTGTGTGTGCGTGAAACAGATAGTGCACATAAAAATAAAAGCGTAATTACGCGAGGGCGGAAAAATATTCAAATCGCGGTGCATTGAGGGAATTTCACTCTTAGGGGCCGGAGTTGAAGTTAGGGGTTTGCTTAAGATGGAATTTCATGAATTAGTCAGTTGGGTTTGGGAAATATTCGAGGATTACATGTGTTTTTTTGGGTATGTTAAGGGGAGTGGAGTGTAATTGATTACATTCCTGTTTCCCGTGTGGGAATATTTGTGGGGAGGGTGGGAAATTTCTATCAATTCGGAGTGGATTTTTGTGTTAATTAATATAGGAAGTTAAATAATTGTTTTCATTTATTTAATAAAAAAAATATAAAGAAAATCAACACAATTTTATTATTTTGTCGTAATAGAAAATATCTCCGAATATAATATATTAGAATTTGAAAATAATTAATTTACACAATTGAATAATTAATAAAATTATTTTCTCTCTAGGTACTGTAACTTTTTGACTAAATATCTTTATTTCTACTGTTTACATATACATTATGTAACAGGATTTTTCAATTGTATTTTACTTTATATCAATCTGTAACGCCGAGAAGGATGAATCAAAGCGCGCGCTCAAATATTTGTTCTTGTTCCCTCGCGCATTACTACCCCACTAACTTACCCCCACTGCTACATGAAATTCGCTATTTTCTAAAATAATATTTTTTAAGTAACTTTATATCATTGTTGTTCGTATAAATTAACTTCAATTTTACTTTTTATAGTTATTTTTATTAGAAATTGACTTTAGAGCGAGAATTTTTATTTTAGATTGACTTTAAAGCCACTTTATGCAACTATTATTTCCATAAATTGATTTTAATGTCACTTTACGTCACAATTATTGTCAAAACTTATCTTTAAAGTCACTGAAAATCACCATTTTCTCTATAAATTTACTTTAAATTAACTTTATGTCATTGTTATTCGCATAAATTAACTTCAAAGTCACTTTCCTCAGTTACTTGTGTTATAAATTGACGTTAAAGTCATTTTTGTCAATATTTTTAACATAACTTGACTTCGAGGCAACTGAATGTTATAATTATTGCTATAAATTGACTTAGAAGTTACTTTGCGTCACTATTATTATCAAAAATTAACTTTAAAGTAACAGCAAAGTAACTTAACGTCATTATTATTGTTATAAATTGTCTTTAGTGTCACTTTACGACACTGTTGTTGCCAAAAATTAACTTTAAAGTCATTGTAAATCACTATTTTCTCTGAAAATTGACTTTAAAGTAACTGAAAGTCATTTTACGTTACTATTATTGCTAATTAATAACTTTAAAATCACAGCAACTCACTGTTTTCACAATATATTCACTTTAGAGTAACTTTATATCAATGTTATTGTTAAAAAATGACTTTAAAATAACATTACGTCAATATTATTCTTATAAATTGAGTATAAAGTCACATTACGTCACTATAATTGCCAACAATTAAATTTAAAATCACTGCAAATAACTATTTTTACCAGAAATTCACTTTAAAGTAACTTTACCTCACTATTATTGACAATAATTGACTTATGTCAACATAAATCACTATTTTCTCTATAAATTTGCTTTAAAGTCATTTTACGTCACTATTATTGCTAAAAAATAATTTTAAAGTCAATAAAAATCAGTATTTTTGCTGGAAATTGACTTTAAAGTAACTGAATGCCATAAGTGTTGCTATAAATTGACTTTAAAGCCACATTACGTCACTATTATTGTCAAAAAATAAATTCCATTTCACTGCAAATCACTGTTTTTGCCAGAAATTGACTTTAAAGTCACTCTCTGTCACTATATTTACTAAAATTTGACTTTAAAGTCACTATAAATCACTATTTTTGCTAAAAATTTATTTTAAAGTTTCTTTACGTCACTATTATTGCTAAAAGTCACTGCAAATTATTTGTCATTAAAATAATTACTTCAATAATTAAAATCTCTAAGGGAATTTATCAGGTAAACGAAATTCTTCCGCTTACAAAATGAAAACCGGAGGTCCTACAATAAAAGTTTTATAACAGAAATTATTTATTTTCCAAGATCTAAAACTTTTATTTGAAACATTTTTCTATCCGAATTAAAAAATGAAAAATTGCTAAGGGTAAAGTTGCACTTAATGAGTTTTGATTCTAACCAAAAGCTTTTCTGATCATTCCACTGTTATATAAAGCTTAGATATAAACTTTGGGCTTAATCCATTCAGCCGTTATCACGGAAACACACAGACATTTTTTAAAAGACGATGGAATGGACTCAGGGACCTCAAAACGTGCATATTTGTTGAAATTGGCCTTTCGAAAATTTTCACGATCACAATACTTTCCCTTGGACAGGGGTCCGGGGAAAGTAAAAATAAAGTAACTACATGCTGTAAATTGTCAAAAAATTACATAAAATTATATAATTTTTAAATGGCTATCGATCATCGGTCTTTCTTAATTTTTAATAAACTGTCTGTCTTATTATATGCAACGGATCATAATTGCTAATGTCCTCAAATAAGTCAGTATGATGGTGTAATTAAATAATAAATTAAGCATTTCCATTCTTGTAATTGCATATATTATGAAAAGATGTAATGAATTGTGGTAGAAAATTATGTTTCTATTACGTAGAAAATAATTTTATAAATATTACGATTTGGTACAAGCAATTTAATTAATATTATTTGTTGTTGTTTAAATCCGTTTAAATATTAAACGAGGTGGGGAAACGCACCAGGCCGCAAAACCATTAAACACACTGGCCCCGGAATCTGTTCAATGTGCTCAGACACTGAATAAATTATGACGTTAATTTGACTAATGATGCAGGGCGGGGGGCGGTCCCGATCAACACTCTCATATTAATTCGAATCCATGCATTGTGCAAATCGCCGAATGCGCAATGCTCGGACTCGCTGCATTATTCATTTTTTTCTCCTGTGCTGCGGCGGATTATACAAAATTCGCTTAAATTATGAGGATTTCATTAGGTCGAGTGTTCAACGAAAAAGTTTGATAAGATAAACACTTCTTATACGATGATAAAATACGTTTACTTTGTATAACTAAAGTTTTTATTGGTGACTACCGTTTTGACAAGTAAAAGTGATTTATAATTGTGAATGTGATGTATAACAAAGTAGAAGCCTCAACAATCAACAAGTTTCCTGTATGCATAAGAATGTACGAGCACTAAGAAGTAAAAAAAAAGGCTGAAAGACGTAAGGTCGATAGACATTTATAAGTTTATATTAAATATATTGTATAATATATGTACATGTAAATACGAAAATAAAGATGATGGTATATAAAAAATAATATTTATTGTAAATTAAATAAAACTCCTGGAATAATTTGCGTGATTTATTTAATTTATTATTTAAATTTAGTTTTATTAATTTTAATAATAAATTAAATTGAGGCCCTGGAAATCCACAGAGCAAAAACTAATCCCGGAATTTCCGTGATTAACTATACAAAGAAGTCATTATTTTTAATTATTTAAATGTATCACAAAGTAACCGCATTCAGCACAAAATATTTAATTTATTATTTATATAAATAATTTGTCCTAGAATTGTCGTTAAGGCATTACGCATGAAACATGACGAGGTTCGAAAGACCGAACCAGTTATCCTAATGCTAAATTATACAAGTTGAATTACTTTAATCTCCAAGAATATTAAAATAAAATTAAACAGAAGTTTCGGTTGGAAAAGAGAGTGATCGAATTTTATTGATCATTGCCAGTAATTTTTCCTTGTTTAATTTTATTGTAATCCTAGAATATTCTTGAATTAATGGTGAATGCGCCGGGAAATAGCGTCGTTGTAAGCTTTAAATATTCTGAAAATATATTATAATGATCAAAATCTATTGTTTGTTAAAAAATATAATAAAGGTGTTTTATTTGAAATATATTTATTTATAAAATTATACCATTCGATTGCAAATAACAAAAAAATAAAAATACATTAATTTCGCTGCTTACAACCACGTGATCAAACACCCCCTCTCTCTCCCTCTCTCCCTGTACAAAACGAGGTGCTTTAATAAAACGTAAATTTGAAAAGTTTAAAATTCAACCGAACAATTTGCCCGCACAAAGGCGGGCCGAAGTCCCGCTCCGAACAACATGCGAGTTGTAAATAATTAATTTAATACGGAGCGTAATTATAAAAGCCTTAGCCTCCGTATTAAAAGTAATTTGAAAGTTCATAAAAGAGCGAAGCGCAACAGCGTGCACCGCCACCGCCACCTTTCTTGCATTTCGGTGGCGGCGCAGGTTCGGCCCGAGTAAAGTTGGCCGGCGCTTTAAAATCGATGCTAGTTACAGACGCAGTTCAGTTACCGACGCACCGCCGCCAGCCGCGTACGCGTCGCCACCCCTGCCGGTTTCCACTTGCGACGAACTTTTCGTGAAGTGAGACAGTGATAAACGTTTTTATTGTTGTTTGACTGTGCATTCAATTTCGCGTGAAATAAACTGATTGCATTTTTTTTATTATTATTAAATTGGTAGTTTTGGTCTTGTTTACGTTGTTTTCACTGGTAAGAGAATTCATAATTTTTATAATTCTTTTTTTTTATAATTAACTATTTTAATTTAAGAATGTATCTTTTGTTTCTACAAATATTTCAGCAATTTAAAAAAATATTTATGGTTATGGTTTAATTTTTTTACATAATTAATTCATGGTTAATAATTAATTATGTAAAAAATTAAACCTGGTTAATTAAAAAAAAAAAAGATTTATATCGAAGACTTTATTCTCAATTGAGTAAAATTGGTAAAACATTGTTAATATTAGGTTGGATTATAAATAAATAAAACTAAACCAAGTGAATTTAATTTACAATTCACTTCGTTTAGTTTTACTTATTTTTATTTTAACTTCAACTAGTTTCGGATTAATACCGAATATTATTTTTGAAGCTTCTCCCACTTCATTTTTCAGAAAGAAAGAAAAAACTGCAAGAATTTGAAATGTTTTCAGAATATTTAAATCTATGAAAAACAACTTTTAAAATGGATGAATACTTAAAAAATATTTAATAAAATTTGTTTATATATTTTTTTAATTTCATATGTTTTATCCAAAACTAGTTGAAGTCAAAATAAAAATAAGTAAATCTAAACCAAGTGAATTGTAAATTAAATTCACCTGGTTTAGTTTTATTTATTTATATTCCAATTTAATATTAACAATGTTTATCAATTTCACTCAATTGAGAATAAAGTCTTCGACATAAATTAATTATAATTTCAGTTCAGTCGCCTTCATCAAGGCATTGCACATGGAACACACTAGTCTGATGAGGTTCGAAAAACCGAAATGGCCATCACTAGTTATCCATACGCTAGATGAATGGTGACTGAACGTTTCATTAAATATAAATTAATTAGTTTACAAATGTATGTTTGAAATTATAAAAAATAAAAGAGTTTAGAAAACAAGAATGAGTGCAATAAAAATAATTTTGAAAATAATGAATAATAAATATTTGGGTTAAAGACCCATGGTCGATAGCCATTTAAGAAGAATATTATATAAAATGTATTGTATTATACCTAATGAAAATTTTACAATAACAATGACATATATAAAATTAACACACTCCTTCCTGAACTCTGTCTAATATCCCAACCAATATTCAGTTATGGTTGGGCTTCTTAAAATTTGTATCAAATCCAAAAAATACTGATATCCTGTGAGAATGCAAGCATAATAAATATTATTTTCCGTTAAAATAGATAGAAAGACCTATTGTTCGATAGCTCAGGACAGACAAAAACGCACATTTCATTGTGTATACTTAAAGTTTATAAAAAAGTATGTCGTTGTCTGAATAAAGATATTTCTATATATATATCGACAGATTAACATTGTAAAAACATTTTTTATGAGAAAAAGATGGAAACAAAATAATATTGTAGACGAATATTGATTTAAAATTATTAACCAGACTTTGCAGTACCCGGCGCATTCACCAATATTGATAGATGCAATTAACCCATTCATTTCTGATTTTATGTCTAAAGAGATAAACATATTTATTGGTATTTTTTGGTTACAATAAGGCTATATGAAATATATAATAGCAACAAAAGTGTATTTATGTATTTTTTTATTAATTGAATTACAAAAAGTCAACCTGTGTATACATTGGTATTCATTGCAATACAAATTATTTTTTATAATAAAACATCTTACACAATCATTCTGTAATCATTCTCAGCCCCCACAATAATGTGCTTTAAATAATATCACCACTTATATAATTGTTAAAGATACGCTCTATGTATTTAATGAAAAGTGGGTCTGGTATAAAAAAATATTTGATGATGAAATTATCCCCACTATTAATCACACAATGGCTGTCATTTTTGAATGAAAATTTTACAAATATTGACGCTATTTATCAGAATCCAGAAGGTAATATTAATATATTTATAAATAAAGTAATTTACTGTATAAGTGAGGACAATATTAAAGGTGCAGTTAACACATATAGAGGGCATAGATTTGTTTTTTGTGACAATAAATTAAACAAGGAACATTTACGGCAATAATCAATAAAATTAAATTTATTTAGTGACTACAGATACGACGTCACTAGCGCGTCATTGTCAAACTAACTAATTATAAATAACAATTAACAGGTATTTAAATACGAAACTTTTTATCTACTAACTACTACAGTATTAAAAATGAATCTTAGTAAAAAAAACACAAGTGACTACGCTGTCCAAACAATTTACTTTGGGTATTTTATTCGCATATAGAGTACGGGGTGTTATTTTGGAGTAGTAGTGCTCATAGTAGCTCCGATTTTATAGCACAGAAGCGAGCAGTTGGAACAATGAAACAAACAGAGAGATGTAGATGTTATAAAATTGGTCTTTATATAATTATATTAATTAAATAAAAATAATTTGTATTGATTATTATAAAAAAGAATATTTATTATTAATAATTTCTATTATAAGAATAATTAATTTTCAAATTCTTTTTATTTAATTTATTTAAATAACTGTGGCCAATTGAATAAATCCTTTTTCTTTTATTAATTGTATTAAGTTCTATAATCACTAACCAAATGAGTCAAAAATTCAAAAACTATGAGTCAAATGAAAAATTAAAAAATATTTCTAAAATTAATTTTGTTAATTTACACATAAAAACTCTGCTAGCAAAGGACCAGGGGCGAGCCCATTGCCAAACCTTCTGTTGGTTTATAAAATATATTTTAAACATTAAAATAGTTATTATCTAAAATTATTTTAAAGGAATTCAGTTTTAATTAAAACGTTTATATTTTAAATAGAAAGAACTTTAAAATAATTAATTAATAAATTAATTTTCCTTTAGCTACGGTGACATTATGAGAAATTATTAATTAATTATTTTCAAATTCTTTTTATTTAATTTATGTAAGTAACTGTGACCAAGTGAATAAATCCTTTTTCTATTACGTTTATATTTTGTTCTTATTGTATACAACTAATTAAAAACATTTTAATTTTGGTGGACATGCAAAATACATCGAATGACACTAATTTATGGTTAGTGCGGAATTTTTAATGGCACTTTGAAATCGGTTAGTTCACTGAATAAAATGTTAAGGGTGCATGTACGTTTATGCGCGGAGAATTAATGAAGGAAACAACAGGTCTAATGAAACAGTTTTCTTTATGAAATTTTAACAAGTCATATAGTCTGGGGCACATAGGATTCATTGGAAATAGAAATGATTTATTGATTGAATCATGGATTGCCTCAGTATGGACACAATTGATTTTAATATATATTTTTAATTAATGGTTTTAATATTTAAACATTGGTAGTTCATATTGTTCATATTGATTAAAATGAATAACTTTAAATTCTTGAGCAGGTAATATATACTGTGGTCAAAAAGCACAAAAACCGTGAAATATCTCGAGAACGATTAATTAGCTTTTGAATAATTATTATTTTTTTTAATATATCGATTTGATTTTTTCATATCAAATCTGAATGGTGCTTATTCAGAGTTGATACGCAAAAATCAGAGCAACCAATTTTGAATAAGCTCCATTGAGATTTTATATGCAAAAAATCAAATCGATATAATTTAAACAGAAGAACCACTACTTGTCATTGGTCCACAAGCAAAGGAAGAAAATTAAATGTATTAAAGAAAACAAACTTGGAAATTAATAAAAATCATTCATTACGCCTTTTGCTGAACGAACAAATCGAGCATTTCTACTCTCCGCTACTCGGACTGAAAAAAGATCTTCGCTCCACCCCAATGCAATAAAACTGTGTATATATTATGTAATTTTTTTGTGTAAATAACATCATTAACATTCTCTCAAAGAAGCTACAACGTAACGAAACAACACTATAAAAATTGAAAATCACAAATATTTAATTTATTATATATATATATATATATATATAATAAATGAAATATATATATATGTATAGTATAACGTCCTTATTTGTGTAAATTCACAAAATTAAATATTATTTACAATACATATATCATATATTTACGAAATGGCTATCGGCCAGAGTTCTATGCGTCTGTCTTTGTCATGTTTTTGTCGATGTCTACTTACTCGTCATGATCGCTAACGTTATTCTCGAAGTACGCATTATTTGAAGAAATGAAGTGATTTTGATTTATTAATAAATCATTAAAGTAAACAAAAGAATGTTTTCCAGAGCTTGCGATAATTTTTTAAATTAATTCTTAATTACTTGCATTTTAATTAAGATACTTGGTTATTCGTTTCAGTATTATTATATTTAAGTTCCCACTAGTTTCGATGAGTTATCAAGGAGTTAACTAAAAGTACACAGATACCGACAAAATTTTATTCCTTTGAAAATTTTCCAATTTGAGTAAAGCAAAAATTCATTCAATATCAACCGTTTTGTCTGTTTATTTTTGTATTATTTATTTCTTGACAATTACAAAGCAGTAATCGCGTTTATTGCGCTTTAATAATTAATCCAACTCGTGCACTTAGCCAAGCTTAAGGTCTCGGGGCAATCATACTGAGTGAGTTTTTATGGAATGCGGAGAATTGAAATTGTTCGAAGAGGTACAGGTGCGGGGTGCGGTGTACAGGGAGTTGGTTCATTTATCAGGGGATCTGGCCAATATTGCCGTTTACTTTTATAAGTTCGCGCGGTCACAAAGCCACGGGAATCCACAAAGATGATGGGGCTCATCGCCCCGCCGTCGTCCATTTATCTTCTTGTTGCTTCCTCTACAAATAATTTGTCATGTTTGGGACCGTTTTCGTTTTTTTTTCTTTCTTTCTAGTTGATAACACTTAATAGGTTTATTAATATGAGAAAATTAATGATAGATTAAGAGTATTAAAAAAAAACTTTAACAGAAAAATAATAAAAGTAGTATTGTATTATGATTGTATATTACAATCTCAGAAATAAAGATGAGTATTAATTTTTATTAATATTGATTTACTGGTAATAAATTAAATTCAATACTAATAAAATTCAACAGACATTAATCACTTCCAATCCCACTTTTAATCCAGTAATTAAAGCAACAACAACAGAAAAAAAAACAAGCCGTAATTCAGATTAACCGTTCCGGGTGTACGTGTAATCTATTTGTAATTTAAATTTTCGCCGTTGTTCTCAAATAATAATAAAAAAAGGAGTAAAACGGAACGCAGGCGAGGAGGGAAAAGGGAGGAACGGCCGCAGACGTATGCGGGTTACAAATAAATTTGAATCCGCGGCGCATAAAGAACCCCCGCAATGTTTGCTTTAAAAGGCTTTATAATATGCTTTGTACTACATTGCGTAATTCCGAAATGTATGTGACTTTTTACCCCGTTTGCTGGCTCTCTCTCTCTCTTTCTCTCTTTTGTTTTCGTTTTCACCTTTCCTGTTTCCGAACTATTTTACTGTTGTGATAAAGCACGCTGGGCCGGGTGTAGTTTTCGGTATGACTGCCGGATATGTGTCAAAATGCGTTTCATGAATCAACGAATGGAATAAAATTGAGTTTTATTATTTACTTCACTTTTTTTAATTTTTACGGTTGTGTGTAATTTGTATCTCGAAATAAACCAAAAAAATTATAATTTACTGTTTCGTAACTTTTTCTTTTTGAATTAAATGATTAGTTTTGAAATATATTTATATTGTACCTTTGTAAATTTGACATATTCGTAAATAAATAAACAATTAAATATAAATAGAAAAGAGTTTTTTTTTTATTTATACTTGGTCATAGTTATTTAAATAAATAAAATAAAATTCTTCTAAACCAGAACCTAGTTTAGTGAGTTTACGATAAAAACGCACAACCATCCTTTATCCGTCATTAATTAATTTAGTTCAATTCGGTTCTTTTAATTTATTTTCACAATTGATTCTAATTCACAATAAAATATAACAAAAAGTATATTTCATAATAATCCGTTATACTCTCCTTGTTTTGTTGAATATAAAGTTGTTAATTATAGAATATCAGTCTTTGATTTGATTTAATTTAATATTTAAATAAAAATAGTTGTCCTTTCTCCGACTATTTTTATTCAAGTTACATCACTTCACGTTATACTCAAACCAAATATACAATGACGAAATTTGGTTGATTTAATTTAATTAATTTAATTTAACATCTTTGTAAGGCAGAGTTGTAATGACGAGGCATAGAACCCGAAACACGTGTCTGCAGATGGCCTTATATTAAGTAACGTTCTTTTTTGTTGTTTCATTGATTTTTTCTCGGATCAAAAACTTGTTGCATGATTGATATGCAACAGCAGGTGGACATTATGTCCGGCGGGGTATTTGCCCAGAAAGTAGTTGTTTTATTGTGTATTTGTTTAAAGAAGGAAAAACTACAAAAATAGCCCAAAAATGCATTTTTTTAATATAATTTTTATACGGATAGAGATAGAATAAAAATTTAAATTAGAAAGTTGTTGAGCTTTTCAAAACTTACAACTTTGCTATTGACAGTTACGTAACGTAAATTAAAATGTCACAGAGCTAAATATGGAAATAATTATTTTCATATCATTTTTATTTAATTTAATTAATTAAATGGTATCCTTTTTTATTTCCAATTCTTACTTTATTGATAATGTTTTACTTCTTGTTATTTATAAACAGAAAAGAAGAAATATTTCTTATGCTAACACACATGTACTTCATTTTTTTTGTCCCCTAGTGTATAATTCAAATTTTTCCTTAATTTTAGAACATCCTTTATATTTATACTGTCACGAAATTTCCCAAATCAAAAAGTATAACAATATTTTTCGTTACAAAAAGTACAACACACACAATTACGTTTTCATCAAACAACATAAAATTAACAATTAAATACCGCTTGTTAATTTCATTCACTGAAGTGCACTCGCCGCACAAAAAAGTGTTATCTTTGACGGCGCAATGAAATTAAACGGAGATTTTCCACGTCACAATGTGTTGATTTTGAGGAACGCAAACAAACGATGCATTAATTCCTTGTCCTCTTTAAACACGAGGGCAGATGGCCAATGGGCGATAGAGACAACCCTTCCTCGCTGTTGAATGCCGTTTATTTTTAAATTAAACAAAACGAAATACTTTTTTTAAAAATAAAAATAATAAATACCCTACGACCGAAAAACTTAAAAGAAATAAGATAAAATAAACAGAGAGTTTTATGTAACACCGAACATACTAGAATGTACTCAATGTAAATTTTCCTATTTTCGATGTTTACTGGAACGCATCAAAGCATTGTGTGCGATGTAATTGGCTACGATTTCTAATGGTAATATAATCAACCCAATTTACACTATTTCCGTCAAAAATAAATTTTATTTGTCAACCATTATGTCAAGTGCAACATGTATAATTATGGATATTGTACTTAACCGCAATGCATACCATACAAATCTTTTCCTTTGTATACATTATTAATATATAAAGATGTCCAACTCTTTGTCTACGTCTGCTTTAAGCGCCAGAACAGTAAAAGTCACTTGCTTGAAATAACTGACAAGTGTAATTCATTTTTGACGTGGAAGGGTGTAGTTTGGGTTGACTATATTATTTTTAGAAATAGTAGCCAATCATGGGGATAAATTTCCCTAAATTGAATACATTCTAGCATGTTCGATGTTATATAAAACTCTGTGTATATATATAACATTTATAATTTAGTATAATAACTTTATAATGTATTGTTGTTTGAATTTCAAATATAAAGATGTTTCTGTATATAAATATAAAACAGAATCAGCCGTCCCATTTTTTAAAATTAATTCGTGTTTTTGACAATCTACACAACAATCAATATCGATGTGCGCGTGGAAATGTACACTCTTTTTTTTATTATTTAGTTCGTCGTTGTTTTGAATGTTTGATTTTTTCCCCGGCACGACCAAATAAAAAATGTAATTTCGCGTTTTCCGATTCATTCAGCGCGGCTAGAATGAATTGATTTTCTTTTTTTATTATCATTTGGTTTTTTCGTTGTTTGTAATTGCCGTTGATCCTTTGATTCGCCACAGCTCGCATATATTATTAAATCGGGATTGATTACAACGTTTTATTTTATGCGTTATTTATTTGTTTCTTCTTGATGTACTTTTTTTTATTTATATAAAAATACGTGCGCATGATTTGTATTTGTGTGTTGAAGTCGCGAAATATATTTTTTTATTATATCTTTAAGATGTTCTTCTCATCTATTTTTAAAGGATCTAACATGCGATCAATGAGAACCAAACTAAAGATATTACCAATTTTTAAATCTAAAGTATTAATTATATTATAAAATCTAAACTTAATTAAACCAAACTTAAGCCACAATTGAAAAACATCGGGTCTGGATGTTTTCTTTATTAAAACTATGAATGTATGTATCGTGAAGATTACTCCACATAAATTTCGCGCAAACACACACACACGCGGGGACTTGACCGAGATAATCAGCTTGACGGCGCAATTTTCCGGGAGCTGTCTCCTGATTGTTTTTCTATTAAACAAACTCCGGGCGCCGAGTAAATTTTGAGGAAAATAAAGGACCGCGCGCCGGTGTCTGCTGTTTCGCGTTCCACTTTCCAGATTATATTACTACATAAGATTGCGAAAGTTAAACGCGGACGTGTACACTTAATAAAAATACACGGGGTAAAAAAAAAACACTTTACTCGAAATAATACGTATTTAATTTTTTGCGCGCGGGGATAAATTTAAAATGTCTGTCGACCGTCGGTCTTTCTGCTTTTTATTTATTATTTTACAACAAATCCATTATTAAATTTCATACACACACAAAATTACAAAATTATAAACATTTCTAGTAAAACCGTGCAACATTGACAACACCACACCTAAAAAAAAGGGTCCACATATGCGTCACGGGGCCGTAAAGCCGGCGTCTTAACGAGGACAGTAAAACGCGGTTTAATGGCGGAATAAAGGACAGCAGACAACTTCTTGTATATTAAGGGTATTATTTGCATACGAGATTAAAAAGACGCCGTCCCGAGTTTGCCAAGGTGAGTTTCGGCGGCAGCGGGAATCGCTAAAGAAAATCATTTAATTCAACACATAAATAAGGGTAAATTCAGGACGTTTCATTATACGAAATTTCCTTTCCTTTTTCCGTCTCTTTCGCCGGCGCACAATTTTTTTTTTCTCCTCTCTTGAATTGTGGATGATGCCCGGATTGATGTAAATTCATGAGGGCTTATTAAATTACCTTTTATGCTCTTTATTAAATAAAATAAAATATTTTGTAATTATTTGGATTCCTCCAGGTATCATTCACGTTATAAATATATTTGTATGTTTTGTGTTAATAATAATAATCTTTATCAACAGATATATACAGAAAATATATACAAAATAAAGAATGAATATTATAAAATAAAATATATAATTTATAACCTTTTATTGGCCATCAAGGAGAAAGCAGAAAGACCTACGGTCGATAGAGAAATATTGAATTCGAATTTAAAAGCACATTTGTTTCACTTATTTATTATTTACAAAATAAGTTATACAGACCAAGTGCCTTTAATTTCGAAATCAATATTAGTTAAAATGTTTCATCAAGCGATCAATGAGAATCAAATCAAAGTCTTATTTGAGAATATATTATGAAAATATTTTTTTTTTATATACGATAACAAAAATTTACAAAAATTATAAAGACAATATGTACAGTTGTGTTAGTAGTTTGTCATGTTTTTTTTTATATTAATTTAGATTATATTACAATGCATTATTTATTTCTCAGTTACTAAAGATTTAGTAGCAGTAGTAAGTGTCTATCGACACTGTTTTTTCGTGTTTATGTCCTTATCGTGAAAAAGTTGATATGTAACCATCAATGCCAGAAGTAATAAAGTTTCAATTGTAAATACATACAGTAAAGTTAACAATATGAAAATTCAAATGAAAAACGTCGTATCCTCTAAATAATGTAACTTATAACTAATTAATAAGATAATAACTTAAAACAATCTGTTAAACAAAAAAATCTTCAATTGAATATAATTCGATCAAAAAACTTGTCAGATATGTTCGTAATTTAACTGTCATTAATTTGGTTAAGTGTTTGATTGAATTCATGTTGTTTTTTTTTTATTTCATATGTTATATTTCAAGGATTTAATGTGTGTAATGCAAGCTGAAATAAAGAGCTTGGATATTCCCGGAGGGTTAATTTACGAATTTATTGAGTTATTCAATGGAATAATTTGAGCCGGACAGCGGCGGACGCCTGCGGTTGGGGTCACTTCCTGACCGCCACTTAAGCATCCCTTCCCACCCCGATAGTTCATAATTAATTTGATATACTAATAAATCAATTTAATTACGTATTCTACTCAACAGTGAAGACACAATTGTATGAAATATCTTGAATGTTATAATATTGAAGCAATGTTATTGTTGATAATTTTTTCTTAACTTTATCTAATCAATTCTAGTAATGTGAGTGTAATTTTTCAACGTGATTTTAAAATCGAAAAGGAATAATTGTAGAATATCAGAAATAAATAAATGAACATTATATTGAGTGGGTTTGTTATGCTTATTATTATTATTGTTATAAAAGTAATTTAAATATATTTTCTTTAAGCACAAAAGCCGAATTGAATCCGAAAAGAGAGAAAAAAAATTGATTACACCCTTACATTACAGCCCAACCCTGAAATAGGAGCAATCTTTCAGGAACTCCCGGCAATATTACTCACCTCCAGCGAGCAAGAAGAAAAAAAAAACGTATTTCCATTCGAAAGTTTCCTTTTACGCGCCGCCGGAAAAACTTTTCCACGTGATATTTCCTCCCCTCCTTTCGAGCCGCCGTTAACTAAAAATAAGTCGGTACACGTCCTCGCCCTCTTTCCGCCCCCTCATAAGCCTAAACGGCGAGCGCGAATTCAACAAGTGTAGTGTCCATCCGTGGGACGACTTGATAATGTATCGCCCCGGCTGCGAAGGGGTGAAAAAGGGCGTGTGCCTTCTTAGGGGGGTAATACCATCTGGGGACAGATAACCTATCAATTTTATTCGAGATCCACCCCCCAGCTCCTCCGCACCCTGTTTACTGCTCGGAATACGTAAATGTTCGCCTTATTTAAAATACGCGCGGCGCGTTTGCTGAATTTTAAAATATTGAGTTTTTTTGTTGCTAGTTTTGTAATTCAGCTGCATTAAATGTAAAAAAAATAATAATATTTATTAAAAGCATTATATTTTTCTGATATTCACATTTATATAATTACAAAAAATTAAAATCAAAATAAATCTAAATTAAAAATATAAAAAAATTAAAATAATTATTGAATTAATAATTCTCTTTCAGCAGCAAAATACATGTATCTACATATAGCTTTTTTACATAATTAGATTTATGTTTTTTAAAAGATTCTTCATTAAAAAAAGCTATATTAGTATAACTGAGATGCAACAGCGATTATCTATGCATTCATTGGTTGATTGAGTTACGTGAAGATCAAATTAATTTGATGAATAAAGCACTAATAATCTTTCTTTACACTTTGTTTGAATTATATTTGAACACAAAATGACCATTACCAATGGATTAACACTGGGTTGACATAAATTTCTGTGAGATTGGAAACAGCACAGCTTTTCCAAAATATAAAGCTACCACTACTTATGTACATTTGTTTTAAGTACTTACGTAATGTAAATCAGCATGTTACAGAGCTAAATGTGAAAATAATTTATTTTAATTTACTACAAGTCAGTATCAAAAAAGGTTGAATGTGAAGGATATAGATTAATAGCTACATTTAAATGTGGAAATGAGAAGTCTAATAAGAGGTGATAAAAGTGAGTTTCTTCACTTTTTTTTACTTTCAAAGCCGGATGTACATTTTTATCACGATGTGAACATTTAAAATGGTTTAGAAGTACTTTCATACTTGTAAACCATATTAAAAATAAAAACGTGCAAAAAAAAATTGTACAAGTGTTTCTTATAGTTAAGTCAACCATCACACAACTCATAATTATATAATAAATAAATAATTAAATATTTACATCAAATCACCAGTTGTAAATGATTGTGACAATTACAACTGGTTAAGCCTCATTAAATGGCTACCGACCATCGATATTTCTGCCTTACCTTGATTAAATACTCATACCTATTTTTTTAATATTCTTGTAATACAAATTCAATGTAAAATATTTTTTTAATACCGTTCAGATTGCAAATTATACAAAATTGAATGTAAAATAAGTTGTTTGTTGTGATTATAAATCCGTTATAAAATCAATGATCATATGGAAATTAATGTGGGATAATTCTGTTTAATTAAATATAATTAATACACGAATGCAAAATGTCCGTTTAATAACATGCTCGAATTTAATTAAACACACTTTATTATGGGGAGTTTAATTAAATTTTAAACAATTTCCGAATTTTCAATTATGCGCTGCTATTGTTACGAGAATGATTTAAAATCATTAATATTTGCAAATTGTTGTTTTGTGAGTGGATTTTTGGGCGAATTTCTTCCTGCTGAAAACTTGTTGATACTTCAGAGGGGGGAAAAATATCAACAAGTTTCAGCACGAAGAAATTCGCTACTGTAATTGCTCATTGCAAGATTATCCTCTATCGCCCATTGAAATAACAATGTCATTATTATTAGTATTATTAATATTTCATGGATATATTTTACATACTTCTACTAAATCTTTATTATCTGAGAAAAAAATAATATTAACATAATATGAAATAAAATAAAAAAATATTTTCATAAAATATTCTCAAAAAAGGGCTATCGAACTATTTTAAATAATAATCGTACTAAGTTGATTAAAAGCGCCTCACAATCAAGCCAAGCGAATTTAATTTATTTATTTATTTATTTAACGGATTTACCTTTTTACAAATCTACAATATAATTAATAATATTTATGTAGAGTGGATTGTGAATTAAAAGAAATAAGTACGTTCTGTCACTAAAGATAAATGTATGAATTCAGAAGTTACGTCAGAGTAATTTATTCTACCTTAATAATTCGGGGCAATTCTGTATGTGAAATGTTAAATTTACCGTGTACGTTATATTTTATCCCCTACATATCAATTTAAACAGCTTAGACTGTGTCGATAAAAAATAACGTGCGCGTTAAATTAAACATTTCTTATAGGGAATAGCCCCTATAATCAAGTAGCAGACTTTTCATTTCATGATAAAAAAATTATAAGACGCTCTGAATATATGTTTATCGCAATTTTTTTTATCACTTTGTTTCATGTGTTTCGATTTTATTGGGAATTCTGAATTTTTCTCTCGAGTAAACATTAATAATCAACTCTCAAAATTGCATTTTTTGTATTTATATGATTGCTCGGGTTATTTATATTTGTCTCGTATGCATACATAAAAGCGATTTTCTTATTGAATATTTATTGGGCGTAACAAAAAACATGTTTTTCATTAGAAATACTCATAAAAAATCTCGTTTTATTTATTATAGATAATGTGAATCTTTGAATTTGTAAAGAAAGCATATTTTGTAATGTGAGCCAATAATAAATAATGCGTGTTAATAATTGTAAGGAGGACAATTTTAACGATCCCGCCTGGATCAATTGGGGCTGTTCTATTTAATTCAGACGATAGACCGGTTGAATATTGTAAACATTTTGACATTGGAAATATAAAATATATTGTCTAATAATTGTATAGACTAAAATTTTAATTATGGCACTAAAAAAAACATTCTAAAAATTTGACTCTTAACATTTTTTCATTCATCATTAATTTGGTTAGGATGTAATTATAAAACTGTTTTTCATCGCGTTTTATACATTTTGTTGTATTTTTTACACTAATGGTTATAAAATGTTTACTTTTAGTCGTTTACTTGTTATACACATTATTATTAAAATTATTTTAAAAAAATGGCAGAAGCGCCGGATCATTGATGAAATTTATTTGTTTACTTACGGAAAAATCCATTTTACATAAAATAATATAGTAATAGAAATTCATGTCTACAAATATGGCAAAAATTATTTGTCTGCTTCACGGCGAAAAGTCATTCTGGCAGATGTCAATGTTTAAATATTAGATATTTATTAGATGCATGTTTCATTAATGAATAAAAACAAAAATCAATTAATATTAAATTATGAATTTCGCTGTGATGAAAATTATAATTAGTTTCTGTCCGCGCAAAATAAATTACCCCTCAACGAAAATTTGTTTACACGCTCCTGAATAATTGTTATATAATTTATACCCGACTACACATATTGAACTGAAGCCTGCGACCGGAGTGTCAGTAGGTGGTGCGGTTAAACACCAGGAGGGGGTGCGAGCGACGGCGGCGGGGATGCTAATTGAGCCCTTTCATACACATCCCATCCGAAACTTTCCCTATAAACATCCATTTTTACAATCCGCCCACATTGAAAACTCTAGAACAAGGGAGAGGAGAGTTATTGCACCCCGGAAATATTTATTCGGGAAAATCTATTGTTAATGCGAAAAGTTGTTCAGAAGTCAAATCGAGTTTTTCTTCTTCTTCTTCCTCTTCTTCTTTCGTTTCGGATCCTAACTAAACAATATTTAATATTCACGTGCCACACCGGTTGAAGAAATTTAAACGCGCGGGGATAACTAATTAATTCGCCGGGCCTGCGGCGCTGCCCTTAAACACTTAATTAAATTAGGCGGGGGAAACTTTCTCCGTGCACAATTTTTGTGTTATTACCTTTGAGAGTGTTGTTTAATCAAATCAGTAATAAATAATGATCGGGCGGGATAATGAAATACTTGGATTCAAATATTGGTTTGGGTGTTTCATTATTCGAGCAGAAACGAAACGAAACGTAACCCACGTTTGATAATATTGAATAAATATGGGACAATAGGGCAGAAAGACTTATGGTCGACATGTATTGTAATTATTTATGTTATATTGTTAAAATTATCTGTAGAATCTGAACAAATATGTGTGTATATACAGGGTGTTTCAAAAGTAACGGATAAATTCTATAAAATCGTAAATAAACATATTTTAGAAAAATGCTCTGACACGTCGATTTTTATTTTTAAAATGCTATCCTGACATATATTTTTCAGCCCCCACCCCCGTAAGAGGTGGCAACCCCAACTTTAAAAATTCAAATAGAAAAGCACCTTTGCGGTACCTCATATGATAGTTTTTTTTATTCTGAATTCAACGAAACAAAGATTATCAAAATCGGTTTATAAATAACGGCGATATTTACCAAAATGTATTCAAAGAAGAACGTCAATATTCGAGTACACACATTTTGTAAAAACCACTGCACGCTCTCGCGTTAAGCGAACCGTCTATTACGCGTAAATGAATTACGAGTTTCTCCGTGACACAAAGTATTCTAATTGAGTGTGAACCATTAATTTTGAAGTCTTTACATGTCCTAACAAAAAAAGAAACGTTAAGAAATTCCCAATAAGTTGAAATCAATATAAAAAAATCGTTGATTACTTATTTAATGTAATTTCTATATTATTCATAAATTATGTATTTTGTACAAGGGCGAAATAAATTATTACAACTCCAACTGTAAACATACAGAAATAATTACGTTCGGATCATAAATTTATAACCTCGATTTCTACCTAGGGCAAACAGTAAGAAACAAAAAAATAGGTAAACATCATCGGCGATTTCAGTCAATATTTATTATTTGTCCACGTTTTTTTGTACACTTACTGTTTAAGCCATCAAGCGCTTATAAATTGTTTACCAATATTTATACAAGGCGCGAAAGCGACACGGCCTTATTAGGTCAATACTTATTTATTTTTTTTAATAAAAAATTCCTATAAAGTTACTTGGTTTAACTTTATTGTAATTAATTATTTTCATTTTGAATATAAAATATTTCATTGTTTTAATAACAAAAAAATTGTGTTTGATCTCTATTTTTCGTAGTCGTTTATTAGACCAAAAAAATAATAATAGAACATCTAGATAAATACAACATTATCAATAAACAGCAATATGCCTTCCAAAAACAAACATGTACAACATCACTAACCTATGAATTCATAAATGACATCAAAGAGAATTAAGAAAAAAAAGGAAGCAACTGTAGCTATCTTTATTGATATGAAAAAGGCATTTGATACCATCTCAAAAGAAAAAAATAATTAAAAAAATTGATATTAAATATAAAATATTAGGTATACTAAAAACCTATATATTAAAAAGACAACAAATCACACGAATTAATAATACATACAGTGAAACAATAGAGGCAAAATATGTAATCCCTCAGGGAGGTATACTACCACCAGCTTTATATATATTATACACAAATGACATATTTCAAATAAATCTAATAGGAAATTTATATATTTACGCAGATAATACTTGCATCTTGTATTCAGATAAAGACTCCCAACAAGTGCAAGAAAATATAAAATCAGACATGAAAAAATTAGAAATGTGGTACATAAATAACACTCCCACAATAAACGAACACAAATCTAAATTTATTTATACATTTCAACAAAAGTATTATTTTTAAGCCATATCTGTAAAATAGCCAAAAATTAATTGGGTACCATATTGATTTTTTTAATTTTTCTTTGAAATTTCGAAAAAATATTTCTAAGCGGAATAAAAAATTTCTGAAAGAAGATTCAAGTAAAAATTTTAATAATAAATCGATGTAAATTAATAATAAATGTCGACATTTATAGAATAAGTTATATTAATAAAATTATTATATACATTGGAGATTTCCGTAAATAAATATTATTTACAAAATTACTTGATTTATTTATTGTAAAAAGATATGCAACAATTTTTATTAGAAATATATCCATTGGAAATTTTAAAATTAAGATTTTGAATAATTAATGTAGTAGTCCCGGCGCATTCACCAAAATACCAATAAATAATAATTGTTAACTAACTTTATTTCAGATAAATTGTTAAAAAAAATAAGACAAATTAAAAAAATAATGAAGGTGTATTACAAAAAATCATAATAAACAGGAAATAATAAAAACTTCGAAAAAAAAAAATCTACACGGAATAAAAACTTTCTGATAGCAAATTCGAGTTCAGCAGACTTTAAGCCATCTCTGTAGAAAGTTTCAGCCAACTACAGCCTGAAATTATTTTTTTTATAGAAAAAGTTGTAATGGGTACTATTTTGATTTTTTTTTGAAAATTCGAAACATATATTTTTAAGCGGAATAAAAACTTTCTGAAAGAGGATTCGAGTAACAATTTTAATAATAAATTGATGTAAATTAAAAATAAATGTCGACATTTATACAATAAGTTATATTAATAAAATTATTATGTACATTGGAGATTTCCGTAAATAAATATTATTATTATATACGAAATTTGACAGAAACAAAAAAGATTTACTAAATTACTTGATTTATTTATTGTAAAAATAAATGCAACAATTTGTATTAGAAATATATCCATTAGAAATTTTAAAATTAAGATTTTAAATAATTAATGTAGTAGTCCCGGCGCATTCACCAAAATACCAATATATAATAATAGTTAACTAACTTTATTTCAGATAAATTTCAAAAAATAATAATGAAACCGTATTACAAAAAAGGATAATAAACAGGAAATAATAAAAACCATGCAGTACAAAAATAACAATTATTCTAGAAGTTGTTACGTTAAAGTGTCTGAATAAGTATTTTCTGTATAATACAGGACTATAAATGATAAACCCATTTTTAAAAATTCGTATTTATTAAAGTACAAATCCATAATTAACGATTGTTAATTATTGATGATTTAATTATGGATTTGTACTTTAATAAATACGAATTTTTAAAAATGGGTTCATCATTTATAATCCATTTATTTGTAGCCTTAAAAAAGAAAGTTTCAAAGTTTTTTTTTTTTATTCATAAAACATGTTCTATGTGTCCACCGTTTGATATATGACAAACATTTACGAGGTAAAGTCAACAGACACAATATTCGCATATCGGGTTTGCAAAATCCACATTCAACATTGCAATATGAAACAGACTTATCGAAGATAAGTGTTTTTTTTTTCCTCAAGTTATGGAAGATACACAGGACTTCATTCACCAAGATGATGGAACTCCATCCCATTGGCATCTCGCTGCACGAGGCTTTTTGAATGAATTTCAGTAAAGTAAAGAATTACTAATTCTGCGTTAATATTAAAACACATCAGGTGAATTCAAACATGTCGAATACACCATCGAAACCATTACGCCGTATCAAATTATTTATTGAACTTTTTTTTCAGCCAGCGCAATTCCAAACAATCTAAAATAGTACGTTTCCGTGTACACCAAACTGTTGACGCAGACGTAAATAAACAATTAGTAATCCAATTGAGTTAATTCCCAAACCAAACATTGATACACACGAGTTTGAATTACGTTGAATGTACACATATTTTAGCCGAATCAGTGTTTCTAGAATACGGTTATTATTCGTAATTAAGCGAATAGATTCGCGAAATAATTTCAGTTTCGGCAAGCGGACCGCCCTAATTACAATTTCGCAATTGGACAATGAATGCCGTACTAATTTCCGGTCGAAATTGTAATATAGCGTGGTGGTTTAAACAATTCGGATTTTGGACGGCGTTATAAATTGTTAGTTAATTGAAGATGTGATTATATAAAAAAAGAATTGAATTTGTTTAATGATTCTATACGTGAACCACTTTTTCAAATAGCACAGAGATTTTTTTAAGTAACAACCCATTTTTTTTTCTTCGAAAAATCATATATTTATTAAAAATAAATTCTAAAACTAATTATAGATAAAGATCACCAATAAATAATATGTGTAGATATGTGAACAAGTATTGTCATATAAATAAAAAACAGCATTCATTCACTTGGTCACAGTTATTTAAATATATTGAATAAAAATTATTTGAAAATAATTAACAAATTATTTCCACATTTAGCTCTGTGACTTTTAATGTGCATTTGTTTAACGTACTTACTTTGCGTAAGACAAAGGTCACAGAGCTAAATGTGGAAATAATTTATTAATTATTTTCAAATCATTTTTATTTAATATAAGTATTGTCATGATCTAGAGATGTTTTTTTTTTGATCCACAATGTAAAATTATAAGAACTGTAATGGAACGATTGTACGATAATTATTATTCATTTAGTGTATATGTATATGTCTGCTATATTATTTGCAAACCTTCATACTTTTCGATATGTTTATTTAATTACTGTATTATTTTAATTTAATTTATATGTTATCATAAATATGGAGTTAATTTGTTGGATTATAAAATTATTATTATTATTTATTACATATATATTTGTTTATTCATTAATTTGTTTAATTGTTGTTTGTTTACACAGTGTTTATTAATATTCGTTTTACATATTTTTATATAGAATACTAATGGTTTTACCCATTTAATTTATTTTAGTTTAAAAAAAATCATGAAATCAACCTTATAATATCGATCCATATTAAAAGGTTGATTGTACATTTCTTTTTATTATTATTTTTTTAAAGAACATGTAAACCAACAACCTCGGCACAATTACGTATGTATGTGTGAAACAGCGCAAAAGTTCTTACGAGAGAGCCATGCGATAAATTCCTAATCAATAATTGGCGGTATCGCCGGCACACGTAGAAAAAGAGAGAGACGGGCAGAGGGAGAACGGATGAAATTCAGGTCAGCCCTTTTTTTTCCCGCTTTTCGCAGGGAGTTGGGGAATTTCTAACGGTTTTTAAAGTGTACAATCGCCACACGAAAAGCCCGAAATAGCTCGTTTCTTCCGCCCCCTCGGTATCCATTACGTGGAAAGAGAGAGAACCCCCCTCACAATTTATATATATATATATGTATGAGCGGAATGGAAGTTTTGTAACTCTCCTCTTCTCTTTTTGAATGGCCGAAAGTTCGTGACTGTTTAACACCATTAACGCGTTAATTATGAAATGGATGATTTGTTTGAGGAGTGAATGGTTGGTGGGAATGTTAAAAAGCGCAAGTGAATTATTGTTTTGTTAAAATTTGAATTTAAATGATATACCGAGTTTTTTTTTCAATAGTATTTCACTAGATTATGATATAAAGAAAATATTTAACTTTTTTATACCACTTTTATTTTACTTTAGTGACTTTTTTAAGTACTTAGTTTGATAATGATTACCGTGTAAAATTGAAACACGGTAATCATTATCAAACTATGTACGTTTCAATGATGTGTAACCGCACTGAAAAAAAAAAATACAGCCTTTCAGTGCGGTTAAAGAAATGAAAGGTTTTGAAATAAATAATCGGTTTTCTAACTGATCCAGACTCGCTGAAATTTTCAATTAATCTTTTCACATCTAAAGTTAAAACACTATTTTAATTATATTTTGTATACAATTTTCGAAATACGCCTGCTAAATTTTCATTATTTTTGAAATATTGTTCATTAAACGGCGGAAACTTATTTATACTCCTGTGGCAATAATTACATTTCTATTTCTCGATAATCTAATTAAAATAATTTTTATTATCTGATATAAGCAATAACATGAAGGCAATATCGACACAGGAATTTTCTTTTCCATATCTCTCTTTCTCTCTCTCTCTCTATCTTTCTTTTCATATATATATTTAATTTTTTCGACCATTTTCTTCCCTTTGATTGAACGGATAGGCCGGCGGGCTACTCTTTCCCTCCCCGTTTCCCCTCCCGGTCCAGATTATGCGAGTTTTCCGAATCACGTGCAGGAGAGCTGCCAGAGAGCAGTTCCATTAATTTCCCACCCCCTACCCACCGCGTCCTCCTTTCTCCCCGTGCACGACAAACTCGTTCAAATATTCCTTTTATAGTCACAGGGAAAATACGCACCTGGACGGTCTTCACTCTCTACTTTTCTATAATCCGTCGGAAGCCATTAGATTGGTGAAACTCGCGTTTCGCCCTTAACTCCGCGTTAAGTTGTAAGCCCGTGGAACAATCGAGTCAGAAGTAAACAGCTCCCGGAGTTGCCGCATGCATATGGATTGGATGGTGGGGATTGAGTGTTAAAATTTAATTTATCAAAATGGTTTTGTTTTAAGTAAATAAATTATAAAAAAAAAAACAACACTGATTCGATTTATTACATCCCTTTCCTCTTAATAATAAGTGTGCCACGCATGGGGTTCTTCTAAAAGATTTATTTATTTAATAACCGAACAGCACTCATTGTTTGCTTCTTTTGTTATTTATTTGGTCCATGTAGATTATGAATAACAGTAGGCTCAGGCTTTCTCCTTGTCTCACTCATTGCTGTGTTGTTTCTTTATACATACTTTTGTTTGCTCTTATTAGTTTTTCGCTGACTTCCAATTTTCTTAATTCTTCGCAGATTCTGCCTCTTGACACTCTTCTGAATGCTTTTCCTGTATCTATACAAGATGGCCAGAAAAGATGTGATAATCTTCTGATAAAACTGAAGATTATCACACCTTTTCAGTTTTATCTAAAGATTATCATACCTTTTCTGGCCTAAGGAGTAGGTTATAAATATTGTTTTTTTTATATTTATAATGTTCTGTTAATTAGTGTATTCAGCGTGAATATGTGATCGTGTATACTTTTTCTTGGCCTGAATCCGCTCTAAGTTTCAGAGTTAAATGTTGAAATAATTTATTAATTACTTTCAAATCATTTTTATTTAATTTACAAAAGTATTCATTCGTTCTGCTAGTTTTTTTTTCTCTAGCTTCATCATAAATTCAAGGCAGAAAGAACTCTAGTAGATATTCCAGACAGACTAGCACCTACATGTATTGTAATTATTTATGTTATATTGTTAAAATTATCTGTATAGTCTGAATAAAGATGTGTATATATATATTAATTGGTATGTTTGTTTGATGATTTAAATAACTGTAGTCTTGCAGTGATTTAAATAATCAAACAAACGAAACGCTCCAACGTTAGCATAAATCAAACCCCCTGTTACAAATAGCGCTCACAATTATCACACGGCTAATGGTTTTCCAAAGCAGCGAGGCAAGATTTCGTTTAGTAGATGAGAGGAGGCGGCATTTAAGTGTATTGGACGTGGGTGAGATTAATTCAGACAAATTGATGCTCATCTGTTATCGCACCTCGCATTAATATTAACTAACAATTCGTTCCGAATTTCGGTTAACATTTCGCGAAACGACTCGCGCCAGCCATTTGTCATAACGTTAATTGCGACTATTAAATAATTATTCATCAATTCGCAAATATTCATTTATTTAAATAACACTCCGAGCGAGCGGACGTTTTAATTGATTGCGATTAATATTTATTTTGCGGTTGCCAACACTCATTAAAATAATACATTTCTCTACATTTAAAAAAATAACAATACACATGTTGTGTCGTCTATTTAATTAATATATGTAACAAATGATCAATCTAAAATATTGCAATATTTTATTCATAAGCAACAGTAGGTGTGCATTATGTAATTCAACGTCCGGCGTGGGTATTTGCCCGGGAAGTAGTTGTTTTAATGTGCATTTGTTTAAAGTAAGTCAAAAGTCACAGAGCTAAATGTGGAAATTTTAATTTATTAATTATTTTCAAATCATTTTTATTTAATTTAATTAAATACTCATTAAAGCGAAGATTTCAATAATCACCTTGCTTTAGTTTTCGATATAAATGCATTTTGTAAGGATAGGGGCCTATGCAATATTCGATAAAAATGGGCACTACAAGGGCCGCAATTCCAGTAAACTTACTGCAAAAGACATATACGAAAAATACTTAAGCATTTTGCCGAATTGTATAAATATTATGTTTTCATTAGTGTTTACGGTTTGTTGTTTGTAAAGATTTAAGATTTAACTCCGTGACTAACAATTTACCCCCATACATAGGCTTGGTATAACTTTCGTTTTCACGATAATCAGAATTGGAAGGAAGATTTCCTGGACCACGTCGGAAAAAATATCATTCACAATTTTTTTTTTCGTATGTGTTTCCAGTGAAATTTCTGCCCTTGCAGTATCCGTTTTCATCAATTCATCCATATATTTTCCCTTCACGATGACTTGCTGTGTTCATTCACTTATCCAAAACCAATTTTTACAGCTGATGCATTTTGCTACAAAAAAAATAGTTCGGGATTAGATCACAGTAACTACAAAATACACATTGTAGTTAGAATCAGGGTGTCACTCCGCAACATAAATTCTCCCATTTCACAATAGTTTCATTTTACTAAATTCATTGAAAGTAGAAAATGTATAAGATAATTGCGCTGTCGGGGTCGATCGATTATAATGACTACAGCACGCTTGGTCTCTATGCTCGGATTGATGAAAATGGGCACTGCAAGGCCGGAAATTTCACTGGAAATGCACATGCCCCTGAAAATATTCGCTGATGAGCTTTTCACAAACAGAAAACATTAACAAGCATTTTTTAACGGTTAAAATTTTTAAATCGATAAAGTCGAATCTAAATTAAACATTCCTCTTGTTTAAAAAAAAAGTTACATGATTTCAAGCTGGAAATGGCAAAAGTCCATACAAACGTTATCGCGTGGGATACATAAATAACATTTTTATTAAGACCTCGATAAATCCGGCCACGTACCTAATTACGATTCCATGCGAAATTCTAATCCATTCGCGAATAAATTTTCGAGCAGCCGTGGGGGCGAATTCGGCTGACCTCCGTGAGCCGAGGGGGCGGGCGGGTGAACGCGGGGGGCGGTGGATCTCCAGTGGAAATGTTGGAAATGGCATCCTTCCAACTTATTACCCCCGTGAACGTATATGAAAAGTAAATCGTGTGAATTTATTAAAGTGGGCGAGCGAGCAAATAGAAGTGGAAGTCGTGCTATTATATTACGACACTTGACTCCTAATTCAAACAGATCCACCTTTCTCGGTTTAAATAGTTATAATGTGATTCAATTCAATTTTTGGTTAAAATGATAAATTGCTATTGAATAAAAGGCAGGAATAGTGTGATTTTATTCAGGTAGTTTGATTTATTAATTAATTTTCGATGTTTACGTGGTTTACGCGATTTTATTTTCAAAATTAAGTTCTGTTAATGAAATTAATGTAACTTATAATGAGGTATATATTTTGAATATTTAAATGCTATAAATTAATTTTAATTACTATTGAAAAAAAAGAAGTTAATATTTTCTTTTATTCTGGGAAATAATAATTAAAAAATTAAGGAAACATCTGAGGAGTAATTAAAGAGCAATTCCATTTCACGAAATTAATCCCAAAAACGCCTAAAGTATTCTCTTTTAATTACCCAGAAATAATTAACAAAAGCAGAAGGAAGTAACGGGGGAAAGACGGAACAAGAAAAAGGGTTGGATTCACACGCACGTCTCGGCATTAAAAATTAACCGCAGCCTTATTAGCAGCAGGCCGGCGCGCGAGCTCCCATTAAAAATTCACGCGTAATTGTCACTAGAAAACACGGGGAAACTGCAAGATTTCGAAATGCATGTTTAAACAGTTTTTTCGGCTCGTTCCTGTCTGTTCGGAATACAGCACGCATACGAGAATAAGCAGACGTACAGCATGCGAGCTTATAACGAACAAGCAGACGTCCATTAAGCAGCGCTCCCAATGAAACGCCGACCCTTAATTATTTATAACTCGGTTTGCTCTCGCTCGTTGCGGGGTGAAAAGAAGGGCGGCGCGCGCGAGTTGAAGGGCCGAAATAAAATCCGGAATCCCGGGGAAATATATTATTTCATGTGGTATTGCGGATGAGTGCGCCCGTAATAAAAGCAGTAATTGCAAACACGATACGGACGCAATTTCTGGCGCAGCGGAAGTTCAACAACTTTTAATTATGTGCTTACTTAAAACGATTATATTTGTTGTTACGAGCGTGAATCATTCAAGATGTTGGAACGAATTTAAAATTCCAATAAATAGAGAAGAGTACTCATTCACTTGGTCACAATTATTTAAATAAATTAAATAAAAAATTATATGAAAAAAAATCATTATTTCTAATCATCTTTTTATATATAAACATCTTTATTCCCAAAAGTAACCAACACATTTATATTTTTATACAGAATATTTAAAAACAACAATTTACATACACATACAATATACTTTAGGGAAACGGCTATCGACCGGTGGTCTTTCAGCCTTCATCTTTTTATTTAATTTAAAATTCCTAAAAAAAAATATTTCAACCGTATCTTTTAACTTGAATTAGAAGAGAAACGGTCTATTAATAAAGCCTATAACCTTAATTAGGAATACGAAATGGGGTTGCTTTTTAATCAATTTAACAACACATTTAGTACACGTAAAAGCACCACACACACACACACACACACACACACACACACACACACACACACACACAATCAATATAAATTGATTATTTCCCTTATTATTTATATACAATAAGTGTTGTAATAATTCACGGCCAATTAATTCAAGCATATTTTGAATAATTCAATACACATAACTTTCGAATATCAGTCTAATTAATAGGCAAGGACGAATATAGAAGGAGTTTATGTGGTGGGGTGGATGAATTAACGAAATATTACCAAAAAAAAAAACTAACTTATAAACAAAAATTGCCAAGAAAACTAATTTACAAAAATGTGGGTAAGAACATTTTGCAAAATCCAACGTACAAATGTTATCTAACAACCTATATCCATAATAAATGGAAGATAACGTAAGTGCCATCTATTGTCTAATTTTATGTGGCAACTTCAACGATTTGGATCTAAAAGTTAGATGACCGAGAATCGCCACATGAAATTAGGCAATAGATGGCGCTTATGTTATCTTCCATTTATTATGGATATAGGTTGTTGGATAACATTTGTACGTTAGTTTTTTGTCATCATCAACGATTAGGGTCTATAAGGTAGACAAGATCCGTTTAACAATCTTCATAAAGACTATGCACATGGAACACACTAGTCGAAATGAGGCTAAACCGAAAAAAATCCGTTCGTCCTCGTGGTTACTGCCCGATTCTATCATATATGGCGAAGGTGAGGCTAAACAAAAAAGAATGGGTCAGGCGCGTAAAAGAATATCGAAAAACATCTGCCATATCCACGTAAATTAAAATAGTAATTAACTACGGAACAACCTCCTTTTCATATAATTATGATCTATAATAATAATTTTGATACTCTAATTTTAACTAAAAATTAAGGTACTTCAAAAGCTGATTGTGTACTATTAAAATAAAGGAAACTTCAACGGATTTTCAAATGCAAATTAAAGATTATACTAAATTAATGAAATCTTAACGAATCCTCATATGTTAGTTTTAAACTATTCAAAATTAAGCTTTTCAAATGCTAGTCAAGGACGATACAAAATTAAAAGATCTTTAACGAATTGTTGATTTCCGGGCTATAAGGTCTGTTGGATTTTTATCCAAACGTTTCGCTGACAACTGCGGTCGACATCTTCAGTGGCTCCGTGGATGATGGGCATACGAACTCTTCGATGAATCCTCAGTCGCCGAAGAGACATCAAAAGTTCTTACGCCCTTCGCCCACACAGCCACTGATTTCCTCTTCAGTCGCCGAGGAGACATTAAAAGTTTATACGCCCTTCGTCTAAAGATGCCAAACGCAGTTGTTAGCGAAACGTTTGCATTAAACTCCAACACACCACGGCCAGAAATCAGCAATTCTAATTGCACTGGTCGTGAAAGCTTTCACAGTTTGATAGAACTTTAACGGCTCTTGAAATTGTGGTTCAAAACGATTCAAAATTAAAGGAACTTCATCAGCTCATCAAATGCTGGTTAAGGACGATACAATATTTAGAGAGTTTTAGCTGCTCATCAAAAGCAATATGAACGATACAAACAGCTGAAGTTCCTTTAATTTTCTAAAATCGCAGCGAATGCTGAAAAGTTCGCAGCTTAATACACAGATGACGTCATTAGAATTAGTTCCATATATATTTTTTATATATTCTCAATTCTCTTGATAAGGACGATAGATAATTACAACTAGCATAAGTTCCTTCAATTTTGTAGAAATGTAGCAAATGCTGAAAAGTTCGTAGCGCGATTCACAGATGGCACCATTAGAATTGATTTCATATAATTTTTAAATGCACATAGCCTTCTTGATAAGGATAACTCAAAATTGAGGGTTCCCTGAATGCTGTTTGTGAGCGATACAACTAGCTAAAGTCCCCTTAATTTTGAAGAAATGCATCGAATTTTAAAAAAGTTCGTAGATACATAGATGGTATCATTAGAATTAGTTCAATATAATTTCTAAATATTCTCGGCCATCTTGATAAGGACGATACAAAATTACAACTAGCTAAAGTTCCTTTAATTTCGTAGAAAAGCAGCAAATGCAAAATAGTTCGTAGCGTGATACATAGATGGCACCATTAGAATTAATTCCATATTGTTTTTAGATATTCTCAGCCCTCTTGAAAATGATAATAAGAAATTAAGGAATCTCTAATGGTTCGTCAAATGCTACTTGTGAACAATTCAACCAATTAAAGAACTATATAACTATATAGTTTTAGAGTATACGTGAAATGTTTAATGACAAATAAAAATACTGTTATTCCTATTTATTTTATTTGCAAATTAATTTTCTAGAAATGCTCTGAATTGTTGTACGACACCAAAAGAGCAGCATTCCAACAAGCAGGCTGCTCTTTTCGTGTCCCACATCAAGAGGCAGGTTTTTAATGATCTCTTTCGTTTCGATCATTTGGGAACAGAATAAATACAGCACACCGGTTTTGGTGGTATTGCAGGAAACGTCATTAACGAAAATAATTGCGGGTGGTTTACACTGTTCCTAAATGAAGGAAATTATAAATAAAAAAAACCGCTTGTTGGTGATCATTAAAAATCTAAAATTAATTTACAATGAAATTAAACAAGGAAAAATTCTGGAAATGATCAATAAAATGCATTCAATCCCTTTTCCAACTAATTTAAGGATAATTGCAATTAGTACTAATTATTAATTTGAATTTTATATTTATTTTAATTTTTTGTGTAAGTTATATTCTATCCTTTAATTGGAGTTACCTGTTGGATTAATAAATTGTCCCACGTTATGTAAAAGTCAATACTTGCATCATGATGTTAATATCGGATTTTTTGTTTTTATTGTATTTTGTATTCGTAATTGTTATTTTCTTGTAATTCATTTGTTACCTCGTTTATAATTCATTCTGATCACATGAAATTTATATTGTTTTAGTTGTAAACATTAATTGTAAAATGGTGAATTCCGTAAATAAAATTAAATTAAAAAAAATATTATTATCAATCTGTCTAATAATAATAATAATAGAAAAAGGATTTATTCACTTGTTTACAGTTATTTAATAATTTATTTATTTTTATTTATGTCATCAATAACATTTATATGGAACTATATAAGTATTATGAACACTGGTAAAAGATTATGTTTAGTCATAAATGACTCCAGTTGTTGTTTTATGACATTTTCAATAATTTTCGATAACACAACCAAGACACAAATTGGCTTCATCTCCTTAAATTCTTCAGGATTGTTAATTTTAGTGAGCATTTTTTTAGTAGTAATAATATTTATTAACAATACATTGTAAAAAATAGAATTAATGAGGCCGAAAGACCTTAAGAATATATATTTGTTTCAAATTGTTTCGTGTATTGTATATTGAATTAAATATGTATGTATTCTTTAGGAATAAAGATGTTTGTATATATAGAATTAATGTTAAATATTTTTCTTTTCGTATTCTGGCCTCAAGATTGTTGGTCCATACTGAGTCCATCCTGGGCTGCCGGTATCGGGGGATGTATGTTGTTACATCATGTGTATGTGTGTGTGTTTTTAACATATGCAACCTTCCAAAAATTCTGTAAAATCTGAATATCTTATTATTTTGTAACTCGTGATAAGTAAAGTGTTGTATTCGATTAATTATATAAAGGAAGCAACAAGTTTCGAAACAGATTGTATTATTAGCGAATAGTAGAGTGTACTTAAGATACAGCTCGTGTTTATCCATCGGTCTTTTAACTAAACTATACATACGTATCCTGGCGGCGTCTTGCGGGTTTCGGTTGCAGTAATAATATTACGTAATTATCACTTTATCCCCGGGGAGATTTGCGGAACTTAGCGGCTCTATTGTTTTAGGTAATGCGAAACGTAATTGGTACTGAGGGCCCGCGCCCCGGGATTCATTCGGCCCTTTCTTAAACTCGTTTATTATTTATTTCTAAATATAATTATTTATTATTAAATTAAATGTAGAAAGTAATTAATTTACTCAATATAAATTAAATATGAATAAATTATTAAAAATCAACCAATAAAACAATTAAACGCATTGATTTTTAATAATTTATTCATATTTATTTTATACAATATGAACTACCAATGTTTAAATATTAAAACCATTAATTATATTAAAATGTACTCAAGTGATTAATTAATTAATTATTTCCAACAATTGCCCATTGTATAATTCAATGTCTGGAGGGGTACAGGATAAACGTTTTATGAAAAAAAAAAAAAACATATTAAATGGGAGAGATTAAATCTAACAAACTATTTTGGAGTAGACTCAGATTGGTAATTCGACGATTTTTTTAATAATGTGACATTTTCTATTGTTATTTTATAACCAGTTTCGATTATGCAGTTAACTACAGCTGATTTTTCTGTATATAAATTTCCAACATGAATTAAAATAAATGTTCTTTATGTCTAAATAGCAAGTTGCGTTGTATTTGACCGATTTTTACTTTCTTATAATTGCAACAGCTAATTGAAGAAATTCCCGATTGCATCACGAGAAACGTTGAATGTAATAGATATACAAATCAAACAATAATATATGTCAAAATTGCCACAATTCTAATATCCCAAAGATTGCATCTCGATAAACTTTGAATATAACAGATAATAAAAAAATATATATATCAAAACTGCCACAATTCGAACATCCCAGAGTGTATAATTAGAACAATCCATTTACCAATAATACCGTAAACCCAAACATATTGATTCTTGAATCTTGGAGGCGTTCACTTCGTGGTACATTTTTAATTTTGATATAGAGAAAACACTTAATTTTTTATACCACTTTTATAATTTTTTTTAAATAAAAGTGGTATAAAAAAGTTAAGTGTTTTCTTTATATCAAAACATATTGAACCTATTTTGCGTAAAACGAAATCCAAATATACTTTCAAAGATTTTGTTTGTATAACTCTAAATTATATTTATTGTGACTATAGTTTCAACAATTTACACTTGTCATTATGAAACTAAAAGTCACAATAAATATAATTTAGAGTTATACAAACAAAGTTTAAAGTGTTTTATTAAATTGATAAACAATGTATAACAAAGTTGAAGCCTCAGTTATTAATAATACTTTCAAAGTTTTGCTATTCTAAATACACTATTTATTCCTTCATTTCATCTCTCATCAACAATTAAAAGACGAACATGACATATGAGACAGTGACTTTTGGCTGAAAGACAGATGGTCGATAGAAATTTTGGTATTAATAATAAATATATATATAATAATAAATATATATATATTCAATTCATAATTTATTCGTGCTATAAAGTAAAGTTTACACAGATCAATAGATTTATATTTATAAATACTTGAATAAATATGATTGTTTATTTATATTATGTTTTATTATTTTCAGATACATGTGACTCGTAAAGAGGAACCATTATCGGGATGAAGCAGCAGGAGGACAAATTTCACCTTCGCTGTTTGGGGGTCTTTATCCTCCTATCGACCTCACTTCCGCGAATTACTAATTCATTGGGTAAGTTTCCACTTTCTTGTTTCCAAAAATAAATAAAAAAAAAGAAAGCTCCGCATATATCCAGAAGGATTATTACGTATTCTTGTGATTATTTTATTTTGAGGAAATTTAGTTAATGTCATGCTTAATTATTAAATTTCCCGCACCGTCTTGATTTATTAGCGTCCTTATCTTAACATAAGTAAAACTTGGGGCTTATCCTGAATTGCCGCCAAGTTTTAAATGCCTACAACGAAATAATCCCTTATTACCATCTAAATATATTCGCATATATTACTCCCGTTCCCCACATAACACTAATTCCACCGGTTAAACGCTAATATTTGCGAAAATATCTTTTTGTGTAATATTAAATTAATATCCGAAATAAAATATGAAATTGTGAATATTTTTTTAGGCTTTTTTTAGGATTCTGTACAATGATATAACTTTTTAACCCACTCCACAATCTTTCAATATGTTTTTGAAATACATTATTTTCAGCTATTTTGTAAATGATATTCAGTTCAATATTAAAATCTAAGATTTCTAATTTTACTGTAAACTTTCATTCACCTGAAGAAGCAATACATTTGCGAAACAATTGTTGTGAAAATAAACACACTTTTTAAAAATCAAAAGTTATTCAGAATTTTATTTATACAAAGTGAGTATGGATTTTCAACACCACAACGCCTTATCAATCAACCTAAAGTATATACAATTATCTAAGTAAAGTGAACATCCTGTATATGTAAGATATATTTAAATTATAGCTAGCTTATGTTCAATAAATTGCATCTTTGAAAAATTATTTGAGTGTTCCTGTAATTTTAAATGACCCTATTTTTTTGCATAAAAAATAAATATGCTCTGAATTGAATATAAAATTCTTTATTAATACTTATACTCGGGATAAAACGAGAGTCTCTCATTTATGCGTGTTTTATTACTCGTAAAATTGATGCGGCGATTGGAAGTTTTATAATGGATCAAATAAAATTGATGGACCTACAATCGTTTTATAAAATTTATACTTTCAACTTGTATAAATTTTATAAAACCATTGTAATCCCATCAATTTTATCTCAACCATTATTTCTTAAAAAAAATAGTAACAGAAAATATGATACAAATTGAAAAAAAAAGAAATTGAAAGCCGTGTTTAATAATTAAAAGATGTCTCGCAGATTTATAAATGTGTAACTAAAAAACAAAGGGCGTAAACTCACCCGCTCATACAGAAACCTCGTTTTCTGTAAACGCGCGTGAGTTTTTAAAGAATAAATATCGAAAAATCAATACGTATTTTATACATACACTGAAAGAAATAAGTGATCATTTTAAACATGATAATGATTACGCTTAGCATTTAACTTGTCGGCCTGGGAGCATGCCAAGTAACGTATTTCCAGCAAACATTCTGACTTTGTTGTTTGATAGTGACACGTTAAGGTTGTCGAAACTATAGTCAACAATAAAACAATCCGAGTTATACAAATAAAGTAAGAAAGTGTTTCATTTATTAAAATTGAATTACAATGTATAACAAAGTAGAAGCCTCAACAATTAATAAGTTAAAGTAAGAGAAATTAACAAGTATAGTTACACAAAATAAAGTAAAGATAATGTGTTTTCAATTTATTAAATTATATATTCAATAAAATAAAATAAATTCATCAACGTTTTTTTTTTTTCATTTCTGTCTAAAAACCTTTTTCTTATTGAAGCCCCTTATTTATTTAGATCAATACGAGTAGTTTTCTATTTTTTTTTTTTGCGGAAAGAGGACATGCCTTCGGGTCGGTATGCTAAACGAAAGTAATAATGGATTCTGTCAACCCTAATCTCCCCGACAGCTTCCCCGCAAGACGATGCGTGTTGAATATAGTACGTGTTTATTATTTTAATTCCGGCCCGATTTACATTCCGCTGTGCACTAATAGTCACTAGCGGATTATTTCTAAGAGGCAGTCGTCAGGAAAATGGGCGGTCGTTTAAATGAACTTCGGGTTAATTATGAAAGTGGATGGATTAAACCCCGGGGAATTCATGCGATGTTTTTAATAATGATAATTTATTATAGTATAAAAATTTATTTCGTATTATTCAGGGCTATTACGTCAGTAAAATTTATAATTTAAATGTTTATCTATACAGTCTAAGCAAGTTTTATAATTGATATATGTTCTTAGAGATTAAAATTATAATTAAAAAAAAAATCAAGTTTTTACCATATTAAATTCACCGGACTTCGCAGTTAAGAGGCCAGTGTGTATTATTATTATTTATTCCCACATCCTTCAAGAAACGTTAGGCTGTTTTTTTTTTGCACAACTACGATGATATGCATTTCTACATTTATTACACACAAATGTTTGAAATAATTGTTGGTACAACACTTCAAATAAGGTTCGATAAGCTGACTATTTTCACTTGTTTCGCCCATATTGGTGGATCAATCAAAAACAAAAAAATCAAATTGCGTTCCTGTATAGCTAAATGATGATTGATTGATAATCGATTTTTTTTTTAATTTATTTAATCCAGGTGAACGAATATTCGTTTCTGGTTATTATGGTTACTATTGATTTTTCTTTTTTTATATAATCTGTTTGTTCAAAATAGTAAACCCTTTAAAACATCACCATGTAACATCAAACAATCAATTTGTAAACAAGCTAGTAAATTCACGACAAATCCCCGCTACCTCGAGCACAATAGTTCCATAAGAATCCGCTGTACAGTAGCTCAACAATAGATAATGTGCTTGTGTGAGCTTTGTTAAGGCACGAGTAAGGGAGACGAGCGAAGGGGAAATGGGGGGGGAGGGGGGATATGTATGCATGAATAAACATGTACAATTGTCAGAGTACATACATTTGCTAACATTTACTTAACGGGGTTTATAAAGCGCTCCTCTTATATATGCACCTACCGTGCGCGCACGCTGACGATTTTCTTAATGAAATAGATTTCCCGGCTGGCAGACTACAGATGCAACATTTTTCCGGAAACGAGAATGCTCCATGGAAGTGCTTCCGCGATCCGGCAGAATTAAAAGCGAGCGAGAGGTTTTTAAATCAAAGCCAGCCCGTGTTTAGTTTGCTCGCTTTTTTTGTGTATATACGGTTCAACGGGTTGCTTATGTTTCTATTAAAAGGATTTTATTATGTGAAACAAGAAAATTCGAAATTTAGTGTAAAATGGAGTAATTTATGCTGTTTTTTAAAAAGGATGAATTGTAACGATGATTGCATGCGTAACTACGTGCTAGTTCATAATGTAATTGAAAAAAATATTAAATAAAAATGATTTGAAAATAATTAATAAATTATTTCCACATTTGTTTTACTCTTTTCTGTTTATTTTGAAAAAAATAATAATTAGGAAACGCATTATATCCTCTTTAATCTTTAACTTATTGTGTGTGCTTAATTTTAACTTAATACAGAAGTGCGCGCATTTTCAAAATGGAAATTAATTATATTTCAATTTTTGTATTAGTGAAAATAGTAAAGGGTTTTTCATTAAGAGTGATACAGGATGCGGCAAAACAGACAGACAGTGCAGTTTTGAAGGGCAATTATTTTTTTTTAAGAAATGGGGTTTATTTTATCTTAATCGGTACATCCAGCCGTTTTGTGCATTAAGTCTTGAAGATGACATCTGAAAGATGATGAATCCCAGCAGTGATACATTGATGAAGGCGATTTCTGAAATTTTCGATCGCATTTCGATGGGTATAGCGGCGATTTCCTCTCCCGAATTTGATCCCTGAGTTCTTCTAAGGTGCGAGGTCGATGCCTAAAAACCTTTACCTTCAGGTAGTCCCCCAGGAAGAAGTAGCAATTGCTCAGATCAGGGGAGCACATCACCTTTCAGAGAAACAAGGCACCCAGGGAACACCTGTCACAGTTTTATCATGAAACTATAGCGTGTGCCGTAGCCCCGTCCTGCTGAAACCAGATATCTCCCAGATATGCTTCATCCATCAGTTCTTCCAATCGAGGTTCAAAAAAAAATGTTTCATCATGAAAGCATAATGTTGAGCAGTGACAGTTACGGTTCGTCCGTCCTCTTCAAAAAAATAAAGCTCAATCACCCCAAATTTGGAAATCGCACATCACACAGTAAATTTTGAGAGTAAAGTGGTCTCTTGTGAAGTTGTCTTGAGTTATTTACAGCCCGGTATCGAAAATTTTGTTTGGGTGAATAAACAAAATTTTCGATACCGGGCTGTATATAACTCAAGACAACTTCATAAGAACAGAGTTGGAATTGGGCCTCGTCACTACTGAAAAAAGTTGATCTCGCATGGATCCGGTTGAACATTTCTTGGGAGCGATTCATGCGGTTTTTATAATCAGGAGGCATTCACTTTTGAACTAGCATCATATTGCAGTTATGATCGGAAACAAAATATCGTTCAAATGTTCCAAATATTATGCTTCTCAGCATAGACCTCGAATTTTATGCTGCCCCAAAGGTAATAATCCACACGATCGCGGCAACCAATTAACATTCATCCAGCCGCCAAACTTCTAAACTTCTTCCCCAGCAAATCTAGGAAACCATCAGCTGTGTGACACGTAGCACCATCCTGCTGGAATTGCATGTTTGGTCTCTAATTCTAATACAAAATCGCGTAGCATGGATCTGTAGCTGTTGCCATTAATAGTAACTATTCTTCCCTCTTCATCTCGAAAGAAATAAGGCCCAATGTCACCGCCACGCCATAAACGGCACCACGCAGTGAGTTTTTCTGAATACAATGGCACCTCATGGAACACTTTTGGATTCTTCTCGCTCCAATAACGACAATTTTGCGTATTGACGAAACCACTTGGACAAAAATGCGCCTCGCCTGAAAAGATGATCTTTCCACTGAAATCATGATTAGCTTCCAACTCATGACGCAATCTATGATCGCTTGGCTTCAACACTTGAACTGTCAGTGCATGGCCAAATCCTTTCGCAATATTCGCAAAGTTGATGTCTCAGATAGCCTCAACCGTTGAGATCGTATGGAAACTGACGTTTTCGAATCATCCTCAATACTGGCCTCTACTGCTGCGATTTTTTCTTCATTTCACGCATTCTTCTTAACGACTTCTGGCCGTGTAGAGTGAAATCCCGTTCAAACTTGGTCGCAGTGCGGCGTATACTCTGAATGGAGAAACCTTTAAATGTTTCATTTTTAGACGGGGATAAATCTAACAGGTTTAGTATGCGATAGATTAAAATAATTCTAATTAATTTGGAAATAATAATTATGATGTATTTTAATAAATAAAAAAATGTTTCACCACGGGATAAGTAAGAATTTAATTCAAATTTATATCGCTATCTCCGCAGCATTTATTCTCGTATATAATTAAGAATGATTATTATAAGTCAAGTTAAGAAATAGACATTGTATTGAGCAGACGTGAATATTGTTGTAAATTAAATAAAAACGTTTTTTTTTTAAACTTAAACAATTAAGTGAAAAACGTAATTTAACTCAATTTTTTAATGAAACTGACCTTTATACGCTAAATTATGGTTTCGATTATTCTGCATGATGTTGTGCAAAACCGATATATTGGATAAAATCATGCAGAATAATCGAAACTATAATTTAGCGTATAAAGGTCAATTTCATTTAAAAAAATTGAATTATTCCATTAAATAAAAATGATTTGAAAATAATTAATAAATTATTTCCACACTGTTTTCTATTTATATTGAATAGTTCCCTTTTTTTGCTTCTAGAATTATTTGTGTGTAACCCATATTTAAATTTTTATTTTCATTATTCCGTAATATAATTTAATTTCGAATCCAATTCCATTCAGACCAGAAGGTCGGCGCTTGTCTTTTTTTTGCGCCAGCCGAAACTAGATTATAGATTAGCAATTAGCGTAGACAGATGGGAGCCAGCGCGGAGAGAGGTTCGATCCCATCAAGACGCTTAATTGTGTTCAGGTGGGATCGATTAATTTTAAGCGAGGGCGAATGCACGTAATGCCCTTTTAAATAATCGAAAATTGTCAGTCTGTTGCCCAAACGGAAATATTTTTCGGAATGATTAAATTTTCAATACACATCAATCACACACTATTTAATAAAATGTTCAACCACCATTCATCTAGTGTATGGATAACTAGTTGTTCGAAAGATAGCTCTTTTATTTATTGTTACACTCTATTTGTATATAAAACAACGGTTTTTTTAAGGTTCACAAAATTTATTGTACATACACTCATACTACTGATTCGTCAACACAGTGGCATCATCAGGCAGATAATTATTAGTTAATAAAACCGTCGTTTTATTTAGAAACAGTCTATTATGGAGTTTCATCAAGCAAAAGTTTATAGTATGGAAGGAAATAAGACAGGGCTACCCGCTTAGTACTTTACTGTTTAATATTTATATAAGGAAAATAATTAAACCACAATTAAGAAATAATGTAAAGCGAAAACAAACAAAAAATAATTACGACAAAATATAATTAAATATCGGACACTTTTTCTCATTAATCACTTGGAAAAAAATTGTTAATATTGAATTAAACTTGTGAATTAAATTCACTTGATTTTGTTTTACTTATGTTTATTTTAACTTCAACTAGTTTCAAGAGTGATGTGATAATTCTTGAAATTAGTTGAAGTTAAAACAAACATAAGTAAAACAAAACCGAGTGAATTTAATTTACAAGTTTAATTCAATACATAATAAAAATAATACGCAATAAAATAATTATTTCTCAATCCCAAACAGTTTATGATGAAAAAAATATGCAACCGGCCTATTCCTATCTTCAAGTCATAATAAATAAATAAATTTATCATAATAAATTAAAGACGACGCAAGCGCCACCTTTTGCCTAATTTCAAGTGGCATCGTCGACGAATTGGGTCTACAAGGTAGACGAGCGAGAATCATTGTTTCGTCCACTAAATGAAGGCGAACTTGTCCTATTTATGCAAAAAAGGAAAACGAAATTCACATTTAAATGTGAAATAAATTTATATCTATTAATTTTCCATCGACCAGTGGTCTTTCCGCTTGGACAAAAATAAGTAAACCCGAAATTGTGCTCTAATGAAAAATTTTCCCGAGCGCCGCGAAAATATCCCGTGTGTGTATGTGTGTGTCGAACTTTTCCGTCGTTCGTTCGGAGAGTGATTAATGAATTGCCATCCCACGAATGCGCGATAATTAATGAATTTCGTATAAATAGTTTAGGTGAGTTTTTTTTTTTCTGTGGGGAAAAATTACGAGGGAAAATATCGGCGCGCGGGAGAGGGAGGGTTTTCAAATGCGTGCACGGCGCTTTAAAAGCGGTTGCATGTTGGAAATTAATTTGCTTCATTATATTTCATAACACAGTTCAGGTATTTACAACATTTTGGAGAATGTGATAGCGTTTTATTACTGCCCATTGTCACGGCACATAAAAAATCGTTCGCCCTTTTTTTAATTATTTATAATTTTCCAATGGAAGGTTTTTTTCTGCCTTTTATGATTATTTTAAAATCGGCGACGGCGATAATTCAACATGTATTGATTCAATATGACAGCGCCTTTTTTTCTCGTATTCTAAGCATTTTTTTTTAGTTGTTGATCGTTTCTATTTCGTCTATTATTTATTTTCTATTTTGTACAGCCAATCACACTCAGATTTTTAGACCCGAAAAAGCACTTTCTTACTCAGAATGCCGTCATTTTTGTCGGAATAAATGGAAAATCCAATATATGTAAAATTTTTCATTTAAAATAACGCAGTTGGTAGATATTTGCGGTACAACCGGAAGTGATAGAAAATGAAAATATTATTATAATATTAAAATGGATTATTTCCTCACTTATATTTTTATTAAATATTCTCTAATCCTCGCTAAAAGGATTCCCTCGTTGTTCTTAATTGGATTCTATCTTCCAACACACACTCAGAACGACACCATATTAATAATGCGATTATGGAAGTAATCCAAGAGTAGAGTAGCAAAAGTAACATCATTAATCCGAGAAATTAAAAAAAAATATATTTTACTACTGCGATCTAGTAAGGGTTACGCAATCATAAATTAATCTTTAATCAAAATTGCTCTTAATATTTTTACTGCTATTGATTGTTTCCACTTTTGTCTCTTTTTACCTGAACCACTTCGGACTTCCCTTAATAATACTGCGCTTAATATTTCAATTCAATTCACTTTATTATAAATTCCAAATTATATATTAAAAATTTTACAAGAAAAGTGTGACTCACTAAAAAAATTACATTATTTAATCTATTATTCATATCTAACCTAATTGTGGTTAATCTTTAACTAATACTACAGTTGATATTTATCTGAAATTGAAGTTAAACTTTAACTAAAACTGCAGTTAATATGTAGCCGGCTAGTATCCAAGGATATGCTTCGCAGTTTCATCTTCCAACAGCCAAAAGAACAGTTCCTTCTTGTTTTTTGTGTGCCCTATACATAGTAAAATATCAGGAAGCAAACATTTTCTGCAGAGATAGTTTAAAGTCTTCTGAACTCGAATTTGCTATCAGAAAGTTTTTATTCCGTGTAGAAATATTTTTTTAGAATTTTCAAAGAAATATGAAAAAGTTGAAAAGGGTACCCCCCTTACAACTTTTTTCATAAAAAATAATTTTAGGCTGTAAAGGGCTGAAACTTTCAACAGAGATAATTTAAAATATGTTGTACTCGGACCTGCTATCAGAAAGTTTATATTCGGTGCAGATTTTTATTTTTCGAATTTTCAAAGTAATATGAAAAAGTTCAATTATTTCAAGCTTTCAGAAATAAACACAATAAATGTATCAATTCCTCGCTTTGAGCACATATACGCACGCAATTTAATAATTAAAAGTATTTCCAACCTTTGTAAATTCACGTGTGAGCGTATTATACAGCTATACACATAGTGGGGGCGCCATTAAAAGAACAAAAGAGTTAATGGAGTAAGCTGAGGAAATGCCCGGGTCTGGGGAGAGAAAAGCAGCTGCGGCTTTATTTCGGTAGGGGTAGATCTTTGCGGTGCACGAATTCCGCCCGCAAATTATTATTAATTGTGGTTTATTTGGCAAAAAAAAAGAAAGAGGGGAAGGAGAAAAGCAGAGTTTTTATGAAATACACTCTTGAAAATATTGCGATAAGGGGAAAAGGGTGTTTTTTTAAATTGTAAGCTTTAAAAAAATATATATGATGGGAGTTTATTTTGATGGGGAATTTTGTACAAATTTGTAATAATTAATTTCATTTAATATTACATTATTACTAACTGTAATTCTTTTAGAGATTTAAGTTTACAATAAGGTAACAAACATTGATGTATATCACACAAAAATTAATTAATTGTTAAATGGCAATCGACCAGAGGTCTTTCTGCCCTTAGAGATTTAATTAATTCGAATATTGTAGAAAATCACATTCCTCACCTCCGTTGCATAAAACAGCTTTCTATCGACGGTTATTTTCGTACAATATATATAAAATATATTACAAAATACCAACAAAAATAAAAATGTCGCATTAATTAATTTTAATAATAATAATAATAATAATAAAGTTTATTTTCAATTGTAAATACATACAGTAAAGTTAACAATATGAAAATTCAATTAAAAACGCCGTATCCTCTAAATAATGTAACTTATAACTAATTAATAAGATAATAACCTAAACTAAAAAATCTTTAATAGACATCTTTCGATAAAAAAACATTTGAGCTTTTGTTTGAAAATGAATAAAGATGGACTGTCTTTAATTGCTTGAGGTAGACAATTAAGCGTTAAATATGTCACAATTAGCGCTTTAATATTTCTTTACTTCATCAAGCAAGCGTTATCATTCCAACTATCCGTTTCTTCGCGTTTCTAAAATTCCCATCCGCGCAGTGAATTATAAATAAAAGCGTTGCACTCGCAGGGCAGGATTCATTTTTAATTCAGCATGAACAACTGTCCCGCACAGCGGCGTGGCGTTTTGTAGGTCACGTGTGTGTTCAGTTTCACATAGCTAAAAAGGGAAGAATCCGAAACCAAACGTTGAAATGGGGCAGATATTGGATGCGCAAACACAAGCCCCGGAAACACATAAATCAGCGAAAAGAAAGAGTGAGAGGGGAAAAAGGGGGGATTGTAACATATGCCTTGTAGATGTGTATCGCCTGTTTTTATGTCACAGGCCACAAAAGAATCGGCTGTGCAGTAAAAGCCGCGATTTGTACACTCTGGAAATGGATATTATGTATTTGTTGTTTCTTTTTTTCGTTTCTCACTGTCTGCTACGAGGGTTTACGATTAAAAACAACACACGCACTAAATTATTTTACAGATAATGTTTAATTTAATTTACTTTATTGACGGCTTATCACCATTTTACAATAATGCAATATAAGTTTAATTCATGATACTTAATGATATAAAAAAACAAATAAAAAATAGATACAAATGAGAGTAGTGTTAAAAAAAAATATATAACAATACATTCATATAAGTCTAAGACTAGACTAAAAAAAAATACAAAACATTATACACAGACATATACACCAGTATTTAATAATGATTTTTTAAATTGATTAAAAGTATTACCAAAAATACAAATGTTACTACTATTGCATATTTTGTTCCAATATCGACACATTCTAGAAAGTGGTTCATTGTTCCCATAATTTGTTGACGATTTCTAAACCACGAATTTTAATTTAATTACAGGGTTTTTTTGTTTGATAATTTATACATAAAATAATCTGCCTATATTTATTTATTTACGGACATCGCCTATTTAACAAAATCTTCTATTATAAAATAATAACAAAATAAATATTTGACACTAAACCCCTCTTTTTGTGATCTGACTAAAAACTAAACTTGTTAAATTTCTTTAATTTGTTTAAAATACATTTTGTTACAATAATTTGTTAAGTTATTTCATAAGCGATTTTTTTAACTCTTGCGCCATTAATGAAGTTTAAAAAAAATCGCTGAAAATTGCAAGAGAATGAATTTAATAAAATGTTCAACCATTACTCATCTAGCCACATGAAATTCCCCCTCGCGCCCTTTTAAAAAAAAAAAAACTTATGCTTGAATAAAATAACTTTTAATATGATACAACTCCATATATTCCGACAATCCAATTCAATCTCTATGCGATTGATAACTTCCATTGTCCCGAACACGAACGCCTCTTAAAAACCAAACAATGAAAAATCTAAACAAACGCGAATCGTCGTGTTTTTTTTTTTCTCTCTACATCGAGCGGGTGAAATAGGGGTTGGAGTCATGGCAACTCCCGTGCATTCGTATAAATTTTAAATCAACTACTCATTCCCGGCACTCAAAGTTTCCCCACCATCCGTCAATAAGTGCGTCGTTAGCTCAATTCCTTTACAATATATCGTTTCGTGTAATAATTGGGCAATTTGTCTCGGAATTGAAATGAAATGGGAGAATGCAAACGTAGGGATAAATCCGAGTGAGATATAATTTTTTTATTTCTTTCATTATTAACATACAAGTATCGTTGAATTCGGAGAATAAAAATAACATTTTTATTAAATTGAAAAAAAATCATAGAATAGTGGGATGAAGTCAGAAAGATCTGAATCCCCCATTCAGTTCTTTCTGACTTCATCCCCATGAAATCAGTGAATATTTTTCTGAATTCATCCCACTATTTTAGAGTGACTTCGTAGAATAAAAAAAAGTATTAAATACTGGGTATTTGTAATCTTTAAGTGGATTGTGGAGACTTATAATAAAAAGTTTGTCCTTTCTTCAACTTTTTTTATTGAAATAAATATATATTTTATAATAAATGTCTTTATTTCATCAACAATTGTACAATAGAAATATAAATAATTAAATATTTATATATATATATTTAGTTCAATAAAGAAAAATGGTGGTGTGTCCTTCATGGCACTTCCCCCCGCATTTAATAAACATTTAATAATAAATGAAAAATTATTAATTGAAAAAATGAATGGTTATGGTTGTTATGTCTTACCAAAGAGGATATTAGAATATCCTCTTTGGTCTTACCTTACAATGGCTTGATAAAATTTCCATACTCTGTATATTTGTTAACCCATTTTGATTCGTTGGCGCAACATATTCAGTGTTGTTGAAACCATTTAGACGTTTTATTTGTTAAGAGAAATGAGTTGATGAAACGAAATTATGGTATTAGGTGATTTCAAATTAAAACACGTCTTTAGTTTTGTATTATTATATTAAGTTTCATAATACTTAAACAAAAATCAGTGAAACAAAAATTATTTTTTTTAATCAGTAGTTTACATAATAAAATATAATCGCTTTTAACACTAAGCAAATAGCATTTTATTTTTAAAGAAGAGAGAATATTTTCAAAAAAAATCCATTTCCCAAGCCAAAATTTAATTCCGCTCAATCCATTAATACATTTTTTTATTATTATTATTTCAAGCACATCAAATTGTAGCAACCCGACAAAGTACACCATCTTAATATTAAAAATTACCCGCCCCAGTTTTCCCCGGCCTTCTAAAATATTAGATCCGAGAACGTGATGCATCACAACCCGGCCCCGTGTAATTTACTATTATTATTATTATTATTATTATTATTATTTGATGTATCGCAATTTAACATTTTTCGGAATTTTCCAGACGCGACTTTAACAAATTATAAAGCAAATCTATGGCCGGTCGATGCGCGCCGCGCTGCGTTGTGCCCTTTTGTCATCAGCGATGTTGCATGAAATGTACGCTAATGTTGGTTTTATGATTGTTTGATGAATGCGACCGGACTCGGGTGTTGTAGTTTATAAGTTACACGCCGTTTCTGTTTTGTGCCCGCGAATTAATTAAATCCCGTCTGTGTTTGTATTCGTGATGATTTCAAATTATCATACATCAATAATAAAATAGCGATAAATTGCAAAAATAAAATGAGACAACGCCAAATTATAATATTTTTAATGTATTAATGTTTTATATAAAAAAAAACAATATTTTATTAAAGTTTGCACCGTTAATGACGTCTAAAAAAAAATCTGGAAATTGCAAGAGTATAGTCTCTTTTAAATTGAATAAAACAACTCTTTAACTTTCAAAATATTATATTGAAACGCTACACGTGTTTCGCCACACTGTGGCTTCTTCAGGCGAAAAATAGTGATAATGCATCCTGTTATTACAGTTATATATATATATACAGAATTTAAGGGGGGGGGGGGGAGATTTGTTTGTTTATTGGATTAATGTTTAGTAGCGGGGAGTTATTTAAATCTAATTGGTCGTTTAACAGGTGGCCGGTATATTTTCTTTTATTAATTTCAAGACTTTCCAACGCATTTAGTTTTCTTCCTTTGGTTTCCATATGTAAAATTTGAAAATCTTCATTGAATCTGTGATTTTCCTCCAATAAATGGTTAGCGTATGTTGAATTGGTCTTCTTTTTTTGGAAAGATGTTTTATGTTCTTTAATCCGTTCTTCAAATGGTCTTCCAGTCTGTCCCACGTAGGTATAGTCTTTCTTTCTTCGATGGTAAAATGTTTCAGCCGTCAGGCTATGACAAGTGTGCTTTCTGTCCCTACTTTCTCCGAACTAGATGTCGAATCTTCAGGTGTCTTCGACTCCGACGAGTGGAATGGCTGATGGGGGTGATGGTGGTGAATGTTTTAATGAAAGATTTCGCGTCCTGGAACGCAGCCATTACCCCTGAGTTCCCTTCATATAAATGATCTTTATTGGTGGTATGGTTCCGCCTGTCGTAGGAAATGGCATCGTGATGTTCTTGGTCCATTGATCTTGTTCTTTTCATCGCCGACAGCCCTCGCTGATCTCCTGAAGTCAGCCCTTGATTATCGCGCGACCAATACTCTCTCCCGAAGATCGGCGAAAACTCCTTTTGAGCCATCCTCCCATCCCCCGCAGCCAAACACCAAATCAGCGAAGGACGCTGATCGCTCGATTGATGTTTCCTTGGCGGAATTCGGTGTTGGACAATGAAATAGACACCATCTAGATGTTAAATTAAGTGCAGTTATTGTTAAAAGCGCCATCTAGATTTCATAGAATGAGTATACTTCTTATTTCAAGCGCAATCTAGTTAGATTTACTACAAAAGCGATCTAGATGTCATATTCAGTGTTATTCTTGTTACAAACGTCTTCTGAATGTCAAATTAATTTTAGTTTCTGGCTCAATTTTGATGCAAGATTTAAATAAATGTATTTTAAGCAAAGAAATCAAAGTATTTTTTGGGTGTGTGAAATCGGTGTCAAAGTTGATCAATCGAAATTGTCTCCGGGCCAGGTTCCTGTTCCCAACAAAACTCGTTCTTTCTTTTAACATATTCCAACAATCCAATAATAATAATAAAAAAATATAAGACGGGGAGATTTAACTCTGATCGATAACCAAGACAGACTAAACCTACATGAATTGTAAACATTTTGTTATATTGTTTTAAATTAATTATATAGTCTGAATAATGTTTCTATCGCCGTTTTGTTTTTATCCACATACGATAATTTGATATTCTCGTAATTATCCGCTCTTTGATGCATATATTTTTAAATTATAGAAAATTATTTATTCACAGAGGCCGCCACAGTTATTTATTTTGTGCAGTTTAATATCTGGGTGTGAAGTTTTTTAAGCAAATGTGGCTTAAAACGTCCGGCTTCGCTCCATTGGTTCGCAGGAGGGTGGAGATTGGATGAGTGCGAGAGTACGACAACGATGGTTGCTAGTAGCGAGCTTCAATGGATGTGAAATAGTCCCGACGATCCATCCAGCAATTGGACATCCACTAGTTTTTCCATGGTCTTCTTCTTTTACGCAATGGTTTGATATGTTCGGGGCTGGCATCCAGTCCATCGGAATTAAACAAATGCAACATCCACATCATCCGAGAAAAGAGCTTTTTCCAATTAGAACGCTTTCTAGGACATAAAATAACACAGGGCTGATTCTTACCTGATCCAGAAAAGGTCGAGCCATGCAGCCAAATAAATAATGATCACTTTGAAATCGAAATGTACATTTGGTCGAAATAAACATCCAGTGAAGGAACAATTACAGTGTTTTATTTAATCAAATCATTTTCACGTAACTCACATACAACTATCACAAAAAGTTTATCCGCATAATAATAAATGAAGAATTTCGATCGAAAACTTATTTAAATAAATTAACGATTTAATAAAGTGTTCAACCACCTATCGAATCGTTAACGATACAACATGAAATTATGCAAAAAATTGTGCTTGCGTCGTCTTCCATTTATATGAAAATTAATTATTATTTAAAAAAGTTTGCGACCGCAATTCATTGCTAATTTATTTAAAGTAATTGTAATAATTATCATTATTATTTAAAAGTGATTTAAGTATTTTATAAGCAAGAATTAATTTATTTTTCAGTGTTACAAAAATAACTAAAATCCGCAATTAATAAATAGCACATCTAAGCGAATTATCATAAAAACCAAATAAATCATCAGCGAATTTGTATGCCCTGGCAATTATGCAAATACCAGGGAGGTTGTAAGTTTGACCCGCAATACTTCACCATCTATCAGCCCGCTTCCATCTCTCTCACCTCTCTCTCTCACTCCATTCGAGTTGTGCAGAACACTTCTTAGCGACAAAAGCAAATAAACCGCAATTGTTTAGGCGGGGCCCCGAAGATTTGATATTATTAATGTCTGCGAGTACAGCTGCAGAAAGCCGAATCGCCTCCGCGCTAAATCCCCCTCCCCGCCGCCCCCGCCCTTAGTCTCCTGCATCCCTGTAATATAATTACTTCGGGGAAACTTCTCTGAAACATCCACGTATATTCCGTCCCGTTCCGCGGGTTTTGTTTAATGGATTCCGTGCTTAAATATCGAAACGTTCAGCGATTACGTTAAAATGTTTTAGTGTTTTTTTTTTTTAATTTATCAAGCGATTGAAAATGACGTAAAATGTGTGTTAATTCACATGGATACAAATTACGTCAAATCATTTTTATTTAATTTATAATAAATTTTCTAAATTTTTGTTGTCATATTGTCTGAATAAAGATTTATATATATATACAATGGAACAAATTAATTAATTATTAATATGTTTTACTCTATACAATCGTGTTTAAAATTATTTTCATTCAAAATATATACATCGCAGGAATTTCAATATTAATTAAATCGTAACACGCGCGAATATTTCCATAACTGCGCCCTAATTGAATTAAACAAAATTTGAAACGAATAAATCGCTAATGAACAATCGAAAATAAATCCGTAATAAACGTCGACGGGTATTGAATCGCGGCAATTCCGAGCGGACGCCCGTAATAAATTAAAAAAAAATGGTTTAATATTAAAAATAAAACTGTGGCTTTAAATATAATTAATTCGGGACTATTTAATTGGAATATCTGACAAATAACTCCTGACTCCGCAACAAATTCACACAATTAAAAAAATAATAATAGAGGGAGGGAATAAATTAAATTGGGTTTAGCGCGAATTATTCCCAAAATCACGACTGATTTAAATTGTCGCGCGTTTTATTGTGTTTCTGTTTTTTTATTGTTGTTGTTGTTATTATTAATTCACGAGTGAGGTTTTGTATGTGCCATGTTGATTATATTTTTTTTAGTTCACTTTTTATTTATAAAATATTAACACGCTGGCTTTGTTTATAAATGTGCAGTAATATTTATTCAGATTTTTCATAATGCTAGAAATAAATTTACATGTGTATATATATATATTTTTATATCATATATTCTGTTGTTGTAAAAATTTATTTTGGAAAAATAATTTTAAAATATCGAGTGTATAACAAAAATCGACGACAAAGTTGGCGTTGGAAGTCTCGAGTCATGTCTGTGCTAAGATCACACGCGTGAAATGCTGGTTGCGGTTAAACAGTGACAACTGACGTCAACATAACAACCAATACTTTACGTGTGCGTGTGTGATTGTAGTTAAGACATGACTTTAGATTTCCAATGCCAACTTCGTTTTTGTTATACTCTCGATATAAGCGAGTGTTAATCATAACACTTGAAACTATATGAATTAATATATTGCCTTCTTACAAAATTCTGCACCCCTCACAAAAAAAAATTCCTCCCAAGCATAACCACCCTTCAGTAACAATTCATCATTTACATGACAGTTCAGCTAGCTAGCAAAGGTTATATTTGCAAACCACCATAAATTCATAACAGGGACGAAAGACCTCTGGGGGAAGTAGTTGTTTTAATGTGCATGTGTTTAAAGTACTTACGTTACGTAAGTCAAAATATCACAGAGCGAAATATGGAAATAATTTATTAATTATTTTCAAATATTTATTTAATTAAATAATTGTTACATGGCAATCGATCATTCTGCCTATATACAGAATATTTTATTATTTAATTTAAAACGCTGTTTATCTTCCTGCGTAAATTTTCATTATCATTTCCCTTTTTTTTCTAATTAATTCAGCCTTTGCCCATCCCCCCTCTCCTTTTTTTTTTCGACACAGCGGTGCATATAAAATTAATGGTCGCTGCTTTGATTGGAAGAGATGTCGCCTTTTGCATGAATAATAGATGGTCGTAATTGATTTCGCAGTGCAAAATAAACGAACGAAGTAGAAAAAATCGGCAGGGGTGCGAAAATTGGTGGAAGAACAAAAAAAAAGAGAGAGAAAAAGGAATGAGGGATTTCTAATCGAATCTTTCATGCTGCGTGCGGATCCCACATCGCCTGTCGGATTAATATTCACGTTCAAAAGCAGAATGTAATAATAAAGGATGTTGTGTAATTTAATTTTATTTAAAAAAAAGTAATAATAAAATATCAATATTTTATACACGATGAGTTTGTGAGTTAAAATTAGTAAGGATTTTATTTAGAATAAAACTGAAAAGTTTATTTAAGCTACAGAGACAGTTTATTATAAATAGAAAAGAGTATTTACTCACTTGGTCACAGTTATTTAAATAATTTTTTTTTTTCACTTTGTGACCAAATGCTGGGAAATTATTCTGCCTGCCCCACAATTAAATTAAATTAAAATTTAAAAAATCAATATATTTATTCATGTAAATATCCATAGAAATTTTAATAAAACAAATTTTAAATTCTCTTGAAAATGGGCTAATAACCCGAAACTAGTCGAGAATTTAAAGTTATTCAAACTAATCTGTGTTTTATTCGTTGATTTTTAATAATTTAGTCATATTTATTTCATACTTATTAAAATTACTCAAATTAGTATTAGAATTAATTAAAATTCAGTTTTCAAATCAATCATTATTAATTTTTACACACACTTTTGTGTGTACACAAAAAATCGCGTTCTAAATTCGTTACTTAATATTAATTTACACACACACACACACACCAAAACTAATCGCGTTTTAAATTAATCTATTATATAATTAAATTTAAATAATTTAAGAATAATTAATTTACTCAATTGAATAGTTAATTAATTTAATAATAATAATAATAAAATAGGCGAAATATGGCTTGCGTCGTCTTTCATTTATCATAATTAATAATTTTTTTTATAATAATTTATTGATCATTTAATTGAGTAAATTATTTATTTTTAATAACAAGAATAAATAGTCTTTTATATTATAATCTTTTATTAATTCTTTAATCATTCACACACACACAAAACAAATCACGTTCAGAATTCATTACTTGCCATTACTTAACAAAAACTTTACAAAAAATTATCAATTATTTCAAATGTTGAGTATTAAAACAGAATAATAAACAACGCGCGCATTTTCGGCAAATGGGATTAAAATCTGTAAACGCATTGTTGCAAAAAAAAGAATCGACGACTCGCTCGCAGGATGTGGCCGCATTCCATTGATAGGAAAGCAATTAGTCTCGGTTCGAGCACACGCGAACACCTACAATTTCAGTGCAATAAAATTTGTACCAATTTTTCACTGTATGTAAGTATTTGAATGCGATTCTTTTCTGAATTTTGCGTGATGGTGTAACGCATTCAGGTCGCGGTTTGTTTTGTGTTAGTGTGTTTGTGCGCGTGAAAAGTAATAAATAGTGAAGGATTTAAAAACTGAACGATGATGGATTTTAAATTTTAATCAAACTCAAAAGCATGGTGAGTGTTTAAAGATTATCAATAAATTTTAAATTAAATTTTTGCTAATAAAAACTTGTGCAATGAAAATTTAAAGGATTTCACTAAATTCTGCATTCAAATAACTTAGCAGACATGACCTATTAATTTCATTATATCTTACAATTTTCTCCTCTAACTTGAACTAGTAAATTGACGTAATACACGAAAATTAACGATTTATTTTTTATTTTGGCTGATACTTTATACTTGGTAGATAAAAATGTAAATACATATTCATATTATTAAATCCAAAAGAATGGCTCTTTTTTTTAACGATTATTTCGATTTTACTATATAGCTATCTCTTTCTACTAAAACGCAACCTTAAATAATTGTGACCAAGTGAATGAATACTCTTTTCTATTAATATTAAAAACATAGGAATTACTGTAACAAAAAAGGACATTATGAATTCGTTCGTAACGGCAAAAATAAATTTTGGAGAAAAGTAATAAATTCTTGGAAGGCAATTGATTGAATAAAATTACAATTAATTTTCAGTCGATTTACATATCTGCATAAATAGCCGCGGCCCCGCCGTTTCAACCCCGTGCAATTTTGATTAAGAACCCCGTCTTTTCAATTATCGCATTTCATTCCATTTAAAGCAAACGCCCATCAATAATAAAAATTGAATCAATCATATTCACAAAAAATAAATAAATACGAGGGTATTTTTTTTTTGATAAAACGTCGTGGTGGGTTCAGGTAAAGGTCGACGGACCAGCGGCGATAAACCACTTTATTTCAATAAATCTGTAAAATGCGGCCACGGACGGACGAACATTCGTATCAATCCATCACATTAGCCGACAGCTATGGAAATATGTATGTGTTTGCGCCCGCCTGTGCAACTTTTATAAAGCCATCAGCCACTGGATGCTGGAAATATGCCCTCGCGTCGCGGCTTTTTATTAATACAATGCTTCACGAAAAAAAAAAAAAACGGGGAGCACGTTTGTGAAATTTTAAATGTTTCTTTGTGGGTGTAAGGAATTTGATACTTTTAAAAAATTCTTGCCGTTTTATGGAAATCCCGTTAAAGCGACTATTCAGATTTATAAAAATATCATATACATTCTTGATGCATAAATAAAACATTTTATAAATAAACGCCGACCGCGACTTTCCATTTACGAAACGAAAATATAAATTTCAATCGAGGAGCGATGATTGAAATTTATATTTCCCCACAAAATTTCGCGAAACAAACGCGTCTTACTCTAATTAATGAATATTCATAAATAACGGCTCGATATCACAGAATCCGCGTTTCGGCCAGCTTCTTTCTTTCTTAATCTTATCCTCTTTTACCCGTATTGGGTGTCGAGATTTCGGCCAGCTACGAAATTGTAAATTCGCCGTGTGATTTTCATAAATCCAAGAAAGCGAGCAAGGCATCGCCCGGTCCGACATACACGATAAACAACTTGATGTATGCTAATACCCTCCTTTCAAGATTGATTAAGAAGTATACCCTGTTTTGTTGGATAAATATTAACAAGAGAGTGTTGTGCGTTATTTATTTTTTTTTTCAGCTTCGGAGGGTGTTTATGAATATGTAGTGGACGTGTTCGTTTTTCATGTAGAGATAAGGGTGGATACGCTTTTTTATTTATTTATTTTTTGTTTGTTTGTTAGGGTGGATATTTTTATTCATGTGGATACAAATAATTTCATTTCCATATTTTGTGTACCAATATTTACATCCACATATAAATATTAATCTGATTTTATTAAATTAAAAAAAAACATAAATTAACGTTGATATTGTAATAATGTGAATAATTAATTATCTTAGTTTACCCTACACATTGTTTGTGATTTAATTTTATTTAAATTTAATCGATTGCACAACAATTCGTATTGAATACCCCAAATGTTTGTAACGGCGATTTAAAATATAGCTTCTTTCCATTTAAAACGTAAAATCCATCATAAAGCCTTCGTAAAAGGCAATAAAATATTCATAGGAAAAATCCATAAGTGATATTCGATTATCCTCTAACAGGCATTAGAGTGTCTGGGGTTATTATATCCAATAGCCTGGTGGAAAATATTAAAAAAAAAATGCGACCTTAATAGATGTCCGAAATTTTCGCGCGCAAATTCACCGACGACCGAACGGTATTGAAATGGGGGATATTTATGGTTTGGTGGATGCGAGGTCGATGGTGTGTATCGGTGCGGGACGAGGCCGATCAGCAGGACTAATGGATGCTATCAGCGGCGTTGGCCCGAAACCGACACGTCCCTTCAGCCCTTTATGGATAGATAGATGAACTCTAGTTACGGTAGTGTTCGAGGTGCAGCGTGACATCGACCGCTAATTCAGAGACCAACAGCAATTAAACTCAATTTACTGGAGCTTCTTATTGATCTTATCTTTTACCGATTCGCGTTAACGTTCAAACGGAGCACGGTGATTGGAAAGGACAAAAAGCTGGCCATATATGATATGATTTTAATGACTTAAACATTTCTCAGCCTACTTCGAATTGGAACTCTAAATTTGTATATAACTTCTCGCGGGCTGATTATAAATCTATTTCTGAAAAAAATCTATTTACCCCTTGGGATAGCTTGTTTAATGATAATGATATAACATTAATGTTAGCATTTTTTTATTCAGTATTATATTCTATTATTGACTTGTTTACCCCAAAGGTCATTGATAAATCCTCTACTTGTCGAAAGCATTGTTACCCTAAGTGGTTTTCCTCAGATCTCATTGAACTTATTTCTATGAAAACAAAAAATACATCACCGTTACTTTAAGATTTCTGGCCTAGCAATCGACTACGATATTTTTAAAGAAACGCGGGCACGATGTAAGCAACTGTCTCTGATTTGCTATAGGAATCATATTCAGTCAGTTGAAGAATCTCTTGTAAATAATCCTAAATTATTTTGGAACCACATAAATTCAAATCGTTCAATCTCTACTGTACCAGACTCATTTTACAACAATTACTAGTGCTCTTCTGAAAAAAAAATTAAGAAAATTCTCAAAGAGTTTTAGCGATGTTAAAAAGAGTGTAGGGTATTTATTTTTCAAGAAAAAAATATTTCCAGCTTATTATACTAATAATACTAATAAGATTTTAACCACATGGGTTTTTATTCATCTTCTCTATCGTATTTCACGATTTTCACAATTCTATAGAAGATTTCCTGGACCACGTCGGACTAATACTAATAATGTCTTTATTTTTTTAACAGAAGAACCAACACAGTAAAACATTTTGAAAAGTAAATTTAAAAATAGCAAAATTATAGACATTTTCTGTGTAGATATATATTCCTTTTACAGGAAAAATTAAATTAATATTGTGTAGTATATTATTCTATTAAATTTCGATTTTTGTTAAAGCTTCAATCTTTAATAATAATAAAAAACACAACTTAGTTACTATTATAATAACGGGAAATTAAATTACTTCTTTCACCAAACTCTTGTCTATTATTATTAAATTACCTAATTATATTCGATTATTATCATACGCCAAGAAAATGTTCCAGGTCGACATAATTAAGAATGAATAATGAAATCATTATATATCGAAATAAAATCGCTGCATTTTTTATAACAACCATTAAAAAAACCCACACAATATTAAAATCAAGATCCGTGTACGATTCGGTCATTATCATTCCGTGCCATTATTTTATTATTCAGTTTAATGCGGGAAATAATAATAATATTCATTCGAATTGAATTACCGTTCAACAATTATTAACCCATACAACAAAAAATAAAATAAGTACAGAAATATTGTATCAATGGATGAATCGCGCGCGTCATCATTAGTTCGCAAGGTAAACAAGTCGATTCAGAAAGTCGTTAAATAAAACCCAAACGTAAATAATCTTAATAAGGACTTGTTTATAGAGGAGAGTCAAGAGCCTAGATGTTTTTGAGTGCGCACGCATACGCGATGTTTAGTACTGTGTCTCTCCAACAGCGGAGTGACTTTTCGGCGCGCTCATTTCTAACGTGCTTTACCGCTCTATAATGATTGTTAAATTATCAACAGTACTAAACATCGCACCCATTCGTTAGTAACATTTTGGAATAATTTGAAGTTATTCCGCGAGTTTGGGATTTTTCACGAAAATCATTTTTTTCCAAATAGAAACAAAAATATAATATTCAAAGTTCGATAAATATTTAAAAAAAAAAATGAAAAATCTCAAAGACTCTTAGCGATGTTAAAAAGGGTGTAAGGTATTTATTTTACCAGACATTTTTTTCTTTTCGGTTAATTAAGGTCATTTGAATTGATGGAATTCAATTTATACGGAGGCTTATGTAAAACGGTTTAATCGAGACGCACCGAACGGCGTTTTTAGAGGCAGTGTTGATTAAACTAAGGTAACTTTGTTCGCAGACGTGACAGAATACTTCGACTTAAAGCATGGGATTCGAAAAGGAACTATCTATATTTTAACAGAAAATCTTTAAAATGTGGGTTTTGTGCTTGTTTACAAAAATTCACAAAGTTCGACTACTTTTTCTTTCATTTTTTAAAGACCTAAATTACGAGCCTGCTGTTCAAAAACTATTTGTTCTGCATTACTTATTCTTTAATAGCTTATACACCCAATCAATAGTAACATTTTGGTGTAATTTAAAGTTTATCCGTGAGTTTCGGATTTTTCGTGAAAATCCTCGTTTTTTCATGCGTTTCCTTCTAAATTCATGAAATTTTGTAGAAATTCTATTCTTGTGAAAAAATTCTCAAAGACTCTTATCGATGTTAAAAAGTCTTTAGGTTACATATATTTCGCCAGAAAAGAATCATTTCCCGTTTGTTAAGATCATTTTAATTGATGGAGTATTTGACCAGGAAGTAGTTGTTTTAATGTGCATTTTTTTAACGTACTTACGTAACGTAAGTCAAAAGTCACAGAGCTAAATGTGGAAATAATTTATTAATTATTTTCAAATCATTTTTATTTAACATATTGATGGAATTCCATTTACATGGAATCTTATGAGAACGGTTTTAACGAGGCGCGTCGATCGACGCTTTTCGATGGAGTCTTGATTAAACTAAGATAACTTTGTTCACAGACGTGACGGAATAGTAGGACTTAAAGCATTAGATTCGGAAAGGATTTTTCTATATGTCATCCCAAAATCAATAAAATACGAATTTTTTCCTAGTTTTTAACAAATCTCAAAATTGAATAAATTTTTCGCTAATTTTCCAAAAGCTTATTTTACAAGCCTGCTGTATAAAAACTGCATGTTCTACATTACCTAAATTATTACAGTTTATGCATCCATTCATTAGGAACGTTTTGGTATAGTTTGAAGTTATTCCGCGATTTTCGGATTTTTTATCAAAATCCACTTTTTCCCTTTGATCATGAAATTTCTAGAAAATCAATTCTTGTTAAAAAAATCTGAAATAAATCTCAAAGACGCGTATCGAAGTTAGAAAGAATTTAGGTTATTTATTTTTCCAGAAATTAATCATTTCCGGTTTGTTAAGGTCATTTTAATTGATGGAGTTCCACTTACATGGAATCTTATGAGAACGGTTTTAGCGAAGCGCGTCGATCGTCGCTTTTCGACGGAGTCTTGATTAAGCTAAGATAACTTTGTTCACAGACGTGATAGAACAATGGAACTTACAGCATGAGATTCGGGAAGGATTTTTTTATATTTCGTCCCAAAATCAATAAAATATGATTTTTTTTTCCTCGTTTTTAACAAATCTCAAAATTGAATACATTTTTCGCTCATTTTCCAAAAGCTTAATTTACAAACCTGCTATGTAAAAACTGTTTGTTCTATATTGCCTAAATTTTTACAGTTCATGCATCAATTCATTAGGAACATTTTGGTGTAGTTTGACGTTATTCGGCGATTTTTGATTTTTTACCAAAATCCACGTTTTTCATTGAATATCATGAAATTTCGTTGAAATTCTATTCCTATGAGAAAAAAAAATGAAAAAATTCTCAAAAACCCCTAGCGATATTAAAAATACTATAGGATATTTATTTTTCGAGAAACACATTATTTCTATTTATTAAGGCCATTTTAATCAAAAAGCCCCCATTTACATGGAGCCTTATGGGAACGGTTTAAGCGAGACCGCCAATCCACGAATTTTAATGCGAAGTAATTTAAACTAAGATAATTTTATTCACATATGCAATAGAATATTAGGATTTAAAGCATGCGATTCGGATGGGCTTTATCTATATTTTACCCCAAAATCAATAAAATGGAAGCTTTGTGCTTGTTTACAAAAATTCCCAAAATTTTTTCGATCATTATTTCATTATTTCATGGAAAAAAAAATGATTGAATAAAATATTATAATTTATGAAACAAACCAAGTGAATTTTATTTAAATTAATATTCTTACATATACATTTAATCATGTTTCACGACATGATTAATGAGAAAATAGTTAAACATATTTTGTTGGAAATTTTGTTGAAAAATTCGTGCCACACAAAAAAAAATATAGCGACAGTAAAGTCGAGCGACAGGAATAAATAATTCCATTACGGATTTATTTATTCCCTTACTTTAATCTATTTCAGATTAATACGTAAATTACGTTTACATTACTCGACTATTTATGACTAAGTGTAATGTGGAAATAATGATGCGTGCTAATTAATTAATCGATACAGCCGGAGCGCGCGGGAAGTGTATCTGTGAAATGTGCATTATTGGTGGATGCGCCGGGAGAGACGCATGGGATGTGGATTAAATGTTTCTGATATAAAGATTAATTATTAAACTATACTCAGCGTGCATTAATAATCGTTTGCGCTTGTCGAATTAATAAATAATGACTATTAAAGCTGTAATATTAATTTCGGCACCTAATTTTCGTGTTAAATATTTACCGAATGAATTATTTGTGCTGACGAGGGGTGAAAGGTGTTTCGACGAAAGAAATTACAAAAAAAAATGAAATAATTAAGCAAAAAATATGAGCTACGTTACAAAAATAAACATGTCAATTTGTTTAATTAAGAATAAAAAAAAATGTGTAAATGAACTGAGTCATTTTCGAGAAATTACAATACATACATAAATATCTTTATTTCTGAGATTGGAATATACAATTACAATACAATATCTAACAATACACTAACGTTCACAATATATTTCCAATTCTGAAACTAGCTATCGACCAGTGGTCTTTCAACCTAAATTACAATATTTATACAAATTGAATCAAATAGGTATTTCGACGAATGAAATAAAAAGAACCGAAATAATTAAGCAACAAAAAATATATATTATCCACTTACTAAAAATAATAAGTACTTACGTTATGTATGTCAAAATGTCACATAGCTAAATGTGGAAATAATTTATTAATTATTTTCAAAAAATTCTTATTTAATTTATTTAAATAACTGTAACTAAGCGAATTAATACTCTTTTCTATTTATAAAAGTATCTTTTTTTTAATTTAAGAATTAAAAATTAAATTCTCGGAGAAAAACGGCACGTTTTTTTTAACAATTCTTAAAGCAGAGCTGTACTGACGAGAAATAAATTACTCTAAAATACAAGAATATTTCAACTTGTTTCTATAATATTCAGAAGCCAATAAAAATCGGATAAAGTCTCTCGTTTCATGTTGTATATAAACACGTGTGTAAAAATAACAAAGCATTTTGTGAAAGTATTGGCCAGTATTATAAAAGATGTTTACCATTGAGCGCAGCATAATGGAACGAAAGAAAAAAAAAACGAAGTGAAAGAGCGTAATCCCCGAGCGAAAAAGGTAATGGAGCTTCCGATTTAATCGACGCAACGATTTATTTGGTAAAAATCGCACCGGCGGCGCCCAAACAGCCCATTTTCCGCATTAAATAACCCGAATTAGCGCATCAATTCCATTAAGATTCCACCGGTTAATTTAATCAATTTACGCGATTGCAATTAACGCTCGCTTTTTTTTCTGTTGGTATCAATGGCTAATGATGATTAGAATAATTCGGTTAAGTATTGACTGCGTTGTGTGCGCCCGACGAATTTAATTCCGTGAGCGAATGTGAGTATAAACAAAGCGGAATTGGGTCACCGGGGGAGGTTAATTTATTTAATTAATCCTTGCAAGTAGTTTTTCACCAAAAAAATATATATATATTAAGAAAGTGTATTTAATAACACGAGTTTCTTGCAGTAGTGTAAATAGAAGTATTGAATTTTTATTAATATATATATATATAATATACACAGAGCTTTTTTATCAGTAAACATTTCCCCTATGGATGCTGATAAAAAAACGCAAGTCAAACATATTAGAAAAAAATTCTTGGTAAAAGTCAATCAATACTATTTTTCGAGATATTTAAGATTGTTTTAGAAAAACCGACGGACGATAGAAAATCAGAGGTCTTTCCGCCTAATTCAGGCACAAGTTTATATAAAATATTTATTTGTATTTAATATAACCTAAATCGTCTTTTTAAGAAATAATTATTTAATTTTTAACACTTTCTATCTCGGGTGGCTTCTAGTTTATCTAACCTAAATAACTAACTTTATTCAAATGTGTATATGTATGTACAATAATATACAAAAATTAGTATTATATTCTGTAGATGAATAACCTAAATATTTCTCTCTTTCTACTCTATTTTTGTGGTATCATTTTTTTTTTATTAACCAGTTATAAATGATAGATTGTAATGATTTAGTTTAATTTAACTCTCAGATATAAAAATTTTCTATATACAATATTATTTAATTTGAGTGCAAAATAAAAATAATAAAAATAAAAATAATATTGCGTGAAAAATCCCCACACAATATTATTTTGATAAATAAAAAACATTTGTTAAAAGTTTAAATCAAAATAAACAAAATTTGTAGCGAGTATTATAAGAGTTATAAGGTTTAAATAAATAACCGAGAAAATAAACTAAAAAAAATAATTTAGCACTAAAAATAATTTATCAATTTAAACAAAAATAAATAAATAGGTTTTTTTATTAGTGAGAATTAAATTGTAGAAAAAATAAATTTAATAATTGCTGTACGCAAATAAACAACCAGCAAAGATGGGCGCCACCTATGATTATGATTAGGACGTAGTTTCAATCGTAAATTAACTTCCAGTGCCGGACTTATCTTTGTCCCTTTTATTTCTTCCGGCCTTACCGGCGAGGAAGCGGTTTCCTTAAAAATCACGCGCACCAACAAAACGTAAACGTTTCTTTGTATCCCTCAAAGCTCTCCTATAAGGCTATATAACTGGATTTTGTATTCTGTCCATTGACAGTTTCATGACTTGGGATAAATTAACCGCTAATGAGTTGCTCCTGTACTGGGATTTATACCTGAACCACGTCGGACTTTCTATAATTGCTTGTAATTTTTACCGGAACTTTAGTTTTTAGATTTTAGCAATGAGTTGAAGCAATTACAGAATAATATTTATAAAAAATTAAATTACGTAAAAAATATAATAAATTTTAAAAAAGACGTTTTCCTTTCTTCGCTTTTATAATATATATATGTTTTATGAAATTTATTTCTTCGCATAACTCTAAAAAAAATACATCTAGAAAAATTAAATTTTAATAAATGAAACACTTTTTTACTTTGTTTGTATAACTCGGATTATTTATACAAACAAAGTAAAAAAGTGTTTCATTTATTAAAATTGAATTACAATGTATAACAAACAACAATTAGCAAGTTTAGAAAAATTAACTTATTTTTAATTATTTTATAAGGTTCAACTCTGGAGTAATAATGCCATTTTGTGTTGTGAAAGGGGAAAATCCATTAAAGACTTCCGTCTACGATTTTCCTAGGGGACTACCGACCAAAAACCCCGGGTCGGCTGCTAAGGCTATTAGTCAGTAATATTATTCTTTTTATAAGTAATAGAAATGAGTTTATTCATTTGATGCAATTATTTATAATCTTCTCTAAGGTGGCTGGTGGCTGTGGAGACTTTATTTAAATAAAAATTATCGTTTTTCTTCTTCCTTTTATTATACTAAATATATATTTCGGAAACTGTTTCCAGCTTCACTAGTGTCGATTAAAATTTTTATTAATACAACGAAAGAGATATGCAGAACAATTTGAGAAAAATAGCAACAGATACTTCACTTTTGCATCTGTTGCTATATTTTCAAATTGTTCTGAAGGAGGAGGAAAACTTAAAGTGGGATAAAGACAAACAAGAGCTGTCAAAAACATGTCAATACCACACGCGAAGAAAACACAGGTTATGGAAATGGAAACGAGAAAAAAAAATATACTGAAACCTCGACGAAGAAAATAATCCAGAAGACGAATCGCCAAGTCAAGAAGAATAAAAATGAGAGAAATAGTATTAAATTTATTGCATGGAATGTGAAGAGTATAAATGGAAAGTAACAAGAGATCGTAGATTAAATAAAAGACTAAGTTGTCTAGAACACATGCATTGATTAGAAAACCACAGACTAACTATTCAAATATACCGGGTGGTGCATCGGACGACGCACCATAGGGATTTCAATGTATTTTTTTTTAAATTCTCATTTATTTACTTCCCACAGTTCATTTACTCGTCCCACAGTTCAGTTAGCTAGCTAACTTTTTTATTTGACAGCATCATTCATTTCTGACAGGGCAGAAAGATCTTAATAATTATTTAAATTAATTAAATATGAATGAATTTCTTATGAGTGAGAAAATTAATTTGATTAATAAAAAAAAATATTTTCGTATATAAAGTCTATTTAACTAATTTAAGAGCCTTTCAATCAAATTTAAGAAAATCTTTCTCCCATTTTTAGTAACAATCTATCATCCTTCATCCGAGAGCGTAATTACCAGGATGGTGATTAGAGGGGACGGACTCATTTACAGTTAGATTGGTTTCAATTACTCTCGCCCCCCGCGGGGTAATATGCTTAGAATTAAAGGGGTTGACGAGTCACTTTCCTCTCTTTTCCATTCCGTCTGCGGTATATTCGGCAATTACACAAAAAAATACTTAGGGCCGTTTCAATTTGCCATCCCCTCCACGACTGTGCCAGCGCAAAAAAAAAACTCAATTGTGGCCGATTTGAATATCGTTCCGCGTGTATTAAGGAAATTGGGAGCAATTACGGTAACAGCGTTTAATTAAATTTGTTTTTTTTTCTGCCGAGGCCGCAACAAACGGCGCGAATTCAACATGAGAGTCTCGCGCTTGGATTAATTTATTTAAAATGATTGATTTATGTGACAGGAGAAATGTTTACGTAACAGTGTATTACATTAGAATTATTATATAAAAAAAATGTTTAATTTACATGTTATTTGTATGAATGATATAATATTCATACAAATAATGTAAGCTAAATAATTAAAATTAAAAATAATAAAAAAATACTGCCGTAAATCCTAGAAACATAGAACTAATATGAATTTCTCGTGACTAAACTACTAATAATTCCGAAACGTAAATTCCTCAGTGTCACTCTTCACGAATTCATCACTTCATTTGAAAACATTTAAGTCAGTTAAGTGGTGTATATATAAGACAAGAACTTTTCACATAGACTATTAATGAATATTATTTTCAATGGCCGTATTTTGTCAATTTTTTGCCCAAACGAATTGTTTTTACAGAAACAGGGATGTCTGTTACTGAATTGAGAATTTCGGATACAGCCAATACGTCAGAAGCCACTCTCTCTCCAAGGTTCACAAATTTTGCACTGTAAACCTGTTCCACGGCTGATGCTGTTATCACAAACGTTGCAATTTAAGAATCAAGGAATTATTTATGAAATAAAATATGAAAAGGATATGTAATTAAGATGTAATTTTTGTTTCCTTTTAATTTGATAATATCTACTAGATGGTTAAAAAAAATATAAAGCTGATTTATTTACGAGTGTATTTAAGAAGCGTATTATACAAAACAGATGATAGAAAATATTTTTATTCTCTGGATCTAGGACGCACCTTGCGTTAGATATAAAATATTGACTATTTCTAGCAGCGCGAGAATCTATTTAAGTGATTTCAATAATAAATCTAAAAGCAGGTTGTTGTTTTTTTTATCTCTCCTGGAAAGTTTTGTATTTCAAACTTGGAAGGCTTTAACATGCATTTAGATATACACGATGCATAAACGCCCGGCATTATAATCGAGGTTAAGCTCATTTCTGTGCGATAATCGAGAACTTAGCTTGAACCGACTATTAGAATAATAGAGGTGTATTAAATTTAAATTAGGATAACGGTTATTGCATGGATGATTTCGTTATTGCAAACCATCAATTCCACATTAAATGACAGAGTAGAGAAATCAATTCCGAGTGTGGTAATCTCATAAATCCATACACGAAATAAACGAAATTGTATTTTTTTTGTTGCTGTCTGTCATTCGGGGGGTAACAAAATACATTGATTAGCCCCCGAGACAAAACCAATCCGAATCCACTCCCTTTTTTTTCCCGTAACTAAATGTATGAAATTTCACGACTGTTAAATTGGGTTAAGCTCGGGTCGGGCAATTTTCAATCCAAAGTGCACCTCTTTCTCTCTCTCTCGTTCTCTCTCTTTTTTTATTTATTTTCGTTCCGGACAATCGGATTTTCCGATTCCTAAATTTATATCACACTTGTGGATAATGAATGCGTGTATTGAAGCGATCGGCTCGCAGTTTCGGTTTTCGGGGCCGAAGTTGAATAATTCAGCGCCCGTACAAAGGTCGAGTACATATTAATCACGGATTTCAATTATAAATGTAATATCGGCTCAGCCGTCATAAACTCCAGAAGGGACCCCGCACACAATGCATTGTTCCGACGGAGCAGAAACCCCCGTAAACTGAAACTCGACCCGTTTTATGATACACTCGGATTAATTTATTAAGTTTCTGTTAATTGCCGCCCGCGAATTACACTTATTGCTTAACTATTCGAATTATCTAATATTAAGTTCGGCTAAAGGATTTATGATCGCATTAAATACAACGCAAGGCGTTCTGCTTGTAATTACCGTCTTAACCCATACAATTTGTTCCCTAAGGGGGGGAAACGCAAATTGGTATGATTGAGATGGCGATTCCAGTATTGGTTAATTTCAGCATAATTTATAACTGCGAATATGAACAATTGTTATATTTTTTACATTCCCCGAACCTCTGTCGAAGGGAAGGTATTGTGTGTTAATTTAAACGAATATGCACGTTTTTCGACCACCGCTATTTAATATCCGAGGGGGTATTTGCCCGGGAAGTAGTTGTTTTAGTGTGCATTTGTTTAAAATAGTTCCGTAACATAAGTAAAAATGTCACAGAGCTAAATGTGGAAATAATTTATTAATTATTTTCAAATCATTTTTATTTAATCAATGTATTTGTTAAGAGGCGTTGAGATTAATAAATAACAATAATTAAGTGCTATGTCCAATAAATCCAGCTATGTTCAACAAAATAACATTTATTTACTATTTTTGTATATCCTCACATGCTATAATAAGACAAAAATACAATTCGTTTATCATTCCCAAGAATAAATGGATACTTTATACATATCATATATAAAAAAGGATTCACCAATCATAGGCAAGAATACTCGAAAAGTGGAAAAATATATTATACGTTACAATAAGTATTAACACATTTCTCTCGAAAAGTAAAAAAAAAAAACAAGAATTAGTATTTTTTTATAGTATAGTAATTTATGTACACGTTACTAGTTACGCTAACAGTATTGTCGTTATTATTTTCATCTAATTTTAATTAAAACATAAAAAAAACATTGCTTAATTAAATTGAGAACAAACACAAAAAAATATACGGACCGAATATTTACAAATATTTATTATTTTTACTAATTAAATCAATATAAGTGTAACGTTAACCAACAAATTGTTCCAACAATAACAATATTGACGATAAACAAAAAATATCGCGTGAAATAACAACTGCGTTGTTGGTTTAAGGGTAGCATGTGCCGCTATTTTTTTATATAAATTGTTAAAATAGTAATCACTGCGGAATCACGCCGGTGTTTCAATTAAATTAAAAATCGCGCCTGAAATTGTGATTTGTTTAATAATCATTTATTCACATGTTTCGTATGTTTGTGCAAGGCGGGTGATTTTAATAACGAATAGAGGGTGTTTACTTTGATAAAAATATTATTAATGAAGTAAAAATATTTTTAGAAAAAAAAATACGCGGATGAATATGAATAAAATAGAATAAAAAATAGTCCCATTGATTTATAAAATATTATTTTATGATAGAAGAAAGCCTAAACAACACCGCATGCCCCTTTTTTAGGGGTTCAATGAAATGCATCCACGACCTCCTCCTTAATTTGGAAAAGGTAGCGAAGGGGGGGTACCTTTTCCAAATTGCTATTTTTTATGATAATTCACAAAATAATTTTTCATTTTATCACGCCTCCTCCTTCACATCATTGTTTCCTTATGATGCAAAAAACTGCTCCTAGGAAAACGGCACTTAATAGATACTTGCTGTTACATAACACAATGTCACAGTTGCTAAAGAGGGAATAATTTATTAATTATTTTCAAATTATTTTTATTTAATTTCTAAAACTCAAATTCAGTGTGCTATGAAAGGATTAAAAAGTGCGCGTGTCAATAATTTGTGATATATTCGTACAGTCTGGAGTATAATTAAGGGAATCAGGTAGTTGAATACAATACAATTTTGAAATTCTTTCCGAATTTTGCATTCCTGAAAATCCAAACATACTTTAAAAAATCCGTAATCCTACCCAAACTCTGTTCGGAAATATTAATATGATACGTATGTAATCACCCATATTTTTTTTACTTGTGGCTGAAAGGCTTCCGGCCGATAGACAATTCCTACAAAAACATTTAAAGTTTAAATAAATTGTTAAAAATGTTTTTAAAAAATTGTTAAACCACACTTGTAAGGAATAAAAATGTAAATATATATATATATCTAATAACCCATATGAAAATAGCATAAATTGGGAATGCTATTTTTTTCTTTCCAAAAATCTGAAAAAAAAAACTCAAAGATCCTTCATGATACTATAAAGAATGTAGAGAAAGAAAGAATATATTTAGTTTTCAAAAATCTAATCATTTTAACGCATTTTTTAGCCAACGGTTTAGAAAGGAACCGCCGATTTTGAACTTGAAACGAACCGACTAATTACTCAATTAATTTAAAATTATCACAGCTTACTCCTCTAATGTTTAACTACATTTTGGTATAATATTTAGTCATTTTGGTGATTTTCGGATTTTTCGAAATTCCACTTTTTTCCCTAACGATTTTTACAAATTTCGATGAAAATTTTACTCGTAAAAGAAATCTGAAAAAATTCTCAAAGATTCTTGGTGACAATAGAAAGAACATAAGCTATTTAGTCTCCCGTAATATAATCATTGTAAGGCATTTCTGGTCAACGTTTTAGTGAGGACTAGGCGATTTTCCAACTTTGCGTTGGAACTAACGGAAAACTAATAGCTCAATTTAGCTTATTCCCATATTCTTTTGCTGTATTTTGGTATGGAATGAACTCATTTGTAGAATTTTGGATTTTCGACAAAAATTGCACTTTTTCCATATTACTAACTGATGGAAAACTAATTGCTCAGTCAAGTTAAAATTATAAGAGCTTATTCCCCATGATCTTTAGCTACAGTTTTGTATAATATGAAGTTATTTTGACAATTTTCAGATTTTCGCCGAAATTTCACTTTTTTTTCCTTGCGATTTTTTTCAATTTTCAGTGAAAATTTTTATCTCTCAAAAAAAAATCTGAAAAATATCACAAAGTCTCAAAAAAGAACGCTGACTATTTACTTTCGAGAAAAAATATATATATTTTTTTTCAATTATTTCGGACCATTTTAACTGCTCCGTGAAATTAACATACAGCCTTATGGGAACGGTTTAGTGAAGGCCCGCCGATTAACTCGTAGTTAATTTAGAAAAACGGAATTTTCAGCATTCTATTCTTAAAGAACGCAGCTACATTTTCACTGAAGATTATGACCTTGGATCACCTGAGACCGCCAAGAAAAATTCACAAACTTAAACACAATTCTCGACCAATTTGCAAAAGTCAATTTTGCGAGCAGATTAGCGGAAAATTAATTACTTGAAAAAGCTAAAATTTTCGCAGGTCATTCTCTTGTCCTTTAGCTTCATTTTCATAGAAAATTAAGTGATTTGGAGATTTTTTTATTTTCGACAAAAATTGACTTTTTTCCATACTAACCCCTCAGGATTTTTTCAAATTTCGTTGAATTTTTTTTCCTCTTAAAAAAATTTGAAATAAAGAATAAAAATCTATTATTAATATTATTAAATTAACCGAGTAACATATTAAATATATCTTTAATAAATGTATTGAATATTTTTGTAGATTCTTAAACGAATGTTATTAAAGTGTAATGAACACATAAAACCGTTACATAACATGTAAAAATATCTTTATGACATTGTGATGGGGGCGTAAATGGGCGCCCGATAACACTTTGACGCGGGGAGCTAATGACTTTTCGATCAAAACAGAATCAAATCGCAAATATTAAACCCGGACCAATCTCCTATAAATAACTCAAAGTTAATATCTCGGCGCGCTGATGAGAACGAGAACACCGAGTGAGCGAGCGAAAAAAAAAAAGAAGAAGCAAAGTGTTCGATCATCAATCACCGAAAAACTTCATTTAAATTAGCAGTGTCCGGGCGGGAAATATTCCGAGGGGGGTGAGGGGGGCGGCGGAGGGCACGGCCTCTCGACTCGGTGCACTCGTTCGCTCACTGAACTAAATCCAACGAGTAAATTGCATGTCACTCTCTCAAGACGAATAGGCCGACGTGAAATTTGTTACAACTAGTTTTAGAAAATTCGATTGTACACTCGAGGATGCGTGCGATTCATCCCCCCCCCCCCCCATGCTCCTTTTCCAATCCTTTTGATTAATTCTATAAACTACTTCAAGTTTATACGTTTATAAATTGTTCACGATTTATACATGAAAAAAAAATAATAAGATAAATATATTCTTATATATATATAAATCTTTATTGGCAGATTATTTTTAACAAAGTAATAAATTAAATAAATACAATAAATAACTAACATAAAAATAAATCCTTCTGCCAATTGGCTATCGACCGTTGGTCTTTCCGCCATAAATTCTTATTTTTCCTTGTTTAAGCAACAAAATATACAATCAATTAGCTTAATGAAAAATAAACTGTTTAACTGCAAAAAATTACTTCACTGTAAGTTTGCAGTTGGAAAAAGGGATTAATCGATTTTTATTGATCCTTGCCAGAAACTTTCCTTCTTTAATTTCATTGTAATTTAAATAACTGCAAATGTGTGAATCATTTTTGTTTCATTTTATTTAATTCAAAAATACAATTGAGAGTATTTTCTATTAGTTTTATTGTTTCGCAGCAATAATGTCTCTATTATTAAATAATTTTATTGAAGTCGTCAGAGTTGATCCAAATATTATTCGAATGAATAATTTGCTTTGTTTTAAAAAGCCAAATCCAGTATTACAGTCACAAATGAATTTCCATTTTATAATAATCCGCAAAATTAGCATGAAGCAGGTGTTTAAATGGAAACATCAGATAAATAACCCTGATTAGTGTAGGATTATAAGCGAGACTACCGGAATATCTCTCGCATCTGGTCTTCTTTGTGGAGGGAGGCCGATTTGCATGGCGTAATCGGAAAGAAACAAACCCGCCCCCAATTTGTTTCCCTTCTCCCTTTCCCGCTTTCTCTCTTTCAGGGTTATAAAAGACATCAATCACTGGCCGTAATATGGAATAACGTGCGCATAATACGCGTGTGTTGTTCTTCTCCTCCTCCTCCTCAAATATATATGTTTGGGCAATATTTGTGCCAAGTGGAGCCATTCACCGGTGAAATATTACAGCGCGATCGCCCGAACTGGGGATTTATAAGCGATCTGTCATATGACTTCTTGCTATCTTTTACTTCCTGTCTCCCGGTGATTGCATGTCGCGTTTTAAATGCGGAAAACTCGGCCCCGACACAACGGATGTTATGGAAATTTATCTGTGATGTAATAAATCATTGTGGTCGTTGTGCGAGTTAATGAATTCGTAGTGGATGTAATTTGTCTGTTGACATGTCTGCTTTGTTCAGTTTTCTGATTATGCATTTCCTTAATAGGATCGTATACAGGGTGCCCGTTTTTTTAGAACTCAAGCACGGTGATTATTTCAAAAGATACAAAGTCGGTTCAATTTGCCCAAAGTTGCCCTATGTGGAGTATAACATAATGCCGTTTTCAAATATGAAATATTCCCATTACTTCGGAAGATTTCCGAAAAAAAAATCGAAATTTTCAAGCAGGACAATTTGAAGAGTTACCTCAAAACAATTAATAAATGCCTTTATTTACTAAAATGAAAATATACAATTATAAACTACCTGACTGAACTTCGCCTACACTAATAAATTTTAATTGTATATTTTCATTCCACTTCCATCCGCGATCTCGTTGAAGACGGTACGTAAAAAGTAAAAATTAATTAAAAATTGTTTAACAACTAATGGCTTACAGGGCAGAGCTGTACTGATGAGGGATAAAATCCCGAAACACGCGTCTACAAATAGCTTTGTAACTATTATTTTTTGTTTAAATATTTTCGACTCAAACCGTTGCAATTCGCAGTAGTGCTGCTATGCAACAACAAAAATCTATTGTGTAATCCAATGTCCGGCGGGGTAAATGCTCGGGAAGTAGTTGTTTCAATGGATGTTTGTAAAACTTACAGTGTAAATATTTTTTTGCAGTTCGGAAAAAGGGATTGATCGAATTTAATTGATCATTGCCAGAAATGTTCCTTGTTTAATTTCATTGTAACATTTTTGTTTAATTTGTAGAACTTTAAATTAATATTTTACGATATAAATCTGCAATGTAATAATTAATGAATAATAAGTAGTAACAATTAAAGCATAATTAATGTGCACATAAATAAGAAAAAATCAAGAATAAATCAACTTTGTAAATGGTTTCACCCATACGTATAAATATAAAAAAAACGTCGTGTAATGTAAATCACTTTAAACATCGGGTTTATGCATATCCGATTAAAAATATCTCTGCGAAAAATTCCGCGAGTACGTTGAAAAATACCGTAAGGCGTGCATAATTACGAATTTGGTATTCAAATATGTATTTATGAATTATTTAGGTTCGCCCCGACACGGCGAGTGAGGGGGTATTTAACTTGTTGAGGAATAAAAGATTCGTCGTAATTCTATTACTGAAAGAATACGCCACGCTGACTGACAGACGGTTCGTGTGGTTAAATAAAAATCGATTCGGTTGTAAAATGTTGTTTTTTTATGGAAATAAATCAAGGGATGACATTATTGTCGGGATTATATATGATAATTGTGACAAGTTGTTTCTTTACGATAAATGAAGTTGATTTCCTACGTAAAATAGTCGTTAACATTTATTTCAATCGATTATTATAAATAAGCTTAACATTTATTTTAACAAATTATGTAGTTGTTATAAACAAACAGGTCCAGGCCGACATGAAATCTTCCCATACGAATACATCGTCATATGAAGAACACATTCCTTCACAATCACTCCGCTGTATCAACCCCTCAAACAAACAGAAAATCATCAACAACTGAAACAAAAGCATGTAATATAATAAATCGTAATAATAATTAATAAGGAACCAAAAAAAACAAATGTTAAATAAACTAAGTAGGCTAAATAAATAAAATAAATCATTTTGTGTCCGCGTACGGTAGCTCTTAGCCGGAGGTGGTGCCGGAGTTCAAAGAAAAAGGGAATGGAAGGGTAAAAGAATGGATATCGTGAAGTCAAATATAATTTTCAATTACCGTCATCTTACTAAATCTGATATCGTAGAATCAAGTTCCGACATCAAGACAAATAGTTCTACTGGTCCTGATGGAATTCTTATATGTATTATGCCTTCCTCTAACCTTGATGTTCAACAAATCTCTTCAAGATGGCAAATTTCCTACTGTCTGGAAATGTTGCTATATCGTTCCTGTTTTTAAGTCAGGTACCAAATTTTTATCCGATAGCCATTCAATCATGTATTCCAAAATTTTTGACAAAATTGTCTATAAATATATGATGAAGTTGTTTCAATTTTGATGCAACATTATTTGTGTATTTTTTTAAGGAGAATAAAAAGCATGAAAATAATAACTAATAAAAGCTTTCACAAAAAAAAATAAACACATTATTATAAATCCCTTTATTTTTGTACAAAATATGTAATAATATCTCAGATTAAACAAGATTTATTTCCTGCGAGTGCTCAAAAAATAAATCAGTTATTCGCAAATAGGGCGAGAGAAGCATGGAGAAAAAAAGACGAGGCGACGGCGAACAAGTAGAAGAAGGTAAGAGGACGAACGAACGTAAAATTTAATACACCGTCGGAATTTTCGTAAATTCTCCCTGGAAATGAAACTCATAAAAAAATATAAGCAATTCCGTCTCTTCGGCGCCCGTTTTGCGTCAGTTTAAGCGCTCCGAAGCCGTTATTTCCACGGGCAGATATATATATTAGAAGGATCGCTAATTTAATCTGCTCGCCAGAAACATTCCGAACTCTTAAATTAATAAAACAATTCCAACTTTGACGGTGGATTTATCCATCGGACAGATGAATCGACACAATTTTATACGCTTAAAACGATTAGAAACAGAAGAAGAGGTTTTTTTTTATTTTATTTCATCATTTTCATTATCAAATAAAATGAAACACATTTGCAGTTATTTAAATTATAATGAAATTAAATAAGGAAAACTTCTGGCGATGACTAAGGGCTTACAGGGCAGAGCTGTACTGATGAGAGATGAATCGCGAAACACGTGTCTATTATAACTATTATTTGTTGTTTCCGATGTAATCGATGTAAATCTCATTTATTGATGTATTACAACAACAAAAATAGTTTTTTTTTTAACAAAATAGGTAATAATTTAGTGACGTACATTGTTAGTGCAAGGCTTTGGCGTTCGATCAAGAATTCACATTTTGTTTTATTCAATACACCATAATTGATATTTAAATCTATTAAATAGAAGGTAAATTACTTTATAATGAACGATTTCATCATTACTTGTTAGTGTTTTGTTTTTTATAGCAACTTGATTTCATTGAAAACGGAATATTTAAACACTAATAACATCGTTATTTATGAATTTTTCGCTACTAAAACTTTTTTATTACCTTTTTCTATGAAATGGTGATAAAATATATAGGGTGTTCTATTTTAAAAAATGTTTTGTTGAAATCTTGAAAACACGATGCTCTTTTTTTATTTCGCGGTTGTAATCGCCGGAACATTCACTACTACTTTGCTAATTTAACCGACTCTCTAGCTCAACTAATAAATAACAAAGTTAGCAATGGTGCGCACTTAATTTAGAGCCAAGTATATTAAATTGTATTTTTTTTAAGAGAACTTTAATGGAAAAATATTTTTTACAAAAATCGCTTGTGTTTCGATTAAATTGACTCCATTTTCAACGTAAATTTCCTCAAATCACACTAAACTATTAAACGCATTCCCGGCGCATTCACCATTTTAACGTAAACTTTATGATTTCGCGTAAAATATTCCTTTCATTGCGTAATTATCGTAACAATTTCTTTTAAAGCGCGCATTTGAATAATTCCAATTAAATTAAGGGAGGAAAAACGGGTGGAAACAAGTCGTAACGTTATTCCGTGCCAGATCACCGATAAAATATGTGCTTATTCAATCTAAAAATTCCCTCGAAATGCACGCGAGGCAAATCTTATCTTCTTAATAAAATTACAACAAAAAAAAAGAAACATAGAAAAGAGATTTTAAGGGGGGAATGATTTTCTACTTCCTTTTTCATTTTTTTAATATATATATATTTTTTGATAGACGTGTTAATTACGATGCCATTTGTTCCCTTTTTACCCTCTTTTTCGGGTCGCTGACGTCCACTTAATAAACGCTGTTTACTTTGCATTTTCGTAATTACCGCGCCCGGAGAGTGATTCCGTTAAGAGAGAATATGATAAATGCAGGCGGGGAATGGGTTCCTTTTTATTATTTCAAATTAATCGTCTTCGTCTGTGTTTGAATTGAATTTGTGGAGGGGGGGGGGGTGAGGGGATATTTAAATTCTGTTGTATTGTTCTATACAATTCCAGAAAATTGTGTTTGCGTTTGATTCATGATTCAGTTGTGGAATTTATTATATATAAACTCGATGGAATTTAAATCGTCCCGTAAAGATTCAGACGCGAGAAAATCGGAATATTTATACGCAATTAGAATTTAATTTAGTGAAACCTCGAATATCTTTTTTTTTTACTATATTTAAGAAAAAAAATGCATTTTCAAAATTTTTATATAGATAGACATATCTTTATTGAAACAATTACATTTTTACAAACATTGAGTATATACAATAAAATGTATTGTGCAAACAAAATCTCTACAAATTCTTTTAGTTATAAAACTCTATCCCCAGTTTTATAACTAAAAGAATTTGTAGAGATTTTTTCGGAAAAAAATTGAAGGCGTTCTTCTATGGAATTAACAAAGTTAGCTTCGTATTGGAATTGGTGTGAAAAATTATATAACGTATCCATTTTTTTTTATTATTAGTAATCAATTTTTCATTTGAGAAATATTTGATTAATGACCGCAATACATCCCCTCACACTTAATTTGAGTGTTAAAATCTGGCTAATGATCTATGCGACGTTGAACGCTATTAAACCATGGGGTTTATTTTGGAAAATTCGCTTCCCCAGCGCGAACCCCCCCAGTGGAATTAAAGTCCTGACAAAAGGCTGTTTATTCAAGGAAATAGAATAATTACAGCATATTGGTATGATGCAGCGCTTTTAACCCTCCGTATGAAATAACAAAAAAAAAATGCGAAATGCACGAATTCACGCTTTTATCATTTATCAGAAAGCCGTATTGGGAAGTTTAAGGAAATATTTACAAATCATGTGTGCATTGTATTTTAACTTTGAAACGCTACAACGCGAACGAAACAAAGCGTGTGTTGTATGAATTATTGTAAGAGGAGAATGCCATCGAAATGTAATTCAATGAAAAATAAACACGCGCGCGGTGTTTGCATATGGAATTCGTAAAACCGTCGATAATGCGATTACAGAATTTACATGAACGGATGAATATGCAACCCTCATTTTGGATAATTATTGAGCTTTCATTAATTAATTTCGATGTTAATTAGTGGCATGTGATAAAGCAGCCGTTTTAAGTGTATCTCTGCTATTTATTAATTTGAAAAATGATTTAATTTAAATTATAATATTGCCTGTGTATTTTAAAGCAGCCGGTGGGATTATCAGCGGACGAAACGATCGGCAATAATTCTTAAATAATTGATTACAGTTTTATTCCTTGAATATCAGTATCGACGTATTGAATTAAATTAGTGATATTGTTTTAATAATAATAATAAAAAGGAATAAAAACGGAGATGATTCACACTTTTGCGGTTATTTAAATTAAAATAAAATAAGAAAAAAATAAGTTAAATAAAAATTATTTGAAATAATTAATAAATTATTTATTTCCACATTTAGCTTTGTGAATACTTTAAACAAATGCACATTAAAACAACTACTTTCCGGGCAAATACCCCTTAAGACATTGAATTACACAATGTACACTTTCGTAACGTAAGTAGTCAAAATATCACAGAACTAAATGTGGAAATAATTTATTAATTATTTTCAAATATTTTTTGCTTTTCATTTTTTTTTCTTTTCATTATTATTATAGAGAAGTATTATGAGTGGCTTAATGAAATACGTCCTAATTATTACATAAAAATGTTCCATCACGGGATCAATGAGAATTTAATTCAAAACAAATAAAAATAATTTAAAAACAATTATATTTTTGTCTTTGTAACAGTAATGGTCTATCGACCATTGTTTCGAATCGCTCCATCTTCGTTTTGTGTCAGATTCTAAAATAGTCGTTCGACTATTTTAATTTTTTTAATTATTTTTTTAGATAACTAAATTAAATAAAAATAATTTGAATAAATCCTTTTCTATTATTATTTAGAAAACTATTTTTTGATTACGTGATTATTATTGTCATAATAATTGTAAATTTAGGAGTTATAAATTTACAAATATTATGATAATAATTGTGTTCATACAAGAAGAACATAAGAAAAAATCATTACGTTTATCGCACAAAAAATAATTAATTGTTAAATGGCCATAGAGTGGAGTTGTATAAATGGAGCTTCAGTTATATCTCAAACTATTATAATAAATATAATTTTGGACAAGGCACGTTCCGCTCATTTAAAGTTAAATTAAGGAAGTTGTTGTTTTACCAGCAATTTTTATTTACGATCCGTCTCCATTTCAATAATTATTTGAGAAATGTATTTTTTATTTATATTATTATTATAAAAATGAAACAAAGATGATTCACACTTTTGCAGCCATTTAAATTACAATGAAATTAAACAAGGACAATTTCTGGCAATGATATTATTATGCGAACTAGAGGAAATAATAGCAATATCAGACTTGCGCCTGATATACAAGCTGATCTAGTTTCGTTTTTGTTGCACTATCATAATTTATTTTTTATTTATTCTGTATTGAATTTGAGTATACAAATAAACAATTTATTATTTTTATTATTATTTCATATTTATATCGTATTGTAATTTTCAAAATTAACTAAAATCATTGCGAAAAAATAAATATGTATATCTCAAATCCAATCCCTTGCATAATAACCGCAGTAAAGTTCTGAATAAGAAGAGTCACACCATCGAAAATTAGGTGGCGTGTAACCTTGATTCGTATCGATATGTACGGAATATAAGAACAGCAAGTTATGAATAGCTTTAGCAGACTGAAGTTGTAACAAACTTTCAGTTTGTATTCCGCGCTATATCCCCCCGAGGGACGTGTCTGAATTTCCATATTCTAGCACCTATACTGCGCGCCTCGGGCCCTCACTGAATTTTACCATTCCCCGTTTTCGCATCTGAAATTCTGCAAATATACACACTTTCGCACCGTAATTATATTTATCTCGGCAGCAATAAATGAGTGAATGCGTTTTAATATTTTCTCATTAATCGCTACGTGGAAATTGAGTCGGGTGAATTCAAATTTCTTGTGAAATTGGTTAGTTTGTATTTCATTTCAAAATCATTAAAATTAAAATTTTTTGTTTGAGTAAAAAAAAAGACACAAAGTTAGACTAATAATAATAGTTATTAACAATACAGAATATTTTGAAAAATATAAAAGTTTCTTGTCAATCAACCATAGGTCTTTCTGCCTGTCTTATAATTATTTGTCATTATCATCTTTTGCAAATTATTTTGTCGTTGGTCGTCATTGTTAAACTGTCTATTGAATCGATCAGGGTCAATTTAACTGTCTATGTCTTGAAAGGATGTAATGACGACTTTGATACGTTGTTCAATGGGAAGAATATTTGTTTGTTCATATAGCTGCATATATTAATATAAAGAAAAAAATCCTGTAATTAAAACTACGTGGGTTCAAATTTCTGGTTAATTAATTAATTTAAAATTTCAAACCAGGCAGGGATTTTACCTGTTTTTCTAAGGCCCTCCCGTCGGTCACGTGAGCCGAGCACTCGTCACGTAATAACAAAAGGGCCTTGGGAATATTAATTCAAGATCCGTGCGGCGTTGGGCCTCCGTGAAACCCTTACACGCTGAATTATTTCCCGGCCACTGATTACCTTCATCCAAACTACACGCCGGATTCGGATTTTATTATTATTCCGATAATAACGGAGGAATGGAATAAAAGAGGCGACTGTCGGGGTTAAGGGGTGGGAAGACAAAGACAAACAAACCGAGGGTGATCCGGCTTGTGGAGTTTTTTTATATATGTTTTGTGGGGATACTAAAAAGTGTTTATAGAAAATTGATCTAAATAATTATAATTGTTGGGAGCGAGTGTGGTTTCCTCCTGATTCTGAGGACTCTTCCTGTTCATTTTTTATGTTAATAAAAACAACGAAGTTGAGTTTAACTATCTATTAACACGTTGAATATTTACAAAAATCTGTACATATATTCCCTTTGACAGCAGAATAAAAACAAACTTAATACTAAAAATTATTTTACAAAAAATGTTGGGGGTGTTTTGCGCTTTAACCCATGAGGTCTAAACCTAAGCAGAAGGGATTAAATTCAGGCACATTCGTGAAATAAACCTTTGCAGATGTTTTGCAATATTTCATCATTTAAATTTTGCTTTAAAGTACCGAAAATTATCTTTCCTGGACAAAATAAATATCCCACGTTCTTTCTAACATCATAAAGAGTATATTAAATAAAAATGATTTGAAAATAATTAATAAATTATTTCCACATTAAATATATATTTTCTATTTATATCATAAAGAGGTTTTGTATTTATTTTAAATACTATTTCTGAAGAAAAAAAAAACATCAAAATTTGAACATTTTCAAGCGAAAATGTGGATTTTGATAAAAAAAACGAAAAACCTTGAATTACTGAAAATTACTTAAAAATAATTAATGAATGGAAACACCAACTGTGTAAATTTCAGCAATTTGAAAAAAAATTGTTTTTATATAGCCAACTTTTTAAATAGGCATTTGAAAAGTTTTCTGAAAGAATGCCCAACTTTGTGATTATTTTCAAAACATTTTTTTTTGACGATTTTAAGATGATACGTAGAAGAATTAATATTGAATACTATACTTAAAATTTCAATAGTTTATCTCATCTACGGATAAAATTATATTCGAATAATCAGCATCGCGCCCGAAAGCCTCTATAGGCGCGACTCGCTTAAACCGTTTCCATAAGACCCTATATAAATGGAACTCAGTATTTAAAATTTCCTCTAAAGAACTGTAAATGATTTTCTTTTCTGAAAATAATAATTATAATCCAAGCTGTATCTTAAATCGTCATGAATTTTTCTTCTTTTTGAGATTCTTATGAAAGAATTCATCGTTTTTTTTTTAATTTTGATAATAATAAATTTAGGCTACGTATTATAATTAATTTATTGTCTCGTCCTGTTTTGTGCAATGACATCAAAGTCGCTTTTAAACTTTGTTGTCATTTATGTTTGCATGTTTCGTGTTGTATTGTTTGTTCTAGAGTCCTTTTACAATTCTACAGAATTTGTGTTAGATTTTCAGGATCCGGTGCATCGGGGTCCTTTTACAACCTCGTTTCCGTTTATCTGTTATATTATATTTAGATTTTAATTTATTTAAACTTAAATTGTTTTATTTTATTGTGGATGTATTTATTGTACATCTAGGTTTTATTTTATTTATGTTAGGTTTGGGTTTTCATTTAATTTATTTAAGGATTAGGACTCCGTGATATTAGGTTTTAAATTGAATTTTCGCCTTACTTTAAAAATTCATAAAAAAATATTTCTAAACGAAATAAAGACTTTATGGAGGCAGATTCGAGTTCAGCAGACTCTTAACTATCTCTGTACAGGGTTTCAACCCTTTGCAGCACAAAATAAGTTTTTGATGAATTAGATTGTAAGGGGTACCCCTTTTGAACTTTTTCGCTTTACTTTAAAAATTCATAAAAAATATTTCTAAACAAAATAAATACATTTTGGGGACAGATTCGAGTTCAGCAGACTATAAACTATCTCTTTACAGAGTTTCAGCCCTTTGCAGCGCAAAATAAGTTTTTGATGAATTAGATTGTAAGGGGTACCCCTTTTGAACTTTTTCGCTTTACTTTAAAAATTCATAAAAAATATTTCTAAACAAAATAAAGACTTTTTGGGGACAGATTCGAGTTCAGCAGACTATAAACTATCTCTTTACAGAGTTTCAGCCCTTTGCAGCGCAAAATAAGTTTTTGATGAATTAGATTGTAAGGGGTACCCCTTTTGAACTTTTTCGCTTTACTTTAAAAATTCATAAAAAATATTTCTAAACAAAATAATGACTTTTTGGGGGCAGATTCGAGTTCAGCAGACTCTAAACTATCTCTGTACAGAGTTTCAACCCTTTGCAGCCCAAAATAAATTTTTGATGAATTAGATTGTAAGGGGTACCCCTTTTGAACGTTTTTTGCTTTACTTTAAAAAATCATAAAAAATATTTATAAACAAAATAAAAACTTTTTGGGGACAGATTCGAGTTCAGCAGACTATAAACTATCTCTGTACAGGGTTTCAACCCTTTGCAGCACAAAATAAGTTTTTGATCAATTAGATTGTAAGGGGTACTCCTTTTGAACTTTTTCGCCTTACTTAAAAAAAATCATAAAAAATATTTCTAAACGAAATAAAGACTTTCTGATGGCAGATTCGAGTTCACCAGACTTTAAATTATCTCTGTAGAGGGTTTCAGCCCTTTACAAGCCAAAATAAATTTTTGATGAACATAATTTCGAGACTGGTCAATGACCGTAGTAGTCGACGCCAGTAATCTGAGATTTCTTTAGTCTTCTAGTCAAAATATAGTCTGACATTCCGTCTGTAAATGTTAAAAAAAATAATTCCTTTGATAACGGCCTAAGAATTATCCTGGCAATATTCGCACATGAATATTCATTAAACGAATTTCTAAAATAAAACGGAAATGATTCCGGAAACTTTTCCTACTCTCCGCGCACCGAAAATGCAGGCGGGCGGGCGGGAGCGGATGGATGGAAACGCGAAGTTATTTCGATTGCGTATTGATTCGGCCAAAATAGAAAATCCGTTTTCAGTCACATGTCAACCAGTTTAAATCGAGAAATTGTTTTTCGAGTTTGTGAATGCCAGGCAGCGTCGCATGTGTCGGCCCCGACTGAAAGTTACTACCGACTCAATTTCATTCCGGATTAATACAACACCCTCCCCGCCCGATAATGGAGTTCAGATTTAACTAACTCGCCCAAACGCTGGAATGTACAACTGTGAGGTGGTTTATGCTAAACGAACGGTTTTTACAGCTTAGTTTTAAAGTTCAATTTATGAATAATTCATTTATAGAAGTAATTGATTATTTTTTTAGGTATATTAAATAAAAATGATTTGAAAATAATTAATAAATTATTTCCACATTTAGCTCTGTGACTTTTTTTATTGATGTGCAACAGCAGGTGTACATTATGTAATTCAATATCCGGCGGGGTATTTGTCCTGAAAGTATTTGTTTTAATGTGCATTTGTTTAACGTACTTACGTAACGTAAGACAAAATGTCGCAAGGCTAAATGTGGAAATAATTTATTAATTATTTGCAAATTCTTTTTTATTTAATTTATTTAAATACTGTGACCAAGTGAATGAATACTCTTTTCTATTTATAAAAATAAACTTTTATTTTTTCGGTTTTTCTCCAACCAATTAAAAATTTCAAGCATTCCAACATGAAATGCAGAAAAAAAAAATAGGAAAATAAACAGCGCCGACTTAATTCCCAATTTAAATTCCGATTAAAGTCCAGAAAATGCAATGCTGCAACAGGAAGCTGGCTGCCTCCCAGTTGGGTCTCGGTCGTTTTTCGAGAACCGGCCGGCGGACAATTCATCACCTGCGGCCTCCGTGACGGAATGAATATTAGATAATTCTTAATTATGCTTTTGAGCTCACACAATCTCCTCCCTCGTTTGCCGGACGTATGCAAATTGCAACGGAAATTGAACGCGTACGTATCAAATATTAGTCCACCTGAGCTCCTTATTAATGCATTCACCCACAGAATAAAGCAAATTGTTTGCTTTTTATTGTTGTAATAAATGTGATTTTTAGAAATTTGAAAAAAAATGTAGGATTAAATAAAATTAATCAAAGATGATTCACACATTTTCAGTTAATTAAATTACATTTAAATTAACAAGGACAATTTCTGGCAATGATCAATAAAATTCGGGAAGTGCTCGGGAAGTAGTTGTTTCAATAGATGTTTGTAAAACTTACAGTGTAAGTAATTTTTGCAGTTGAAAAAAGGGATTGATCGAATTTTATTGATCATTGACAGAAATGTTCCTTGTTTAATTTCATTGTAATAAAAATGTAGCATTTAAAGAAATTTTAAGTATTTAAAACAAATGATAGTAATATCTCTGCAATAAATTTTGTGAAACGTGAAACAAATCATTTTTAGATTTTTATTATTAAATGTAAATTTTGTTGTGTAGTTTTCTATTTTAAAATACATTAACAAAATCCGGAGCAATATTAAACTTTCACGAAATCTCATAATCCGTTTTAAAATTTTCGTTGCTAGTTTCCGACGCACATCCACACACCTCTCCATCCCCTTGTGAAATTTATTAATAACGTACATTATTAAAAACATGACATCGGCACACACACACATATAATCACACTGAGAGAGTGAGAGAGAGAGAGACTCGCCCGTGGATGCAATTTAACTTCATACGCCATATATCCCGGAATTCCAGCCCGAAACCCGGCCTCACCCCACCTCAAATCGGTCGCCCAAGGGCGGCGTTTGTTGTCATTACGTAAGGGGGTGTATAGTCAAATATAATACCCGCATATATTTGACTACACACCCCTCCCTTCCTCCGAACGCAGTTGATTTGTGTGCGCGTGTAGATGTAGTCGGGCAAATTATGCGCCGTCAGGGGTGTGATTGCGTTTAATGAAAGATTTTCAAATGTTGTGGAAAATGGACCGATTTATCACTTATGTACGTGAGAATGTCAGGAATTTTAGTATTATTAAATAAATAAATGTTATTTTGAGAACTATAGTGAAATATTTTTTTTATCTTTTACAAATTTTTTGTGCCTTTATGTATCTACTTATGCTTGGTTTCTTGTACATTTATTTAACATCATTGTTTGTTCTTCTTTTCCGCTACCCTTTCTCCATACGTATTCCTCCTGATATCAATCTTAATAATATTTTTTCCAATGTCTTCAGCTTCATTTCGCTCTTTTTATTCCTCACACTCGTAGGTAATCGTAGGTCGAATCACGGTTCTGTATATTCTCATTTTGGCTGATCTAGAGATATCTTTTGCTCTTGGTAATTTTCTAATTCTACCTTTTACCACACGTTTTTGTGCCTCTATTTCTTCTTCATTTTTTATACATCTCCAACACCCCTATGTTGGAAGTAAACGACGCAAAAACAAAGTATATGGAGATGCAAAGAAATATGTAGAATTCGGAAAGGGAAATAAAAAAATTAAAATGGAACAGGTTTTAATTTTCATATTTCCCCTATATCTTGTACAGTAAACGTCGTCTCAAAAATGTCCATGCAGTTGGTTGGGGTATTCCAACTCTATTGATAGCTCTATTAGTAGACTGACTTGGACTGCGAACAATACTTTCTTCAATACGTCTGAAAGCATCCTGAGACACACGCGATTGCCTGTGCTTTTTCTTTTACACACATTTCCAGTCTATTGAAATTGCTTAAACTAACGGCTTGTGAATTTTCTAGTTTGCGGAGTTAGTTGGGAATTATAGGGCGCTTCGATATCTCTCTCAAATGGTGGAAACATTGAACATTTATAGTGTATTTAAAAAAAAACTATAAAACTTCCTCTTTGCATGGCTTATATCGGTTAGAATATGCCAAAAGGAAAAAAAGCTTAATCTACTTGAAGGATTAGAAAAGGCCACCAAGAGCAGCAAAAATGTTTTCAAGAACAAGAGACAATTTGTTTCGCGTGGTTTAGAAGAACGTCATCAAGTTTATGATGATTTTACTAATACTTCCGATGGAATTATCAGTGCTATTCTCCTCGATAAAATTCCGTTCCATGGGATTGTTTAATAATACCGTGTCTTGGCTCGATTCATTTTTTAATCAAAGAATCCAGTTCGTGAAAATAAAGAACTCCATTTCAATTCCGATTAATGTAGCGTCAGGTGTACCGCGAGGGTCACATTTGGGGCCAATATTATTTTTACTTTTTATTAACGATTTGCATGAAGTTTTTGAAAACAATAAATTTGTAATGTTTGCCGATGATATTAAACTTGTTGGGTTTTCCATTGCATAAAAATGCGTATTGTGAAAATACGAAAAATGTATCTGATCCTGGTATAAAAGCCACTCGCAAAACCTTATTGGAATGGAAAGATCGTTTTGAAGTAGAACTTGTACATGTCGCATGTTCAAAGGGTGTAGTAATGGAATAACTGATAGAATTATCAGCATGCCATATAACTGATATAATTCTTACCAATTTTTTAACATAATTAATTCGTTATCTCTGTTAATAAAAAAAAAACGTTTCTAGACTTCTTTTATTGCCCATCACTACACATCAAATATGCGTATTAGTCAAGAATCACCCTGTATACTAGAATATGAAGTTAATTAATAACGTACACTTAATATCTACTTGAAATTTCCTGTACAGAATGGGGTCCGTTATATATATATATATATATTTGTGGAAGTTTTTCAAGAAATCGCGTTTAGCGATTCGTTATTAAACACAAAATGTTTAGTGCTAATAAATTCCGTCGAAATGATTCCTAATTATCAGCGCACGCATAAACATAACACACAAAAAAATAATAAACACTCAAACTTCGCAAACCCTTTCACTCGCTCAGTAAAAGTCGGCCGTAAAACATTCCGTACTCGCAACAATAAAGGTGAGAGAGTGTATAATTAATACGCGGACTTAACTTGAAAACCACAAGTATTTTTTTAATGACGCTAAAACGGCCTTCCGTGCGCCCCGACAAAGAAAAAAAAAACGCGAATAAATTAATTAAACCCCCCCATTTTCTTTCTTCCCTTACACTTTTTTTGTGTCCATGCGTTTCGAAAAAAAAAAAACACTTAACCCGACGCTAATCACCGTAATTTGACAACCCGCTCTTTTATTTCGAAATGGCTATTGATAAAGCTGGTTCGCGGGTGCGGGGGGGAAACACTAAATATACACAAACGCCGTTGGGTTTCTTTGTCGTTAATAACGTGGAACTGTGGAAACGAAAGTCGAATTTTATCTCGTCACGCGAGTTATTTAGATTGCATACTTGGTCTTTGAATTAATTTTTCCAGCGTGTTATCTGTCGGTTGAGTAAATAGTCGAGTGTTTCGTTTCCTGACGGCGGGAATGTAATTATCGTGGAGAGTGAATTAATTCGTGTACTGTTTATTTTCGATTGAATTATATTATGTTTGATCCATTTTTTTTCTTCTTTTAATACTCAAATTCTATCACTATCCTCCTCAGGGATTTGATCACACTATGCTTCTCAAAATTGTCAAATTGAGTCCCTTGAACAAAGACGTCATACAGCTAGTATTTCATTTTTGTTTAAGATTTTACATAACCATATTGACAGCAGTGATATCTTATATCTTAGTTTGATAATGGAAAGTTAAAATTACAAAGACATACAATAATACTTTAAATCATTCATAAACTTATTTAAGAGCAAGCTCTGTACTGAGTTAATAAGAAGCCCCCGCGGTATTTACACATGTTCATATCCGCGTGTACAAATAAAGTAAATCTAAAGGGAGGCGAGCTTGATATTTCGGGGGTGCGACGACAAGTCACGCCATAATTCAATGAATCACCGTTCTTTCGTTCCTCTCTCTCTCTCTTTAATTTTTTTTACGAGAAGGGGGCAAACGCAAAGTTGTTTTTTGTCATCCCCTTTTGCTTAATTACACGACATATATTAAGGGGAGGCCGGATGACAGTGTATTCATCATTCCCGAATATAAATTGTGATTTTTCTGGCATCGGTCTCTCTAATGGGGCCCGTAAAAAGTCCGCAAGGCTTGACCCTCTCTGACGACACATAAATTTTACTCGAAAGACAAAAAAATTATGTTAAAAAAAAATAAAACAGACGGTGGAGTAAGAATGTGAAGTTCCAGATCAATCATGAATGAAATAATAATGTTGTGTTTGTTCAATATTATAAATTAATTCAAAATTGAATAAAAGCAAAATCATAACATTGAAAGTGGCGAAGTTGAACTTTGGAGGGTTAGGTGCTTGATTGTTAATTCTGTATTTCTCCGGTTCCAATATGGAAATTAGAATGATCATATGGCCGTATAAGTCTTTGAGATGCCAAGACGGAAAAACCTCTGGTTGTTAGCCTATTCCCGAACAAGATAATCATGTTTTATATACAATTACAAAATCTTTCACCCTATGATAAGTAAGAATGTTATTCAATAAAATAAATAATTCAGTTACTTGTATGGAATACAAATGTATATTATTCAATAGACTGAATAATTTGCCTCTTCGAATACGTCAACCTATTTCAGTAAATAAAAAGGAAACAAAATATCTACGAAAGTGTCCAGACTGCCAGTAAACTTTTTCGTGATTCCGTAAGCTCAAGGAAAGGACTTAAATAAAAAAAAACCTGTTAAAACTTCCATAAATAGCTTAACTCTTAGCAACTCTGAGTATTCGGGAAGTCCTAGTCGTAGTTAATCCCAGCGTGCATTATTATTACATTTTTCTGTGTGTTTGTGTGTGTGTGTTGCGGAAATATAAAATGAATAATGTTTGTTCCAGATTCGTGTAATGAACCATTAGGAATGGAGTCCGGGGAAATTCCGGATGAAGCCATCACCGCCAGCTCCTCCTACGTGCCTAACGTGGGCCCCAGGAATGGCAGGTAAATTATCGCGCTTCTTCCTCTTTAAATAATAGCGCCAAATTAGATTCAAGCGGTAATGTTGGAGGAGAGTAACGGTCCCTGTTAGTTGCGGTTAAGTCGCGCCGGTTTCATAAAGCGTTAAGTATTGGATCAGGTGTATCCGTGGCCTAAATTTTGCATGCACAAAGGGGGTGGGAGGGTTTGTCGCTGTGGGGAAAGCGCGGACTTTAATGAGAAGCAAAGCATGGAAATGGGAGACTTCCACGACTAATGATGCGTTATACAATTAATTCCTGTTGTATTGTTGGGGAGTTAATAGAATAATATGGAAATGCGATATGCACTTTGATATTATCTCAGAACTATCTGTCATGCAAATCGTGGGTGAAACAATGGGTAATATATTTAATACAGAGATTTAATACATCTTTGTTTCTGAAGTTATACATAGAATTTTTACATTCAATATTTACAATCATGGTTGATAAATACATCAGAAAATGGCTATCGACCATCGGTCTTTCTGCCTCGGAGAGTAATATAATCCTAAAGAAGTAAATTTTAGTTTTAATATACACCGTTTCCGAGATAAGAAAGCACAGAATGAGAATCTTGAAAATAGGAAAAGATACAGGATGATTTAAATTAGGAAAAAGTTGTAATATTTAGAGCTGACCGGCCACTAACACTTACCATAATTGAAGGGTCCAATGCAGGAAAAGTCCACTTTTCGGCAATAATTAGTTGGGGGTTGATTGTTGCACAGTTTCAAATGCTCTATCATCCCATCCAAGAAGCGGGTCTCTAAGTTATGCACTACGCATTACAGCAGTATTTAATAGATGACCTACTTTTTCATACTGTGCAATAACAAGCCTGGACTTAACCTGTTCTTACACTCAAAAGTTGGTTTGCATTTAGCAGTACGCTTATTCTGTAAATATTATTACTGTGCTTTTAAAAATTGTGTGTATCTAACTTTGTTAAAAATAAAAACAATTGCGGTTCTCACTATATCATCTAGTTCAGAAGAAAATATATTTCAGTCTAGTGGCGATGAGCTTTTAACAGGAAATTATAAACATAACCTCAATACTGAAACTCAAGAAGATGATTTTTCCGAGGAAGGTTTTGCGGAGTTTGGAACTAATGAGGAGTCAGAGCATTCTGTACATTTGGAAGAACCTGCTGGTTCAACAAAACTGGCATAACCAGGTAAAAAGCGCCTTGATGCATTTTTGCGATATTCAATTCAACACCCTGTATATATTCCCACCAATTTATATTCAAATTATTTTCATTTAAAAAAAATAAATCTATTAGTTAGGAAATTTCCATAAACCCGTTACAAAAATAAACTCGACACACAAATAATAAAAAAAACATCCTTCGCAAAACAAAAAATTCAAATTAATCCAAACACAGAAACTCCGCCGCTGAATGCGGTCCTGGTTTTAAGTGCAGCGTCATTTTGCATATTTGAATTATGCATATGTATTTATATAATCCATAAATTCATGAAATTTAGCCGGCCGGCTTTAATAGCGTCTTAATCAAGAGGACCTGACCCATTTCTGCGTTTCGCAATAAAAACAAATACAAAAAAACCGCGTCGGATTGTTGCATGTATGCATAAAAATAAGCAACAATAACAACTACAGAAATAAAATGCAGGAGGGCTGTTGCTGATTGCATTGCTGAGCTGTTATCGTTTTGCTCGGGGGAAGGTATTTGTGTGATAAAGGTGTGTTTTAGTGTCGTGAAATTCCTTTTTGTAGATTACGCGAACGCCGTATATTTTTACAATTTTATTACGGGAGTGATATGAATTTAAAGAAATAAATTTATAGCTTTTAATTTAATTAAAAAAAACACAAGTATGCATATATACATATTTTTTATTAATATTATACTTAGTAGCGTGACAAATATCTTATTGTGTTCCCTATATATATATATATATATATATATATATATACATATATATATATATATATATAAATCCTCTACATATTCCTTAATTCACACAATTGAATAATTACATAATTAGCTTCCCTTTAGCACGTGACATTTTTTGGCCTACTTAACGCAAGTATTTTAAAACTGCACAAGCATCCATTGAAACAACTACTTTCAGGACAAATACACTCCTCCAGATATTGAACTTACACAATAGACATTTGCTTTTTTGTATTATTTGTTAATTATTATTATTAGAACATAATTTCATAAATATAAAGGCAGAAAATTAGGAATGTATCAGAAAGTAATGACTTCAACAATTAATTATATATCAAGTTTACTTTTGAGTTATGAGAAGTGTGTTTGATAAAATGAAAAAATTAAATAAAATGAAATGATACAAAGATGAATTTCATTGTAATGTAAATGAAAAAATGATTCGTTCCTTACTTCACTTTTTATATATATTAGCAAAATGTACATTTCTAGTACCATGTACTCATTATCAATAGCGAAAGTATCATTAATGAGTACATTGTACTCAAAATGTGCATTTCGCTATTATAAATAAAAAATGAAGTAAGAACTGAATCTTTTTTTTAATTAATTATATAATTGTATAAAGTCTCTACAATTAATAATTCAATAATTTTCATTTCAGATTGATATTATGTTGAATTAAGAAATAACTATTTTTTATTTTATAAACAAATCGTATTACAGCTGTAATTTATACGCGGGCTTAATACGATGTTTAAATGTATATCGCCGCATATAACTTTTATATGCGGCGACGATATTTCTCCCGTGGATGTTGCGACGTTAAAGTACCTTGTTAGAAATATTAAATTACGCAATTAAGCCGCTTCCAGCAATGTGTATTAGTTTTGACGATAATGTCGTTTTAATTCCTTTGAAACTACAATATTGCATCCTTATAAACTTTGCTAATTAAGCGTAATTAGAGCGCGCGCGTGTTGCATTTTTAAGTGGTCCCGCAGAAAAATGACAATAACGACAAAAAATATAATTAACGGGTGTTTTATGTAATATTAAGGCATCTGAATGGGATATATTTATTTATTAACGGAAATTTAATTAAAAATTATACAATATTTGTCTTCAAGTTAGTTATTCTAAAAATAATCTAAACATTATATTACATAAAAAAATAAGAAAATAATTTACGCAAAAGGCATTAACGGCAAGTTAAACTATCAGCAAAATGACGTAAAATTTTGTTCTCATTTACAGTAAAGAAGTACGGTGCTAGTTACGAACAATATCTTAAAAGTAACGGTACCAGCTGCATTATACACTAAAAATAGATCAATTTTTCGTATATTTACATATACCAGATGTAGAAGTATGAAACCGAAATTTCCATATATACAAAAAATATAATATAATAACAAAGTTGTTGGCTATTTTCAGTACAAGAAAGTCAAAATATTTACCATGAGGTGGTCGCATTGAAAAGTAGATTTTTTTTTCAAATTTTTACGCGGTCAGGAAACCTGAAAAGTTCTAATAGACGTTATTCGTGGTCCACCCTGTATATGGAGGTGTAAGTAGGTAGATAGGTGCTAGCATCAATTTTGGGACCATATGACGGCTTCTGCAGCGTCATCATCTCTGTCAACCAACTGACTATGATTTTCAACACAGAACAATGAAATTTTCGTACACCTTTGTTTAACCTTAAACATATCGACTTTTGTGCCTACGAACTATGATTTGTGAATGGCATTGTTTTTCTGTTGTCATTTGAAGAAAACTGCTGCAGAAACGCATCGAATACTTGCCAAAGCCGACGATAATCATGCTCTTGGTAAAACACAATATTTCGAGTGGTTCAAAAAAAAAATCAAAAGTAGTGATTTTTGACATGAGAAACGAAGACCGTGGTTTCCAAAAAATCTCAGACAACGAATTTCATGCCTTATTGGATGAAGATGATATTGAAAGTCAAAATGAACTCTCAGATCAATTGATTAAAGCAGTTTGCATTTATTTGAAAGCTATGAGAATGGTTCAGAATGTGGAAAAAGGGTTCCGCATGAACTCAATGAAAGGCAATAAGAAAATCGTAAAACCTCATGTGGAAGGTTACTCGACATTTCTCCATCGAATCGCGACGTGTGTTGAAAAATGGATACATTTTTTAGAATCAAAATCATCGTAAGTCACGGGTATGTCATCGTCATCCACTGCAAGACCAAATCACATTGGAAAAAAGACAATGCTCTGTGTTTGATGGGATAAGAAGGATATAATATATTACGAGCTACTAAAACCCTGTGAAAGTAGTTGTTTTAAAGTTCATTTGTCTAAAGTACTTACGTAACGTAAGTCAAAAGTCATAGAGCTAAAAGTGAGAATAATTTATTAATTATTTTCAAATCATTTTTATTTAATTTACTGAAAACAAAACTTTGAATCTTCCATTTTTCATGGCTACAAAGATTTAATTTTGGATTTTACTTTAATAATTACATTTTTTTGAAATGGGTTCATCATTTATAATAACCCTGTATATTCCGTAAGTATTTGATTGTAATTCATTTAATTTTCGTGTAAACCATTGAAACTGTCAACAAAATCCAAATAAGCATTTCTTATCGAATCGCACTCACTGGAATCCGGCGTAAATATTTTATTTATCCCCTTTCAGTAACGTATTGATAAAACTCGTAGGTGAACGTCTCTTGTACACACACACACGTGCATACACACAGGCACTCGCACGTGATTTGACGGGAAACGATTGAAAAATGAAATACCGTGTGTACCTTCTCCTCGCGGAGCGAAGAGAGAAAAAAAAGAACACATATCCTAAAGCAAATCGCGAAAAATGCACACGAGGTGTCGGGGATTTTCGACGTCGAGCAAACACCGATATCATCTGAAAAGGGCGCGACCTTTCAGCGCTGAGCAAAAAGAAAGGGAAAAAAACACGGAATGGAAAGCGAAAATAAGGAAGTAAATCCGGGATTATGAAACAAATCGAAAGTAGGGATAAGAAAGCTGAACGCAAAAAAAAGAGTAATAATAATAAAAGGAAATGTGCATAATCCAAAATTTATTTCAACGTGATGCAATTTTATTTTTAAACATCATTTTTATTATTATTTAAACATTCGTTGTTTATGTTTAGCATCGTACTGCTATAATAAATATAAAAAAAATGAGAACTGTGGAGGCTTCTACTTCGTTAAACATGTTGGGGAAAATTATTCTGAATTACACGAGGAATGTACTGCATGCAAGGCATCTTGTATTGAGTGAATCTTGTTGATAGTATTGTTAATTTATCTGCCTGTATTTTTTGTCAATTCATTAAATTTAAAAGGTACAAAAAAGATTTATCCATTTATTTTCAAGACATGGAAATTTAAATCCCATGTAGAAATATTGCCAGGAATAAATCAAAACAAATTATCTCTTATTTTTCCCCTCGCAACCTTTTTACTTATCTACTCCTGTTTTTCGAATTTACTGCATGTGTAAAAAAAAAAATGTTAATTCAACATTCCGGTTTTAAACAGATATTCCTAGCGAATAGTAAATGCATTACACACGCAGAACTAGCATAAAAATCCTGCGAGGGTTTTTATCAGCAAATATACGACGTTTCCCCGACACGAAAAAAATAACAACAACATAAAAGCGGCCCGCAGTTTGCACAGTTTTGTAATCTCCCGGGGAAGAGGGGCCCTTGAATATAATATACATGCAATGGCCAGATACGTCCGAGTGTTCCCATCCTTATCCCCTTGTTACATGTAGTAATACTAAATCAAGACTGAGATTCTGCGGGGAGTGATAATACGACGAAATGTGCACGGTCGGTGGAGATATTCCATTAGGCGAAATTCCTCCCGTTTGTTGTCGAAGTTGCCGGGACTTTGGCAGTGTCCGGAAACCGTTTCGTTTAACGAATTAGAGTGGTTTACTCTAATGCATTATATATTTTCTATTTATGTTTAATTAAGTAAATAATATAATACTAAGGTCGATAGTCCATGATAGACTACTAACACAATTATACATATTCTTATAAATAATTTTTTGTTGTGATATTAAGATGTTTGTATATACAATCATTAAAGTAAAGAAAACTCGACACCCAATACGAGTATAAGAGGAAAAGATTAAGAATGAAAGAAAGTAAAGAAAAATTGATTAATTAATTTGTTTTCATTTAATAAACTATTCGATCACCATTCATCTAGCGTATGGATAACTACTGATGGTCATTTCGGTCTTATGGACCTCGTCAGAACAGTGTAATTACATATACAATGCCTCGATGATGGCGGTTGAATCAATCCCGTGTTTTGTCATTAAATAACCTGATATGAATCATTTAATTTGAAAGATAGACCAAAATTATTGAAATTGTAATTAGGCAACAGATGGCGCTTGCGCCATCTTTTAAAATGTATGAATCATCATTTGCTTACTTTCAGAAATTGTAATACTTTCATTAGAAAAACAATTAATTTGTATTTATTGTTTTTAATCTATTTAATGTTTTTATTGGTCACCGTTAATAAAGGATTATTATTATTATTAATTAAGCGCTCCAGTTATCATAGAAAAACATGTAAAAAAAGTGTTGCGGTTGCAATTGTGCAAAGTGCCTTTTATAAATAAAAATATCCATTAAATTAAAGAAACCGTGAAAAGAAAAACGAACTCGTGTAAATTAAGTAAATTGTACTCCACTATGTGACCTTAAGTGAACACTAATATAGAAACAGTGGAAACTGATTGTATTGGCAGCTGCGAGCCCAATTCCCCCGCTGGAATAGTTTCCAGAGTGGAAAATGAGTTGGGAACGTGGAGTTGGGAGGAAATCAATTCTGAGCCTTTTAATGCGTGAGCCCGTCCGACTAAACAATGTTATTTTATCGGATTCCTATTGTTTTATTATTACGATTAAGACCGCCTGAATAATTAAATAGGTCCCCGGGAATTATGGGTGCTTTTATATTTGAAAGCACCGCAATTCTTTCTTTCCGTTTTCCATTAACGTTAAATATATTGTTCGCTTGTTTTTTCAAACAAAGTGGAAAGCTTATAAAATGTAGAATGTTTAAAATCTAAAAGTTTTTATTTGTAAATAAATAATTTTATAAAAATGTGAAATATAGGACAGGCATACTTTAATCTGATCAATAGCCTACGATAGACACAAACATTTTTCTTAATTATATATTTTTAATGTTTGTAAAAATATATGTAATTGTCTGATTATTTATTATTTATATATACACAGTGTTTGAAATTCGAATCTGATGATGGGGATCTCGCCTATTATAAGAGATAATACTTTTTTTCAAGTAATCATCAACAGCACCATCTATAGTCGAAGACATGCTGCTAAATTAAAGTAGCGGGAAATTTAAAACTTTCTTTACTCAAATATTCAGCAGCCTTGATCGTCAGTCCTCTTTTTTTTTAATTAAAACAGCACAAATACTTTAATAAACAAACATATATTCACAATCGCCAGCCTATTAACAAGCATTAGCATGCGATTATAATAAAGTGCATACAATTAGAACTTTAAATATGGATGATATTTATGTGGGCGAGCGCATTTTATTGACGCCGGGGGATTTGTGAATTATTTACATTGGGGATGGCGTTCCATTAAAGGATGAAAATTAATTACCTAATATATCGTAAACACCGAATGTAAAATATGCTTTACTGTTTACACAATTACAAAAAAAAAATGTTTTCGCGTGTACAGAATTTATCTAAATTTATTTCAGCGAAATATCGAAAGGTCATAGAATGAATAAATAAAAGGTGTAGTCAAATAGAACAAATTGAGGCAGAAAGTCGATAGCCATTTAACAATTATTTTTTTTGTGACATACATAATCAATGTTTATTACGTTATTGTAAATTTAATTGTTAATAAAGATTGTTATATATAGAACAAATAGTTGAGAATAGGAATCGGATAACCAGGTACAATACAAATATTAATCGGTATTATTATTTGTATTATATCCCTTTCTTCACTTCATTATTAATATATACCACCCCCCTTATTTTCAGGGGGTACCCGTAAAAATACACTTTTAAATAAAACACTTTTTCGACTTTGTTTAACCACTGTATTTTACACTTAATTATATGACTATAGTTTCGACAATTTAGACAGCTTCAAAAAGAAGGGAAATTCCGCGATTAATTCTAGCTTTGTGTATTTCTAGCACTTCTAGTAAATTAAAAGAGATTAAAAGAACACCGACGAACGTTTAGATTAAGACAGAATAGTTTCACATACGCTAAATACTTGCTAGAAGAAAATCACATGTACTTTCAGTAATCCATTTTGCCGAAAATGGTCGGAAAATGGATTTACTGGAAGCGCTTGATGACACAAAACAAGAATTAATCCCGGAAATTCCCTTCTTAATGATCAGGTTGACCTGATGTACACCCCTTTTTTCGTATAAATTGTTTATAACATACAATTTAATTTATTTTTGGTGTGGCAATGACTACTAGATAGTCGAAACTATAGTCAGATAATTAAGTATAAAATGCAGTGCTCAAATAAAGTTTAAAAAGTGTCTTATTTATGAATAAACAAAATATTTTTTTATTAAATAAAAATCTAACATGCGTATATATCAAAACTTTAGTTTTAATCGGAATAATAAATGGTGAATGCGCCGGGCAATAACAACTATTTCACCTTTTTTAAGAATAACAAATTGCGCAATGGCAAGCAATCAACAAATGGTGGATTCGCCGGGCAATATCTAATATTTTCAAAGCGAAAACGCGTTAATAATGTAAATACATTAAACAAATGAACAGATCATCATCATTAATCACATCCTCAAAACTAATGGTACGTTTATAAATGAGCCGGATAACGCACAAACACATACATGGAATTCGATTAGTTCTTGTTTGCGCGTGTATTATCCCTTTGTCCAATAGAAAACACGCTGAAAAGGTGTTTTTGCCGAGTCGTAATTAAACGTCTGTTGACTATAGGCGGCTTTCCGTATTGAAATGCCTGATTTCGTAATCTCATTGTGTGCTCAGTTATCAATAATATATATATAGGAGCGCACAATGTATTGAAGGAAAAAAAGTATTGTTGAAAGGAGGAAGCGTGAATAAAATTACCACTTTCGAATTGAATTTAAGTGTATGTATGGTTGTAATAACAAAAAATACGTGTGTGAATTAAATTTTTGAAAGAAATGAAAAATTTTATTAACAAACACAATACAATACCTACATATAACATAAAATATTACAATGCATATTGTAAAGGTCTGCCAATTGGCTATTAATCAATGCTCTTTTCGCCTCTTGTATAAAATTAATTTATTTTCTTTCAATAACAAAATATTTGAAGCTATTCCATACGAGAATTCAGATAAGAACAAAATAATATTAGTCAGATTTCTTCCCTATAATTATTTCATGATATAAACATACAGATATTTTTTTATCGTTTTATAATTAAACCAACCTGATGCTTCACGTTTATATATGAATCTCTTTATTATTATTTAAAATAAATAATCAATGCTTTTTTTTAAATAAATTAAATAAATATATTTTGAAATAATTAAAAAGTTCTTATTAAATAATTTATTAATTATTATCAAATCATTTTTATTTAATTTATTTAAATAACTGTGACCAAGTGAATGAATATTATTTTCTATTAAAAAGTTCTTATTCTTTTATGGTCGATAACCCATAACATACTACTAACACAACTGTACATATTGTTATTATAATTTTTGTAAATTATTATAATCATATTGTCTACATAAAAATGTTTGTTTATTCTTTTTCTTTATGTTTTATTTATTATTATAATTATTTTAAATAAGCAAAACAAAGTGCCTATTAATTTTAAATCGATTTGAACATAACATTTTTTTTTCCTGAATGGCCTCCTTTTGTTTCCCACGTCAAACGACAATTCCTTATAAGCACATTTCATATTTATTACCATAAAAAATGTTTACAACGGTCAAGGAAACGTTGACGTTGGGAGTCGGCTTTGCGGGCGGTCGGGGGAGAGCCTTATTTCATGCATGATATAAAAGTAATATAAATATATCGCGGAATTTATTACTTTTTCCCGCACGAGTCGAAGATTATGTTAAGGTCGCACGAGAAATAATGCCGGTAATCACGTTCCGAATATATTTATAGGAGTTTTGAACCGTACGGAAGGAAACAGCGCCGCGACTTTTGTATCGAATCGAGATCTCTAATTAAATCGCTGGATGGAATCTAAGAAATGTGTGAATGTTAATAGAGTTTTTTTTTGTTTTTATTAAACGCAAGTGGATTATAATTAATTTTCAAACTTATTTTCTGCGAATTATTATTTTTTTAAATCCGAGTCAAATCTGTCGAGCTGGTCAAACAAACTACAAACAATTGATACTATCTTACTGCCCGGAGTCTATTTAAGCGATTTGTGTAGTTAAATTAACCCTGCAGCGGTTTTTAATTTTTTTAGGATTTTTTAATTGGAGACAATTCTGTCGCTCCAGTCAAAAATAACCCAGAATTGAAAGTACCGTGTAGGGGTTGAAGGGTGTTTCAACTACAAACAATTGATATTATATTACTGCCCGGAGTCTATTTAAGCGATTTGTGTAGTTAAATTAACCCTGCAGCGGTTTTTAATTTTTTTAGGATTTTTTAATTGGAGACAATTCTGTCGCTCCAGTCAAAAATAACCCAAAATTGAAAGTACCGTGTAGGGGTTGAAGGGTGTATCAACTACAAACAATTGATATTATATTATTTCCCGGAGTCTATTTAAGCGATTAGTGTAGTTAAATTAACCCTGCAGCGGTCTTTAATTTTTTTAGAATTTTTTAATTGGAAACAATTCTGTCGCTCCAGTCAAAAATTACCCAAAATTGAAAGTACCGTGTAGGGGTTGAAGGGTGTTTCAACTACAAAAAATTGGTATTATATTACTGCCCGGAGTCTATTTAAGCGATTTGTGTTGTTAAATTAACCCTGGAGCGGTTTTTAATTTTTTAGGATTTTTTAATTGGAGACAATTCTGTCGCTCCAGTCAAAAATAACCCAAAATGGAAAGTACCGTGTAGGGGTTGAAGAGTGCTTCAACTACAACCAATTGATATTATATTACTGCCCGGAGTCTATTAAAGCGATTTGTGTAGTTAAATTAACCCTGCAGCGGTTTTTAAGTTTTTTAGAATTTTTTAATTGGAGACAATTCTGTCGCTCCAGTCAAAAATAACCCAGAATTGAAAGTACCGTGTAGGGGTTGAAGGGTGTTTCAACTACAAACAATTGATATTATATTACTGCCCGGAGTCTATTTAAGCGATTTGTGTAGTTAAATTAACCCTGCAGCGGTTTTTAATTTTTTTAGGATTTTTTAATTGGAGACAATTCTGTCGCTCCAGTCAAAAATAACCCAAAATTGAAAGTACCGTGTAGGGGTTGAAGGGTGTATCAACTACAAACAATTGATATTATATTATTTCCCGGAGTCTATTTAAGCGATTAGTGTAGTTAAATTAACCCTGCAGCGGTCTTTAATTTTTTTAGAATTTTTTAATTGGAAACAATTCTGTCGCTCCAGTCAAAAATTACCCAAAATTGAAAGTACCGTGTAGGGGTTGAAGGGTGTTTCAACTACAAAAAATTGGTATTATATTACTGCCCGGAGTCTATTTAAGCGATTTGTGTTGTTAAATTAACCCTGGAGCGGTTTTTAATTTTTTAGGATTTTTTAATTGGAGACAATTCTGTCGCTCCAGTCAAAAATAACCCAAAATGGAAAGTACCGTGTAGGGGTTGAAGAGTGCTTCAACTACAACCAATTGATATTATATTACTGCCCGGAGTCTATTAAAGCGATTTGTGTAGTTAAATTAACCCTGCAGCGGTTTTTAAGTTTTTTAGAATTTTTTAATTGGAGACAATTCTGTCGCTCCAGTCAAAAATAACCCAGAATTGAAAGTACCGTGTAGGAGTTGAAGGGTGTTTCAACTACAAACAATTGATATTATATTACTGCCCGGAATCTATTTAAGCGATTTGTGTAGTTAAATTAACCCTGCAGCGGTTTTTAATTTTTTTAGGATTTTTTAATTGGAGACAATTCTGTCGCTCCAGTCAAAAATAACCCAAAATTGAAAGTACCGTGTAGGGGTTGAAGAGTGCTTCAACTACAACCAATTGATATTATATTACTGCCCGGAGTCTATTAAAGCGATTTGTGTAGTTAAATTAACCCTGCAGCGGTTTTTAAGTTTTTTAGAATTTTTTAATTGGAGACAATTCTGTCGCTCCAGTCAAAAATAACCCAGAATTGAAAGTACCGTGTAGGAGTTGAAGGGTGTTTCAACTACAAACAATTGATATTATATTACTGCCCGGAATCTATTTAAGCGATTTGTGTAGTTAAATTAACCCTGCAGCGGTTTTTAATTTTTCTAGGATTTTTTAATTGGAGACAATTCTGTCGCTCCAGTCAAAAATAACCCAAAATTGAAAGTACCGTGTAGGGGTTGAAGAGTGCTTCAACTACAACCAATTGATATTATATTACTGCCCGGAGTCTATTTAAGCGATTTGTGTAGTTAAATTAACCCTGCAGCGGTTTTTAAGTTTTTTAGAATTTTTTAATTGGAGACAATTCTGTCGCTCCAGTCAAAAATAACCCAGAATTGAAAGTACCGTGTAGGAGTTGAAGGGTGTTTCAACTACAAACAATTGATATTATATTACTGCCCGGAATCTATTTAAGCGATTTGTGTAGTTAAATTAACCCTGCAGCGGTTTTTAATTTTTCTAGGATTTTTTAATTGGAGACAATTCTGTCGCTCCAGTCAAATATAACCCGAAATTGAAAGTACCGTGTAGGGGTTGAAGGGTGTTTCAACTACAAACAATTGATATTATATTACTGCCCGAAGTCTATTTAAGCGATTTGTGTGATTAAATTAACCCTGCAGCGGTTTTTAATTTTTTTAGGATTTTTTAATTGGAGACAATTCTGTCGCTCCAGTCAAAAATAACCCAGAATTGAAAGTACCATGTAGGGGTTGAAGGGTGTTTCAACTACAAACAATTGATATTATATTACTGCCCGGAGTCTATTTAAGCGATTTGTGTAGTTAAATTAACCCTGCAGCAGTTTTTATTTTTTTTAGGATTTTTTAACCCAGAATTGAAAGTACCGTGTAGGGGTTGGAGGGTGTATCAACTACAAACAATTGATATTATCTTATTGTCCGGAGTCTATATAAGGGATCGATGTAGTTAGATTAGCTACGCAGTAGTTGTTATTTCTTTTATTTGATCCTTTTCATATAGGAAAGATCTGAGGAGCCAATCAAAAATTATTCAAATTGAAGGAAACCCTGATTAAAAAAAAATGAATTTTATTTAACTCAATTGAGGCATTATAAAATCATTATTGTAAAACAATGTAAAGGAAATAAAAAAAAATAAAAAAATAGCGTTTCAGTTTAAATTAAACAGATCACGCATACAATAAACACATTTAATGAATGTAAACTTTTCCGAAACCCGACCGGGTTAAAAACCCGCCGGTAATTCAGTGCCTCATTATCCCATAATTGTGATTGATCACTGCAATTACAGAGCAAAGTTTTGGAAAACGCTCGTTAAACCGGAGTGCCAAGGTCGCCGAAAATGCAAAGAAAGAGAGAGAGAGAAGAAAAAAAAAGGAACCGGCATCGCCGTTTTCCCGGGCGATCGATTTTTTCCTAGCGTGACAAATGGTCCGCAAAAATTTCCACCGGGTTATAATGCGATATTGGAAATTTTCACGGGCAAATGCAATCCCCCGGTGTGTTATTACCCTCCAACGTTCACCCCTCCGCGACTTTAATGTGTATTTAATCGAAGATTACCTTCGAGATTGTATTACACAATATCTTCGCAAGGTACGTTAATTAAGATTAAGATTGTGTTTAAACTTTAACAATCGGAGCGGTATTAGTTTGAGGGATTTAATATAATTTCATAAAATTTGAAATTAAGTAATATTATGTTTTATTATAATATATCGAAATAATAATTAATTCTTTTCAATTTTATATTTAATTAAAATTAAATTATACCGCAATGTTGTACATTGAAAATTTCTACAATTCATAGATATAAATATAATAATTAATTGTAATTATAAATATGAATAAATTATTAAAAATCTACCATTAAAATAAATAAAAACACAGATTCAAATGAATGGTGAATTATCACTGGTGAATTATGTGCAGTTATATATATACAAACATCTTTATTAATTAATTCTTTTATTTAGATGAAAATAAAATTCCAAATTAGGTAAAGAAAATATTGTCAAAGAGGCATATTTCCGGCACGATGGTTCGTAGTCGAATGAATTCTCCCATTTGAACTTCGAGTAGATTGCAATATTCCGACTTGTATATTTAGTAGGCTCTATTTATAGAAATAATAAGGGAAATTCATTATTTAATAAAACATTATAATAAATCATAAACCGAAATAAACTGATATAAATCAATTCAATTGACTTCTATTAAGTTGCTTTCTTGTTTTCAAAAAAATTTAACGAAACCAAAACTTTTCCAGCGCACCACGCTCTATTTGTTAGTCATGCGGACGGAACATCCATGCAAAACAATTTAATATAGAAAACTTTTCCTCGCGCACACACACACAACAACAATATTCCCTCAACGTTTCATACATCCAGCGCGCACGGTGCGAGGGAATAGTTTCTAAATGTAATCACCCGAACAACGTACGCGATACGCGCGCATTGTTTAGTTCATTAAAGCCAGAGATGTGTACCGCAAGTATCGATTGTTCGTCCCCGCAAAGAGCTAAGTGTATCAACGCCGGACTTGAAATAACTGAATGCCCAGTTGACTGTGAATAAACGCGCACTCGTGGAGCTAATTGCTTTACGCACATAATCTGATTATTTCTGCTTGTTTTTTTTTAAATAAGATTTTAGTGGGTAATAATGGTCGGTTTTATCTCGAAAATAAAGTTTTGCGGGGGAATATGTTTATGTGCGTGTAGTACATAAAGGGGAGGGAAAAGGGACGGCGGTGACGTCGGGGAGATAATATGACGCATTAGATGGTCCCTTATCGTAAGATTTAATATAAGTTCGTCCCTTAAGACTTACAAATTGGGTCCTCTTGTCTCGGGCTAGAGTTTGCTTCAATGGTATTATTAGATTACTTTGTATCACATTACGAATTTAATAATAATTTATGTCCGCCGGTCATTAGAATATTATTTTGGTGGGCTTTCATACACATTGTATACTTTTTCCTCATTTATTACTTGCTAAAATATATTTAATAAACGTTAAATAGAAAACAGTATTCATTCACTTGGTCACAGTTATTTAATGTATTTTCTATTTAAAAAAATCCAACTTTAAATTATTTGTAAATAAAATATTTAATTTATTCTCAAAACCCCTCCTTTTCGTTTACATTTCAGATTACGCATCGAAAAAGCGGGCGGCGGTTGGTGCCCGAAACAGCAAGTCGAGCAAGGAATAAGGGAGTACATCCAAATAGACCTGAAGGATGTTCATATGGTTACCGGAGTTCAAACACAGGGCAGGTACGACAGGGGTCGGGGCCAAGAATACGCCGAAGAATACACGGTGGAATATTGGCGGCTCGGCCTCCGCGACTGGAGAGAATATAAGAGATGGGACGGCAAACAGGTAAATATTTATTAAGGGATTCCGAGGGTTCATTTCCCTGCCCCCCGATTTCCGCTCGCAATGGCTCGGATGCCCGACCGGTTTGCTCAACCCGTATTAATTAACAGACGTCTCGCTCGCCTATCCGAGTGCAGTTGATTCTGTGTTTGCCCTTCTGTACACTAATTTTCGTGTTGATTTTATTCAGACCGAATTTAATAATAAATAACAATGATTTATATAATAAAACAATTCTGATCCTTATCACTATAAATAATGAATAAACAATAAATTTATTACTGAAGCCCAATTACACAATAATACAAAACAATACAAAAAAGAATGTAACAACAAATATAGACATACATTCGAAAATAATAAAATATACAAACAAAAATTACAATAAATAAAAGACGACGCAAGCGCCACCTTTTGCCTAATTTCACTAGTCTGATGAGGTTCGAAAAATCGAAATGGTCATCATTAGTTATCCATACGCTAGAGGAATGGTGGCTGAAAGATTCATTAAAAAAATTACAAATTCATAAAATAAATTAGTAGTATAATAATATTGATCATAATAAATTAAAGACGACGCAAGCGCCACCTTATCCATACGCTAAATGAATGGTGGCTGAACATTTCATTAAAAATAATAATATTGATGCTTATATTCTTTTAGTTCGTGCTGTTTCGCTCATTTAATTCATATGTCCCTACCATTCAAGCTGTATTCTTTCTATGTATTCTTCGATTGATTCAATACCAAGCTCCTCTCTTGTCTGGTCACTCCGTATCTTATCTCTCACTGTTATTCCCATCACTCTTCTTAGGACTATCATTTCTGCTGCCCCGATCTTACTTTTTTCTTTACTTGTTAGTACCCATGTTTCAGATCCGTAGATAAGGGTAGGTCTGAACACTGCTCTGTATACTTTCATCTTTTTTTGTTTTGTTATTTCCTTCTTGCTTAATATTATCTTTCTCAGTATATGGTAAGTTCTATTTGCTTTCAGTAATCTTCTGTTAATTTCTGCTTCTGTTTTCCTGTTTTATCAATTCTTACTCTTGGTAGCTGTTTACTTGCTCCATGATCTCACCCCTACCTTCATATTTATATTTTCCTGCTTTGTTGACACTACCATAATTTTTATTTTCTTCTTATTCGTTTTCATTTCATTCCCTTCTGTTCCATACTTTTATATTGTTTTCTAGGTCTACAACATCCTTCGCTATTATAGCTATGTCGACTGCAAAGGCACATTCTGCTAAGCTAATTTTTTTTCCAAGTTTCGGTATCCTATATTTCGTCTTGTTCTTTACTTAGCCAGTTTAATTTATATGGATGATAAATTATAAAAAGTAGTAGGCTGAGACTGCCTCCCTGTCTTACTACTTCTGTAGTGATAAATTTTTCGGACTTGCTGTTCGTACTAATTACACATTTTTTTGTTTGTTTCTATAGACTTTTTATAACTCTTTTTAGTTTTTGGTCCTATTTAGACTCTCCCAAATCTTTTCTCTCGGGGCCTTGTCGAATGCCTTCTCTATGTATATGAATCCTAAGTAAACAAACTCTAACCTTGCTAATGTATTACTTATGATGTCCTTGATTGTGAATACGTGGTCCTGGGTGCATCTGCCATTCCTGAAACCACAGAGACTTTTCAACTTACTCTCTCAGGCTTTTTTTCTAGGATTTGCTTTACTAGTTTAATGCATGAACATAATAGCTTTGCTAGTGTTTTCCACTGTTTCCCATATTTTTTACAATCTCTGATGTTATTTTATCCTCGCCTGCTGCTTTTCCGTTCTTTAGTCTGCTTCTTGCTCCTTCTAACTCTTCCATCGTTATGTTTAAATCCGTGTTTAGTTCAACTGCCGATTTTGGGTGACCATAGTATTCAGCATCATTGGTGCTTGTACGACCGTGTTTAAAATTATTTGTGAATCACAATGTATAACAAATTAACAATTCAATTTTAAATATTTTCAGTCATCACCCTTGCATTTCAGTCCTTGAAAGAAATTTAAAGTAAATACAGTTTTATGCAGCATTAAGAATAGATAGGAGCGGATCCAGAGCGATTTTTCTTGGGTTTCCCCAGATATTACCCCGTCCGATTATTACTTGTTCCATTTGATGGCACATGGTCTGGTTAATTAGCAGTTCCGTTATAATGAAGACATCTCAAAATGGCTTGATTCGCGGATAGCCTCAAAATACGAACAGTTCTACCGTGACCGTATTCGAGCTCTGCCAGAAAGATGGAAAAAAGTTTTCGCTAGCTATGGGCAATATTTTGAATGATTGATTTATAACCATGTTTTCACCATAAAATTGCAGTTTCATAAAGGAAAAACAGCGAGAATTAAGTTACGCTCCTAATAAAAAAGCGACTTTACGACTACGAATTCAACTCCTTTTGCCCTTTCCCATGGATCCGATCTTATATTTATTACACTTACAGTCCTTGAAATAAATTTAAATTGAACACAGTTTTAATGCAGCATTAGCGACCTTGAACTACAAAAATCATTATTTACGCTACCAACCTTCCCATTCCTTATCCCATTTATAACAGCAAACTTATTAAAACATCTCTATTCCTTACACAACAGCATAAATTAATTATGCGAAATTACGGTAGAACAAAAAAAAAAGTAGAGTCAATAGCAAAAAAGCCCCGCAAACCGTACGAATGAATCGGCCACAATCTAGAGATTAAAGTGCGCCCCGGCCTTAATTAGCATTCGCCGGCACGCTAGAAACGAAAGTCATTTTAATCCAATTTGAATTATGTACTTTCTTAATTGCGAATTGAGATTTCGCTCTGCCGTTTGTTTGATAAATTACTGATATCGTTTCGTGTAAACTTTATTTCGCATTTATTTTTTGTTGTAACAAGAACGAAACGGATTAAATTCATTAATTTTAACGTAACGAGTAGATGTTGATATGATCGTTTTCCATCTATTATAGCTTGTAGTCTGTGATGTGGATTATTCAGAGTGTTACAAAAGTATTGTGCTGACTATACATACAGAGAGTTTTATGTTAATTGCGAAATCTCAATTCGCAATTAAGAAAGTACATAATTCAAATTGGATTAAAATATGTACGGTTTCTACAACTACTAATAAGAACAAAAAATTTTATACACAAATATATATATATATATATATATATATATATATATATATAATCGAAATAAAACCACTCTACCCAAATTTGGGTATGTGGCCGTGTAGTCTACTTATTACACACAAATTTAGTCCACTTTTTCTTATTCTGTGCAAACCGTTTGGCTTCACTCATTGTTGTTTCTCTTTTAATCAAGCTCTTTTCCACTGCCTTCATCCACGTAAACTTCGGTCTCCCAATCTTGCGTTCGTGCTTCCCATACTCGTCTCACTTGAACGGTATTCTTCATCCTTTGTAAATGACCAAACCAGGATATCTGTCATCTTTCTATGAACTCCTGTAAAGACTCTATAGCTAAATCTATCCCGATCTGATAATTTCTAAGTCGATTACTTCTGGTTACTCCTTCCACTCTTCTTAGGTATTTCATTTCTGTGGCCTGCAGTCTACTTTTCTGTTGTTGTGATAATACCCAGGTTTCACATCCATATATTAAAATTAGTCTATACACTGTATATAAAGCAGTGTATATACCAATTTTAACATATGGATGTGAAACCTGGGTATTATCACTACAACAGAAAAGTAGACATTCGTTTTTATTTTATTTGTTACTTCCCGTTTATTAATAAATCCTTAATTAGCAGAAACGAACATATAACGATGTTATATAAGACTAAATAAAATATTTCTTTCTCTACTATATTTTGGTATAACTATATTTTATTGTTCATTATTTAAAAATTATTATAGAAAATATTAACTGTATTTGACGTGTGTAAGACTTTATGTTGTTAGTACTAAAAAAGATTTCAATTTCTATTTTTTATTTTTATTTTATTGAGTAGAGAAAGGAATAACAGTTATTTAATTTTATAATAAATTGAATGTTTACTAAAAATTTATATGTGTGTTGTGTGTGTGTAACATAATTGATAATAAAAAATATATAAATAGCCCGAGTTAGATAATACGTGAATATAAAGGCGGTTTTTAGTGGTGTATAAAAAGTATAAAACCAAATGACCCAATAACCGTAAAGCGCTTTTCCACATTCACTGTCTCGTTGAAACTATGTCTACGCGAGGCGGGGGAATGTAAAATATGTGCCCCTTTTATTCAAATTGGGGTAATTATACTAACAGTCTTATGATAAAGAGATTCAAGATATACAGATGAAATTCTCTTTCAGTTTAAATAAGTATATGTATGTTATCATTCATATAAAGGCTTGCTTTTATTATATTTTTTGTAATAAAGCATTAAACAATGTTTATACTTGTTCTTTACCGTAAATGTTCAACAATTTCAGTATACGGTTATACAAAAAAGTTAGAGAAAAGTCTTAGACTTTTTCGTGCCCTATAAATTTTGTACAATAATTACAGTCTACCCTCATAGGAAATAGTTTGAGAACCATTTATACCAGTGATAATTAAACTTTTTTTATGTGAAAACCATCTTTACACCAGTGTTTCTCTATCTTTTTCACATGCTGTATGTTCTGTTAATAATTTAAATGTACCATCATACAAAAAAGTTTGAGAACCTTCAAGTTGATTTTCTTTCAATTTAAATGAAACTTTTACTATGTTGTCATTATTACGTATAATTTTATTAATCACTTATTGTCTGAGTAATATGTTTTGAGAATCACTGCTCTAAACTTTACATAAATTAAATTTCATTCAAAATTAAAAATGTGTTTCATCTTAAAAAAAAGTCACACACCTGATATTTTATACAATTTTCGTTTAAATCAATTTACATTCCGCCTACATTATTCCAAAAATTCGGGGAAAATCTCTTAACCGCAAAGACTCATTATCTGCGGGGACACTCTCCCTTCCGGCCGCAGAGTCTCCTTTGAGACACCCCCATCCACCCTTCGCCGAATAATAATTAGCAATTATCTTTATAATTGTGTTTACAGTTTAAACAATGCGGAGATATTAATTCGTTCCTCGTTGTAATCCGAACGGACCGAATTAATTCCCAGGTATTTAGAGACCATCAATCAATCACCGTTTCGGATCAATTAGTAGAGACAATGCGCGTTGCTTGTGCTCGATTATTATGCAATACATCGAACGTGACCGGGGAGAAAAGTGGATCCGTTTTAGATAATTTTTTTTTTTTTTTCGATTGAGATATTTTTTTGGAATTTTATTGGTAGAAAATATTTACACTACTTTTTGTTATCATTTAATAATGAAAGAAATACTGTGGAAAGTAATAAAATTAAATATTATGTATTTCTTCTTTCTTCTTTATACTATACGAAACGGAATATTCTGGCCAAAGTACATCACTTTTTTTAAAATTTGGTTTTATTGTTTTATATTATAAACGAAGCGTTTTTTAAATAATTATAGCCAATAAAATCAAAATCGCCCAAAAATGACTTTTGACACTTTGAAATTTTCCAATTTCCGAGTTATACAAACAAAGTAAAAAGTGTTTCATTTATTAAAATAAATTTATTACCTAACAGGAAACAGTAGCCCAATTACAAGATAATATAAAATAATTTTACATTATAGTAATAACAAGACAAACAAGAATATAAATATCAGTACAAATATAGACCATGTGGTCTTTCCACCTAGTATTTCGTATTTATGTTCTTACCAAAAAAAGTATAATGATAACTAACTGTCTATATCAAAAGTCATTGTCAATTAAGTTCATAATTTATCTGTCATTAATGTTGTGAAGTGATACGACGAATTAATGATGTGATACCGCAGAGGAAAAAATATATTATTTATTCAATGATGATATTGTGGATTTTTTTTTATTTTTATTACGTGTAAAATTATTTCAAATAAATCGATTATTTATAAAAAAAGTACACATGTATGTTTGTGTGACATTAATTAAACAGCAGGTAATTTTCCGGGCCGTAATCGCGAAATTGCGTCGGATAATGCGGGTGAATTACCCTTATGAATGGCATGTGTGTGCATACTGTGAAGTGATCCGATGTTGTTTGTGTAGTTATTATTTTGTCACTATCAATCAAGTTCGAGTATACAACAACATTCGATGATAAAGCGTTTACAACGATGCTTTTCAATTCTTAACAAATTATATCACATGATAGTCGATTTATTCGAAGGAAAATTGTTTTATATATACACACATATTTATTCAGACTATATAAAAGTACAAAAAATTAAACTCCAAATGAATTCCAAATTTATAACGAATTTAAAATAAAAACGGATCATTCACGTTTTTCCAGTTATTTAAATTAAAAAAATGGATCATAGTACTTTCGCCCGTAAATTCGGCCAAATGAGTTTTTGATTGAACATTTAATACCAAATACCTCAAAACCTGCATATCCGTTGAAATTGGCGATTCGAAAATTTTGACGATCACAATACTTTCCCTTTGACAGGGGTCCAGCCAAAGTAATTAAATAAGGAAACATTTAAAAAAATCATTCATTCTTGTTTCTAGCGGGGTATATATATATATATATCTGTTTCAATAATTGTTTGTCAAAACTGATTTTTTTTTTCTCTCAATAAAAAAATAACTCTTCTTATTCTCCACACTTTTAATACAAAAAAACGTTGCATATGAAAGCGTTTCTGTGTATTTTTTGCTTTCCATTATTGTGCAGCGCGATTAAAGTTTGTACTCCAATACCCTCCATTTTTGCGGGGCCAAGAAATAGGTCAATGTGTGAAGTGAGGAATACTTTAGAAATTGCTGTCAACAACGGCGAAAAAAAAAACAACCGTTTGATACACGAGCTCGATATCTCAAAAGTAATTATGATCCAGATAGGATCTCTCGCTCGCTCGACGAACTAATTAAATTCGTGTAGAAAATAAGGGTAACACGGTATGTATATTTCATCGAGGCAAGAATTTGTTTAAGGGAAGGTTGGGGTGGAGGGATAACTTTGATGTGTATTTTTTTTGTTATTATTATTCAAACTTAATAACTTTGGAATAATTAATATAAACTACGTTGTTATTATTAACGTCACTTGTTAATGAATAATCATTATAAATATATATATAAAAAAACGGAGAAATACGTGTCTATAGATAGAATTAATAAAACTCTTTAAATTTAATATTATGTAAATTAACACACTGGTTATGTTCCATATTTTTATTTTCAGTTTCCTGACACGTGTTTCGATCTTCACAGATCATTTTCAAAGTTATATTATATTAATTATACTCTTTAAATTTTGTTTGCATAACACTAAATTTTATTTATTGTGACTATAGTTTCAATACAAGGTGGCCAGAAAAGGTGTGATAATCTTAAGTTAAAGTGGTTCGTTGATCAATTTTAAGTAGAAAAAAGGAATAAGAAGAGTTTTTAAAATAAAAAAATAAATTAAATAAAACACGAAAAAATATTATTGCGTAATTATTCTATAAGCTTTCTGAGGCAATTAATATCCTAAATATGTGGCTAGAATTTATTTTTAACATTTTATGTAGAATTTTTTCTTCTAATAATCGACTTAGGGTAGAAAGTCGATAGCCCATGACAGACTACTAACCCATCAATATGTATTGTAAATATAAATATTTATTAAGAATTGTAATTCTGCTGTCTGAATAAAGATGTTTGTATATAATCGACTTATTATTAAATAAATATTTTCAATGTTTAGCTGGATATTAAATGGACTAATTTTAATCAAAATATTTCAAAAATATTACTGATATTTATTATATCAATGGGCTCGTGGGCGTTAATGAAGAATCGTACAATATTATTTTACTTACATTTTCTACTTGAAATTAATCAATGAACAACTTTACCTGAAGATTATCAAACCTTTTCTGGCCACCTTGTATTTTATACTTGTCATTATCAAACTAAAAAAACTTTCTTTTTTATTCTAGTCCTCACAATATGTATTCTTTTCTTATTAACCACCACAAAATAATTTATTAAATTGGGAATTAAAACGTTGTTTAAGGTTTTATATAATAAAATGGTTATTTATACAATGTAAACATAGTTTAATTAAGCATAACTACATTATAATAATACGAATTAATTAATATTTAATTATAATCTAATTTCGGTTACGTTGTGTATAAATTTCCCCGTTTCCCCTTAATAGGATAACGTCGGGATTTTCATTAAATATTAAATTAATTATTATATCGGATGGTAAGACGGATTCAGGTAGGAAAAACATATTCCCATGCGTTTAGGGTCAGATTCTCGTGTAATTATTTAATAATTCTTTCTCATAATACTAAAACAAAAATATATCTGGAACAAACATAATAAAACTTTATTGCAATTCACCAAAAATTCAAGACAAAGCAGAATCTCTGCATTCTAATCGATAGCCCAGGATAGACAAAACAAAATATTATGTATACCTAATGTTTGTGAAATTGTATGTAATTAAGATATGATCAAGAACTTCTCTCCTCTAGAATTTTTTTGTTTTTTTTTTCTAAATTTTACATTTTGTTAGCACCAGTGAATAAAAACAAATAAAACATCATTATTTATCAAATACAATTGTTCAATTTGTTAGAATAACGTAACATATAACGTGTGGTTACTTTTATCACAAGCATTATTATTTTTAATGGATAAAATCAAAGCACTCTAGACTAGAAAAGTTCTCGATCATTTAGTATACATTTATTTTGTATCCACTTAATGAGTTTTGATTCAAACGAAAAGCTTTTCGGATCATTTCACTGTTATAAAAAGCTTAGATATAAAGTTTGGGTTCAACCCATTTAACCGTTTATGCGCTGTCGCGGAAAAACAGACTTTCTTTAAAACTCGATGTAATGGACTTTAGAACTTGTATACCCGTTGAAATTGGCGATTCAAAAATTTGTACGATGACAATACTTTCCCTTGGTTAGGGCTCCGGAGAAAGTAAAAATTGTTAACAAATATCTCAACCCTCTAGAGAATGCTTTTAAATATTTCGGATGTTTGTTTTACGTCGGTGAAAGTTTCTAAAGTTATTGTTATTATATTGGCGAATAAATATTTACATATGTTAAATAAAGTAAATGGAATATTGTGTTTTCCCCGTGTGGCTTTTTTAAATAAAAAATGAGTATTTCACTTCATAAAACGAATGTTTTATATATATATATATAAAAATAATAATAAAACATTCCCCGGTATATTGTTTGATGTATAAAAGTGCAAAATCGGTCGTCTGTAAAATTGAATAAAATACCGTCGCAGAGAGAAAAAGGGAGGAAAAGGCAGATGGTACATGACGTTTTATGATTGAGTCGAGTTTTCCGCGGAAAAGTGAAACATAAGCATTATACTGATATCGACACACATTGCGGTCCCGTTCCGCCCTCCCTCCCTCGCACACACCCTCCCAATACATATGCCCGGTTTTTCGCGTTTTCCGTTTTTCCAGCGATAAGACGCAGTGACCCGTTCGGACCGGAGGGAATCCCCCGTTCGGTCACTGATGGGATCTCGGGAGTTGGAGGGTTCTTACCGCAAACTGACTCCGGATTGACTCGTAACAGTCGTTACGGCCGGACCAACAATTCAGAGACCAATTTGAAAGGAGCGCGCCATTCACACAATTCACATGCTGATACACAGCCGGGCTTCCGACGTTTTTTTTTTTTGATTCCGCGCTTTACATTTTTCTTTCCTTTATCTCCCGGGTGATATACATGCGTCCTCTTTCTGTTTGCAATGGCTCGATTTATTTGGTATTCTCGGGATGGATATTTCTGCTGGTCAATATTCTCTGAAGAAAAAAAGTAAATATTTCTTTCCTTTAGATTTCATAACATTCAATATGCTTAATGGAACTAACTCACTGAGCAAAACATATATAAAAACAAGTTGTTTTAATGTTGATACAACATTATTTGTAGAAAATTTATTCAATATTTACCAACTCCACAAATATATATTGAAAATCTTTATCTCTGAATATTACATTATATAATTTTATAAAACACACAATCATTTACAAATTGTTATACCTCAGAAAATGGCCATCGACCGTCGGTCTTTCTGCCTGCACAAATAATTCTTTTAATATTAAAATATTCATAAACGTAATTCTCAATTAAAATATCAAGAACCAGATTCCGAACTCTAACTTTCCTTATACCAGGTGTAGAAACTACAATTTATTTATAGATGGTGTATGGAGCATATGACCGCTTCTGCAGCGGCATCATCACCGTGTAACAGCTAACAATGATTTTCATATTTAAAAACTACTAAGATTTATGAATTAATAAGATCTAAGATTACTTAAGCCCCGACAAGCTGGATACCTGTTCCATGCTATATAAAAATATCCATGCGGGTAAACTCCGACGCGACAATCTCAAGCGCCAACTATGGCAAGAGTGGATTACCCGCGACTAAGGCGCTCGAGAGACACACTAGACATTCGTCGGCTGAATAAGATTACTTAAGGTATCAACATTTAAAAGATTTTAAATGTGTTTCTTTATTTCTATAGACTGGATTTTTATAATGAATCAAAATTAAACATATTAGTTTAATTTTGATTCATTGGAAAATTTATATTACGTATTTATTTATATTTTTTATTTATTAATTATTTATATTTATGCAAACATCAATTCCCTCTTGTGAAGGTGTATTCATAATTTCCGAAATATACATTTAGTGAAATAAAAACAAGATCGCAATCAAATTGATTGTATCGCATGATGTTAACTTAATCAATAAAATGTTTATTTGTATAAATAAAACGGCTATTGTTTATTTGGAAACTGCAATTTCCCTAAATGGCTTAATGCATGTTTCGGGGTGTATTGAATGCGGGGTTCGCGTTTTCACAAAATTGGATTACGCGTACAAACAACGCCACCGCCATTCGGGTTAAAACTGCGCTTCCCCCGGCGAACCGCTTACGTCTCCATCCCGTTAATGTGCACCGTTAAGGAAGCCAATGCAAGCCCTTCTGCCCTCGAATGCACGGTAACTAAACCGTACAAACGTGGCGGTTAGACAATACGTGTCGTCCCGAGGATGGGAAGGTGCCTTCCACTCACACCCCCCTTCGCATAGATAGATATAGATAGACGGGGAACAATGGGAAATGGCAAAATGGCATTGTTGTGGAGAGTGCATGTCAGCGGTTGACGCATGACGTAATGCGGTGGATTGTTCTCTGTTTCAGATCCTGCGAGGAAATAGTGACACCGCTTCGGTCGAGAGCCATCGTCTGATGCCCCCGGTCTTCGCCAGCAAGATCAGAGTGCTGCCTTACAGTGTCCACCGCAGGACTGTCTGTCTTAGATTGGAACTTCTTGGATGTTTATTTGAGGGTAAGTTATTTTATATTTCATTTCTCCTTATTAATAACTTCAATACTAAAACATTAACCATCAAATAATTTTATATAATATTAAAAAAAATGTATCATAAAGTAATGGCTTTAATATCAGTATACATTTCAAGTTTATTAATTAAAATACTATTATAAATGTTATAAGTTGTACAAAGTTAAAACAGGTTTTATTTAATGAGTATTAGCTTCTTCAAAATATTTATTACAGATATCATTTATGTAAAATAAGAATACGAAAGGTCCTAATATTGACCCCTATGGTATTAATATAATTTAGATATAATAATAATATTCTAAAATCGGCACCGAAAGGTAAAATTTTTTGAATTAAAAAAAATCTATATCAGTGGGCATTCTATATGAGTATAATAATATAACATAATATAATATATAAATAAATATATTAATATAAGCCACAATAAATCGTCTGTTGTTGTGGCTTATATGTGAGAGCTTACACCTCGTTTTTCAACAGATCCATTGTTTATAAATACCCCGTGATCTTACTCAGAGAAATTCTATGGATCGCATTCGGGTTCAATTCTGTTGACCCAAAAACAAAACACTTCGCAGGGAAGAAACATAGTACATGCTCTAGTGCCCCATCTTCCACGCAGCCTACGGATAGGATTATCCCATACACCTATTCTGGTGAAGGTTAGTATGGCCACAGCAGCTCCAACGTGGACTAGGAAAGCTTTGACTCTGTTCCTAAATGGACCTCGGAGCGTAACTTTAGCAATTCTCATGAAGGGAGCGCTTCTATAGAATTATTCTTCTCTCCATCCGTTATGGTTGCTTTGGCCAGGGATCGTGGAAGGCCCAGTGCCGATTCTGGTTCATCATGGGTTTGGTCTCCCCTTCTCTAGTCAGTATGTCCGCCTTGTCGTTTTCTTGTATCCGAATGGCTTCTTCCGCTGTCGCTCTTCCTTGGGCACTGCATCTCGGGTTCGATTCCATAATTAAGAGGAAATAATTTATTAATTAATTATTTTCAAATTCTTTTTATTTAATTTAATAAAATATTGATTTTTGTGGACATTCACTGAGTACAGAAGAGAAGTGATTAACTTAAGTACAATATGATTTATTACATGTTGTAAAACGGCGGCGTAAATTTAAAGCAAACCATTTTAACTTCATTTCACGTAACAAATGAAACACATTAAATAAGACAATTAAGATAATAGCGGCCATTATTATAATTCCTGTGTGTTACTTTAGAAATAAACAGTCCACGCGGCGAAACTAGAAACCCGACAACAATTCGTAATCGGTACACCGCCGCACACATTATTTTTATTTAATTCAATCCAATTAACCAACCGCACAAACTGTTTATCATCATCCATTCAACAAAACCGAATTGTTCGGAACAAAAAAAAATATGCCCGCCTGCATTTAATGCGGCGCGACAGAAATATGGCGGAGTGAGTGCACTCGATACAGCTCTTGCATTATATGATTTATCAATAAGTGAGGGAGCGTACAACAAAATACCCCCAAACCGTATTGCAAAAAAAAAATAAAGGGTATTTATTGGCAGCACATGCGAATGCACTTAGCCGGAGCACTCGGCAATCGGTTACACGAATATCTATGAGTCAAGGTAGTTTCGAGCTCTAAAAGGCTTGGCTTTCGAAATGGGGGGATAAGCTGGAATGGAGTGACAAATGGATTCCTATTTCTTACATCGATTTTTATTCAACAACAAATTAATGTTAATCAACATTATTTTATATATTTACTGAATAATGCTGTGTTATTATTATCATACAGTATATAATAAGTATGAATAGATTAATAAAAATAAACCAATAAAATAAATAAAACACAGGTTAAATTAAATATTTCATTAATTTTGAATTCTCTTGATAAAGGTCTGATAACCCGAAACTGGTAGAGAATTTATCCAGGTTATCAGAACGTTATCAAGAGAATTCAAAATTAAAAAAATATTCAATTTAATCTGTGTTTTATTTATTTTATTGGTAGATTTTTAATATGTTCATGTTTATTAAATTTTGTTATGATTTTAATTTCGTTACATAAATTTCACTTAATTTCAAATTTTTTAACTTGAAGATGAAGATCCATCCTTCTTAAGTAACTCTAACAAAAAATGAAGGCATCTTTGAATAAATATAAAAAAATGTTATACTCGAAAAATCTTGGCCTAATCGCAGATTGTATTTTTTATTAATATATATATTTTTGTTATTTTTTTACGAAATGAAATAAAAATTTATTTACCAAATTTGTACAAAATTTGAAAGGTTATATTAAAAAAAGAATAATAAAACAGGCTTTAGTATTAATTAAAATAATATTTTATAACATTATATCATTTAGAGATAATCCCAACGTATTGCAATTTATAATTTTTGGACGTTAAAGCCGCGTCGATAAATCACGAAATCTGGCGCCGTTTATCATAATTGGCTGGAGATAAGTCGATTAATTGGCCGGATATAAGTGGATAGGCGAGTGCACATTGTAATACATACGAGAAGGGACGGCCATCCCGGGCCTATAATAAATCCTAAAATTTAGTACAAGGTCCCCAGTAAACCGAAGGTATTAAGGGGGCATAATACCCTCAACCGGCCCTCCTCTGCGGGGAGACACTTTAATGGACGGCCACTTTCCGAATCTTCAATTAAAACTTACACACTGGCCACACGGAATGTTGCAAGATTTTCAATTGTGGTTTAATTAAGCTCAGATTATTTTCAATTGAAACAATATTTCATCATAAATAATTAAAGTCTCCACAACCAACAACCAACATAAAGAACATTATAATTTCTAATAATTTAATAAATATTCTTCTTGAAGTGTTTTTTTTTATAATTAAATTAAATAACTGATATTCCTTCTTCTACTATTTTATTACTGATCACTGAGGCTTCTACTTCGTTATACATTGTGTAAGATTATAATAAAACACTTTAACTGAGTTTGTATAACAGAATTTGTTCTATTATACAAACAAAATTAAAAAAAGTGTTTTATTATAATACTATTTTATTGTTTAACTAGACATTTTTCGCTAAATAATAATAATGTTGCGAAAATACTTTTTCAACAATTAGCCTTGAAGCACAAGCTGATTGACAAAGTTGAGCTATACAATAAATTTGACCCACCAGTCCTTCTGAAAAATAGTGCGACACGAATGTACTTGGTACTGGGAGAAAAATTACTAAGAAGGCAATACCAAACAATAGACCGAATATTGTACTGATCAACAAGAGCAATAGATCAACATTGTTGATAGATGTGGCTATACAATCCACCACAAATCTAGAGTCCATCCATGTTGAAAAAATAAGAAAATATTCAGATCTACTCACCTAAATCGAGGAGATATGGCAGTTGGCATCCATTTCAATATTGCCAATAGTCATATCTGCATCTGGAATAATTTCCAAACACCTCTACAAGAGCGTAAAAAAGAATGGACATCGATGGAAACATTTTTCAATTTTTGTATTTATTTAAAAAATAAACTGACAGAGTGATTTTTTTTATCACTTCCTCATTTTATTTTTTAAGCATCACTTTTGTGTATTCAATTTTTTTATCCGATATTTCATCTCCGAGATGATATATTCAAGATCCCCATGCTGTGGACATGTTGTATAAGCAACTGAAAAACCGCTTATGTTTTTTAAACTGTAATAAAAATTAGATGATTAGTCATTAGTATTGTTTAGAGATAAAATAAAAATATTTCATCTGAGCGAGGTTAAATTTGCTGCAAATCAAAACATTCCGTGTGTGTTATTTACGTTTCGTTAAATTGTTTCTGGATTGTTTCATGTTTGTATTTAATTTTCCTGTCTATATTTGTATACATATTTATTATCTTTGTGTATCGTCCCTTTACGATTCAAAGTTAATTAATTTAGTGCTGCAGGTATTAATTAACAAATAAATTCTACATTATTATCATTTAAACTCTAATTCAAAATTATTTAAAGTAGGTGAAAGTGGTCACCCTTCGTACATGGGGCACATCCGTACAGTAAGTATAACAGAAAAATTAAAAGGCATACAAACACGTGTTTGCTTATGTGGGTAAAAATAACGGCTGCCATATTACTTGACGAATATCGCATGGCTTAATCACGCTGTGAAAGCTGACAAGACGTAACATATTTTTGCGCGCAGTAACTAATTTTTTTTACTGAAGTCTACGCGTAACATATTTTTGCGCACAGTAACTAATTTTTTTACTAAAGTTTACGATCGCATTGTAAGTACAATTTTTATGTTTGTGAGAAAATAGTGATGATGAATTCATGCTAATATTGGATATTTTTGTTTTTAATAACTAATATTTCTCATACTAAATACGAATTTATATAAAGTTGTAATTTAATTTTGTGCGTGGTCTGGAGACTATTCTTACAGTACTACTTTAGATCTTATTTATGCAAATTACCCCGAAAATATTTTATTTTTATGTGATAATGATGAAAGTATGCTCGAGAAAATGGAACAACTTTAGTGACTTTCCCCCGCGCACAAGCCATCGTTTGCAACCGTTAGATGTAGAAGTGTTTAAGTCAAAGTTAAAAATAGCTTTCAATAATTGGCATATGATGGATCCAGGAAAAACAGTTAGCATCAAAAACTACATATTCATGAAAGGGGAAGATTTGAGTAACATCCCCTGAAAGTTTCACGGAGCCACCCCGTGGGAAAAATAAATTACGAATTTTTATTTTGCGAATAATTAAAAAAATCAGCTGAAAGTCGTGTTTTCTCGCATAAAATCGAAAATAACTCAAAAACTACGGATGGGGTAATTTTTGTTTTATACATATTCTGAAAGGGGAAGGTTTGAATAACATCCCATGAAAGTTTCACGGAGATACTCCGTGGGAAAAATTAATTACGAATTTTTGTTTTGCAAATAAGCAATAAAATCAATTAAAATTCGTGTTTTCTCACATAAAATCGAAAATAAATAAAAAACTACGGATGGGGTAATTTTTCTTTTATACATATTCTGAAAGGGGAAGGTTTGAATAACATTCCCAGAAAGATTCACGGAGCTACCCCGTGGGAAAAATTAATTACGAATTTTTGTTTTGCGAATAAGCAACAAAATCAATTAAAATTCGTGTTTTCTCACATAAAATCGAAAATAACTCAAAAACTACGGATGGGGTAATTTTTGTTTTTTACATATTCTGAAAGGGGAAGGTTCGAGTAACATCCCCTGAAAGTTTCACGGAGCTACCCCGTGGAAAAAATAAATTATGAATTTTTGTTTTGCGAATAAGCAATAAAATCAATTAAAATTCGTGTTTTCTCACATAAAATCGAAAATAACTCAAAAACTACGGATGGGGTAATTTTTGTTTTTTACATATTCTGAAAGGGGAAGGTTTGAGTAATATCCCCTGAAAGTTTCATGGAGGTACCCCGTGGGAAAAATAAATTACAAATTTTTGTTTTGCGAATAAGCAATAAAATCAATTAAAATTCGTGTTTTCTCACATAAAATCGAAAATAACTCAAAAACTACGGATGCGGTAATTTTTGTTTTTTACATATTCTGAAAGGGGAAGGTTTGAATAACATCCCCTGAAAGTTTCACGGAGATACCCCCTGGGAAAAATTAATTACGAATTTTTGTTTTGCGAATAAGCAATAAAATCAATTAAAATTCGTGTTTTCTCGCATAAAATCGAAAATAACTCAAAAACTACGGATGGGGTAATTTTTGTTTTTTACATATTTTCAAAGGGGAAGGTTTGAATAACATCCCCTGAAAGTTTCACGGAGCTACCTCATGGGAATAATAAATTACAAATTTTTGTTTTGCGAATAAGCGAAAAAATCTGCTGAAATTCGTGTTTTCTCGCATAAAATCGAAAATAACTCAAAAACTACGGATGGGGTAATTTTTGTTTTTTACATATTCTAAAAGGGGAAGGTTTGAGTAATATCCCCTGAAAGTTTCATGGAGCTACCCTGCGGGAAAAATAAATTACGAATTTTTGTTTTGCGAATAAGCAAAAAAATCAGCTGAAATTCGTGTTTTCTTGCATAAAATGGAAAATAACTCAAAAACTACGGATGGGGTAATTTTTGTTTTTTGCATATTCTGAAAGAGGAAGATTTGAATAACATCCCCTGAAAGTTTTACGGAGATACCCCGTGGGAAAAATTAATTACGAATTTTTATTTTGCGAACACACAGAAAATTCGATTGAAATTCGCGTTTTCTCGCATAAAATCGAAAATAACTCAAAAACTACCGATGGGGTAATTTTTGTTTTATACATATTCTGATAGGGGAAGATTTGAATAACATCCCCTGAAAGTTTCACGGAACTACCCAGTGGGAAAAATAAATTACGAATTTTTGGTCTTTCAGCTTTAATAAATATATTTATTTGAAAATAATTTAGAACTGATTTTTTTAAACCATTAAAATATTTGCTTATTAATAGCATAAATTAATCTAACAATATTATGTCCTAATGATAAAGCGAAATCCCGTATATCATTCTCAAGACAAATAGCGTTTAAGTTGAAATTAATTAAGTACGATACGAGTTGCAAAGTCTCCGAGGGCGATAAATAAAGATTAGGGCGAGTTATCTAGGTGAAGATCGTTTCTGAAATTTAATAAAAGCCCAGCGATTTATATCCGGAACAGGTGCTATACTATTTGCTATGAATGCTCGGTAATTAATAAGCTATTATATTTCAAGAGATAGAGTGGGGGAGGGGGCCGGTGATATTAATGCCTTTTCACGTACACACACCCTGTCGAGTTTTAAGCGGAATTAAGTCTTTTCAAATTAGGGCCGACAGAAATCTGCGTGGCGCTCGCCGTGATTTATACCCGAAATATCTGGCGGCGGTGTAATCCGAGTGTTTTGTTTTATGGAATTAATTTGGGCCGTTTATTGAGGGGGTGGGGAGGACTTTATTCGATACGGGGGTTTCACAGAAATGTTATCTGCGTGAGAAAAAAAAAAGGATTTTAATAATGTTCTTTTACAAATATTAATTTTTTGTGTCTGATATTTCGTATTATTAACTTCTTGCGAACAAAATACTCGTTGGGTGATAATTTCTATAGACACAATTTTGTATACCTACGCATAATTCACTTGATACACATGAAAAAAAAAATAACAATGTGTATTCCACACAAAACGCCGTATCATAAATCAAGAACGTGCTGAATCAGTGTATCTTTAGTCACTTCATAAACAATTAACCCTTTTCGAGCAAGTCTCGAAAGTTGCGGCAAAAAATCTATTCACTGATGGATTATTAATTAATTGGATACCGTCTATTGATTCGCGCCGATAAACATTCAAACTTTTTACTTGATTAGATCAATAGTTTCGCATATTTTATTCATTAATTGTGGTTTATGTAAAGAGAAGTTACTTAGAGAAATTAACTTCTAAATATATTTTTTTTTAATTAATAATTTAAAAAAAAAATAAAATTATAATGAACTAAATGTACGATTACATGCTTTATTTATTATGTTTAATTAATTTCTCACTTAATCCGTGGTGAAACATTTTTTAATTAATTCAGGTTGATTTAATTGAAATTAAAATACTTGGTTTGTTTCACTTATTTATATTTTCCCTGAAGATGACCAATGGTCGAAACTAGTTGGAGAAAATAAAAAATAAGTGAAACAAACCAAGTGTTTTAATTTCAATTAAATCATCTTTATTTATTATTTTTATTAATAAGAGAACTCTTAAGGATATAAAGGTTTTTTTTTTGATAATATCTATCAAATATTAATACGAGAGATAATTTTGAAGTACTCATTTTCAATAGTAAACGACAATAAAAATAATTAGTTGCGCAAGGAATTGTGTATTTCGTTCAACAATTAATATAGAATACTTCATAATAATAAAAGAAACTAAATTTTGTATTCCACGAAACCTAATCATCCCTTCTAAATATTAACATCCACAATTCACCAATTCAGTACTGAGAACAATTAAAACAGTTTAGCTAGCAAGCAAAAAAGCGAAAATATGCGGTTACCAAATATTTTGTAATTTGTGGTCTTTAAATTAATAATCAAACATCAAATAAACACTTTTATGTAAAGGTTCGTCCCCATCAACATAAAAAATACATGTAATGGAATTTAAAAATATAACCGACGTATTTCTTAAAATATTTGAAATTAATAAAACACATTTTTAAAGTGCACGGAAAGTGGAGTATTCACTTTCAACAAATAAATACAACATTTATTTATGTATTTCTTTTCACGCGAGAACATCCTTTATATCAATTTGCAATCGAAAAAAGTGCGTAATTTATCTGATGTAAAAAAGAAAGAGAGAGAGAGAAGTGTGCGTGTGTGCGTATAAAACGATGAAAAGATGGGAAAGTGGCTGCGCGTGACGCTGATTAATTCGAGCTCGCTCTCCATATTATAGAGACCATTTACATCCTTGTTATTTTTCTCCCCGGCTCGCTCCGGCTAAATAATTCCGGGTTGCGTGATTTGTTGCTTCATTACCTCTGTCTTAAGGAAATTACATTAGGATATTAAAATTACTTAAAATTTATTGCGGAATAACCGCCCGGACGGATCCTCTTCCGATGCGAAATTACCCCGCTGGGATTTCGTTAACTCCCAAACTAAGTCACTCCGGATATTCTCGTCTTTTTTTTTGTGTTTCATTTCGTTCTTTCTTTTTCTCATTACTGCATTAGTTTATTTTAGGCTTAAATAATCGATGGTTGAGGCTTTTGCTTGATTATATTCCATAATATTCACAGTTTACATCGGTCAAACACAAAGGAATTTGGTAAAATGATTTAAAGAACGCGATTTTGATGTGAAAATAGAAATAGAGAAAAATCCGTCATTGCTTTCTATAGTTACGAAACTGGACAAAATATAAATAAATAAATACAACATTTACTAAAATCGGGAAAAAATAAAGTATCATTTTCGTATTATACGACAATTGAATTTCTTCGAAGAACCAGGAACACGTTGGACTACCCCATTATTTTAATTTAAAAATAAAAAAGCGTACATTATAAAATATGCAGATGGAAGCATATTTCGTAATATACGCTTTATTATACCTTTACAGGAAGCCTTGACAATTAACAAGTTAAACACTTTCTGTTTCATAATCTAATAATTTCATAATTTCTCGATACACTGAATCATATCTCCATTATTCCAATTAAAGCGATCGCTTGTAACGAGGATTCCGTGTTGACCACCCATTCCAATTGCAAGTCATTAATTCATCGAACCCGCGCGTGCATATTTGATATTTACCAGCCTCCCCCCGTTGCCCCTCGAGGATATTTACTAATCAGGCTTGTGCACACACTGTTTGCACCTGAATTAATAAAATGCACCGGCTAATCGAAACGTTTCCACGTTGTTGCCGAAGAAACGAGCCGGTTTCAGGTCCATTTGGCTCGATGATATCGGTCTAATAGAGTGAGCCCGGCGCTCGCATTGCGTCCGTTCAATTAAATTGTCGACGAGCGGCTAAAGGTATTTTTTGTGTTTGCAAAAAAAATTAACGCAAAAAAAATAATATAAAAATGGTAAGCGATCGAGCCGAAACGCAACTTCAAAGCTGATTACCTAAAATCCGTGCACGTACAAAGTGTGTTCCGCAAAAATTTCCCATGCAAATATTAAAGTTCAATACGTGCAGCGATATATAGCGCGTGCAGATAGCGTGCTTTTTTTATTGGAGCTTCAGTTTGTAGTTGGAACGCTCTATTTATTTTTCTTCTTTTGGGCGACGTAAAAAAAACAAACGGTTCAGCAAAAAATGCTCGCTTTACAAATTTGCATTATGTTTAGAATTCATTTTATTTGTTTATCAGCTCAAGTATTAATTAAATAATTTGGATCTTAATTAAGTTAATATTAAACAATTAAAAGGCTGAAAGGCTTCCGGTCGATAGCCAATTCCTACAAGAACATTGTTTGAAGTTTAATTAAATTGTCAAATATGTAAAAAAATGTTAAACCACACTTGTAAGGAATAAATATGATGAATATATATTGTAAATGGCTCAAATAATGACTGTAGCAACAAATCAGATATGGTAAAATTACTAGACATTTGCCTAAAACAAAATTATTTTGAATTTAATAATACATTTTATACCCAAGTATATGGATTGCCCACGGGGTCACCAATGGCACCCCTTCTAGCTGAAATATTCTTGGCAGATTTTGAAGAAAACGTATTTAAAAATAACACATAGATTAAATATATTTTGTTTTGCAATCGGATGATGGTTTTTTTGTATTTGGACTAGAACTATTGGGAAATTAAATTCGTTTGAGTAGTTTTTAAATTCAATAAATGAAAAGAAAAAATAAATTCACCTCTGGAATTGAAAGCAACAATAGTTTAAATTTCATTTCGACCAAGCGTTGTCGATATTCAGACTATACAGATAATTTTAACAATATAAATAATTACAATACATGTAGGTGTTTGTCTGCCTGGGCTATCGACCAGAGGTCTGCCCTGTCATGAATTTATAATGAAGTTAAAGAAAAATCTATGCTAGCTATCTGAACTGTCCTGATGATTTGCTCAAATTATTACATTTTAAAATAAAATTGATTGAATTGCTTGAAGCGACATTCTACGTATTAAATATTGACCACCAACTTAAACGGACTCCAATCGCTACATCGTAATTGACACATATTAAAGTTGTCAGAAGTAATCGTACATCAATTTATTAGTCGCTGTCGCCAACCCTTTGTAACTGAGCACGCGAAAGGAAAAAAATACCAAAGCCCCGCTTTTTTTCCAATTACACGTTATCGACGACTCGGTTTTATGGGGTCGAAGGGCAGAGACAATAAGGGCGCGCGCGGTTTTATAGAAATACATCCGTGTGTACGCGCGCAAAACTATTGTCATTGATACGGGGTTGCGCAATATCCCGATCGCATGACGGACCCATAAAGGTTCGATATAATAAAGTGACGACGGCGCGCCGGCTGAGGGTGAGGGTCGGAGGGCCGCGGGTGGGGGCGGATATCTCGTGTGCATGTCACGACTCACAATATAGAGTCGCTAAAATATCAACTTTTTTCCCTTACACTCACATATGATATATAGATTCGCTACGGGGCGTGTGTTTGCTGGATAGTATTACGGGGTATACAAAAAGAGGATAGATAAATAAAATGAACGTTGCGTTGTTTATCGTTGGTGATATATTTATATTTTTTTTATTTGAAAAGATATGTATAAACAAATACGTAATTTTTAAATAATATATCACACAATAACGTTGCATCAAAATTATTCCCTCTTTAGCTATTTGTATTAAAGGATTTACGTAACGTAAGCCAAAGAGAGAAAAATTTATTAATTATTTTCAATTTTATTTTAATAAATTTATTTAATATTTTTATATATTATATTCATACAGAATTTATATTTTTACTAATATTTAAATAATATAAATATGGAATCAATCGATTGATAATAAATGAAAAAAATATTGAATTGATAAAGATGCCTCAAATATAACTTTCCTTATATACATACTTTTTAAGTTTTCAAACTTGTATATATATATATCCAACTTCGCCTGACACGAATCCCGTAGGAATCTCCTTAAATAGAATACTGAAATGGATTCGGAAATAGAAGAGCCCGCTGAATTATTTAAAATCCGATATCTATTATATTCATGACACTTTTCCGTATAAATAAATAATAATAATCATTATTATTATTAACTACAATTAAAATTGGATGATGAAAATTACAAATTTTCAGTTAAAATAAATTGAATTGAGAAAACACTATGGACATTGACAATTTCCATTAATTATTTATTAAATCTGAAAGATGATTTATTTCACTCAAATCTCGGACGTTCAATGCTGAATAACTTTTCTTGTTCCGAAAATAACAACGGACAAACGTGGCGGCGTTTATGATAATAATACTAGTCCGCCGTATTTTCCCTTTAATTAAATTTCAACTAACGCGCCCTTTTCCCCAAACGGGATTACAGCGGGATCGGGTTTTTCCATTTCGCACAAAGGAAATGCTCCGGAATTTATGATCAACATTTCAAAGTTGTGTTAAGATGTTTTACATATTCGTTTTTATTGCTTCAAAAAAATAGTGTTTTCAGAAATATTTTTAATTAACGACTATTTCTGAAAATACTGCTTTTATTTTATTAATTTTTGACAAGGAGACATGTAAATTGGGAATTGAAAAAATGAGTTTAAAAAATGTCCAGCTTTGGCAATAGCAAACGTCCCATTTTAATGATTTTACATATAGAATGTAAATAAATCGTTCCACGATCGTATGCTTTAAGTTCTGTCGCATCTTTTTAAATAATTATCTTTGTTTAATCAACGGAATATAATAATATATACAAAAAATCTAGAATCTAAATATTTGATAATATTTAAAGTGTTCCATTTAAAGCATTGTAACTTCGTACCGGCATTTGATTATGGCTCACCCAGTATATACAATTTTTAGTAAGAAAAATGATCGGTAAAAAATACTAATCGATCTGTCGGAGTGTTTTTTTATAAAATAATCATCGGTAGATTAAATGAATTTGTTCTTATCATTATGAACGCACTGTGTTGTATTCAAGAATTTTTATTTGAAACAAATTTTAAAAATTGTGTACTGTTTGAAAATTATTTAGGTGGTTCAGTGATGTTGACTAAATTTATTTATAAATTTTATTTGTGAAATTCACGTGTTTAAATGGCAATAAAGAAATTGATTATAAATTAAAAGAAATAAATTTCTAGCATAAATGGTGAATGCGCCGGGAAGCGCTATGTAACATTTCTTATAAGAACCTTAAATGTGGACATAACAGTGTCAATAATTAATATCAAAATCGTATTCAATAACATTGATGCTTTAAATTTCACATATGCATGTATTATTGTAGTTATAATTAAAAAAATCAGTTAAAATTAGTGTTGGTTAAAATCGAGTGAATCGTGTATTTCTGAATAACCAATTTTAAGTAGCTAAAGTTAACAAATAACAATAAATTGGAGTTTATTAATAAATACCCGACACTTCCCAAAATTAATATTATAAATAACATTAAGAAAATTGTCACACATTTCATTTTGCAGTGACAAAAAGGATCGAAAATATCGCCCATCTCTAGTTAAAATTAACTTATAATCTTCTTTATGTTGGTTGTTGCTTGTGAAGACTTTAATTATTTAAATAAAAATAGTTGTAATAGGAATAAGTAAGAGAAAGGACAACCATTTTTATTTAAATAAAATTAACTTAGATAGAAATTTACATTTAATGATTATTTTACATTTAATTTCATTAAATGTAAATTTCGTTTTCATTGTTTGCTTAAAGAGGACAAGTTCGCCTTCCTTAAGTGGACGAAACAATGATTCTCGGTCGTCTACCTTGTAGATCCAAATCGTTGAAATTAGGCAAAAGGTGGCGCTTGCGTCGTCTTTAATTTATTATAACTTAGATAAATTAAAAAATTATGCGTAGCAATTTAAAGATTTATCCGCATCTTCCTATAGACCCACTCGAAACGCACGGGCAGACGTAAAGGATTATCGGCGTTGCGACAGAATATGCGATTTCCATAAGAAAAGGGGCGGTTTGTATCAAGGCGGCTTATTTGACTCGGTATTAAGGGGGGGGGGGGGCGGCGGTTTCGGGTCTAAGTGGAGACGACCGGCTTATATCAAAAGGCAATCACGTCTGAGGCACTGGAAAACGTAATTAAGTTCAGCCCCCACCGGCTGCCGTATGCAAGAAACCGAACATTGAGTAACTAAGTGTGTCGCTATTATGTAACTTCTTAATCCGTATTAGCCGAATTAGGGCGATAATTCAGTTTCATGATAGCGGCGACATCTGCCCTTTATGCTTTATGTACGTTTTCCCTTTCAATTTATTTCCGCACGCACTCTAATCTAATTCCCTTACGTGACACTAATTCGCGAGGAGATTGTTATTCAAGAAAATTGGCAATCATATTTTACTTAAAATATTTTTATTACCCAAAAATAAAAATTAAATACTAATTATTTCATTTCATTAAAAACACTTAGTTTGTTTCACTGTTTTTATATTTGCTCCGACTAGTCTAATGTCTTCACAAACAAACCTAGTGCATTAAATATTTTTATTAATCAATCAGAAAAAGGAAAATAATATTCTGAAATAAAACGAGATAGAGCATATTGAATAACCCGGTCTTGCTGCCATAATAAGAGAAAATCTTCTTTTTTTTTCTATACGGAACTCGTCCGGCGGAATTTGATGTAATAAAAGCTAATCCCATTTGCGGTGCACAAACACGTATTTTTCAATATCATCAACGGAAAAATGAGACGAGGGAATTGGTTTATTTGCAGGTGGCGTTTTGGCTTACAGCGCCCCGACAGGATCGGAGCCGTCCCAGGGATTATGGGACAGCTCGTACGATGGCCAACGGTCCCAGGGAGAGTTACACGGAGGATTGGGCCGTCTCGTCGACGGCGAGTACGGCGTAGATAACTACCGTCTGGATATTGGCTACGGGAGAGGTTATAAATTCCGATTCGATTTATTACACATCAACTCCAATAAATATAATAGCCTAATTTATGGCGGCGGGGTAAGTAAAATTGGACATTAAGGTGTGATTCCGTGTGCAGGTAATGGCTGGGTCGGGTGGAGGAACGATTCAATGCAGGACGGCTACGTCGAATTAGTCTTCGAGTTCGATCAAGTCAGGAACTTCAGTGCAGTCCATCTCTTCACGAATAACTTTTTCAGCAAAAACGTTCAGGTTAACGATTATTCCACTAATCTACATCATTTATTACTTTTTAAATATATTTTTTTTAAATTCCCATTTAAAATGTTTTTAAATATAAATAAAAAATAGTATTTATTCACTTGGTGACAATTTTTTATAAATTAAATAAAATGATTCAAATCAATAATAAAATTAATAATTAATAAATTATTTCCACATTTAGCTCTGTGACATTTTGATTTACTTACGTAAGTACTTTAAACAAATGCACATTAAAACAACTATTTCTCGGGCAAATAACTGCTACCATGTGAATAAATCCTTTTCTGTAATTATATTAATCGATTAAGATAAAAATGTTATGTACCTCTCATTAGATTTAAAAAATCTGATTGCAATTTTATTTAATTACAGGTTTTTTCCAAAGCAAAAGTGATGTTCAGTGTAGGAGGCAACTACTACAACGGACGCACCCTCTCCTACACCTACATGCCCGATTTGGTCCTGGAAAACGCCAGAAACGTATCCATCCATCTCCATCACCGACTCGCCCGTTTCATAAAGCTGCGCCTATTTTTCGCAGACCGTTGGATCATGCTCAGCGAAGTCACTTTCGAATCAGGTCTCTTTTCCTCAGCCATCAAGAAAACATATTTTTAATTAATTTTTCGGCAAATTAAATTGTGTAGCATCCCCCTTTTAAGTAACTCGTTCATCTCGCAGCGACTAACTCCCATTAAATAGCCCCGCGTTATTATTAAAACGTTGCTTTAAAATTAATTCGGAAATATCGGAGCATCATCCGCCTCTCGCCGGGCTCCGCTAATTGACTTTAAAATGTTTTTTTTTTATCTTTTATTCGTCTTAGTGGAGTCTATAAAAGTTTGATGTTTTAATCATTCCGAATTTGCCGCTTTGTAAAGAACTGAACGGTTTACTTCAAAGATGTGACTCGCACAACTCAATCGGGCTGTTTTCTTTGATGTAAAATAATTTAGACTACAAGAAGTACTTTTTTTAAGTATTTTTTATCATTTCACACTAGAGCTTATTAAATTTTCAAACGAAATTAATGCAGTCTAATAATTTATTTAATACACTCACACAGAAATATATTTATTCAGACAAACAAATGGCGCGTCTACAATATTTATACAGCAAGGATTTTATTTAATTGAGCATAGCCATGAAGTCTGTTTTTTCTTTATTAATTAATATAAAAAAAATAATAATTAATAAAAAAATCACAGTACTTTTAAATAGAAGAACTTGTATGACAAATATTTCAGTTTTTTTATGATAATATGTGCTCAGATCATGAAAACTTGTCATCAATAGATTCATCCAGATATGTTTGTGTTGTTAAATCAATAATTTTAGTCGCGCACATACGATTTACCGACAAGTGTTTCTCATCACGACTGCAAAACAATTTTCATGGATTTATCTGGGAATCGTTTTATATTTGGTGTAGTAATATGCATCAATTTTGCTTTATTTGTATTTAGACTTCTTCTCGAATCCTCATACATTTTCAGGTGTCGGATATATGGACAATATAACATAAATTTAGGATGATTTAATTGAAATTAAAACACTTGGTTTCTTTCACTTATTTTTCAATTAAATCATCCTGAATTAATTCAAAAATATTTCACCACGGGTTAAGTGAGAAATTAATTAAACATATAAATATAACATAAATATTTATAATACAAGTGTTAGTCTGTCTGGGCTATCAAACAAAAGTCTTTGTGACCCGTCGTTTTTTTTTATTAAAAATATATTTCAAAATATTTATTTTAATGTATGCATAATTTTTATTTCCATTTCAGTACCGGTAGCCCTGAATATGACAGAAGAGGATTCCTTGGATTTGGACATCAATGAGCTGATAGTGCATTCGAGTGGAAACGCCAACTTGGATTCATTTGAAACAAGTAAGCACACCGTTGAATGAAAAGTAAACTGACCGGTTTGCTTGTTGTTTAATATAGGCATGTCGTTTCACTTCAATAAGACATACAGGACTTCGAAAATTTCTAAATTTCGAAGAAGCAAAACCAAAATGAAACAAAGATGATTCACTGCCATAGAAAAAATGTAACTATGATACGCCATGCTTTTATGGGACACCCTGTATATTTAAAAATAATTTTAAAATATGGTCCTAATAGACCTACATACACCTGTGAAAGCCGATTTTGAAAAAAATAAACCATTTAGCCGTAAAGCTACTCGGCGCGCACGCTGAGACACCCTGTATATAATTCTGCAAAAAAAATACAGCAAAGGGGGGAGGGGAGATGGTTGACCTTTAAATCTCGCCCCTCCTTATTATACATATGCCGTAATCATTAATTCTAATTAATTGTCCGAATATGATTTATTGATATTTTAAAGAATTGATGTTGACGTTGATTTTTACTTATTTTATGAATGAGTGAGTAAGTTTATTAGATTAATCGATTTTGGTAAAGCGGTAATATAAAGTGGAAAGGTAATTTAGTGAAAACACATGTTGGGAAGTGATATAGAATCGCATGTTCGTTGAGGTTTAATATAGTCCGTTCCCTTTCTCCCTCCTCAGTTGCAGCACGAAAAGAAGGGGGCGGCTACGTCGAAGTGATAATAGGGGTGTTAACGGCAATAATGCTGCTATTACTGGTGGTGTTCGTAATAATCCTGATAGTAAGTAGACGGCACAAATTGCAAGGGTCGCCGACACTTCTTAGGAATCCATTTGGGGTAACAATAAACATGAAGGTATTCATTTCCGATGGGAAGGGAGGACGCGATCGATTTTTATACGTGTATTTTATTGCGTTCAGGACTTATTGATGACGTTTTCATCGTCGGGCAACAATGGCAACAACAGCGGGCATCCGACGCCGGTCACGCAAGAGCCTCAATCCGACGCCAGCTTCGAGCCGTTCACATCGCCGCTGGTTAATTCGTATTTCACGCCGAATTACGCCACGTTGCGGGTGGCTTCGAACGTGCCGGATGTCGATGCCGTCGCTGGCCAGGAGGAGGAGGAGGAGGAACCGCCGGAAGTTCCGCCGCTCCCGACGTCTCCGTCGCTCCATCAAAGTCCGATTACGGTGGCGTCATCGCCGCTTCATTACAGGAGCTTGCAGACCACGCCGGCCATAAGTCCCAAGTCGAAGATGATCAATTTGGGCAATTACTTCCCGCGCGTGTCCACCGACCCGCCGAACAGGAAGCGATACCACACGGCGCCCAGGGAGAAGCAGAGGGTGCTTTATTAATCCGTCTCCGATTGTCACCGATTCCTCTAATTAGATGTTATTGCAGATCCCCCCACCTGTCGTGTGTTGGAACATCGCCCCCAGCATGGGGCATTCGTACACATGTAGGGAGACGGAAGTGACAACGATATCCCGTTATACGTTGACATCTGTAGAGAATCTGGGTTCATGTCACGCTGGAGAGGTAATCCCATTTGAACGCGACCGAGCAATCACGCTTCCGGTTACTAACACGTTAACTTAGGACTACACAAAAGGGACACCGCACGTATACACCTCCATATATCATTTTCTTAAAAACAAAAAAAAAACACCCTCACACATTTATATTAAATTAAACAAATATTATATTACGAATAAATATAAATTAAATTATTATAATACTGGAAATGATTCCATTGCAATTTTAATTAAATTAAAATAAAATAATTAATAAATTAATTATTCTCTTACATTTACTCTGTAATTTAGGAAATTAAAAAAATGAAATCACCTGCACTTTTATATAAATAAAACAATTTATAACTTACAAATATATTGTAAACTCGCTACAATTGTTTCGCCACACTGTGGCTTCTTCAGGCGAAGAAATGAACTTTCAACATTTATCAGCCTTATCAATCAATTATTTGAAATCACCTGATTTGTTTCATTTATAAAATTTATTTATTCCAAGTAGTTTCAGCTACAAGCCATTAATACTTTATAATGGTAACCGCAATTAGTCTGAATAAATAAATGTTATTAGTGAAACGAATCAAGTGATTTTATATATTTTTTTAATTTTCTAAATATTCATATCATATTACGAACTTTTTGTTATTATTATTATTTCTCAGCATCGCCGGCGAGGGTCATTGGCTGACTTTAATTTAATAAGTAATAAACGGAATGCGAACTACAGTGAACGTTCACTAACAACAAACGAATTGCTATTGTAACTAATATCACAGACGTTGACAATTATCAGGGTTGTAAAGGACCCTGGAGTAAATTGAATATTGACATAGCACTCTCTTAAAAGAAAAATAAACAGATTTACAAAATAAATAAATAAATAAATGAACTATTATAATTTATACACTTGGTTGTTTGTTTCGCTAAATTTTATATTTGAGTTTCGACGAGTACATTTTCAAGGATCATACTGTCAATCTTTTCAATTTTATATCGACATGTTCGCATTTTTAATTTAATTAATTCCTTGAACATGACTAGTTGAAACTCAAATATAAAATTTAGTGAAACAATCAAGTGTATTCATTATAATACTTTATAATTATTACATAAAAAATGTTTTATCACGGGAAAGTGAAAATTTAGTTCGAAATATTCAATCATGTTTCATCAATGAGTAACAAGTTAGAGATGCTCTGAAATTTATAAACTTACGAAGTATTTTCCCGGGAAGTAGTTATTTCATTAGATATTTTTTTTTTTTTAGTATTTCGTAAGTCTATAAATTGCAAAGCAATTGAAAGAGAATAATTAATTATTTTCAAAGCATTTTCTTTTAATTTAATTTATTACGTGATAGATTTAATGATAATCTCTGTTTTTTTATATATATATATATAGATTAGCTTATATGAAACGGAGGAATTGGAGGAAATAACCCAAGACTGCGGTCGTTTAGTGATAGTCCGGACGCCGAACACCGAAAACAAAAACGAATCGAACAATAGCTCAGCGGAATATCTCCGGGAAGTGCGATTCCTGGGGAGTCTATCAGACCCCAATATCTGCCGAATATTGGGCGCGTGCACCGCCGAACATCCCCCCTGGACCATAATAGAATACGGCGAGATGGGCGATTTAGCGCAGTATCTCCAGTTCCTGGCAAACCGGAACGGCACCGTCCGGTCGTCACAAGACTCCCCCATAAGGTATTCCCCAAAATAAAACACGAACAAACAAAAAAAAAAGAAATCCTGAGCCAAATCGATTTAGTCATTAAGCGCGCGCGCTAATCTAAATCTAGTTGATACCAACATGCATTTCCTTCCGTTCTTTACATAACCCGATAACGTGTGTTGCCTTTTCCAGCGTGGAAACCCTGCTGTATATGTCTACTCAAATATCTTCCGGGATGAAGTACTTAGAGTCGAAACATGTTGTACATAAAGATCTGGCCGCGAGGTAAGCTCCCCCGACGGAATACTGATGCATGTAATTTACTCTCGTATGCCGATTGCAGGAATTGTCTCGTCGGGAGGGGGTACATTGTAAAAATAGCTGATATCGCGATGTGCAAACCGCAATATCGTAAAGATTACGCGGAAATTGGAGGACGGCCGCCGGCGCCGATCAGATGGCTGCCCTGGGAGAGCATACTGCTTGTAAGTCACTTTTTTTACTTGATTTACTTTAGATATTCCTTACTTAAATCATCTTCCATATCTTTCAACGGATCCAATCATCTTTCAGCGTGTAGATAACCACTAGCTGGGAATAAGCGGTTTTTAAGCTCCAGTCTCTTTGCACTTGTCCTCCGATGGAAATGAGCCCCCCACCCACGTCTATCAGTTGTGTAATAATTTATAACCTTGCGGAGAACTTGCGAGTTCAACTCAAAAGCGAAATTAATATTTAAATGGAAGTATACATAAACTTTAACTACGAACTTAAAGAAAGGAATACTCCATCGATTACAACCTGGGATCGTATTCCTTAAATTGATCTCACAATTCTGTCATACACATAAATTAAATTTTTAATACGAAGAGATCAATGTATAATTGCTAGGAAATATTCCTTATTTCAATTATATGTACAGGGTGGCCCAGAATGGATGTTACTACAGAGAATATCGATTATTAGAAGAGTTGGCGCACAAATTTAATGCCGTCCTTTGTTTTCAAGTTACAGCCAAGAATTCAGTATTTTTAATTTTATTTTTAGATTTTATTAATATCTCAATCATTTATTATTTTATCAATATAAAAATTGCATGTTGTTTAGGTACTTTTTTCAGGAGAATCAAAAAATTACAGATTGTTTCTATCTTTATTAATAAAAGAGATATAGCACTAAATTATATATTTTTAAATGGAAGTCATAGTTGGCTATTACCAGTTGCATAGCCAACTATGCTGTAAGAGTTTGCCAATTGGCTAATGACCAGTGATCTTTCCGCCTATATATTCTTATTATTATAAAAAATATATTTTTTTTTTTATAATTATTATAAAAAATATATTTTTTATAATAAGTATGGTACCTCCTTATGCAGCCTTACACTGAATGGTAGACAAGGCAATCGATTATATATATATATATATATCTACCTATGCATTTTGTAACAAAATCATATCTGTAATCCAAATTTTAAATAAAAAGTATAGAGTTCTATTAAAAATAAGAAAGTTGGCATAGACTTCCGGTATAACCGGAAGTGCTGAAATCTTGAAAATATTTTAATTAAAAAGAACATACTGATTTACATAAATTGTAGAAATGTCATTACAATCCAACAATAGGAAATGAGTATTCTTTTAATGTGATTTCTCAGTGAGACACTGTATATTTTTCTCGCAATTAATTTGTTTAAAAAAGAACTTGAAGATTTTTTTGTAGCTCCTCCCTATAGTAACATCAAATTTGTGCCACCCTGTACATGAAGATATTGAAGAATTTTCATTGTTAAACACTGATTTATATAAATTTATTTTTCTCTGGCGTGATTTGATTTTTTTTATTTAATTATTTAAAAAAATGTTAGTAATATAAATTGAGTAACGAAGCATACAATAAGATACCATTTCAATTTTTATTACTTTATCTCCCAAAATATACACCGTACTTAAAAATCCCTCGCATGAAAGCGTTTGTTTTTATTTATAGTAAACAATGAGTACATTGCCGGTTGTGTCAATAGAGACAAAGAGAGACGATGCGCGATGTCGGAGACGGTGTTTGCAGTCGGGAATGAAGGACTGAAAAAATACGTTGGCGAGCATCAAAGTGGTCTCCGGTTCGGCTGTATGGTCTGAGGGCGACAACGATCCGAACAATAAACATTCCAGACCGCTTCCAGTTTTCCTATTGGGAAATTATTTAGGTCTCGTCGCCGGATAAAGAAACATTTCCTCTGCAGGATTGCATTCTTTGTGCGATTTAGGATTGGGTTCTATTATGTATTATTGTTTGCCGGCTGCATTTAATTTTACGTTCAATGGCTTTGTTGTGAGCACAGGAAATTCAGGAAATTTTACAACGAATTGAATTAAAAGCTATCGGCAGTAATTACATTATACAGAAACTATTGTTTTAATAAAAAAGGAAATAATTTAGTTTTATAAAATATTCATTTAAATTGATTATTCCTACTAAATAAAACGTACCTGGCGGAGAGACCACTGGTCGACAGCCAATAGGTAGAATCTTACAGCCTGCATCGTAATATTTTATGTAAATGTTGTATTACGTTTGTCAATAAAGATTATGTATATATATATATATAAAACTTTCACAAGTCACTCTACTTAATAAGATAAAGTAGCTCCATTAAGAACAATTAACATTAATAGGCGAACCCCTGCCTGGTTGACAAATAACCAAAAATCGAGGATGCTATGGAGGGTTTAGTGGTTATGTTATATACAAATAATTGACACTAACTTACTGCTCAGAGTCTATTTAAGCTATCAATGCAGATAAATTAGTCCTATAGCAGTATTTTTATTTTTTAATCGGCGTCAAATCTAATGTCCCTCATGAAATAACAAAAAATCGAGGATGCTGTGAAGAGTTTAGTGGTTATGTTATATACAAACAATTGACACTAACTTACTGCTCGGAGCCTATTTAAGCGATAAATGTAGCTAAATTAGCCATACAGCAATATTTTTATTTTTTAAGATTTTTTTTAATCGAAGTCAAATCTGACATCCGTCATGAAAATAACCAAAAATCCAGGATGCTGTGGAGGATTTAGTGGTTATATTATATAGAAACAACTGACACTAACTTATTGCTCAGAGTCTATTTAAGCGATCAATGTAGCTAAACTAGTCCTAAAGCAGTATTTTTATTTATTTATTTATTTTTTTAGAATTTGTTAATCGAAGTCAAATCTGACGTCCCTTATGAAAACAACAAAAACTCGAGGGTGTTGTGGAGGGTTTAGTGGTTATGTTATATACAAAAAATTGACACTAACTTACTGCTTAGAGTCTATTTAAGCGATCAATGTAACTAAATTAGTCCTACAGCAGTATTTATATTTTTTAAGATTTTTTTAATCGGAATCAAATCTGACGTCCATTATAAAAACAACAAATAGAGAGTGCTTTGGAGGGTTTAGTGGTTATGTTATGTAAAAACAATTGACACTAGCTTACTTTTCAGAATCTATTTAAGCGATCAATATATCTAAATTCGTCATGCAGCAGTATTTTTATTTTTTTTATAATTAAAATTGAATTTCAAATTAAATACCACGTCCCATTTCGTTCCATATCCGGTAATTGTATTTATTTCCGTTTCATTAAAAGTTGGCGCGATAGTTCGGTTTCGATAACATTCATTGGGAAATATTTGCGTGGGAGGCACAACCTTGATATCAGTGACCTGGTATCTCGAGCGGAAACCATTACACCCAGTTAGACATCCTGCGCACCCTCACTTCCTAGGATGACCACTTCCTTAACTCGGCCATTATTCCTCCCGAAGGTCCAGTTTTCTAAACGGCTTCCTCTGCCGGAATAACTAAATACGCCGTAAACCCAGCAGCTAATTTTTAACGACCATTAAAATTATTAATTTTAATCAGGCACGGTTGCATTTACTTCCTTCTAAAAAAACAAGTTTGTATCCTCTATTTATATAAACTTATACGTTATATTAGTTTATATAAATAGAGGATACAAACTTGTATTTCAGAATTTCCGAAAAAAAAAATAATAACACTGCAATATTACAATAATATTGCGAAATCTTTACTAGATTTATTTACAACCTGTCAAGATTGTTTTACATTTAGCTAATATAAATAAAAAGTGAAGTAAGGGTCGAATCATTTTTTTTTTTCATTTTATTTACAACCCACTGATAACTGAGGCTTCGTGTAATGCCCCGTTTTTTTTTTTTAATAGTAAAAAATCTATTAATAAATTAATGCATCGACTGATTGTGATGTTTAACCTGTTGATTATAACTACGTGAAAAATTATTATTATGACATTAACGATTTCAAAAGACAGTTTAACAATGACGATCAACTATAGAAGAATTTGTAAAAAAATGTTAAAGAAAAAAAAAATAAAAGACAGGCAGAAAGACCAATGATCGATAGCCGGTTGACAAGTAACCTTTACATTTTTAAAATATTTTTATTATTATAAACTTAAAAAATTGTCAATAAAGATATATATTATTGTTAATAATTATTATTATTATTTAATGCGCTAGCATTAGAGCTGTATGCTAGTCAAGTAGGCGTTAGGTATAAGTATGCATGTCGGCGTCCAGCCCACGCCGATATTCCGGTCTGTATATTTAGTAGGCTGTGATTAAATATGTCAATCAGTCCATCTTGGTTCAAGGCATTAACAAAGTAAGAATCATAGATTAAAAAAATAGAGGCGGTTGAAGCATCTGTTCTAAAGCTATGCAATTTATATGATGAAGTAAATAGTAAAAAGTGTTTTTAATTGTGATTAAAACATCTTCATATAACTAGTAGACAAAAAAAGATATAATTAGCTTTTCGAATAATTTGGGAATTGCCGAAATTATTATTATTTTTAATCGGATTCAAATCTGACGTCCCTCATGAAAATTTCCAAAAATGGATGGTGCTATAGAGATTATGTTATGTACAAAAATTGATACTATCTTACTGCTCAGAGTCTATTTAAGCGATCAATGTAGCTAAATTAGTCCTAAACCAATATTTTTAAAAAAGTTTAAAAAAAGGATGTAATCAGCTTTTCGAATAATTTTGGAATTGCCAAAATTATTATTATTATCTTTATTAACGGATAAACCATTTTACAAAAAAAAATTAACTTTTTTTACAAAGTAAAAATACAAAATAATAAAGAGAAACAAAAAAAGATAGATATTGATCTATAATTTAAGAACGGTTTTTGTATTTATAATAAATTTCATCCTACAACTGCAAATTTTATTTAATTTAAATAGAAAATCCTTCTTTTTGCTTTTTTATGTCGCATTTATAATTAAAGTACTACTTTTATTGATCACTCGGTTATTTTATGATACGGAACGCTTGTAGTAGATTCCGAAAAAAAAAAAATCAGGCCCGTTTCAATTAAGCAATAATTAAAATTAAACCAAACATTAATTACGCTTTTACGTAAATAATGATAATATTTAAAGGTCAACACAAAAATAGAACAATCGAAAAACAAGACGTGTTTACCGAAATCCGTTGCGCCGCAGTGAAATGCGTTTTGGCGAATATTCGTAATGCAATATTTGTTCGGGTCTTAATTATGTAATTACCGCCAGTCAGGATTAACATAAATCCAGCAATGGATAAATGGAATCGATAAGCGAGCGCTGAATTCATTTATCCTGGGTAATACTTTGTATTAAATTGTTTACAATCCAGATTAATATTAATATGCTATTAGTCAGTTAATGTTTTATTATTATTATTATTTTTAAATATCTTTATTAATTTATTCTGAATATAATCCTTATTTAAAAAAAATGTTTCATCACGGGGAAACATTTTTAATTAATAATGATAGTTTTATAGATTTTACTGTATTAGGATTATCTTTGATAATTGGCGCGTTCAGGGAAATTTTAGACATGTAGCGCTGTAGCGCAAAGCGCTTGATATTCCCTGAATGGACAAATTGTAGTTGGTGCACGGCTTGAAAAGCGAACTAGCGGAAAAATATATGCTTTACCGCTTGATAAAGCGCTGCAGCGCCACACATAAGGCGGTACCATTCAGCTACACCGCTTTCGTAAAGCGCTACAGTTCCCTGAACGCGCCCAATGGTCACTAACCGAAACTAGTCGGAGAATAAAGTAAAATCATAAATTAAAAAAATATATATAATAAATGAAAGACGACGCAAGCGCTATCTTTCGCCTATAGCGTATGGATAACTAGTGATGGCGATAGATGACGCTTGCGTCGCCTTTCATTTATTATGATTCATATCAGGTATATAACCACAATTCAAGATCCGTTCAGCCGCCTTCATGCTGGCTGAATATTAAATGTAAAAAAAATGTAAAAAAGTAAATCAATAAAATTTGTGATATATAAAAAAAGCAAGAGTTTTAATTGCCTGTCTTTAATACTGTTTTAAAGACGGGTAATTTCATAAAGGAGTCTGTAAGAAGGATTATGAAGGGAATTATTGGAGATATTTTATTATTTTTTTAAATAACATTATATAATATATCTCAATTTTAGTATTCTCCAAGTCGACATTTTTTGTTGTTGTAATTCTTTCTTTTGCGCGAATGTGCGGCGCAATCGTAATTAATTTAAGTAATTTATGGTAATTTAAATAAAAGCGCAGCGTAAAGCACAATTTAGCTCGCCTAGTTTGCGGGTTTATATTTAATAATTATGTTAAAAGCGGGGTTGAATTTCCTCCACTTGGCTTCAGTTTAAACACGCGGAAAGTTTCGTAATGGAAATGTATATATTTTTATAATTGGAATAGAAGAGGTGCCATAAAAAAAGAATTAGTTAAGTGTTAAATTTATAACGCCGGGTTTTTTATGTTCAGAATTGGGGGGATGAGAAAAATAATTTGAATTTTCTGAAAAGTTTCACAACTTGTATTTTCGAGCGTTTTCGACAACATTCCTTGATAGTTTATACGCAACACATGCGTTCCCATAAACTACTTGCATTCGCGTATGAATTTGCAAATCTTCAGCACACAAAAATTGAATGAACTCACGCTGCTTATATTTGGACGGATTATTAACAACAAACGCCATTTTAAAGTTGCAGTACTTAAAATTTCACTATTTTGTATTGAAGAGTAACTGATACACGTGTGTTCTCTACAAATGTTTTTATTCTACTAATCTGTTATAATTATAGTAACAATATTATCATCCCGAATCGACCGCATACTTGATCACTTTTAATATATCCACTTTTATTTAAAAAATAAAACCGGTCAATAAAATATGGAATTAATTAGTTGTTTACATGAACGTATGTTACCAAATAAGTCAAAATCGAGAAATATGCTCGTTTCTGAAAATTACTTCAAGGGATGAAAAATATCCATAATTTGTTCGATGAAAATTTACTCAAAATAAAGAAGCGTTCCTAAGATATTTATAAAACATAATTCCGTAGGAATTGTAAATGTATTTAATGAACTCAAACACTGAAAATGAATTTATTAAACACAATTACAATTTTTTCGTAATTTTATAAATTTTACTTGAACTCATGTTTTATTTTTTTCTAATTTTAATTAACCATTGTCTAGCTGTATTTAGAGAGATGAAAGCGCGTTCTTTTCGCCAAGTAAAAAAGCACGACTACCAAAAGTAAACGGGCAAAGAACGAAAAACAAAACACACCTACAGCGGAAAAGAGCGTCCGCGCACTGCGATGGAAAACTAGTTTAAAACGAGCGCAAAAGAATTAAGTTCGTTAACGAGCGTCCTAATAAACCCACGCCCAGGGATGGAATAAACGCGAAAAGGGAGAGAGAGGCCGGACGCCGGTTGATGTGAATTGATTTGCAAACAATTAATGCTCGCAAGAAAACATCCTTTTCATCCCGGGCTTTTGACGGTGCCGGTGCGTGTGAATGCATTGGCACGTGAAAAAAAAAAATGAGAGAAGAAGACGAGTGACTGATGACACCCTATATTCAAAGTCTTGATTTATGTGGGAGAAAAAATATTTCGGGGGGGAAAAAATGTGTCCTTTGTTGGGGAGCGATTTTTTTCGCAGGATTTAATGTTATAGATTTGAATTTGATGTATGATGAAGATGACACGGTGATTATTTCATTGGATGTTTATTTTGTTTATTAAAGATTCTTCATAAGTATGTAGAGAGGAATCCTACACTATATCCTTAAAATGATTTTCCCTTCCCACGACCTAAAAAAACATATACTATGTGTCTACATAAATCGGACACGTTTTCCCAGTCGTTTGTATAACTCGGGTCCGAGTTATACAAACAAAGTAAAAAAGTGTTTCATTTATTAAAATTGAAATCATTCAGTTTAAACTTCATTCCTATTTCAATTTTGCTTTGTTACGTGGATATTTTGTAGTAAAATTACATTACACATATCCGGCGTGGGTATTTGCCCGGGAAGTAGTTGTTTTAATGTGCATTTGTTTAACGTACTTACGTAACGTAAATCAAAATGTCACAGAGCTAAATGTGAGAATAATTTATTAATTATTTTCAAATCATTTTTATTTAATTTAAATTACATTTTTTTGTACCACGACTTTTACTGACAATCAAAGTCTATAAATTCTTATTAATTTCGACTTATTGTTTAAATTCACAGGATAGATACACGTGCTCGAGCAGCGTGTGGTCCTTCGCGGTGACCATGTGGGAGATCCTGAGCTTCGCGAACGAGAGACCCTACCAGAGCCTGGGCAACGAGAAGGTCGTCCAGAACGCCGAGCACATGTACTACGGCGGCGAACTGGAGGTAATTGCCGCCGATATCAAAACGACTTTTTTTTACGCACACCCTTTCTCTCCGTTGACGCAGGTCCTGCTGGAAAAACCGTTGATATGCCCACCTGAAATTTACGATCTGATGTGTCAGTGCTGGAAGAGGGACGACAAAGCGCGGCCCACATTCAAGCAAATATATCTCTTCCTGAAGCACACCAACAGTGACTACGTCCCGTCCGACTGAATGCGGCAAAGGGACGGCGAGGAGAACGGCGAAAAAAAAATTGAGTGGATCGTGTGATTTTTGTACATATCTGTGTGGACTTGAAAAAAAATAATAATAATTGCGGAAACGTGTTTTAACGCTCAATTTGATTTTAACGTTTTGATACATGATTAAAAACAATCTGAATCCTAATTTTGAAAAACAAAATCAAATTCATTTACAAAATAAGATAAATAATACGGATATATATTGTGGTTTTGAATAAAATATTCACAAATAATTATTTAATGTTAATTATTTGTGAATATATTTCTCAAATTAATTGATTAATCAACGATTATACATTATTGCAACTTCTTATATACAGGGTTAGTTAAAATTATCAAAACATCTAAATATTTTTAAATGAAACAATTAAGTTTTTGATTTTCGCTTTAAATTAATTAATTATCAGATTAAAGTTAAAATCAAAATTAATCACAATAAACGAAAGACGACGCAAGCGCCATCTTTCGCCTAATTTCATTTAAAGTTATTAAAAGAGAACAGTCGATTTTTTCATTTAATAATTTTTCATTTCATTTAAAATTCTCATCATTCACACATCCCCATTTTTTTATCTTATATACAAGGTGTACAGAAAATGAGTGAAAAGCTTTAGGTAGCGTGACTCTTTGACTAACTTTTAGATAAAAATATTAACGAAAATAAGTCACACGGTCCTTCCTTAAGCCTCACGGGCCACTTAAAAGAACTATACATTTGGCAACGCTGGATCAAACAAGTGTGCATTTATCATGTTTATAACTGCTACATCATCCGCTGGAGGTGTTGCATACACCTTTTCTTTTACAAACGAGCGTGCGTCGTTGCCAGATCTATTTTCATTAAAAGAATGCTTCTGATGAAGTTATAAAATTGTAAAAATATCCGATTTATTAATCATTTACATCAATGGAATTATACACGTGTCTAATTGATTGTTAATGCTATTGATTTTTTACAAAATATTTAAAAAACAGTACTAATTTATAGTCACATATTTAAAATTCCGAAGACTTCGTGAGCCTCAATGAAGAACTATAAAACATTTTTTTATTTGGATTTTCTATTAAAAATTAATTAATGAATTGAGTTACCTGAAGGTTTTCACTCATTTTCTGTACACCTTGTATATACAATCATCTTCATTGAGGTACTTATACATTGTTAAAAACAATACAATTTATTTTATTATTTATAAATCGGTTTTTCAGCCATTTTATCTTATATTTACACCAACATATTTCAAAAAACTATTAAGTGAGGAAAAAAGATAGTATTTTTTTTATTTTATTTTTATTTATTTTATTTTGTTTTTTTTTTTTTTCATTTATTGTGTGTTATTAATAACATGTATCAGAACGTTAATCAAAACATTCCCTCAGTATTTCTTACTTTTGTGATACGTGCTTCCTGATATCGAGTTTGTACATAGTATAAATAATGTATATGAATAGGAGTCTATTTTTAAACAATAATTTAATCTCTATCCGACACACGCGCACACCCTTCGGATTCCTCCGGGGCTTCTCTTTGAATAATCACGTGGGTTACATTTCCTAGGAGTTAGCGGCAGAGCATGTCTATTTTTGTGTATTTAATTAAGGTAACGGGAATTTATGAGAGAAGAAACGGGGTTGTTTTTTCGCCGAGGATTTGAAACACTGAATGAAATGTTCTTAAAAGTTGCATCAATATTAAAACAGCATGAAATGTTCATAGTAGACAAGATTTTTCTACTTAACGCAAGCATTTCATAACTTGATTTAAATACAGGGCGATTCCGGAGGAAAATTTAATGTTAATTAAAGGTGCTTGTTTTCTTTTTTTTGTAAATTCATCAATACATTTCCCTTTAATTTTACAAATTGCTATTGTTGAAAATATCTCTGAAACAAATGAAAATCGGATTTAAACATTTGTTTGCTTATTTTCGCTTCCTGAACACGTCCTTAAAATATTTCCGAATAACCCTGTAGATGAACTTTTTAGTCGCTTAAAATTATCTCCGAAAATTATTGGATTGATCAAAAAAAAAATTAAATAATCCATAAGCTTAAATAAATCTACATTAAAACAACTACATTTGTTTTAAAGTACTTACGTAACGTAAGTCAAAGTGTCACAGTAGCTGAAGAGGAAATATTTTTTTTAATTTATTTAATTAACTGTGACCAAAGTGAAACGAATACTCTTTTATTGAAATCCATAAGCTTCTTAGATATAATTCAAAGTTGTTTTTTTTTTGTATTGCGAAAAACCAAGTGAGCTGGTGTCATAATGATAAATGTTTTTATAGTCAGTAATAGATTGAAAACATCCGCAAATGTACAACCGTTTATTATACAGTGTGAGTTTTTTCGATGTTCTCTATGGGGACCATAAGAGATAGAAAAACGGTTAAATGGGGAAAGAAGTGTAGTTTTATAAGACGAATAAAATGACACTTTCAAAATATTTGAAAAAGTCAAGGGTAACTAGATATTTTGAAAAAAGTAAAATGTGTCAATTTTTTTAAATCAATATATCTCTATTATTATCATAGATAGAAAAAGACTGTAAAGGACAAAGTTGTAGAAAATTTTTCACAGATTAATAACAAGAAATCAAAAAAAATCGCCCATATTTTGGGAGATATGACACAAACCTACCTTTTTTTTAAATGGAAACAATAGTTGGCTATGACTTTATTAAAAGGGCTATTTTTTTTTCCTTTAATCCGATATAAAATATGCCATAGTTATTTTTAAAATAAAATAAGTTACAGTCGTTTTTAATTTTACCATACACCAAAAAATAGTTAGCCATGAAAAAGACAAAAGTAAAACAATTATATATATTAATTTCAAAAAATTGACACATTTTACTTTTTTCAAAATATCTAGTTACCCTTGACTTTTTCAAATATTTTGAAAGTGTCATTTTATTCGACTTATAAAACTACACTTCTTTCCCCATTTAACTGTTTTTCTATCTTTTATAGTTTTCGAGATCCCCATAGAGGACATCGAAAAAAACTCACCCTGTATAAAAATATTTTTACATTACGCGTCAAAACAAATTTATTAATAAATTAATGCTGAATTTCTAACGGGAAAGGAGATATCCAAGACGGGCACTTGGATATCTAATCCTGTATATCAGGAAAGAATTTTTAGGTGTAAAAATAGAAAAATAGAAAGTGTCGTTTATAAAATAATAATAATAATAATAAAATATTAACATATCTTTTTTAAAATGAATTTGTAAATTAAATTGTAAATAAATTCTGATTGTAAAAAAAAGTAAATCATGTATATCGATATAATCCACGAAAATTAAGCCGATTTTGTATATAAAATTATAAATAGGGATTTAATTAAATTAAAACAAAAAACGAAAAAAAAAAAATGTTGTAAATCGACAATCACAAAAATAGAAAAAAAAAAAACAGTTGTAATTAAGGAGAGTGCTATTTAAGAAAAATTATATATATACGGAAAGGACGAAGAAGAAAAGGAAGAAAAACACCCCGGATAATTTATAAATAATATATATATATATAATATATGAGAACTTATACATACGTAGTTTGAAGATACTAGTTTATATAATTTGTTTTTTTTTTTTATTTGATAGGAATTTGCGCCTGTATTTCCGTTTTGAATTAATAAAAATTGTTAATTAAATATATATAAACCAGTACCTATGCGATACAATGGACCAAACAAATAATATAGATTATTATTATATAAACGATTTTTTTTCTGTATAAATAAAACTTATTGAGCAAATATTTATTAAAAAGTAAATAATACTATGAAACAAAGGAAATAAAAATAAATAATTATCATCACAGAACTAACAGAGATTCTGATTAATTCCGTGTTGTTGTGGAAATATCGTTTTGCGTATGTAATCGAAATAATTTTTTTTTAGGGATAACGATTTTTGTCATTGCGTTATTAAAAGATATTGATTAGTGAAATGTTACACGTAAAATTTATTTATTCTTGGATTTTGAAGGTTTTATAGATTTTTTGAGTTTTTGTGAAGTGTTTAATCATAAATAAAAACGACTGTTATTCCTTACTTCACAATTTATTTAAATTTAATTTAATTTGTGGAAATCTTCTTCCTACTTCACAATTTATCCAAATTTAATTTATTTTACGATTTATTTTTACGCTTATCATTTTGTAGAAAGGAAAATTCCTTTCTACAAAATGATAAGCATTTGATAAGCATGTGAATTTATAAATAAACATTTTATTATATTCCTTCATTTTGTATCCTTTGGATAACGAAATGTATACACAATAAAAAAAAGAAAGTTTATAATAAACTTTCTTTTTTTTTCAACTTGAAATTTCTAAATAATATTATTATAAACTTTCTTTTTTTTTCAACTGTTGAAATGTCTAAACAATATTATTATTAACTTTCTTTTTTTTTTCAACTGTTGAAATTTCTAAATAATATTATTATAAACTTTCTTTTTTTTTCAACTGTTGAAATGTCTAAACAATATTATTATAAACTTTCTTTTTTTTCAACTGTTGAAATTTCTAAATAATATTATTATAAACTTTCTTTTTTTTTAACTGTTGAAATTTCTAAATAATATTATTATAAACTTTCTTTTTTTTTTTCAACTGTTGAAATTTCTAAACAATATTATTATAAACTTTCTTTTTTTTTCAACTGTTGAAATGTCTAAACAATATTATTATAAACTTTCTTTTTTTTCAACGGTTGAAATTTCTAAACAATATTATTATAAACTTTCGGTTAGATCCTAGGTTCTGTCCAACTCCCCTTTTTTGACTTCACAATTTATTAATTTTTAAATTTAATTTGAAATTTTAATTTAAATTGTGAAGCAAGGAACAACAGTCTTTTTATTTGTGATCCTCACGGCGTTCACTTCACGTGGAACATTTTCAATTTTGATGTAAAAAGAAAACACTTAACTTTTTATACCACTTTTATTGGTGGTATAAAAAAGTCGAGTGTTTTTCTTTACATCAAATTCATTTAGTTATAATTGTAATTAACCCATGATGAAACATGTAGAGTAAAATACTATTTGTAATGTTCAAATTATTTATATTCCTTTCTGTACTTTTACAAATAACAATTGAAAAAGAAATATAAATCCCTCTACTTTTCGAAAATTTAAAAATAGAGAATTGAATACATACAAATAATTGTATTCAGAACTTTTTATATTAAAATTCCATCTAGTAAGTAGCTTTCAATTAGCTAATCGAAGACTGTCATGAAAAGATTTTCTTTCTTTCTTAATCTTATCCTCTTTTACCCGTATTGGGTGTCGAGGTTACGAAAAGATTTTACTAGATGCAATAGATACAATTATAACATAAAATGTTCTATAATCCAGCGGAAAGAAAAATGAAAAAAAAATATGTAACCCGTGGATTTCTATAAAGGCTGGAATAATTTTTCAGCCTACTTGATTTTTTTAGGCGAGTTATATTTATAAGAATAAGGACAAGTGTATACAATTATTTGTATTTCTCTACTTTTACAAAATAAGAAACACAAATAGAGAAATGTATATAAATAATTGTTTACATTTTTTTACCTTAAAATTTTTTAATTTTCGATTTTTCAATTTACTTTATTAAATTCCATCGACTAATCAAATAAAATTGATTAGAAAATAATTATTTCCACATGCGGAAAATAATCATTTTTATTTAATTATTTAAATAAATACTCTTTTCTAATAATATCTTTTAATAATCCAATCACTTTAAATAAATTGCTGCAATTATTTATGCGAGTGCGAATTTACGTTTGTAAGATGCTTTGTACTTCTTGAACTTTCTTTTTTACAATTTTAAAAATGAATTCCACTTGTAATAATAAATAAATTAGAAAACTAATGATGTTTCAAATAAAAGGCACATTTTTTATTTAATTTGTGCACCAACTGTTAACCCCATTATACAATTTTAATGATAGTAACAAAAATATTTATTGAGGGACTTCAATAAACTATTGAAGTGGTGATTTGTGTGAAATTTAGAAATTCACAAGAAAGATTTTTTGTAATTAAAATTAGTTTATAAACAAAAATCATAATTTCAAACAGTAGGAAGGATTGCATTTTTTAATTCGATAAAGAAAAATTTACAAAAAAAAAAAATATTATTTTATTCCTTCATTTTGTATCCTTTGGGTATGGAAGTTTATATACAATATTATTTTAAACTTTCTTTTTTTTTCAACTGTTGAAATTTATAAACTTGATTATTATACATTTTCTTTGTTTCTTCAACTGTTATTACAAATTTTAGGTTAGGTCCTAGATTCTATCCTACGCCCCTTTTTTTGACGCTTTATCAAGCGCTGCAGCGTTACAGTTCGCGCCCAATCTTGCTATACATTCTTGATTTGAGGCGTCGTGTTTAAATAATGGATTTTGTACGTCGAAAATATACGATAAATTATTTTCATCGCCATCTCGTGGTTGTAATTCGTATTATTCTTGCTGTACGTACTTGATTTGAGGCGTCAAGTTTGACCGCTGTTACGCTGAAGTATAGAACAGATTCTAGGATCGAGCCGAACTCTTTTTTGAAATGTATAAACAATATTACTATAAACTTTTTTATATCATCATCATCGCTGTATATTAGCGGAGTTCGTTGCGTGGCAACCTTACTCCGGGATTTAATTTTTGTTTGGTTTTTTGATTCATGATTTTTATTGTTTTTTAGGAGGTTAATGGACTTTTTTATACCCTTTGAAGTATTGACATTTATAAACAATATCATTCATAATAAATGAAAGACGACGCAAGCGCCATCTTTCCGCTAGATTAACATTTTATTAAACAATATCATTTGTTAAAACTAAACAAATGATATTGTTGTTATTTCGTTCTTTTGAAGAGTGGAAGTTTATAAGCAAATAATCTCAACTGAATTAACACTCACACAAACAAATGCATGTAACTAAAAACAAAACTAACAAAAAAAACAGCAATAATCTGTAACGCAATTTAAATTTAAAACGTTCGTTTCTCGTGTACATTTTTTTTTCATTGTGAAAGCGCCGTTGCGTATAAAAATTACATTTAGCTTCTTAAGAAACTTGCAAACATGTGAAAAATCTAATGTAAATATCTTTGTTAATAAAAAAAGGAAACAATAAAAAAAATCTTTAACTGCGATATAATTTTCTTCCTGAAGAAAAAAGCGAAGTATTTCTCCTTTTTTTTTGGTTTGTTTCATCCTATAATATATATTCTCCTTCATATATAATATTTTTTTCATATATATATAATATGCGTTTATATATTTACAATCTGTACAGTCCTTTTTAACCTAACCTTTATCAGTCTTTGTTTAGTTTATATTTTTTTTAGATTTCTCTTAATTTCTTTATTAAATATACAATTTTTAGGTTGTTTTATTTCTGAATTATTTTTTGGATAAACACGAATTAAAATTCACATTAAACAACAAACGCATCACGGCCGTTAAACATTTGACTTGATCGAAAAAACAAGTACTCTTTTTTTAATTTTTTTACAACAATTCAAGCCGCACAGACGCGCATTTATAATAAATAATAATTTACAAATTTTTTTATATGTACAAAATTTTCTTAATTTAGATGCAAAGCTATTTAAGTATGTTTAAATATATCAGATTCTTTTAATATAAAAGAAAGAGAGAGAGACGGAAAAAAATTGTGGTTGTTTAAAATTACAAAGTTTTTCAATTGCATTTCGTTATTCAAAAATATTAAAACTAGTGAATCTAATATTCACTATTTTTGACAGCTTGAAAATAAAATCTTATTGTTACTATTATAACTTAAATGTTCTTCATTTTGTCAAATACATTTTTTATCGATTCGAATTTTTCATTTCCAAAACCGTGTTTTTTTTTTATTAAATAAGTAAACCTTTGCATTCCTAAAAAAAATGTTTTTTTTTTTGTTTTTTGATTGATTCTACCTATAAATATTTAAATCCCGTTTTATTTTATTGAATGAGCAGATCTTTCAGTTTAGAAAAACTTGTTTTTTTTTAATTAATTCGAGTCAACCTTTGAATTTCTGAAATCACCTTTTGTTGATTGTTGACCTTTTCTTTTCTTCAGTATTTTAAGTTTAAAAATATATAGACTTAGAATACTGAATACTTACTTCTTCAGTATTCTAAGTCTAAAAATATATAGACTTAGAATACTGAAGAAAATAAAAGGTCAACCAAAAGGTGGTTTCAGAAATTCAGAACGCTGGTTCAATTCAGATTAGTTAACATTTTAATCTTTGACTATTATTTACATATGAATTCGACTTAATCAAAATTATCTAACCTTTTAATCACATTTACTTTGATCATCATAATAAAATTTTCCAAAAATGCACCAACATTTCTTAGATCAATCTAGACGACCTTTGCATTTTGTTTACCTTGAAATTTTAAAATACATTTTTTTTTTTTCAAGGTAAATGGGATTCCAAAGGCTGACTATATTCAGATGAAATCAACCTTTTAATTCCTTCAGTATTCCAACTCAAAGAAAATTAAAGGCACATTTTTTTTTATTTAATTTGTGCACCACCTGTTAACCCCATTATAGAATTTTAATGGCAGCAACAAAAATATTTATCGAGGGACTTCCAAAAATGGATCAACATTTCTTAGATAAATCTAGACGACCTTTGCATTTTGTTTACCTTGAAATTTTAAAATACATTTTTTTTTTTCAAGGTAAATGGGATTCCAAAGGCTGACTATATTCAGATGAAATCGACCTTTTAATTCCTTCAGTATTCCAAGTCGAAGAAAATGTAAAGGCTGCTTATGTTCAAATTACTCAACCTTTTATCCTAGACTTTCTTTTGCATATGAAATCAATGGTTCAAGTTCAACTAAATCGAAATTATCCGACCTTGATAATTTGATTAAAAAAAACATTCATAAAAACGTGTCAACATTTTCAAAGTCAATTTAGACGACCTTGGCATTCTGTTCACCTTGAATTTTTGTTCAAGGTAATTAAAATTCCAAAGGTCGGCTATATTCAGATGAAATTGACCTTTTAATTTTATTAGTATTCTAAGTCAATATGTATGTATATATATCGAGCGTATAACAAAAATCGACGACGAAGTTAGCGTTGGAAGTCTCGAGTCATGTCTGTACTAAGATCACACGCGTGACTTGTCAACATGACAACCAGTACGTTACGCGAGCGCGTGTGATTTTAGTTCAGACATGACTTTAGATTTCCAATGCCAACTTCGTCCTCGATTTTTGTTATACGCTCGATATAAAAGCTGATTATTTTCAATTAGTCAACCTTTTAATCTTTGACCTTCATTTGCATTAGAAACGTCATATTTCATCAAAATCAATGAATTATAGAAGATGATTATATTTATATTAAACCCTTCCTTGGGTTTCATTTACCTTGAAAAAATAATGACGCCGACAAATCAAGACAAATAAAGAAAACAGAAACTGAAGTGGATTACATTCATATCAGCGCAACCTTTTACTTTCATTTACCTTGAAATAACAGTGACTTAAAAAATGCAAGCTAAATAAATTAAAAGGTTAATTGAGATAAATTTAAGTCGACCTATTAATACCATTTACCTTAATGAATTAAAGACGACGCAAGCGCCACCTTTTGCCTAATTTACCTTGATAACAAAAAAACAAGTGACATCGGGATACCAAGGTAAACAAAAAAAAATACAGGTCGACTACACAGGGAAGCGTTTCTGATATAAGTGAAATTAAATTGAAAAACTCAGTGTCAAAGTTGTTCTGCAAAATTAATTGAAACTTTGTTGGCACCAACTTAAAAAAAAACTTAAAAATTTAAGTTAAACCAGTTGATAACCACAGTACGGTTAGTATATTTATGTAATTGAATTCACACACCGGATTTTTGTGTATTTATTTAAAATGTGAACAAAACTGTACGTTTTGTTTTTTTTCAAAGGTGCACAAATAATCATTATTTAATATAAATTTATTTATTTTGTCTTATATAACATCATTCCTCTCTACTTCTCAGTGTGAGGTGCATTTAATATAAATAATAGATTTAATTATTATTTAATATAAATAATAATTATTTAATTAGATTTTGAATTTTCTTGAAAATGGGCCGGTAACCCAAAAACTGTGTTTTTGTTTTTTTTTAAGCCGAAAGAGCTCCGGTTGATAGCCGTTTCCCTTAAGAATAGATTTATTTTTAAATTGTTTCATGTATTGTATATAAAATTAAATATATATGTATTCTTTGGGAATAAAGATGTTTTATATATTTGTTTTATTAGTAGATTTTAAATTATCCATTCTTATTTATTATTATAATAATTATTATTTAATATAAATTTATATTAATAGAAAAACGGGATTTATTCATTTGGTCACAGTTATTTAAATAAATTAAAAAAAAAGAATTTGAAAATAATTAAACCCCGACACCAATTGGTAAAAGCGGACATCGATTATATATATATATATATATATATATAAAATAATTAATAAATTATTTTCTCTTTAACTACTGTGAGAGTATAGGAAATAATTTATTAATTATTTTCAAATTCTTTTTATTTAATTTATAAATTTATATTTTTATTATTACTTATATTAAATAACAATTATTATTTGATACAAATAATAATTATTTGTGCACCTTTGAAAAAACAAAGGTTTGTTCAAAATATATTTACACATTTCAATAAATACACAAAAATTCTAATCAATTCATATCGCGGCCTCCTAAATTGACATCGATTTAAATTTATGCAAATTAGAAATCGGAACTTAATTCTCTCCTCATTTTTGATTTACCCTACTTTATAAATAAATCTATTTTTTTTTTCTAATATATTTAAACATACGTTTATCTTTTCTTTTTTTGTTTAATTATCTTGCATAAATCCGTTTTTATCCAAAGCTTCAGTTGTTATTCGGTGACTGACAAAGTGATTGCAGGACGTCCTCGTATTTCCGCATGTCGGACTCGAAACTCTCCAGCTGTTTCGTCAGGTCCTGGACTTGGTCGGAGAGCGGGGGGATTTCGGTGAAGGTCTTCAAGGGCGGCGCCGTCTGCCATTCCCTGTATATCTTGCCCAGTTCGCTGTTCGCGTTCGTGCTCGCAAACGGCGTTTTCTGGAAATAAATTGGAATTGTTAAAAGAATAATCAAAAAGTTATAATAATGAATCGATTTGTTGAAAATAAATTTAGAAAAAAATAGTGCACATGCTAAGCTGGTTAATATAATGAGGATTAATTTTGAATGTTCATTTTTTACAGTTTTTTCTAAACGCTAAAATCAGCACATAATTTTATTTCTATGTTTTTTGTCAATTAATTTTTATTTAAAAAAAAAAGATTAATTTGAAAGCAAATACAAAATAAAAGGCAGAAATACTGACGATCGATAGCCATTTTCTGAGGTTTAACAATTTGTAAATGATATGAATGTAAAAAATTAATAATTATTATTTTTTTTATTCCGTAACTAGTTTCAACTTAGGACAGTCATTATCAAACTGTAAATACGGACGAATCATGATTGTTGAAGCTAGTTACGGAAATTTTTTTTAAATAAAATGAAACAAAGATGATTCACACGTTTGCAGTTATTTAAATTACAATGAAATTAAACAAGGAAAATTTCTGGCAATGATCAATAAAATTCGATTTTTTTTGTAACCTGGCTAATTTATTTTATTCTGTATGTGTTACTGTATGAAATGGCCTCCGTAAATTAATAAATAAACTGCCTGATGATATGTGAAGAAATTAATTCTACTATCGCCCTTGTGGATGTAGATGAAAAATTCTGCGCTGTTTAATATTATAGCCTTAAAAAACGCTCCAAACTCATCTAAATTTCAATGAAGTAGCTGAAAGTAATTTTGAGCAGGTTTTTGTCGGAGTCTCAATAATTTATTAATCAAAACAAAGGCATGTATATTATTCACAAGGCACCCTTAAAATGTTCAAATTATTTCCAAATAGTATTAAAAATCAAACTCACCGCAAAACATTCATCGTTCACAAAACAATAATCCATCTTGCACTCAACAACCAAAAATTATACAATTTTCTACACTTCACAACAAACAGCAATAACAAAGTATATCGGTATTTTTATTAAAACAGCAGTGTGAAGAAACACCCGCTTTCGAATATTTCATACAAATGTGCAGGCTTTGAACATAAATTGCATATTTATAGAAAGATATTTTCCTGAATCTATAAATAACCGAAGCAAACAATTATGCACGGCAGTCGACCTTGGTGGGGGTTATGAAAAAAAAAATAGGTGAAATAATCAAACTGGCGCCATGTTGTTATTTAATACGACAACGAGAATTAATGTTACAACAAAATCTGAACCTTGAACTCCCGACGGCAGATGGGTAAACAATTTTCGGCAATTGCAGTCAACAAAACGACAAAAAAAAATCGGCGCGATAGTAATGAAAAACAGAGCGATTACTGAATTGTAAAAAAATTAAATAAAACAATTTTAAGATAATTTAATGAGCGATTCGATTCTTAATCGCGCAAACAATTCACATTACTCAATTGATTAACTCGGTTTAAGATAACTATTGCGTTATATATTTTTTTTTTGAAAATTTCTGATTAAATTCAACTGCTTGAATTTGTAAATTGTGATTAAAACTTTTCACAAACTATTACTATTGTAATTATAAGAATAATAATAATATTAAAAGAAAAAAAAATAAATGAGAATTTAGTTAGAATTATAATATAAGGACGTAAATTAAAGCAAAAAAAGAAAAAAACAAAGGAAACCTCGTGTTTTTCTTTCTTTACATTCTAACAAAACTGATTTAATTATAACGCGAACTACTTACGTACATGTTACAAAAACAAGAAATGGAACCAAAAAGCTAAAAAAAATATTACAAAAAAAATGTCTGGCTCAAATTTAGTTCATCTATACATACATATATAAATATATAAATATTATAAATAATATAAATATAATATACTATATGACTTTCTTTAATTTAATAACTGCAATAAGCTAGTCCAAGACAAAAATATTTTAAAAACTTCCATTTATAATGTCTAATAACTATTAAGCATTCTGTGCGCTCACGCTCTATTGTCCGTATTTTCGGAGAAATCGCGGTTTATTCCGTGACAGACAATCGGAGCTATTCTACAAGGGAAATGTTAAGTTTAACGTGTATGTTATATTTATAATCACAGTCTAAACTCATCTTTTAATACATATATACAAACATAGAATGTGATTTTTTTAATAACATTCACGTTAAACTTAACATTCGTCTTACGTAATAGCCCCGAATATACGAAAACCTAAAGAAATAATGAATACAACACGTTTTTTTTTTCCTTCTTATTTGATTCTAGTTCTAAAACATTCCGATTTTTTTAAACATATTTTTGCGGGCGGAAACTTTTACGTCACACCTTGTGTAAAAATAAAATGGGTCAAAGTAGACACGAAAAGATTACGCTCTGCACTTGATTAGCATAAAGCAATTCCAACACAAAGAGCAGAGCGTCCCGTGTATGACTTGCAGCAAAGGGAAATTTGCATCGGAAAGAATAGAGGTTATAAATATACGCCGATTTCAATGTCACGTTTTTATGAGTGAACACACAACAGCAGGATAAGTCTTTAATAGAATAGCAACACGATGAACGAAACGCATTTTAAATATTTTTCGGAATTCTTGTGAAGGAATATCTAAAATAATATATTTAATATTATGGGCTTAAGAGGGTTTTTTTTTTTCTTACACGTAAAACTTCTTACACGTTGGCGGTGTTTTTAAATCAAATAATGCCATTATTTTATTTAAAACACCACCAAAAAAATTAAAAATGGTCAGCGCAAATTCTTTTGCAGATCCAAAAGTAGAGAAATGTATATTTCGGATGCAATGCAACCATTATTAATAGTACAATGTGATTATCTGTCAAGCGTCAGTATTTTTTTAAACGAGTGATTTCACGTAGCCCCACAGGAAATAATCGAGAGGTGACCTTGGAGGCCAATTGACCAATTCTCGAAATCAACTTTTCGCCAAATTTTTATTTCAATTCCAACCTTTGAATTGAAATAAAAATTTGGCGAAAAGTTGATTTCGAGAATTGGTCAATCGCCGAATGGCACGTTGCGCCATCCTGTTGAAACCATATTTCCGTTCAAATCTGCCTTAATATGCTCAAATTTATTTGTATAGTATTTTAAAAATAGCGCTCCATTTCTGGTTGTTCAAAGTACTAAGCCCAGATCAATGTCATCTATATTTTCGAACAAAAAATCATTGATCATTATGTGATAATGATCTCCTTTAACCGTAACACGAGCTCCAGCTTTATTTTTGAAGAAATAAGATCTGATAATGGCAACGTGTAAACTGAACCGAACGGTACATGGTAGTGTTTCCGAATGGTGTCACGGGATATATAAAATTTTGAAAACGGAATCTTGGGTAAAGGTGCGTGAAATGAACGAATCCGAAGTCAGAATCTGTAGGAAACTTACCGTTTGGTCACAATTCGCATTTAAAGTCCCAATTTTGAGGTTATAATTGATCCGGTTTTCGACTAAATAAGCACATTGCGAGTATAAATCGTACACATGATGAAATAATCTTCTAATTTATGACGAAAGTTAACAATTTTGTTGCGATTTTTTCATTTACTCAGCCAAAATCACGATTTTAATTTTATACAGAAAATGACTATCTACGACATACTCACCTATATAACAAAATATCTGCCCATTTTCGTTCGACGGGATTTTTTCAAGTCATTAAGGGTTTTTCCGAGAAAATCTCAAAAACGTCGTTTTTTTATCACGAAAATCGACGATTTTCCCGAGTGATTTGGGCATTATTTCAAAACACACCAACACCAAATTTTAGCACGAGTTTAGTAATAAAATAAAAATGAAGATGCAAACATTAATTAATATTACGGGTAAATTAAAACATGCAGCATTCAGCAATTAAAATTTACCAATTCTACCATAATGAAATCGTCATTGGTGGACATCATGGTGATCCCCCCCGCCGACTGGGTGTTGGGAGGCGAGTTGTCTTTCGAGTTGCCGTTCCTGTCTTCCTTCAAGGGCGGCGGCGCGACCGCCGGAGGGGACTCCTTCTCGTTGACGCGGTTGTTCTTGTGCTCGGGGCTGAGGTGGTCGCTGAGGAGTCTGCTGAAAGGTACGCTCGGTATGATCAGCTCCGGCTCGAACTGCTTCTTTTTCGCGTCGGCGAACGCGCCGATTTTCATCGTGTTGCTCAACGAAGAATTATTTTCCTCACTGAAAAAAAAATAATAATAAAAAAATGTAAATAAAAAAGAGTATTCATTCACTTGGTCACAGTTACTTAAATAAATTAAATAAAAATAATTAATAAATTACCCTACACTCTTATGGGTATAAAGGTTTTTTTTTTTGATAATATATATATATATAGAGAGAGCTTTTTTTATCATTATACATTTCTCCTATGTATACCTGCAAAATACGCGAGTCAAATGCATTAATGTATGTATGTTTAGTTGCCTATAACACGCAACTGAACACACATATGCCAAATAGTCAACTAAACATACACACATTAATAATTCAATGCGGCTGGCTCGCATTTTCTGCAGGTATACACTTCGCCTAATGTATACTTATAAAAAAATCTCTCTGTATATATATAATTAATAAATTATTATGTGGAAATAATTAATTGATTGTTTTCAAAATAATTTTTATTTAATTTATAAAAAAAAATTAATTAATTGATCATTTGCCATTCAGTGAAAACCTAAATCAGGAATATAATTGATTGCTGAAGCCATTACTTTGTGATACATGTTTATTATTAATATGAAGGTGAAAAATTAATAAAACACTTTGCTTGTATCACGCAATTTAATTTTTTATTCCGTAAATAGTTTCGACTTAGTACAGTCATTTTCAAACCGTATTTTTTTTAACGTTTGATAATGGTAAACTACTAATTATGTTACATTGATGTAAAGATAATTTAAAGGGGAATCGAATAAAAAAATAATATACAGGGTGTTCCATTTAAAATAACAAAGTTGATATCAATTCTGAGAAAATGGAACATCCTGTATATATGAAGATAATTTTATATTATGCGCCTTAAGTAGTCAAGCAAATTTTATTAATGAATTATTGCTGAATTTCTAACAACAAAGGAGATGTGTTTTCTTTTATATGATTGTAAATAATTAGTTTTTTTTTTCTTGTTATTATTTCTTTATTTTTGTTCTACAATCCACTATACATAAATATTATTAATTATATTGTAGATTTGTAAAAAGGTAAATTCATTAAATAAATAAATAAATATTGAAAATGGGCATTTCAATGACTCACCCTGTATATCATTTTTTTATTTGATTACTTATAAAAATATATATACAATATTAAAATAATTTATTGAACATTCCTTACAATTAAAAATTCCTTTCATTAAAAAAAAAAATAGTTACCCAATCGCATGAATGAATAAACAAACAACACTTTTTCTCCGCATAATTAACATTCCACGCTATCCAAGAATCTCGAAGCGATTTCCTACTTTCCATAAAAAAAAAAAATCGATTTTCCAGTTCAATACATCCTCAATATTGCAAAGGCTGGCCGGCACAGACAGACAATTGAATGCGGCGGCCTTGGAATGGGTCTGCATATTTTAAAACGTCCGAGTCCGTTTGATATAAATCTGGTATTTCTTGGTGCTTTGCTTTAATCACTCGAATGGAAAACGTGCACCGCGTTAAATGTTAACGAGGTCATGATAACCGCTTATCCACGCCGAAACCACAAAATCATGTGAGTTTTAAACGGAGGGGTCCGTAATTAATTCGTTTAATTGGAATGATAATTGAATGAATGTGCCGAAGAAGCTTAATTAAATCCACATTAAATATTTAATAACAGAAGTCGAGGGGGGGGAAACTTGAAACAGGAAGCGGAAAAGTTGTACAAGAAATCAGAAAATTTCCCTAATTTAAGCACAAGATTTTTAAAATAGAATAATAAGATGTATTAACCTACTCGACTGTGATATTAAATTTGATATATTTTGGAGTTCGTTCATTACATTTAAGCGTCAACTTAAGAAATTACTTTGATTTTGTACTTTTTTTTTGTACTGGCATATACATTGATTGATTGTAACACTGGTCATATATACCATAATCAATCAATCAATATATATATTGTATTGTTTTTGTAAAAAGGTGATTCCGTAATAAAATTATTATTATTAAAAAAAGAATATCAGATGAAAATGTCTGCATTTCTTTAAAATTCCCTTATCCGAAGAGTATACTAAGTTTCTTGTTATCTTTAAAAAAGCGATGCTCTTTTGTTTTTCGGATTACACAATTATAATACCCAAAAAAATTTACCACTACAACCTGTATGTATTTTTAAAATTCATTATTTATTAATGAATTTTTCAAAACGTATTTTTTAAAATTATATATCATTATTTTGGGTTGTTGTGTTATTATCTTCAAAAGGCAATGCTCGTTTGTTTTTCTGATTACAAAAAAATCATTAATAAATAATGAATTTTCAAAATATATACAGGTTGTAGTCGTAAATTTTTTGGGTAATATAATTGTGTAATCCAAAAAACAAAATAAGCATTGCTTTTTCAAGATAATAACACAAGAACCCAAAATAATAATATATAATTAAGAAATTCTTATACGTAATAAATTAAAGACGACGCAAGCGCCACCTTTTGCCTAATTTCAAGTGGCAACTTCAACGATTTGGGTCTACAAGGTAGACAACCAAGAATCATTTTTTCGTCCACTAAAGGAAGGCGAACTTGTTCTGTTTATGAAAACAAGGAAAACGAAATTCACATTTAATGAAACGTTCAGTCACCATTCATCTAGCCATCACTAGTTATCCATACGCTAGATGAGTGGTGACTGAACGTTTCATTAAATGTGAAGAAATTCTTAATTAATTTATTTAAATATTACATATTAATTGTACATCGATTATAAATCTGAAGAAATCATCATTTTATACAGAATTTTAAATTCTGAACACATTTTAATTCCTTAAGTTTTCCTCTAAAATGAACTGGGAAGTAGGAATATACATAAAATTGTTTTTACATATAAATAATAATAATAATTCTTTATTGAACGGAACAGCCATTTACAATTTGACTAAAAAATATAAAAACATAATAATAATAAATCATTATTAATAGAAAAATCCTTTAAACACAATTATATTACAAATAGTTTTGAAATACAAATACTTAATATAACTACCAAACATTGACGAGAATTCAGTTAACAATAAATCGTGGTCGTGTCAACACTTGATATATAAATTAAATTATTTATTGTTTGTATTATAATTAAATAAACAATAAGTAAGGAATATATACACATTCTATTTAGTCTTATATATTTATATATATACACATACTGAAATTATTTATTATCAAAATCTTTTGTTGGAATGAGTCATTGGCATGACGGTCTATAAATATTTCCTGTTTGTAATATGACCTAATAAAACGAACTTGGGCTGTGATGTACGCCGACTTTTAAATCTACGCACGGCATTGATGTGAGTTTTATTTATTTATTTTTTCCCAACCACAATCTCTCCGGCATTGACGGATGTTTTCGCCTTGAATTCTCCCCTCCCAGTTTTCATTCGAATGAAATTTGATGATATGAATTTTTACAGAAGTTAGAAATAATTTATTCAAAGGATATTCTTTTCTCGTACTAATTTAGATAATACGGTGTTATTATTACCAATTACTATCAACATTGTAGATTGTTTGTGTTTTTTCGGTTGTGTAATAAAGTTGTTTTTGTTGGTTTGACATAACAGCTGGATTCGTATTCATAATTATAATAAACTGTGTTTCTCATGAAAAGGATAAAATTACAAATATTTGATTGAAATAATAAACAAAAAAATTATGTGGGAAATAAAATATTTTATGTGATTACTCATTAAATAAACACCCGAAAACCACCAAAAATCAACTCCTAAGACCATCAGTCATCATAAAAATACCACTTCATAGGGTTTTTTTTCAAAGTCAACAAAATAAGAGGTGTAGGACAGATTCTAAGATCTTATTCTAAGATCTTATACCAAAGATTATTTATATATATATATATAATTATATATATACTTAATTTCTCAAGAAAATTGATTAAACTCATAAACAACTTATTCAATCCTGTAATTGTTATCCAATTATCTTTAATTAACAATTTAAAAAAAAATCAACCGAGTAATATTTTTATTCATATAAATAATATGGAGTAATTGTGTAGTTTGAGAAATATTTTAATCGAACGCTATTCAACTATCGCCTTATCAGTTTCTCGGAAGCAATTGTTGCAAGGCTGAGATCTCATTCGAGTCACGTACGGGGGATTTATTCACAAACTGAAAACACATGAAATGGAATTTATTATTTAGCACTCCGATATGCAAAGGACAAAAACGAGCTGTTATTATTTATGCAGTGTTCGTCGGCAGCATAAATGAATTTTATCTCGCATGCATAAATAAATGATGTTATTCTCTTGGCCTAATTACTTTAACTTTAAAAGTTTAAGGTTTAAGCATATCTGTATGATTAATTAAATTCTCATTTAATTCTTGATAAAAACATATTTAAATCTCCACCAAGTTTGGAAGCAAATAATAATTTTTAAATTCTGAACTCATTTCAACACTTTCAGTTTTTCTTTAAAATCAAGCATGAATTTGCATTAAATTAATTTTAAATATAAAATCCCTATGTATATCCGATCATGTCAACATGTATATATTTTTTCTTTGCTTATTATTTATTTAATTACAATACAAACAACATTAAAAGAAAAACAATACTTTCTCACGGGCATCACATGCATGTGCATTAAAATCCCATGAAAGGAAAGTAAAAAGAAGGAACGAAAAACATCAGTAATGAAGATAAATTACTGTGGAATCTCACAACACTCAAAAGAACCTCCATCAAGCAAACGATTACACACACTCACAGATCAATTTTAAATGAATCTCAAGAATGTGGCAATGTTTTTTTTTATTATTATTCATTTTGGAAGAACATTGTGAAATTCATTTACAGTTAGTCCACTAAATTAATCCGAGCAAAACACTGTTATAACATGCTCGCACGAGTGTGTGTGTGTGTGTGCATCTATAAATAGATTCAATATCTCGGGGCTATTCAACTATACAAGCATTAGTAGAAAGTGTTTGCATTCAAGGTTCCTTCACCGTTTGGCGTGCGTGCATGGAAATGGAAAGAGTGTGCTGGGCATGATTTATAATTTCTTGTGGATGTTGACGTAGGCGCGTACACCCACTAAAAGCACAGCCCGTTCGGTTCAACATCTGGACTGATTTCCTGTGTCCACGCGGTTTGATCCACATTACAGGGACAGTTTGATTTGCATGGAGGCGGAAATAAATCAAATAATTACGTTAAAATTAAAGAAACGGTTTTAAAAAATTCTGACTTAGAAATTGTGACTAAAGATTATTATTATTAAATAGACACTTCATGTTAAATAAAAGTTTTCCACTGAATAAAATTGAAAAAAAAAAGGTTGCAAGAATTAACCCTTATCGAGTGTTGGGTGTATTTATCTAATGAATATTCTGTCTATGTCTGTGTGTCGTAAACTATTTTTAATTAATTAATATACAAATTTATTTTTAAAATTAATTGTAAACTTTTTGTTCAGTGGATTTGTTTCGATTTAAAAAAAAAATCCATTCGCTTTTATAATTACCTTTTTTATAATTAATGGTTTTAATATTTAGACATTGGTAGTTCATATTGTATGAAATAAATATGAATAAAGTATTAAAAATCAACCAATAAAACACAGATTAGATTGAATAACTTTAAATTCTCAACTAGTTTCGGGTTATCAGCCCATTTTCAAGAGAATTTAAAATTTGTTTTTTTTTTTTTTAAAGTTATTCGATCTAATCTGTGTTTTATTGGTTGATTTTTAATACTTTATTCATATTTATTTCATATAATTACCTTTTGTGTGAATTTTACTAAAAATAATTTCATTTCTATTATCAACTTGTTTTATAAATACACTCACAATTGTAATTACCATAAACTATAAAAAAAAAAAACCGTTATGACATGCACGTGTAAACAAAAAACCATTTGCCAGTGTTCACATGATACATAAATTAAAACAACACATACGTCCATAATATTTCGAATTATTTTTTTTTTCTGTCGCTTGATGATTTAGTTTACACTATTGTAAACAAATTATTTAGGATGTTTCAATTTTATGTTTTATTACTCCAACTAGTTTCAGCCACTATTGGCCCCCAATAATTTGTATAAGTTATTTATTTATCGCCTCACACTGAGAAGTAGAGAGGAACATATAACGATGTTATATAAGATTAAATAATAAAAATTTATTTATTTTCGTTATATATTTTTGAAATAATTAAATAAAACTCACTTTTGTTTATACCTCATATGCCTCGGACTCAAATTCGTGTTGAAATGATCGCTCTTCAGCATGATCGAGTTCTCCCTCCCGTTGTGCGTCGGGGAAATCGTCATCTTGGTCCTGTAGAAAACCGTCAGCTGGAGCGTCCCGATCGGCGTGCAAATCTGCCCTATCCGCACCTGCTTGTACCCGTCCCCCAAGCAATGCAGCTGCGGATCGTCCATGTAAATGCGATAGCAGATAACGTAGGAATCCGGGCCTTGCCGCCTCGATAGTTTATAAGCGGGGGTTACTCTCGTCACGGACACGAGGGATTTCAATAAAATGCCCATTCGGTTGTAGACGGTGTGTGTTACTCTAACTGAGGGATCACATTGTTCGGGTAAAATACCAAGGCACCAAGATTCGAGGACCATCTGGTCGCCCTCCACTGTTCGCAGCGAGATCTCCACGCAGAGGGGCATCCGGGAGGTGATCACTTCGCCGTTCAGGGCTTTTTTCGTTTCCGCCAGGACATCCGGGAGATCTTCCACCGCTAAATTGAACTGTTAAATAAAAAAAAAAATATAAATAGAAAAGTGTATTCATTCATTCACTTGGTCACAGTTATTTAAATATATTAAAAAATAAATAAATAAAACTATTTTTTGGTGTATGGTAAAATTAAAAACGACTGTAACTTATTTCATTTTAAAAATAACTATGGCATATGTTATATCGGATTAAAGGGAAAAAAATAGCCCTTTTAATAAAGTCATAGCCAACTATTGTTTCCATTTAAAAAAAGGTAAGTTTGTGTCATATCTCCCAAAATATGGTCGAAATTTTTTTTTTATTTTTTGTTATTAATCTGTGTAAAATTTTCTACAAATTTGTCCTTTACAGTTTTTTTCTATCTATGATAATAATAGAGATATATTGATTTCAAAAAATTGACACATTTTACTTTTTTCAAAATATCTAGTTACCCTTGACTTTTTCAAATATTTTGAAAGTGTCATTTTATTCGTCTTATAAAACTACACTTCTTTCCCCATTTAACCGTTTTTCTATCTCTTATAGTTTTCGAGATCCCCATAGAGAACATCGAAAAAAACTCACCCTGTATATTTATTTTGTACATTTGTAAATTGGAGATTTCCGTAAATAAATAATAAATAAATAAAAAATCACATGTATCATTATTTATCAAATCAAATTCTACAATTTGTTAGAATAACATAACCTATGTGTGTGCTTACTTTTATTGCCAACATCATATTTTTTCGTTAAATTAAAAAAATACACAATTTACTTATAAATTTCCATTTTCGGCGTTAAGTTAATCTCGAAAAAAGAGCTTCAGGATATACCATCGATTCGTTTTTTATACCTCTTAAAATAACTGAGATACTCAATAGTAACATGCAATTTGGGCCACCCTGTACAATCATTTACAAAATTATATTTTTAAATCAAACCCTTACACCACCATTATGGTAGATGGGGATTTTAGATTATATATATATATATTTTTAAATCAAAATATGATTCAGCTATCCACCAGAGGTCTTTCAGCCTTGAACAATTATTAATATGAGTAATAAATAATTGAAATACAAATAAAAATAATTCAACTATGGAGATAAGTATAATTTAATCTTGTTTAGCAAATAGATAAAAAAAGTGCAAACAATAATAATTTAATTGCTGCTATTTCAAAAAAATACTCATTTATCAAAAACAAAGCCCACTTGAGACAATCAAAAGGCAGTAAAACAAATGCAAACAAGGATTGACAACTTAGAAAATTGAATAAAACAGAGTAAAAAAAAAATGTTGCTTCAATATTGCAGTAATGTGTTGACGTAATGTTTATTTGTGAATATTCTGTAACTACTTGTTAAACTTACCTTCAAAGGACCATTGAATATTATTCAAGATAATTTAACTTTAAGGGAGCAATCTCATTTAGAAAAGGAAAAATGCGTAAACTTTGGATTTTTTATGTGAAAAATAAAACTGGTAGAAACTTGCAGTTTGTATATTCCGAAATTTAGTTTTTTTTAATTTATAAATAATTTTTTGTACAGCTGCCATCATTCATGGAGGCCTGTCTATATTAAATTGGAATTCCAGGATACACTGAATGCTTTCTCTTTATATATATGATTTATTGGGAATAGGTAGGTGGATTAAAAAGAAAAAAATCTTATGATCTGTTGTTCCCCATTAGAGTGATATTATTAGGAAACAATATTTTATTTTAAAATTTGAATGTTGTAGAGTACTGGATTTTCTGCCAACAATTCGTTAAGTTATTTCTAAAACTGTATGCGGGTTACAGTGACTGAAATGGAATATTAAAAATAAAAGCAAATATAGGTTAAACAAACATCTCGACTAAACACACTTTAAAATCTATTTCTTTAATATCACCTTTCGGAAATGACATTTCAAGAATTTAACTGTGTGTAACACAAACTATGTCTTTTAGGTTAGAATATGATTATTCTCATGTTATTTTCTAATTCAAGCATTTAATTTGTTGGTTATGTCAAGGACAATGTGACAGTAATAATATAACAATTTAATTAAGTTTTATTCAATAATCACTAATTGTTTAATTTAATTTATCTTCTTTCTACAAAATGATAAGCAATTACATAAATCATCACAAATAATAAATACAGGCTGAAAGTCCTCTTGTCAATGGCCAATTCATCTACAGAATATAATTCTAATTTTATATATTATTTTACATACATATACATATTTGAATGAAGAAGGTTAGTTAGTTAATAAATACACAAATAAGTCAATTTTAAATTAAATAATCATTTCTTATGTTTGCACAAAAAAAAATCATGATCAAATCAATGGTTGATTAAACTCCATAATACACTATTTGTAAATAAAACAAGGTTCTTTTAAGATTTACAAAAATTTTTATTGCAGCATCAACATCGTTTCATTTAAAATTCCATAACTACAGTGCTTTGATTTTTTTTTTTCTTTATTTTACATTTTGTTGGCATTTGTTTTTATTCACTAAAAACAAATAAAACATCCCACCTGTCATTATTTATCAATTCAATTTATTAAAATAACATAACCTATAGCGAGTGGTAACTATTTTTTTTGCCTACATTAAAAGCTTAATGTTGTTTTAATTCAACTGTTTCTTTTTTAATTTATTTAGTTGTCATTCATTAAAACCATAGAATGACAACTTAATATCATTCAATTTGTATTGAATAAAATCCCGATATTAATGTTGAATTAACAGTGGGATATAATTCAGTGATTCATTCCTTACGCATACAAACACGCACATGTCACAGATAATATGTAAAAGAACTCTTTATCAATTATCAGCAAGAATGAATACTTGGAATGATTACCACATTCCAGGAGCTATATTGTGTGTGGAATGGAATGTGTTTACGATATGTTGTGGTGAAAGGACATTGCAATGAAAATATCTGATTTCTAAAAGTTATTTTCGGAATTAAAACGTAAGGAACACAATCGAAATTCGAAGAGCATTCTCTTCTCGTGAAATTAAAAATAAAAACCTCGGCTTCAAAGCCGCATACAACAATATAATACAAGTGCTATTCCATACGGGAAATGTTAAATTAAAAGTGTACATTATTAAATAAACACACACATATGTATATCTATTAAAAAAAGCTACTTATACTATGATGAAAAATAACGTACACGTTAAACTTGAGATTTTTTAAGCTATAATGCCTAAACTCTGCATTATTGTCAACTAAAAAGAGTTGACTTCTTTTTTCATTTATTTGATTTTTCTAGTATTGATTCAATTAACACGTATTTAATGTTTTCCAGTATTTCCCTGTAAAATAAAGGAATTATTATTATTATTTCTAACCCCGATTATTTGCTCAACAGAGAAAAATTGCTGTTGCCATTAAAATATACAAGATAAAGAGTATGGATCTATTCATTATTGCCAGGGAACAATAACGGAAACGTGAATCACACGATTTAAGTGTCGCAATACTGAAATTCATCATTACTCAAGGATGACTTGAGGCTGTGATGAAACTTTAGGCGGAAGGAAGCAAAAAGGACCCTTCGGAGCCTGGCTGATATCCGAATCCAAAGAATGATTTACATGTATCCACTCACAATTCCACGGGAAGGAACCTTATGGCTTTTCTGTATACCATCCATTTCTGTTCCATTTTTGAATGATTGGGCACGTTCAGGGAACTGTAGCACTGCAGCGCTTCATGAAAGCAGTACCGTTTTATGTGTGGTGCTGCAGCACTTTATCAAGCGGTAAAACATTTTTTTTTCCGCTGGATCACTTTTCAAGCCGTGCAGCTGTAAACAAAACCGCCATATTTTCGGGAGCGTCCTAAACCTCGAAAGTGCGTTCAGGGAGCAGCACTACATGTCTAAAATTTCCCATTGTATGTATATCAATTGAACATTATCGATAACTGTAGTGAATGTGAGTAAATATAATTGGGTCAACCGATACGTATAGTATTAGATGCTATAACTAAACATCAGCCTTTGGATTCCTGAAATTAATCGCACATTTCAGTCATACGCAACTGTAAAATTCACAAGTAAATTCCTATCTAAATGACAGATTTCATACGACCGAAACGTTCGAACAATTTCGGGAATACGGGCCCTGATCTATGAAAAAACAAACTAAGGGAATATGAAAAAAAAAATGATTGCGGCTGTGAAATTAACGGCTCTGATTTTAAATTTTACTTCATCCTGATTGATTTTTATGAATATGAAATACAATTATTTAAATAAAAATCATCCTTTCTTCTACTTATTTTTTATTAAACTGAATATATTTTGATAAGAATGTTTTCATCTTCAGTAGTTGAAGTTTTAATAAATAAAAAATAATTGGAGTTATTCTGTAAGGAAAATGTTAAGTTTAACAAATACGTTATTTGTCATCACAGTCTTAGCAGCTTTTGTAGTAGATATATATATAAATAGATGGAATTAACGTACATGTTAAACGTAACATTTCCCGTATAGAATACAATATTACTAAATTAATTGTTGACAAAATTTTACAACAAACATGTTTTATTGATAACTGTAATGACAGCGAGTAAACACGGTTGGGTCAACCGATAAGAATATTATAAACACACGAAAAAAAACGTACCCAATCAGTTCCCGAAGTCTGTGTCTTACACGGGGTGGACTTTTTCTCGCCCAGTCGCGATTGCACAATAACCTGTGCCGACTTGAAGGCGAGAAACTTGGTGAACTTGTCCAGGTCCTTCCTATCCTGCGTGCTGAGCTTCATAGCCATAACCATTCGACCTTCCCGATGTAGGAGCAAGCACCGCGCGACACGTTTAACTGTTGAACATCTCACACGGCACACGTGAAAACCACACACGGCGGGGTCGTCCTATCGATTTTTCCGGGAGGATTTTCCGGACGCACACTTCCAGACGCGGCGCCAAACACTTTCTCGCGCCGCGAGGGCGTGCGGGGATACGGGCCAGCCAGCTACGGAAATGGGAAAGGTCGGATCCCGGCGGGACGCATAACAAACGGCCGAAACTAGAGCCAAGTCCGATGTTTTCGCGTTTGTGGATGTGTGTGGAAACGTCTGCGAGGACGTAAACTGTCTGCGGAATGCGAAATATGTCAATTACGTCACCGTTCCGTTTGACAATTATCCCTACCTAGGAAAATAGAACGCCGCAGTTTAATTATGAAATTTTGCTTTCTACAAAAAAATGATTTTAATACAAAGAAAATACATTAAATATTTTGATTTATTTAAAAATCAAGAACAATAACCTATTTATTTAAATAAATTACCATTTACAACATTCAACATCTATGAGCAACACATTTGTTGTAGTGGCAACCATTTGTGACCTAAACGCGAGCGCCATCTACTGCCTATTTCTAACATTATAAATTTACAATCTATTATTTAAAAATATGAAATACAATAAAATACACAAATACAATTAATTTAAAATTAAGATACGAGAAATAAAAATAAATAAATATTTGTCTTATCAATTATATTTCAATAATATTCAATTTAGACGCCCCCCTGGTATCATTATAGAAGTATATATATATATGTTTTTATATATATAAATCTTTATTGGCAGATTATTTTTAATAATAAGTAAATACAATAAATAACTAACATAAAAATAAATTCTTCTGCCAATTGGCTATCGACCGTTGGTCTTCCGCCTTATATGTTTTTATTTTCATGATTTTCTTCAAAAAAAAAAATCAAAAAGTAAATTCTAATGATTAAGGATTATAATATTAATTAGAAAAATAGACACAGTTTTTGCGAAGAGACTTTAATGAAAACAAAAAATTATTTGAATTTAAAGTTCATTAAAACCGTATTTCATTTAAATTTTAATAAAAAAATGTTTTCTTTTTATTCCTGTTAGATCACCCTTGGAAGGCCAACGACATCGGTGGAGTTACTTGCAGAAGCATCCCTACGACTCTTCTTCTAAAATACCATTAAATTGATGATTCAAATCAAGGACCCTTCAAAATTTAGTGCCAGTGTTTTATTGACCGACGATAGCGCCACCTCCTCCAGGTGGTGTACATTGAAAGGTCACATTTTCACATTGAGTTTGTCTATGTGTACTATTTAAAAGAGCGCAAAATGTATCCATCTTTGTTTTTATTAAATTCCCACGAGATTGGTAGATATATTTTTATTTACAAGGTAGCCACATCTAGGATGTTTGCATTCTATGACTTTGCTGATTAACATAGACTAATATAACCAGCGAAAATTAATAGAAAATGATTATACATGTGGGATCCCCGCATCAAAGCTCCCGTCTTCTATAGCTCAGATACTAATTAAGTTGGGACTTTGAAATGTTGGAAACTTTACTAGGGTCTTAGGACGTACTTCAGGAAAATATTTTTGATTACACAGGGTGTCCCAAAAAAGATTTACGGCATGATGATATATTTTTTGTAATTGCTTAATATACATTCAATTCATTATTTATGAGTCTTTTATGATTACCTACACACCCCTAAAATTTTATTGAAATCGGTTCAGCAATACCAACCAAAAAAATTAAAAAGTAGAAAAAAATGTTTTTTTTTTCTAGTTTGAAAAGTTTGACACTAAATTTTGAACACCCTGTACAATTGACATCAATAAAATGTTACTGTTAGGATTGTTAGACCTTATTTAATAAGTAGACTGTATAATTTTATTCATAAGATTCTCATTTTATTTTTTATTAATTAAAAATAAAATAGAATATTATATTTTTATTAATTATAAATAAAATAGAATCTTATGAATTAAATTATAGAGGATACTTATTAAATAAGGTCTAACAATCCCAACAGTAACATTTTATTGATGTGAATTATACAGGGTGTCCAAAATTTAGTGTCAAACTTTTCAAACTTGAATGTATTTTATTTTTCTTATTTCAAATTGGAACCCCTGTATATTTTTACATCGTTCTACGCAGAATTAGAAAACAAACATTATTCTTCCTATCAACCCTACTTCAATTACCAATAGATTAAAAGTTATTTGTAACAAAATGTTTTTCTCGACTATTTCAATAGCCATTTTGATAAACAAAAATCGAAGATTGCTTTGAAAAACATTTTTTTACATTGTAAATTTCAACTGTTAAAGTGACATGACTCTACGTTAGCTTTAGTAATATTAAAAATATAAATAATTGTTTACTTAAGCTTTTCAAAAAAAATATATTTTTTGATAACGAATTTAATCGAAATGATTTTATAGAAATGATTCTCGTATTTCTAAAATACAAAAGAACTCGTTTTCACTTCCAACTACACAAGAAAACATACAGCAAACAATGAAAGACGTATTTCAAAATATTAATCCAGACCGATTAGAAAGACTGGCAAGGTAATTTCGTGTTCGTCGTCATTTATGCCTCTAAAACAATTTAAAACATGTCAAAAATAAGTTGTAGTAGTATGTAATTTATTTTTAGAAATATTTTTGTTTCCTTACACCTAACGGTAGAAAGGAAAAAGATTAAAAAAAATATTTTTGTTCTATCCTTTTAATGTTATAACTAAAACAATGTTTTATGCAAAGTTTAATACTTTCATAATGTGTGATTTAGACAAAGATCTGTGAAACCTTTAGAACTGTCGTTATAATAATTTTATTTAGATGACATACCTGTTTTTTCAAAGCAACCTTCGATTTTTATTTATTAAATGCCTATTGAAATGGTCGAAAAAACAGTTTTTTGCGAATAACTTTTAATCTGTTAGGAATTTAGGTAGGGTTGTAAGGAAAAAATATGTTTGTTTTTTTGATTCTGCATGGAATAATATAAAAATATACAGGGATTCTAATTTAAAATAAGAAAAATAAAATACATTAAAATTTGAAAAGTTTGACATTAAATTTTGGACAGCCTGTATAATTCATATAAATAAAATTTGACTATTAGGATTGTTAGACCTTATTTAACCAGTACCCTGTATAATTTTATTCACAAGATCCTAATATGTTTTTTTCATTATTTTTTTTTTCTTTAATTTCATTGTAATGAAAAGATCTAGTTGGATGTTTAAGGGCGAATTTCAAACCGCGAATAACGTCAGCATTTCCGGAAAACCGTCTTCTTTGTTTACCTTGAAACATCACGTTGCCGGAATTTCCAAAAGATTTACTAAAATCGTAAACAGATTGTGTGTCATTTGATATAAATAAAAATCCAATGGAATTAACGAAACGCATTGTTTCCGTGTAATTTATGTAGATTATTAATCGATGAAAATTTAATTGCATTGTGATGCACCACAACTTGGTGATTTTCGTTTTTCATTGTCCCGGCTAACCTGTTTCACAAATGGCATTCCGCCAGTACTACCAGTAAGCGAGCGTCATTCGAGGAATTTCTTTCGAGCGCACAACACATTCGCGCGGTTATGGCAGTTTGAGAACATCGGTGAAAATGAAATCCGCCGTTTGTATTCTGTTCTGTTTGTGCGTAATTTTCTGTAAAAATGGATATTCTGAACGTCTGGGTGAGTTTTGTTTTGAAGTATTTAAGTAATAATCACGAAAGGGATAAATTTGTTGATTGTTGGGGCTTTCGCTTGGTTATACATTTTGGGGTTTATTAAATAAAACACTTTTTCACTTTGTTTATTTTAATGACTATAGTTTCAAAACAGAGCATCATTATCAAACTAAAAGTTACTAAAATAAAATAACAAGTTATACAAAAAAAGTTAAAAAAATGTTTTATTTAATAATAATAAGGGGAAAATTTGCATTTTGTCATAAATGATTTTGAATTTGAAAATTTTACTGAAATATGATATTTACCGAATTAATAAGAAAACACCAGGCGGAAAGACAACCGGTCGATAGCCAATTGGTGAAATTCGTTTCACCAATATTACAATTCGTAATGTTCGGCAGTAAATGAATTTATATATCTTGTTGTAAATAATTTTCATCAATCAACTCAAGCTACACGATCTTAATCATTTTGCTCGTTATTTAATTTTTCCGTCCTTGAAAACTCATCAATTGGTTTCGGTGCCGGGAATATCGGCAAAGAAAATACGCAATTTGGCTTATATAGAATCGGGGAAAATCATAGTGAAAAGTTGAATAATTTTTATGGTTGTCTTATTAACGTTTCAACCCCTTCGAATGTGTAAATAAAAATGGTTTGAAAATAATAAATTATTAATCAATTATTTTTCCTTTAGCTACTGTGACTTTTTGACTTACGTTGAAGTACTTACGTAAGGTAAGTCAAAAAGTCACGGTAGCTAAAGGGAAAATGAATGATTAATAATTAATTATTTGCAAGCTTTTTTTATTCAATATATTTTAAGCGACTTAGACCATGTGAAGAAATACGTTTTTCTATTACTGTAAATGATTTTCAACCTGCCACCCTGAATTGCGTGAACCTTTAAATTTCAAGAGATTTTAGCCAAAATATGTAGCAAGTACAATCGGGTTCTATTAGATGCTGTTAGAAAGATGAGATTTCGTACTAAAAAAAAACTGTTCTCACTGGAAATGGACATAAAAATGTTTATTACACATTATTACTATTTTTTTTTAGTAATCCACACAATTGACTGGGAAAAACTGTATAATTTCTTCCCGTTAAGAACCAACATACTCCGATTCTCCGTCAAAGCCACGAACGACATCCACATTTCACTATCAAACGGACCCCACTTGTCTCCCCCGTTTTACGAGATCGTAATCGGCGGCTGGGACAACTCGAAATCCGTGATCAGGAAGGACAACTACGACCACCAAGTGGAGTACAGCGCGAAGATAATAAAGCTGGGCGTTTTTCAGACGTTCATAGTGACGATCAACGAATCGGAAGGGATCATCGAGGTCGGGAAGAAACCCAACGAGCCGTTCATGTCCTTCAAGGATCCGGATTTCGTGAGGATGTCGTATTTCGGGATAGCCACCGGGTTCCGGTCGAAGGGAGAATGGAATTTCGAGTTTGATAATTTTTATTGCTCGTGCCAACGTTGTAATCATACGTTGCATACGAATAATGCACCGCTATTGGCCGTACCATAAGTGTGAAAACTATTTTTTTTTGTCATTGGTTTTAAAATAGTAATAATAAAAAGACTTTTTGAATAAATTTATTATTTTAAAACTCTTTTCATTTGATTTGACGTTTATTTTTTTATTAAATTTTATCAAATGAACTGTACAACTTCTTAAAACTGGACGTAATACGATATTCAAATGATATTTAATAATTTATGCCAATTAATAATTAATACAAATTTTATTTTTGTTACAGGTTTCTGTAACATAATTTAATTATAAATTCCTGTAACACAATTCAACTACAGATTCCTTCTTTTATAGTCAAAATATAGATTCCTATAACCTAGTTAAATTACTGATTTCTGTAACAAGGTTAAATTATAGATATCTATAACATGGATAATTTAATATATGTACTTTTGTGAGTTATGTGAAGATTGTATAATTCGAAGAAATTCACGGTGAAGAACTACGTTTTATTTACCATGGATAATTTACATGTTTCTGTAAAATAGATGAATTACAGATTCCCGTAACGAAAACAGTTTAATCATAGATTCCTGTAACTAATACGATTCAATTACAGATTCCTGTAACTAACACAATTTTATCACATACTTCTATAAAGAGCAATAATTTCGCAGTAAACACGCTGTATTCGAAATTTTTTTACAACAAATCGCACTGGATTCATCAACGTTTTCATAGCTTTAATTTTTTTTGACACTGACGCGAAATTTAATTTATTTGCCATTTGCGCCACCTGGTGAGATAAATTGGCGCAATCACCACAAAGATCTTTCCCCGTTCTATGCACAGTTTTGTTATTGAGGTATGGGATTTTTTGAAGTGTTGAATAAACTTGCACAATATTTTGAAAAATAAGGGGGCCACGCAGTGGAAATAAGCCGAAATGGGGGTCCCGAAGTTCTTCCGGTACATCAGCGAGCGCTATCCGTGCCTCAGCGAATTCGTGAAGGAATATCAGGTGATTTAACCTCAAATTATATAAATGAAAGAAAATTGCTGATTTTATATTTAGAACGTGTATTAGTTTCGAAATTATTGTTGTTATTTATATATACGTAAAGCTTAACGTCGATTTAAAAAGCAGGAATCGGTTTTAGGGAGATTTTTGTTGAGTTGTTTTGCAATCGCACAATGTGTTTTTCGGGGCTATTCTCGAAGAGAATTCTTAAGTTTAACATGTATCACATAGTCTAAGCAGATTTTTAATGTCTATATATACATAGAATGTGACAATTTTTAATAATGTACACAATAAATTAAAGACGACGCAAGCTCCACCTTTTGCCTAATTTCAAGTGGCATCGTCAACGATTTGGGTCTAATGTACACGTTATACTTAATATCTTCAATAAGATACAGCCCTGAATTATTTGTAAAATTGCTATTTGCAATTTTCAACATTACGAAATTATATTAAAACATAGCAGAAAGACCACGGGTTGATAGCCAATTAACGGATTTTAATTATGTGTATGTTTCTGAATTATGTGAGGATGATTATAATGGTAATAAAACGTAAAATGTAATTGAAATGAAAAAAAAAAAAAACTTTAGTACCTGTTGAATTTGGTCTTGAGTCCTACTGGGCATAATCCCTCACAAATTTAGAGCTAATAAGACTGTTGCATTCCCATTAAGCGTCTAGTTTTAAGAAATAAGAGTAGACGTTATTGTTATAATACTTATAAATGTGATGGAGTTAGGTGAAGTTTTTCAATATAGAAAAAATCTAGACGGTTATATTCACTTTACTTCACAGTTTTATTAGAGTGAATACAACAGTCTATATTTTTTCTATATCATAATACTTTTTACCGTTAATTTTTCTACAGCATAAATAAGCTGTCTCCTTTGTAACTTTCATTATTTTGTATGTTTTTTTTTTTGTATATAAATTAATAGGTTTAATATATTTCTTTACATACCATAAATTATGTTAATATAGATTTATTTATAAATCGTAGCCTTTTTTGTTGTTATATTAATTTCTGAATCAATTTTTGTAGATTCCCGAGTTTGATAACCTGTATCTCGATATGAACGGCATCATCCATAACTGTTCACACCCGGACGACGGCAACCCGCATTTCCGAATCACCGAGGAGCAAATATTCGCCGACATCTTTCACTACATCGAGGTCCTCTTCCGGATGATCAAACCGCAGAAATTGTTCTTCATGGCGATCGACGGAGTCGCTCCCCGTGCCAAAATGAACCAGCAAAGAGGGAGGAGATTCCGCTCGGCGAAAGATGCGGAGAAACTCGAAGCCAAAGCCAAGGAGCGCGGGGAGGTCTTGCCCACGGAATCGAGGTTTGATTCGAATTGCATCACACCGGGCACGGTGTTTATGGCCAAGCTGCACGAGCAGTTGAAGTATTTTATTGTTAATAAGATTACGAATGATAAGTTGTGGAGGGGGTGTAAAGTAATTTTATCCGGGCATGAGGTGAGTTAATAAAAATGATGCAATTTGATTAAAATTTAAAGGAAAAAAAAAAAATGGAATACAAATTATTTTGCATTGGTTTAAATTGAATAATTTTATTAAGCTAGTAATTGTAAACAATAATCAAACCTATGCCAGGATTATAGTATCAAAAAAAATAATAACAATAAAATTAGTAAATAATATTAAATTTAGATGTATAACACCAATTATATTCAGGGCTATTCCATACAGGAAATGTTAAGTTATTAATTAATTTCACATTCTATGAATACATATCTATTACAAAAGCTCTGATGATAAAAATAACATGCTTGTTAAACTTAACATTTTCCATATAGAATAGCCCCGAATATATAAGATAATATTTAGCCTTACACCGAATGGTATACAAGGCAAACGATTATATAAATATTATTATATAAAAAAAAGTAATTTTTTCCCCACTTTTATTTAAATACTCAGGATTTCTTTCTTTCTTATCCATATTGTGTTTCGAGGTCCATCAGTATTTAAGAAACGAAAAAAAAGAATTTATTGTAACAGAAAAGGCTTTCCTGGAAATTTAGATTTCCTCATCATTATATCAGATAATATCCTAAATTCCTGCTTGACGAAATCAGCCGAATAAATTGGCTTGAAGAACCGAATATCGTCCCTCATTGGCGGGACGAGCGGGTCGCAGATCCATCCGTATTCCTGATTGACGGTTTCGGGGTGTTCCCTCCTGCACTTCGGCCCGTACTCGTGGTGCATGTACAACTCCTTCAACGTCTCTGGGTTAATTTCAGTTTGCAGCGTGTCGTACTTCGAGTAGAATTTCCTGGTCACCGCCGGCTTTTTGTAGTTGGGCCTGAATGTTTCATACACCGTCAAGTGTTTTGCTTCCCTTTTGGATTGCTCGAAAATTCTTGTGTATTCCTTTAAATTCATGTTTTTTTCTTAAAATTTTGATTTGAATCATACAATTCTGTCTAATCTAAATGACACGACAATTACAGAATTTACGCATTCAATTTTTTTTGTTTGTTTTCAGACCCCCGGCGAAGGAGAACACAAAATCATGGATTACATTCGATTTTTGAAAGCTCAGAGCGGTTACGACCCAAACACGAGGCATTGCTTGTACGGTTTGGACGCCGACTTGATTATGTTGGGTTTGTGCACACACGAACCCCACTTTTCTTTGCTCAGAGAAGAAGTAAGTTATACACACAACAAAACATATTATTAAACAAATTAACATCCTCAACTAAATATACCATATGACACCCAACCCAAATTCAAATATCCCACTTCAACCATTCATCAATTCATCTCATTACATCAACCGGACCTTGACAATGACGTTAGCGATCACAATTTTTAAAAAGCAGACATAGACTGGACAAAGACAGGCTGAAAGACCACTGGTCGATAGCCAGTTTCAGAGTTGGAATTATGCTGTGAACGTTAGTGTGTTGTTAAATATTGTAACTGTATATTCCAATCTCAGAAATAAAGATGTTTATGTGTATACCATATGATTGAGAACTTTTCTCCTCTAGAGTGGTTTCATTTTTACTTCCATAAAGTTGGCACCCCCACTTCGTCAAAATCAAATAAAAATATCATAGAGTTAGAATAACTAGAGGAAACATACGCACCGTTTGTTGTCATCCAACATACAGGGGAAAAACGTAAGGGGAATACACAATTTGTAAACACAAAGTAACTTCACAGCTGATTTTGACGCCTAACCCAACCACACACGTCAGTGCTTTATTGAATTACTAGCTCGAATTGTTTAAATAACTTATAAATTGTTTAAACAATGAGAAACAAACATGAATACAAATTAGTCTTTTATTCAAAGTTTTGAATGTACCTGGTTAAATTTTAATTGAGAATGGTGGAGGTGCTAACTTTAGTCAAGCTAGCACCCCTATAATAAAAATCGGTTTTCCTGCGAAACTATACCAACTTAGTTTCGCTAATTCTAATTTTGTGGGTACAAATTAGTCCTTATTGTAGGCATATTTTTATCTGATTTTGACGAAATGGGGGTGCCAACTTTATGGAGGTGATTTTTGCTTAAAAAAAAAGAGTTGTCGATAAAAATAAGCACAACACACTATAGGTTATGTTAAACTAAAGAATTTGATTTGATAAATAATGACTCATCTGACGTTTTATTTGTTTTTATTCTTTTTTTTTAATTGTTTTTATTCCTTTTTTTTTAATTGTTTTTATTCTTTTTTTTTTTAATTGTTTTATTTCTCCTTCGTAGGTCATGTTTGGTAAAAAATCGACGAAGAGGAAAAGTGCGCCAGAACAAATCTCGTTTTACTTACTGCATCTGTCACTCATGAGGGAGTATCTGGAGATGGAGTTTTCAGCCCTCAAACAAACACTTCCCTTCAAGTTTGATATTGAGAATATTATTGATGATTGGGTATAAAATTAATAATAATAAATTCTTGTATAAATTACATGGAGTTTATAGCAAATTCACCATTTTACTATAAACCTCATATAATTTATACAATGTTCCCGTTACATTGAAATTTGGAAATTGCAGAAAACACAAAACCTCGACACCCAATACGGGTAAAAGAGGATAAGATTAAGAAAGAAAGAAAACACAAAAAGTCTTGCTCTTGGGGAAGTAATAATGAACATTTTTAATATGGTTATTAAATTAGGAATATTGCTATCATTTTCAAATTTGAATATTCAAGAATTTAGTGTATGTAACACAAGCTGTGTGTTTTAGATTGGTTGTGTAAAGGAAAATGTGACGAATTTATTTTAACTACATGGATAAATTTTTCAGACTAAACTTGTCTGAAAAATATGCGCGACTAATGGAGGGTTAATCAAGAATAATATAAAATTCTTATTACTCTAATGCCCTTCAACCCATTGAACCTAAATAATTTTATATTTATATTATTCTGGTTATTATGAATTTTATTAAATAAGATTTGATGTAATTGTTAACAAATTTCAGGTTCTTATGAGTTTTTTGGTGGGAAACGATTTCATTCCACATCTTCCCAATATGCACATTGCTAACGGTGCTTTGCCGATGTTGTATAATGCTTACATGAAAGTCTTACCCTCCTTAGAAGGTTTGTATTTTTTTCAATTATTTGAATTATTTACTATTTAAACTTTTTTAATAATTAGGTTATATTAATGAGGGAGGACATTTGCATCTGGATCGATTTGAAAAATTCATGGAAGCTTTGGAGTGCATAGACATGGACAACTTTTCGGAACATTATGCGGACTTGAAATATTTCGAGGGGAAAACTGGAAGGAGGCCCAATGATAAGGAACGAACCAGTGTGAGCACATTGAAAATTTTTGTTATTTAATTAAGAGTTTGTAATTCACTGAAAACAATTTTTTTAACTAAATTTGATCAATTTTTGAATTAGTTGAAATTATTAGTAATAATAATAATTTAATATAGTACAATTTAATATAGTAGTAATTTATTTATAGTACAAACCTAAAAAATTAGAAGAGTGGAAAGCCGATGATTCCGAAGATCTCATTACGTTCGAAACGTTGGAGCCCGAGAAACCAATGAGATCCGATTTAGCAGCATTAATTAAAGCCACTGAAGATATGGTAAGTTATTTATCATTTTTTTGTAACATTAGAGAGTGTACATGAAAACACTTTGTACACTTTTCTTGACTTAAATAAGTGAAGAAAAGTGTATGTTTCAAATCTTCACGAAACTCACATCTAATTAAGTATTAGAGAGTGTAATTGCTGCTTAGTTTTTAGAACCGTCTGAAGAAAATTTGGATAAGTTAGCAGCTGACGACGATGTGGACGACGAGGACGTTCTCGAAGACATCGCTTCCGATTCAGGGACGGATTCTTCTTGCGATGATTTAATGGATGCTGAATTTATACAGCATAAGAAGGATTATTATATGAATAAGTTGGATTACAAACAAGTCACACCGTAAGTTTAATATCATAAAATATAAACAATTCAGAATATTCTGTGAGCTGGTTGTGGAGGATTTACGTAATTTTAATAAAACAAAACGTTGATAGAACATTGCAGTGGATTTGAGAATTACTCCGAAGCATCACACATCTTCTTGTTAGATTGTTTCTAGTTCTACTTCTCTTTTCTACTATTTCAGTACAGTAGACATTATTGTATTTATTATAAAATGAAATAATCATTATTCTTTAATGATTATTTCATTACATCATAGTCTTTTCTTTATTTAGTTTAAATAAAGAAAATTTAAATTACATCATTAACAAATAACTTCATTAATATAATTATTATTTTTAAGGGAGGTTTTGAGGGATCAGGCAGAATGTTACGTTCGAGCTATCCAGTGGAATTTAAACTATTATTACAACGGAGTGTGCTCATGGGGTTGGTATTACCCCCATCACTACGCCCCGTTCATCTCGGACATTAAGGGATTTCAAAATTTGGACTTTAATTTCAATTTAGGCAAACCGTTCCAACCATACGAACAAGTAAGTCTTATAATAAAGGAATTAGTTTAATTTTAAACTGACGAGAAGTTACCCGCGGATGAATCAATTGACAATTAATTGTTTATTTAAGTTATAACTTACTCAATATATATATATATAACTTAAATAAACAATTAATTATCAATTGATTCATCCGCGGGTAACAGTAAATAATAACTGTTTAATTATACTACTTAATTAAAATATTACTTGCATTATATTCGATCGACTCTGTCTGAGCAAAAGAAATCATTAGTCCAGTTTGACGCTAAATATTTTCAATTGTTTAACGATAAATGGAAGAAGAGTGTCTAATAAACAAAATTAGATTGTTTAATTGTAGTACCTTTTCAAAATAACTCCGTATTTTAATATTAACTATGACCAATCACTCAGCCACAACTCAATCTGAGTAAAAAAAAATCATAAGTCCTGTTTTGGCGCTGGATATTTTCAATTGTTTAACAATATTTGAAAGAAGAGTATCTAAAAAATAAATTAAGATTGTTTAATTCTAGTTCCCTTTCATAATAACTTTGTATTTTAACATTAATTTTGACCAATAGCTCAGCCGGGCCTCCACTTGAAAATTTTCAATACAATTCACAATCTTGCTGCTTACAAATGTATTTTTTTCCTTAAATGAAAAGTTTCAAATGAAAGATTATTTTATTGAGTATTATTCAATATTAATCAGAAACTTAAATTTCATTTAATTTTTATTTGGAAATAATCTAAAATTTACATTTTTTTTTCTATGCAGTTGTTAGGTGTGCTTCCGGCAGCTAGTAAAGCCCTCCTCCCAGAATGTTACCACTGGCTAATGACCGAAGAAAAATCGCCCATTAAAGAATATTACCCGGTCGATTTTGCTACAGATTTAAACGGAAAGAAGCAGGACTGGGAAGCGGTCGTCCTCATCCCGTTTATCGACGAAAAATTACTACTCGACGCTATGAACAAATGCAATCACTATCTCACTCCTGAAGAAGTCAAACGCAATACACATGGCCCGATGCTGCTGTACGAGTACACGGAAAATGATAACGGGGAATACGAAGCGCCCGAGTATTTCCCGAAAATTAAAAACCATCACGCTTTCTTGACACTTATAGATATTAAGGATATCCGTGTTCCCGTTGAGAAATTGATCAAGGGAGCTTATCCTGGTGCAAAGACTGATGTGTATTATCCAGGATTTCCTACTACTAAACATTTGAAATATAAGGTAGGATCAATGGAGAGTAATTATAAAAAAATATTAATTATAATATATAGTGGCAACACGCAATATTGTAAAGTAGATGAATATCAGAATATTTTCTGTAGCCCGTTGTAATATGTTAACAAATAAATAATTAGTCTAGTCATTAAATGCATTTAATGGCTTTACTAACTTCAAAACTTTGTTAGGAGGTAAATTTTCGGCCATGAAAGGTGAGCTAATGACAGGAGAATGCTCCAAAGGTCCTGTTTTTTTATTTTTTTTTTATTTTTTACTTGTTTCAAAATAAAAGTGGGTAAATTAAAACGCGTGTTTTGTTCCATTTTAATGGATCGAAACACGTGTCCGGCAACTGAATATAAAAAAAGGAACAAAACAAGTGTTTAAATTTACCCCATATGAAAATTTGGTTCCATCACGAAGGTAGCAGAAGAAGTATTGAATATAAATGAATATATTTCTATGACTGGATTAAATTAAATAGAACAATTTTTTTCTGGATTATTTTTCAATAAAAAAAATTAATGTATTCATTTTCTTCACAGGCTGTTTTGGAAAAGTCTAAAGTGAAGGTGTTTGATCAGCCCAGCAGAGGTGATAACATGATTTTGCATTTAGAACAGAGCGCAGTAGAAAATGTTGAACCCATAGCAAGGGATTTGTTGGGAAAGACGGTATTTGTCGCGTGGCCACATTTAGTCGAAGCACTGTAAGTTTATCTTTTAATAAAAGTATGTTTTCTCTAAAATACATTATTTTTGTATAAATAACCTCACACTGAGAAGTAGAGAGGAACATATAACGATGTTATATAAGACTAAATAAAATTGTATAAATAGATTTATTCTTCTTGTATTTTTCATGAAGTATACCTTTGTATTTTATGATTATTTGAAATTAATCATATATTATTCCCTAGCGTGGTCTCAGTATCGACACGGAATTATAAGTACAACAAAACCTCACACCCTGGTGAATACAACGTTGAGGAGAATCATGGAAATGTCGCACAGAACTGGGATTTGGAAAAAAGCGGCATCATTGGATAGTATGTGATTTTGACTAAAATTAAAAAATTGAATTAATAAATCCAACCACACTTTCTTAATCCTTTTTTAAAAATAATTAATGAAATTAATTGAATTTAATGATTACAGCTATCGAGATCGTTTGGGTATAGAAGTGGGAGACACAAACATTTTAGTACACACCCGTCCGATGATTGGTAGGAAATACATGTTCACTCCTCAAGGGAGGGTGAATCTGGAAAAGCAATGGGCTCAAGTGACCTCTGCGTATCCTCTGCAAACGATAGTGAAGGGTATTTTAACTCACAACAAAGAATATTCCGCGTATAAGGATATTAGTGATGTTTTCGTTGTCGATAGTTATTGCTTCATGTTGGGGCAGCCGCATTACGGACAAATGGGCACAGTTAGTTAATTCGAGTAGCCGGGTTTCGATTGAATTGTGCTATATAAGGATTTGCGTTTTAGATTATGGATAGCAAGGAGTCGTTGGAGAAAGGTAGGGTGAAAATGAGTGTCATCGTCGCAGATGAGCCAAATTTGGGACCGGTGAAACAACTGGCAGCTAAAATTCGTGTTAATTATATGCCTACTTATCTGGCAGCTACAAAATTAGGTAATTCAAATTAACTTTACATCAGTATTTTTAAATATAGGGAGAAAATAATTAATTCATTATTCACTACAGTAAAATTCGTTTAATTTCATTTAAATATTTTCTCATTCAGTACTTCATGAAATAAATGTTTTTTGTAGAATGAGTCGAAATAAAAATATATAGGTGAATCATAGCAATCCACGAAAACATTACATTTATTAATCAGGTGTTTACTTTTTTACTTACCGATTTTGTCGCCCGGCGAATTCACCATTTTTATAACATTTCTGTAAGGAATTCTATTTTCTTAACAAATTTGAAATCAGTTGGGTTAATTTACCTATGATAATCATTTTATCTACTATTGCCATCGATAAATTAAAGCTCTCCCGATTTTTTAATCAGAAAAAATCATAATTGAAATATTCAAAGACCCCCAAGACTGTGTTTATGAGTAACAGAGACATTTTATTGTGGATCCATGAGTATTTTTTTTTAAAACCAACTCATGTCTTTCACACTTCGGCAGAGACAGTTTGTCCCACGAAAAGGTGAGCAACATCTGGGGATGATCTATGTCACCTGGTTCATTGCCTGAAAGACAATAGTATAAATAGCATTGGAGATTATTTTGAATAAAATACTTTCTAATCATTTTCAAACAACAGACTTGTACTTTCTACAAAAAAATCTGCTTTCATACCTCACCTACACCTAATAGTTTTAAAAATGGTGGATACGCCGGGCGACAAAATCCGAGTCCCACTTCTCTTCGTTCTTTTTTTTTGTGTGTGTTATAATCAGATCTTATTCTTATTAGTATCAATCACTAATAAGAATAAAATATAAACAATTTTTGTATATACAAATATATATTTTTTCAGGAATTTCAAACCATTTATTATCCCGTGTCACGGGTACACTCTTGGTAATCCTCGGTGCTCCCAGACCGGGTGGTATCCAGGAAGACGCCAGCAAAATAAACATAGGGTTAAATCTGAAGTACAACAAAAAGAACGAGGAAATTCCGGGGTACACGCGAAGGGAGAAAGGCTGGCTCTATTCCCAGAAGGTCGTCGAATTAATTCAAGAATACATGAATCTGTACCCACAACTTTTCGTCGTGTTGAACCAGACCACAGGAAACGATATATTTTACGAATACGAACTATTTCCAGAGGATGAAGGGTGGGTTTTTTACACTGATATTTCCACTCTCGACTCAATTTAAATTAAAAAAAATCTTTAAAATAAATATGATTAAATTACAATGAAATTAAACAAGGAAAATATCTGGATACTGCAGTTAGAAAAAGGGATTGATCGAATTTTATTGATCATTGCCAGAAATTTTCCTTGTTTAATTTCATTGTAATTTAAATAACTGCAAATGTGTGAATCATCTTTGTTTCATTTTATTTAATTTAAATATGATTAAATTATTAAAAATCAATAAAACAAATAAAACACAGATTAGATTGAATAATTTTAAATTCTTGACTGAAGAATTAAAATTCTCTTGAAAATGGGCTAATAACCCAAAATTAGTCGAGAATTTAAAGTTAATCAATCTAATCTTTGTTTTATTGGTTGATTTTTAATAAACTATTCATTTTTTTTTATACAATATGAACTACCAATGTTTCAATATTAAAACTATAAAAAAACTAAATTGAATAAAGAAAATAATATAGTCCTTGATATCCACAAGGGTACAAGAAGAAAATTTATAATAATCTATGATTGTTGATTATGTTACAGGAGTGGAAAAACAATTCGAGAAATTGGCGATTGGTTGAAGAAACAGCCGTATAATTCAGTCGAGAGACAAGCGTGTGGCAGCGAAGTTTTAGATCCTGACGTGATTAAAGAATTAGAAAATGTTGTTGATAAATACGTCGAAGAACAACCGTCGAAAGTCGTCAAAATGCAAGTTAAACCACATTTATTGTATAAGGTAAGTGGAAACATATTTATTTCTGGCTGAATGGTTAAAACAAAGGCAAAACACAAAAAATAAATAATTGTGATGTAATTTCATTGTTTCTACATGCATAAGATGTAGAAATTCCACTTCATCGAATGCATCATGTATTTTGAATTATTTTTCCTGCTTCGTATATTGTTTGTCTTTGCAAAGCTACATATTATCAGTTTCTTCTGAAGAAACGTTTGTATCGTCAATATCATTAAATATGAAAGATAATTATATTTCACTATTTTAGATGAATAAAAATACATTAAATAAATACTCTTTTCAATTTATATTGAATAAAAATATATTCTTTAAAAAATAAGAATTTGCTATCGATTGTTCAAAAACGATAAAAATACATTATTGATAAACAATTGATGCAGTGCCAACTAATTATAACTTAATGTGTTATTTACCAAAAAAAATTGTTGTGTTGGTTGGTTTGAGAATTTGTTTTTTTTTTAATTTTATTGTATGGCCACACAACTGATAAACCGCTTTTCAAAATAATCATTCTACTTTGAGAAAACCTTCCCTTAATTTTGTCCAACAAACATCATTTAGCGTTTTGGATGACTGGTAATAGCTATTTCGGATCTCGTCAGACAAGTGTGTTCCAGGTATAATGCCTTGATGAAGCCAATTGAACAGACTGTATATATTTATTAAAGGGGGCATTGAAAATATAATGAAATCAATTTTTTAATCATTTTAATCTTGATATTAAATTTAATTATGAAATCGGACTTTAATTATTGCATTTTCATGGCTTTCTCTTAAATAAAATGCCACTAGAATAAAACGCGTCAATGTCAAAATAAATGAAATTACCAAAAATGAAAAATCGAAATGCCGAAGCTGCAACTCCCGAAATTCTCAAGTGAAAGTGTGTCGACGAAGCCGCACCAAGAATGGCGTTCTTTAAACAACTTTTTATTGGCTGTAACGTGCTACATGTGCGGACCCGTGGGCTTGTCTAATCTCCCCCAATTAGTCCACAAATACGGAAATTTCAACGTGTTAATTCCTTACTTCACGGCTACTTGCTTGTTGGTGGTCCCTTTGACTTTCATCGAGGCTCTTGTGGGACAGTATTCCAGTACCGGTTTGCCGATTGCGTGGAAATTAGCCCCGATTTGGAAAGGAGGAGGATGGGCGTCCCTTTTTGTGCTACTAAACGTTGCTGTGTATCAAAATTTCGTAACAACGCAAGCTTTCTTTTATGTTATAAGCAGCTTGTTTTCGTGCATGAAATGGAGCCGGTGTGATGCGAAATGGGCGAAGGATAATTGTTTTAATTTAACTTCAGAAAGGAGCAGTAAGGAGGGTTGTATGTTTGGAAACTGCACTGGTGTTAAGTGGGAAAATAGCGTTGAACACCATTACGAGATTTACGTGATAAAATCAACCAACTCGCAAAATTTATCTGAAGTGAATTGGGAAATGATTACGTATTCAGTGTTGCTGCTGCTGCTAATATTTATTTGCTTATCGAAATTATTGCGCTCACTTGAAAGAATAATCGACGTGCTAACTTTAATCCCCTTCTTACAACTAGTCGCTCTATTGTTAACCTCAATGTTCTACCGCGGAACTTTCACCGGATTATGCAAATATTTAAAACCGAATTTTTCTTTATTAAACCAAACGAATGTATGGATGGGAGTCATAAATATAAATTTATACTCAACAGGACTAGCTTTCGGTGGAATAATTGCCATATCAGCACACAGCAATTTCCGCACTAACTTATTTAAACTATCATCCCTGGTGCCGTTATTCGGCGTCCTCTCCGATGTACTTTTTACAGTATTTGTTTACACCAGCTTCGCCGGTTTCGCACTTTGGAAAAACATCACAGTCGACGATTTATTCACTTACAAAACCTCGTTCATTTTCGTTAAAATCCCCATGGTTTTACTCAAATGGCCCTTCATTCCGAAATTCTGGACTTTCCTTTATTACGCGTATTTGTTCGCACTTTCATTCAGAAGTCTGCTGCTGATGATCTTCACCCTTGTGAATGCACTAAATGCGTGTTGCGAAGTGACGAGTTCCTATTTGAAGTCTTCGATTTTTTCTATTTGCACATTGATTTTCCTGCTGGATTTGCTTTATTTTACAAGCGTGGGAAATTACTTATATCGACGCAACGAATTTTTAACCAGCACCTTATTAACATCGCTGCTTATTTTAATTGAAGTAGTCGGGTTTTTATATATTTACGGTTGTAATAATCTCTCGACTGACGCTCACTTCATGCTAAACATCCGCATCCACTCGCACAAATATTACTGGATGGTTCTGCCTGTTTTAATAACCCCAATTTTTTCTTATAATCTCCGAAAATTGTTCTCGCAGCTTTCATCGAATAATGGATTTGTGTTTTTCGTGGAAATTTTCTTAATATTGACCCCCGTTTTATTATTCGCGGGTTTCATGGTGAAACATTGGTGGGTCAATCGCGGGAAGAGCTTGAAGGAGATTTTTGCGCCGGATGATGATTGGGGATGTCGAGATGCGGCTTTGAGGAAAAACAGGGATTTATTTAAAAGTGAGCAAGTCGGCAGTGCTTACGCCTACAGGCAGAATTTGTATTCAAAGAAAGTGAATGAAGTATAAACAAAAATTATTGTTATTAATATACATAAATATTATTCAATATATGTATTAATAAAAATGAATTTATAGTTTTTTTATTTGTATTGCGGAAATTTTAATGTCAACAATTATTACGGTAAAATGAATTTAATGAATAAATAAATTGTATTTTACTAAAATAATTATGGTACAAGTGTTTTAATTAAAACACCTGTAACAACGTAACACAACCTTAACCTTCTAATCATTCTCTATGATCTTTCAACCTGAACATAGCTCCCCTAAAATCTCATAAGTCTAGCCAACATAAAATACATTTTCTTTCCGCGGCGTTAGATGACGCGCGCAGGCGGGTAATTCAAAAATAGCGCCTACACGATTTTGTAATAATTCAGTTATGATTGCTTGTATTTAAAGTTAGATTTACGTAATAACATGTTCAACCATGATTCATCTTTAGCTCTTTCGTATCTCGTCAGCAAAGTATGTGTAATGCCTTGAAATTAGGCAATAGATAGCGTTTGCGTTATCTTTTCAATTATTATGATTTACATTTCCATAAAATAGCTTTGCGCAAATATCCTCTGTAAAGTGATGGCTTGCTCAAATGATCATAAAAAAAAGTTTCCGGTAATATCTCACGTTTTAATTTTTTTAAAGTTTATCGAATTAAAAAAAAAACGGATAGGGTTACACATTCTAGACGCTTAGTACTTTAAGTTTATGCAAAGAAATATAATTTTAGCCGGATATTCAAATGGGAAACATAGCTCCTGACCAGAACGCATATTATTGTCTTTATGACAGAGTTGTGAATGTACGAGAAAGCTACACAGTACCTATTGGATATAGTGGTACCGTGGTGGGCATTCATAAACCAGCTTCCGGTAAACCGGAAGATATAGTATACGACGTTGTTTTTGATAAACCTTTCGCTGGTGGGCTTGCGTTAAACTGCTCGCCTAATAGAGGCTACAGAATGTCGAAGCTTTCACTAATAAACCGATCGCATGGTTTAAGACAATTGGAAGAAAAAACTGGTAAACCAGGTGAATATTTAATTGATGTAAAGTTATTTGTGTGATTGTTAAAGTGTATTTTCAGGGCAATTACTGCAGCAATCCACAATGGCGAAACAGCCGCATCAACAAGTTTTTCAACAATACCTACAAAATAACCAGCCGCAGAAATTACTCGCGAATAACCAGCCTCAGCCGTATCATCCAAACAATCAGGGAGTTAATTATGCAATGTACCAGCCGCAAAATTCCGCATTCGCGAGTTGGGGCATGCAGAATCAGTTCCGGCCTAATTTCCCCTTTTCTCCGCCCGCCCATAACATGCCGATGCCCATGCGACCGGGGCCGCCTAATGTTCATGCTGATCTTCGAAACCCGCAATATTACCAGGGGAAAAATCTTATTAAAGTAGACTTCATGCCCAGGTTTACTCCACCGGGTAATAACAGGCCGGTTGTACAATCTAAGGAGGACAATAAGGATACTGACATTCTGAAGAAGATATTGAAAATCAACGGGGGCGAAGGTGATAAGGCTGAGGGTAGCCAGGCAAAGAATGATGTTCATGAAAAGGAAGGAATGAAAGTCTCACTTAATGATATGTTTGCTGTAAGTATTTTAGTGACCCAAACTTTAATATTTGAAGTAAAACTTTCCCTCAAGCTCCAAATTGTTCTATACAGTTCACGTATTGTTTGGTAAAAAGTTGCACCATTTTCAGCGTATATTCTACAAATTATTTTTTTTTTATTTAAATGAAACATTAATTAAATTTCTAGCATGCGAAAGCTCAGAACAAAAATATCCCGCCTTTACCGAAAACATCAGCAAACTCGCAGTTTGTATACAGTTTAGAGCTTTCCGCTTATTATCAAACGCGCGGGTTTGGTTGTCCCCAATATAAATACTTCGATTGTCCGGACGGGAAATATTGCACGGCTCAGTTGATAATGCCGTTTAGTAAGGAAACGGTATTCGGCGAACCCGCCCCCAACAGGGATCAAGCGTGTGAAAACGTCGCTAGAGCAATGCTGGACAAACTGAAAAACGCCGGGAATAAGTTGGAAGATGCTACCGCTGGTTTTCCGGTGAAGTTCCCAACACCCCCGAAACAATGGTGTGAAACTGGTAGTAAGAAAACTAAACAACAAAATAGTCCACAGAAATCGATTAAGGTACGTTAATTAAATATTCTATGGTTGTAACTGTTACTTGATGAAACTTATTATTAAGAAAAACGCACGTTTTTGAGTTTCACAAACTTTAATATAGATACTGTTACAATTGTTTCGCTATACAGTAGCTGATACGACTCAAAACAAGTTGTGAATATAATTAGTAACTAATTTATTAATTTAATTAATGAAATTTTATTTATTTCATCTGTATAAAACAATTAATAATTATTATTTAATAATTAAAGAATGGAAGTGTTAACGAAAATCAATCCAAGAGGAAATCATCGGAATCCTCGTCAGTTCCGTTTGTGCCGTTGCAAGCCGTGCGCTCGCAAAGGACTAGTAAGTCGGGTAACGGCAGTGAAGTTGCACTGAGTGATAGGAACCAACAAAACAACACAAATTCGGACACGAAGAAAGAAGAAGTGCCCATCAAGGAGGATAAGGCTAAAAAGACGGGCGGACATGAAAACAAGCCGCGCCGCGAACGCAAAATGCGTATCGCCGCTAATTTCTCCATCGCCAAAAAGGGTTCTTCATAAACACATTTTTCTACAAAACGAGAGATTAATTAATTCATTTCTTGTATATTATTGTGTAAATAGCGCTTTAAAGTCTCGCATAAATGTTGTCATAAGACAGTGTCGTTTTCTTGAAGCCTTTTAAAGGTCTAGTCACGCCACTGATTGTATTTTTTTTTTTACATTTTAGACAAAACATATTTTCATTACGTTTATTTTAGTGTAATTTAATTACTTTTCATAAATATTTTTTTATAAAACTGAATTCTATGATGATGTAATAATACCAATAAAATTTTACAATATAATTTTGAAATTTTACACTAAACCAAATTAAATATGAACATAATTATTAAAAGACTGTTATATGCATAACTTTTGCATTAAATTCCAATAAACCACAACCCAATAACCCGGAAATCACACTGGTCATAAATGCCTACACACTTCAATTATTAGTACAAATTTGTTTTGGTAATTTTAAAATTTATTTTAAGGAAGCCTAAGCAATTAAAAATGTTTAAACATGTTTCACCAAGTGTTAAGTAAGAACAATTAATTTCTCATTTCATCAAGGTCATTATAAAGTGATATTAATGTTGAGCGCCACTTGGTTTGACTAAATTTTAAAATCAAATTCCACCCACCCCCTCCGTAAACATAAGGATATAAGTATAGGTTTTGAAATAATAATTAAGGGAAAATTTAGGTAATACAACTATATTATTAAAAATTCAAATTAAAAAATACACGATAAAAGATAATAAATTTCTCACTTAACAGAGAAGTGTTTAGGAAGCCTAAGATTAAGTATTAGATTTTCTAATGGTTAAAAATTTATTCAATTTTAAATTAAAAATATTAATTTTTATTGTAAATCCTCTCAAACTTATAACCCCAAAAATCTTCTAAATCTCCTATTAATTTACTACAAGTATCTTCCGGCGGGTAATTATTCATTAATTTAATAGCCTTGCTCGAGTAGAAATTATAAATAGTATGGCACTCTTTTTGAGTTTCCACATATTTCTTCCTCATGGCTTCCGTATCCGTATCCCCGAACCTATTAATCATCCTCCCCAGAAAACAATCCAAAACCACCGTACAATAAATAATAAGATGCACCTTACAAATCTCCAACTCGAACAATTTCGCTTGCTTCAAATGAATCGGAAACCCAACGAAAATAAAACCCTTGCAATTCGCGTAATTTAAAAATATATACTCTTTTATCAAAGTGATCATTATGTTGTCGGGAGCGGGCCGGTTCTTCTTCATGCACTTTTCGATGATTTTGGCGCGGGCCTTCCCCTTGCTCAGCTCGTCTTTCACGAGCTCCGGCGTGCGCACCACGTTGAACTTCGCGGACTTCTGCAGCATGCAGGCGATGGTCGATTTTCCGGAACCGTAGCCGCCCATTATCCAAAAAATCGGAAGGCGTCGCATCACGAATGGCTGCAGGTCGAAACGGTCTTTCACTTCCGCACGGACGCAAGAGCATGTTACGCCCATTTTCGAAATTTTAAATACGCCAGTGATTTGATCATTAAAGTGTCAGTTTTTTTAATGTCAATGTCAAACAATCTTTAGATAATTATAATCACAGACTAATCAGACGTCTAACTCAATGTTTAAATATTTTTCTACTTGCAACACCATACAACCCTCCCACAGCACCCTCAATTTCGGTTATTTTCCCTTACTTCGACAAATTGGGCTGCGAATTAAAAAATCCAAAAAAATATTAAAATCCGCTTGAGAGTTAATTTAGCTAGCTGGATATGTTAATAAGACTTCAAACTATTACACAATATGAATTGTTTGTACTTGCAGCACCGTACAACCCTCCCACGGCACCCTCAATTTCAGTTATTTTCCCTTTGTTCAACAAATTGGGCTGCGAATTAAAAAATCCAAAAAAATATTAAAGTCCGCTTGAGAGCTAATTTAGCTAGCTGGATGTATTAATAAGACTTCAGACTATTACGCAATGCCAATTGTTTGTACTTGCAGCACCGTACAACCCTCCTACGGCACCCTCAATTTCGGTTATTTTCCCTTACTTCGACAAATTGGGCTGCAAATTAAAAAATCCAAAAAAATATTAAAATCCACTTGAGAGCTAATTTAGCTAGCTGGATGTGTTAATAAGACTCCAAGCTATTATACAATAGGTATTGTTTGTATTTATAGCACCGTACAACCCTCCCACGGCACCCTCAATTTCGGTTATTTTCTCTTAGTTCGACAAATTGGGCTGCAAATTAAAAAATCCAAAAAAATATTAAAATCCGCTTGAGAGCTAATTTAGCTAGTTGCATGTGTTAATAAGACTCCAAACTATTACGCAATACCAATTGTTTGTACTTGCAGCACCGTACAACCCTCCCACAGCACCCTCAATTTCGGTTATTTTCTCTTAGTTCGACAAATTGGGCTGCAAATTAAAAAATCCAAAAAATATTAAAATCCACTTGAGAGCTAATTTAGCTAGTTGGACGTGTTAATAAGACTCCAAACTATTACGCAATACCAATTGTTTGTACTTGCAGCACCGTACAACCCTCCCACAGCACCCTCAATTTCGGTTATTTTCCCTTACTTCGACAAATTGGGCTGCGAATTAAAAAATCCAAAAAATATTAAAATCCGCTTGAGAGCTAATTTAGCTAGCTGGATGTGTTAATAAGACTTCAAACTATTACACAATACGAATTGTTTGTACTTGCAGCACCGTACAACCCTCCCACGGCACCCTCAATTTCTGTTATTTTCCCTTACTTCGACAAATTGGGCTGCGAATTAAAAAATCCAAAAAAATATTAAAATAATAATAGTGATTTTAATTTGAATAAATAAAACACATTTTTTTACAAATAAATAATTTATTGTCTCCATAAAGGGTAATCACTGTATACCTTGGGTTGGCGTTCAGAACGCCACAACTATAACATTAAATCCATCCATTGTACATTAATAGAACCGCGGAGTTTAAAACAAAAAAAAAATAAGAGGAAATAATAAAACGAGAGCAACAGCTTTACAAGATTCGAGTTCATCTTAAAAAAAGATACAATAATAATAAACATTAATTAATGATAAAATGCTTTGGCATATATAAAGAATGTATATCTCGGATTCAATTTATACAATAATATTTTTTAAATATTTCTTCATATGATATAAAATAGTACATAAAAACTCATCAACTTATAATTATGCAAAAAAAAAGAGAACAAAAAAAAATCGTATCGAATAAATCTTTGATTTATACAGTATGGTTTAAAGTAAAATATTGCATCGAGCACTGATCAAGCGCCAATCACCCAGTCGTACTTTTTGTACTGTATACACACTAAAGATTATTACACTCGCTTATAAACCACGCGTCTTAACAATGACAATAAAAAATTATTATAACAATATGTACACTTCTGTGCAATAAAATTAAGCACAAGTTTTATAAAAAAAATTCCACAATATTCTAGTTGTGTAATTCGGGTGCCTAACAGCAGTTTTAATAAATGATAAAATTGATCGAGTGATCAAATTGATAAAAAGCCTTTCCTTTTTTCACACTTTTATTAATAATAATAATAAAAATAAAACACTTTTATTATTATTATTATAAAAATAAAACACTTTTATTTTTATTATTATTAATAATAAAAGTGTGAAGAAAGGATATTAGTATTTTATCAATTTTAAATGATAAAATACCAAATTTAAATTGGAATTTTTGAATTGTCTTAATGACGCGGCATTTTTAATATCAAAATTGACATATTTACACATATTTTTTCGTAACTATGAAAATTATGTCCTTAAACTGTAACATATGTGCTTAATTTTATTGCACAGAAGTGTACATTTGGGTTAGCAGTTTGTCGTGGGCTATCGACCATAGGTCTGTCTGCCCTTGCGTCTTGATTTTTTTTAGTTTATTTGATTTAAATAACTGTGAAACAAAATGTCTTTTTTATTATTTCTCAACACTTTTAGTCTATACATTGACTAAAAATTGTGTTGAGAAATAATAAAAAAAAAATATTTTTTTCACAGTTATTTAAATCAAATAATTTTGTCTGCAAATTATTATAAGATAAAATTGTTTTATTTTTAATTTAATTAATCGCTGCCAATCATTTCATTATTTAATACATTTCCTTAACACAAATTAAATAAAAAGAATTTGAAAATAAATAATTGTAGGGCATAAAGAACTCCAGCCAATAGCCCAGGACATTTAGTGTATATACTCAATGTTTGAAAAAAAATATATAATTGTCTGAATAAATATATATATATATATATATATATATATATATATATACAATTTTGAGCAATGTATTTAGGAGATTAATTTTTTACTGATATTCCTTTCTAATGTTGAAATTTAAATAAGAATCCACAAAAGTAAATGAATACTACACAAATAGTTGTGATGAAATTAATGTGGAAATTGTTTTTTACTTGGTGAAACTCCATAAATCACTATTTGTAAATAAAATAACGTTTTTTTTAAGTTTCACAAAATTTATTGTAGAGAAATTGTTGGCGAAACAATTTTAGCAGAGTCTACAATAAATATTATGAAACTTAAAAAAAATAAAATAATTAATAAAAATTCAAAAATATAGTATAATTAATTGTTTTCAAATTTTTTTTGTTTATTTAAAAGAATTTGAAAATAATTAATTATTTTCAGATTATTTATATTTAATTTGTGTTGAGAAAAATATATTTCTTGTGAGCGATTGAAAAAAAAAACAATGAATTTTGTTTTAAATTAATTTTCAGGCAAAATTTTTGCCTGAAAATAAATAATGAATATTTTGCGGCAACATATTCATTATTTAATTATGTAAGTTTAATTTAATAAAATGTTCAGCCAGCATTCATCTAACGTATGGACAACCAGTGATGACTATTTCGGTTTTTCGAACCTCATCAGACCAGTGTGTTTCATGTGCAATGCCTTGATGAAGGCGTTTGAACGGATTTTGTATTGTGGTTATATACCTGATATGAATCATAATAAACGGAAAACGACGCAAGCGCCATCTTTTGCCACATGAAATTGCGCAAAAGATGGCGCTTGTATCGTCTTCTATTTATTATGTAATTTCAATTTGGTTCTCATTGATCACTTGGTGAAACATTTTAATTAATTTTTTAAAAACTTTTCAAATTAAACACTTCGTTTTATTTCACTATAGTGAAAATGAAACAAAAGCGAGCATTTAATTTTAAAAAAATAAATATGCTTCTGAATATTAGAGTAGATTCAACAATTTCAGTGAATCGTTTCTTCGGTGTTGTGATTTTTTTTAAAGCTGACATTATAAATTCCAAAATTTAAATTAAATAGTTATAAACGATTTTAAATATTAATTGAATATTTAAAATTATTAAATATTAATTAATATTTAAAAGTTGTATCTATAATAGTGTGTATACAGTAATTTTTTTCATCTACACGTCAACTACATAACATAACAGAATATACGCGTATACATTAGGACTGGCCCATTATTTAACACTTATACGTCTTTAATCACTTAGAGCGGAGATTATTACATAACAAGTATTATTTTTTTTATTTCATTATTCTGTATCTACACGACGCTGAAACACCTGTTGAGATTCTAAAGCACCTGAGCCTCGGCCGCCCTAGTCGGGGTGTTGTTGTTGTTCGTCGTCGTGGAGGCGGTGACTTCGCCCGCGTGACTAGAGCAGTAGAACTTCTTGTGCGCGATGAACGTGTTGTAGTAGTTGAACGATATGTCGCACGACTTGCAGTACTTCGGGCCGGCCTTGGCCGCCTCTTGGAGGATCTCCGCGTCCCTTTCCGAGAGTTTCAGTTTATCGTCGACCACCTCCTGCTTGACGGTCTCCTCGACCGGGGCTATGATCACCTCGGGCTCGATGGCTTCCTTTTTCACGACGACGATTTCTTCCTCCTCGATGGCGGGACTTTTCGAGGAGGTGGAGGTCTTGTCGTCGGTGCCGTTCGTCGTCGGCGCTTCCGGGTTGGAGTGCATCAGTTTCGTGTGGCGGTGCACGTTCGCTTTGTAGACTGAGCTGTAGGAGCAGAGGGAGCAGTGGTGGAGGGGCTCCACTCGGCCTTCCGAGCTCGGGGAGATGGCTCTGTCGTCCGCGCTCGCGGAGGGCGCCACGTTCACTTCAACCAAATTGGTGCCATCGTCTTCTAATATGTATGAGATGTACTTTTCCTCCTGAAAATTTCAAAATATTAAAATACTTAAAATAATAATAAAAAAACTAACGAGAGCAATATACAGTATGAGTCTGGAACAATCGCATTAAATCTTTTAGTTATATTAATTAACATTATTTTTGTTGTTTTTGCAATAAATTTTTCTCGGATCAAAAATTTGTTGCATTATACAATATTTTATTGATATGTAGCAGGAGGTGTACGTCATGTAATTCAATGTCCGGCGGGGTATTTGCCTGGGAAGTAATTATTTTAATGTGGATTTGTTTAAAGTACTTACGTTACGTAAGTAAAAAATGTCACAGAGCTAAATGTGAAAATAATTTATTAATTATTTTCAAATCATTTTTATTTAATTTAGTTTTAGTAAACGTTTCTAAAAAAAAATCCTCGTGTAGCTCAATTTTTATTTTAAATTAAACATATTTTACTGTAATTGTCATTTAAAGATCGTCTTCTGTTTTTGAGAAATGACGTAAGCGATCTTTTTTTTAAATGGAAACCCATTTTTTTTACTAATGCTGTAAAGGAAATGTTAGGTTTAACATGTGCGTTATTTTTATCATCACAGTCTAAGCAGCTTTTTTAAATAGATATATACACATAGAATGTGAATTTATTTAATAACGTAAACGTTATCCGTAACATTTACCGTACGGAATAGTCCTGAATATTTAATGTAAGGAGCAAAAAACGTAATTAATATAAAGTCATTTACAGACACGCGTTTCGGGATCTATACCTCGTCAGCACGGCTTCGTCTTATATAATTTAAAGATGTTTAATTAAATTTTATTTCAACGAAGTAGGAAATTCATTTAAATTAAATGTTATTTGCTAAAAAAGTGAAGTTTCTACTTCATTGACTTTTTTTGTTTTTCATTATTTTTTTATTTAAAAGTTAAATGAATTACCTGAAGATCTGGTGATCGCTTGTGGAAATGCATCCTTATGTGCGTCCTCATCCCCCGCAGGGTGTTCCCCTTGTAGCGACATATAGTGCACCTGTACGCCTTCACCCCCGCGTGGGACTCCATGTGCCTCTGCGCGGCGCTCGCCGTCACGCTGACGACGTCGCAGCACGGACACTTCCACCCGGAAATGGGCCCCGTCTGCACGCACTGGTGGCCCGGCTCGACGACGGCCCTGCACTTTCCGCACCTCCTCACTTCGGCGTCGCCCCTCTTCAGACAGTAGTACGCTTGGTGCGCGTTGAGATTATCGATGGACGTGAATTTGATACCGCACGCTATGCAGATGAGCTGCTGGTACTGGGCGACCGCCGGGCTGGTGGCGCCCGCGCTCCCGGGGCTCACCGGCGGGCTGCCGGAGGTTTTCGAGACTTCGTCGTCGGGGAGGCGCGCGGAGCAGTAGTGTTTCTTGTGGACGAGATAGTTTTCGTGCTTGCAGAAGACTATGTTGCATTCTTTGCATTTGGAGACGCCTTGTTTGACTAGTACTTGGGCGGCGGGGAGCGGGGGGATTTCGCCGGCGGCGAGGAGTTGGAGTTCGGGGGGGAGGAGGGATAAGTTGCCGGCTCTTAGTAGTAAGGGGTGGAGGGCGAAGGGGGTGGGTATTGTGGCGGGGTCGGGGCTGGGCTGCAGCCGGTCGTCTATGACGAGGCGTTTGGGCGTGTTGCTGCGGGAGCTTGGTTCGAGTTGATCGTGTTTTCTTTTCGGGGATGGGGTCGTGGGTGGGGAGCCGGGGATGGATGGCACGCATTCGATTTTCTCGGGGGTGGAAGATTGGGTTTTGGTGGAGATGTTCTCCTTCTCGTGCTCGTCGTGTTCTTTGGGCGGTTCCGGCGTTTTGCGCACCGTTAGATCCAAGGGTGCCGAGGATGTATCTTTCGGCGGGTCTTTTGGTTTGTTCGCCGTTTTCAGTACTTCCGGCTGTTGCGTTGCGTTTTGTAAGGCTTGGGTCATTGGTTGGAGCGTACCGTTCGGGAGAAGGAAACACGGGGTGTCCGGATTCGGCATGCCTGATATGTTGGGGAGGATTCCGGGCAGTAAGCTAGCACCGCGAAGAAGAGAATATGGCACGATGATTATAGGATTTGTCGGTAAGGCGAAGAAGGGTTGTTGGGCTGGATTTGTTGTAGCTGGGGACGGGGGGGATCTGCAAGAAGTATCCACAGGGGAAGTTGGAGTTGATCCAGAAGTACAACTCGATGCGGCTTTCGAACTAACCGAAGCCACTGCCGGTTTTATCATGTGCCTTGAACTGCAATAATGACTCTTATGCGCGCGATAAGTCTTCAAAGAACTGAAGCGAATATCGCATTCTGCACAATATCTATCTTGCGTATCCGGATTGATTTCACCATTAGGAAGCGCTGGAGTGGCATTAGCCGGACTTGGAGAAACAGTATGCATCCGCATATGACGATTCAAACTAACTTTCTTATCAGCGCTGTATGAGCAATGAGTACAAGTATACTGCTTCCCCGTTCTTGGAGCTTTAGGTGCAGTTTCCGTAGGATCCTGATCCGACTGATTCCCACTAGGCTCACCGTTTGTAGATTTATTATCTTCCTCACTAGTCTTCGGATTTCGATGGGAACAATAATACGTTTGATGCGCTTCAAGCGTACTCAAAGAGGAAAAGCGGATCCCGCAAGGTGGGCATTGAAATATCGGTACTGTCGGCTGTCTAGCAACTTCCTGTGCTTCATTAGCTCGCGTTTGAGTTTCAGCTAAAGCTAAAGCATTCGGCAGAAAGAATCCTCTATTAGCCAGTGCTTGAAACGCCGGGGGTAGTGTAGATAAGTACTCAGAATGATCGATCTCTTCTTTAATGGTGACACCCGGTTGCACCGCGGGGTCGGTAGCTAGGTTTGTTTTCAAGCGTATTCTAGGCGTGTTGCCTTCTTCCTCCTGGATCTTCACTTTGACGTCTTCATCCGGAGTAGTGGTGGGCGGCGTGGGTGGAGGTTTTTTCTCTTCCCCGCAATCGGAATCGACGTTTCCAGTACGGCCCTCGGTGTCCATGGCGGCATCGCTGCCCCATCCCTCCTCCTCGCCTGAAACAGAATGCAAATGTTGAATGCAAGTGTTGGTGTGTACTCGGAAACGCGATAGGATCTTGGTCCGCGATACCAGGCACAGATATGCAGAGTGAAATATAGCGGCGTGAGAGATAGATCGGCGAAGGAACGGAACGGAAAGGAACAGGTCAGTACAAATGCATAGGTGATAAGAGAGCGAGCAGTACACGGGCCGGTCATGTAGCCCCCTTGCCCTAATGAAGCAGTCCATCAAACGGCCCACGCTCAACAACACGGCCACATACATCACATCAGCGCCCCGATAACTGTCCGCACTATCGTTATTAACTGCGACACCTGTAACACCAACAAAAGACGACACGAACAGACAACATACCTACACAACAGTCGGCCCTCATAACTCACAAGTCTTCACGCGAACTCAGCACATCTAAACGCAACAAATTTCGGTAGCACAGAAAGTAACAGTCCGACGTCCGACGGCGCACTGACGTAGCCACGCGGTCTGTCACAATAACAGCGAGCGGCGGAGCGCGCAGACACGCGCATTTCGAGTTTGAGTTTGAGCGCTGCTGCCTCTAATCTCGCCGATCCGATCCCCGATCTGATCCGACCGACAACACTATGCATGGGGGCAAGGGACCTCGGCCAGCCACCAACCCCCCCGAACCCAGGAGATCACAATCGCCACGAAACCGTCAATTTATCAGTTATCGCGCAATCCAATCAACTATTTTCGTTTCTTATTATTCTTTCCCCTGGTAGATAAAAAAAGGAACGAAACACTGCCGCAAGGGATTATTCTTTTACCCAACATTCATTTTACGCAATTAGGGATTAAATATTCCTTCGAAAAATCATTCATAATTAACAAAAATTATCCATCTAAAAAAATATATTTAATGTATATATATGTATGTATATAATCGATGTCCCCTTTTACCAATTGGTGTCGGGGAATATATTTAATAATAATAAACATCTCTATTACATTCGAACATGTCTGCACATGCCATAAAAAAATAGGCGAAATTCATTCTCGGATTTTAAAGCGCATTTCGATATTAAAAAATGAAGAAAACAAATTTAATTTTTTATACCATTTTAATTTCTTTTTTGCAGTGACTAGTATCGATTACATAAAATAAGTGTTAGTGCAGTCGAAACTAGTTTACACTTTAAACTAGTTTCGACTGTAGTTTACAGTGTAAACTAATGATTAACTCCAGAGCGCTGGAAATTCGCTAAGTCAAGCTTAAATCGAAGCTTAAACTTTCGAAAACAACTTAACCTAGAGTTAAGTCGTATACTTTTGTTTTCAATTTATTGGTAAAAAAATTGATAAATTTTGAATGTTAAATTAATGAATTATAATCTGATTATTGGGATTTTCATTCAGTAAAGCTTAAATCAAAACTTAAACTATTTAGAACAACTTAAACTATTTTCGTTAAATATTATAGTTGTTTTCATTTTTTATTAAAAAAAAAAAAATGACAAAACTGATTTCAATTTATTTTTCTTAACAATCGAAAAATAAATTGAAATCAGTTTTGTTATTGTTTTTTTTTTCAATTATAATTTAACACTGAACATGAAATTTTCGATGAAATCAAACCTTAAAATTTCTAGAACAATTTAAGCCATTTTTTCTTGAATATTAATTTTTTATTATAACAAAAATAGTAATAAAATTAATTTCAATTAAATTTCGAATTCAACATTTCGTCAATTAATTTTTAATTTTATACTGAACGTGTGTTTTTTTTTATTTAAGTCAAGTTTAAATCTAAATTTAAATTTTTGAGAACAACTTAAGCTAGTTTTCGTTAAGTTTTTTATTAAAAGTAAAATTTTGTAAAATAATGAAATTGAATTCAATTAAATTTCGAATATTAAATTAAATAAAAATGTAAATAATGTAAAGACGACGCAAACGCCACCTTTTGCCTAATTTCAAGTGGCATCATCAACGATTTTGGTCTACAAGGTAGACGACCGAGAATCATTGTTTCGTCCACTAAAGGAAGGCGAACTTGTCCTGTTTATAAAAACAAGGAAAACGAAATTCATTAAATGTGTATTTGAAAATAATTAATAAATTATTCTCACATTTAGCTCTGTGACATTTTGACTTACGTTACATAGGTATTTTAAACAAATGCACATTAAAACAACTACTTCCCTGGCAAATACCCCACCGGACATTGGATTTTAAAGAACCTACGTAACGTAAGTCAAAATGTCACAGAGTTAAATGTGGACATAATTTATTAATTATTTTCAAATTACTTTTATTTAATTTAAATAATTTTATGACTTATACTCTAAGAAATCAGTGATATTGTATGGTTCAATTTGACAGATTAGTTTGCAAACTGTCTGTTTGAATTTTTAATATCTTTTTTATGGCGAGTTAACTGTTTTCATTGTTATATTACAAACGTTTTTTTTTTCTTTTTCTTATTGTAATATATTACACATTTGTGTGTTAAGAAAGAATTTTTATAGTTATAAATATTACGCTTTTTTTTTCATAATCGCGCACAATTTTTCAGTTTGTGAAATAAATCATAAATTTTCCCATTGTTTTCTTTTATAATGCCATTCGGCAAAGCACAAGCGTTATAATGTTATCGCGAGAATTTCGATGGAATTCACAGCTATTTAAATAGTATTGCACAATTCGAATAAAATCGCAATTACGCGAAAACTGATTTCGAAAACAGGCTACTGTGGCGTGCTTTATATCTGTTATTATTATATGTGCATAACAAAAAATGAGTCATACGGTTTTTGATAACAGTTGTATTTTAATGTGGAATATAATTACAAACTGGAAATACTGCTGATTAAAATCACTATTTCTTAGGAACATACAAAAATGATATAACGAATGCTTAATCTTAACTGTCCGTAAAAAGAATCATTGCATTTTCATTTTTGATAATTTACAAAACATGATTCAGTAATTTATTACAGCTATATATTACAATTAAAATTATGCATGAAGGTGTTAATCTGTACTGGACTATCGACCTTAGGTCTTTCTGCCTTGTCATGAATTTAAGGTGATGATAAATACCTATTTAATATCGGATATAAAGAAAACAAAATAACTTTCTTATACCACTTGGTATAAAAAAAAACGTAGTGGTATAAAAGAGTTATCTCGTTTTTTTTTACATCCGATAAATGGCGGAATTCACGATTAAGGACGATAATTAAATAAATAAATAAATCATCAGCAGTCTCATTTTTCAGTACGTATCCACTGATCACCATATTTAACATTATCATTGCATAGAATAGTAGTAGCTCGTTTGTTCGGTCCCACATCAAGTTTATCTCATGTTCCGAGCACGGGCTAAACTGCCGGAGCGTTAACAATGCTTTACCTCACAATTATAGAATCACCGCCCGTGATTTTACCCTTAGGGTAATTTACCAAAGGTGTAATTATCGATTTTAGAAGCGGGCTTAAGTTAGAGGATTTAAATGACAAGTGGACTCGATATAAATTTTTCAATAAAAATATTGTGATCTAGCGTGCCAACATCAACATGATAATAACTTTTGTCTTTTTCATGGTTAACTATTTTTTTGGTGTATGGTAAAATTAAAAACGACCTTAACTTATTTTATTTTAAAAATAACTATGGCATATGTTATATCGGATTAAAGAAAAAAAAATAGCCATTTTAATAAAGTCATAGCCAACTATTGTTTCCATTTAAAAAAAGGTAAGTTTGTGTCATATCTCACAAAATATGGGCGAATTTTTTTTTTATTTTTTGTTATTAATCTGTAAAATTTTCTACAACTTTGTCCTTTACAGTCTTTTTCTATCTATGATAATAATAGAGATATATTGATTTCAAAAAATTGACACATTTTACTTTTTTCAAAATATCTAGTTACCCTTGACTTTTCCAAATATTTTGAAAGTGTCATTTTATTCGTCTTATAAAACTACACTTCTTTCCCCATTTAACCGTTTTTCTATCTCTTATAGTTCCCGCGATCCCCATAGAGAACATCGAAAAAAACACACCCTGTATATATATAAAACAGACTTTAAATTTTCAGATTTTGTTTGATATGAATCTTAATTAAAAAAACTGTGCGCCGATAAAAAAATGACATATTTCATTTTCGAATAACTCATTCACCCGAACGGACATCAGCTGTTCAAAGTCTTGCCTTATCGCCGTCCGAGTCGATCGCAAGAAAATAAAACGAACCCAAAAAAAAGTACGCGGGCGCTGATAAGAACGAATTCAATGTTTATCTTCGACTTGTTAACAATTTTCATGTAGATACGTAATCATCAAATATGGAACGTGAAGATAAGCGGGCAATAATATTTTTGATAATTTATGCCGTACACAAAACGGAAAATCACAAAAGCGCTCGATTTTATCGTTTAATCGCCACGATGCAATGTGAAAACTATTAACGTAAATAAAAACAAAATATTTATATGAATTTAATCAGTGCATCCAAGTATTTAGATCCACGATAGATCTAAAAAAGTCGCTGTGGTACAGGCCATGAGGCCGCCCAAACATTATCTATCCATCCAAGTATTTAAGGATGAAGGATTAAAAATATAATAATTTAACTGATTTATTTATTTATTTGTTTAAATTTTATTTTTACATTTTACCCGTAGATGTTAGTTTGTGAAGTCATAAGCAACACTGAATCAATTCTTTGAACCGTTTGGGAATGTACTTATCTTACTTATTAATTATTAATAGTTTAGGAATACTTACCTGATTATATACAAATATGTAAATTATTGTATAATGTAATCAATTATAATGGAGAATTCCGTAAAATAAAGTTAAAGTTAAAGTATTAAATTACGCGAGCTCTTGGCTCAATAAAATTTATAAAATATAATTTAATTCCCGGCGGAGTATTTGCCCGGAAAGTAGTTGTTTTAAGGTGCATTTGTGGAAAGTATTTACGTCACGTAAGTCAAGACTGTCACAGAGTTAAATGTGGAAATAATTTATTAATTATTTTCAAATCATTCTTATTTAATTTATTATTATTATTATTATATAACGCGCTATATGTCCACATTTTCGTCATTCCTTTTCGTATTTTTGCTTCATAAACAAGACAAGTTCGCCTTCCTTTCGTGGACGAAACAATGATTCTCAATTTGGGTAAACGATCATTTCGCAGACCCAAATTGTTGACGATACCATTTGAAATTTGCCAATAGATGGCGCTTGCGCTGTCTTTCCAACTATTATGATTCTTCTTTTTGTTTAATTTTCAATATCCAGCGCCTTTCTTATTATTAATTTATTTTCATTGAAAAATGCATGTTTAAGATTTAAGATAAATTAAAACACATGGTTTGTTCTTTTTTTCCTGAAATAACCTTAATGTTTTTACAATATTTCAACCAGTGATCAGCGAGAAAGTTATGCAAGGAAAATAAAACAAATAAGAAAAAAAAGTTTGCCATTTTAAATGTAAATGATATCATCGGGTTCTTGTTATTTCGCATGACTTATGTTTGTGGATTGATTATCGCGATAAAATAATATGCAAGAATGATTACTAATGCGTTGATAATAAAGTATTTTTACACAAATGGAAAATAATAGAAAAGTTTTGTTAAAATAGAATCCAAGTATTTTTTTTTATGAATTTAAGAAATTTGTATTGAGATATAATTTAAATTAAAGTGGAAAAGAAACATCTCCAATGGGATATGAACCCATGTCCCCCGATTTCTAGGAGAGTGCGTTACCAACTACACCACAGAGACAGGTGATATCAAATCTCCATTTAGTGGTTCAAGTCTCTGCACCCTTAACAAGATAATTATTTCTTAAATTAAATAAAAATGATTTGAAAATAATTAACAAATGATTTCCACATTTAGCTTTGTGTCTTTTGACTTATGTTACGTAACGTAATGACTTTTGACTTACGTTACGTAACGTAAGTCAAAAGTCACAGAGCTAAATGTGGAAATAATGTATTAATTATTTTCAAATATATTTTATTTAGACATTTTTAGTTTTTTTTGTAGTAATAACGGAAACATTAGTAAATTTGTAAAGAATACTAATATTTATTCATGTAAACGTGCATTTAATGGACGAACGTGTCTTCCGTCGGACTTTGATGAAAACTGGTAGCAAGCAGCAGACTGATGACCAGCAGGACGGACTGAGTCCCCAGTCCAAACACGTCTCGCCGTTGCATCATCTGATCATCGCCAGACCGGCTTCGGCTTCCCCGATCTTATCTCCAAGACATTTCACACAATGAATACAAAAAAGCAAACAATCGATCATTAGCCCTCCTCGTGTCGCCACACGAAACCGAAAACTGCACAGGTGACAGATGCATGAAATACATCCCATTGTTGTCCTTAAAATAAAAGATCACAGATGATAATTCGCGCGCTTTGTAGTTTCGTTTTCTGTTTGATTGAGGAGGAAGTCGGCGATCGATCTTGTGACCGTCATCGCCCTTTTTTTTATCGGGTGAAAAAATTCAAAGCGGAATCTATTGACTTAATTAAGGCGGCTTAAATACCGCAGCACAGCACATGTGTGTCGTGCGTCACGATTCCTGGCTCCCGGATTTGCATATCACTCGCGTGGCTCGGGGCCCTTTTTAATGGGCTACAAGGAAAATTTTGTTGCCGGCTTATTATTGTTATTATACGTACTCACTCACACGAACGTTTATCGCGACAGCGGCTACAATAACAAATCCTATCGTTTCGGCGTTACAATAATGACACGCTTAATTACGTTTTATGGAAATTGAGACGATGAGAAGTATGTACCCCCCTTTTCTTTTTTATTCTAAGTAAAAATTCTTCAGCTTTAAAATGATGATTCTCAACTTTTTCTGTAGATACAGGAGTAAAAAAATAAACAAGAATTCTAATAGAAGACCTATTAGAAAAAAACAATCATTTTACAAGCTCTGCAGACTTGACATTCATGTTTTTTTGTACTAAAGTTTATCTAAAAGAAATTTTACAATCTTCTTTAAAATGGAGCAATCAACGTGTATTGACTGATACGTGTTTCCATTATGAAGGAGAACGGATTTTAAACTTCGTGAAGAGCTGTCTATAAAAGACCTCAATACTGGGGATTGTGATCTCTTCAAAAAGTTAGTTCTTCAAATAGTTAGTTCTTATCGCTACATAAACACAAATAATTTTCATCGAAAAATCTTTGGTGTTTTTTTCGAGCAGTTGTAACTCAGCAACTGGAGTCTAAAAGAATCAATTCCTTCAATCAAAATGTCTGCATTTGATTTAGTTAAACAAAGATCTGATTCATTTCTTGTTGACTGGAAAAATGAGCTTCTTTGCTTTCTTCGTTTAAAAATAACACATCCGATTCCTTCGAGTGAACACTATCATTCAGATTTCGGCAGTCAGATTTTTCAGTTGCTGAAGAACGTAGCGTGGGAATAAGCAGAGTTTCAGAGTGAGGAACTTGAGCACTATTAACCTCAAGATCGGGATTTTTTAATCGTTTTTTTTTTTTTATGCCAGTGAGATTTATCAAAACAAAAGTAGCAGTTTGTTGCATGATTTTTTAAACTTCTCCACCTTCGTGGAATTGCAAAAGACATGGCTCTGCGTTCGCCTATTTACCACGCTTTCAAAGTTGATCAGTATGATAAGTTTATAATAAAACACTTTTTTTAATTTTGTTTGTATAACAGAATTTTATATTTAGTGTATGATAAGTGCCTGGCCTATTTTGTCTCGGTTTGAAATTGTATAGCCAAAGTAAGCTTCGTACGCCTGAGTGATTTTTAACGGCTTAAATTTTATGTTTAATTTGCTTCGGACCAATATACAAGCTGCACACGTAGCGAAACGAGTCAGCTTTATTATAAAAGTGGTATAAAAAAAGTTAAGTGTTTTCTTTATATCAAAATTTATTTTTTTTAGTAAAAAATATATTTAATTATAATTATAATAATAATAGTAAACGGTAATCGACCAGCAGCTTTTCTTCCAGGCGTTGTCAATTTCATCAATTTATTTTAAATATCTCAAAATATTTTGCATATTTTTTTTTTTATAAAATAAAGTAAATCCATCCTCGCTCTTAGAAATAGTAGCGTTTTGATTGACACGAAGCTAGATAGTCAGACCAGGGGCGTATATCGGGGTGTATAATTAATATCGTGGCCTATGCCATCAGATCCCATCAGACACACACGGGGGTACACACACACACATGTGTGTACGTATATAGAGCCAGCGAGAGGAGCGAGATCACAATCGTTTCCCAGACATTCCCAACTCTAATTAAAGATCCGTATCGGGGCGGCGATTGAGAGAATTCCACATCCCCCGTCTTATTAATTTTCCAAACGCGATTAATCGCCGGCTGATTTATGCCCTTACATGAAAAATCACGCCGCGAGTAAATAAACCATCTATCAAACCAACATGCGATACTCGTTTTCGTGTAATTATCTTTCCTATTCTAGTTGGGTTATTATAAACCACGCAGCATCGAAGAAGGTTTTGTAGTGAATGGTGGATGTAATTTCTTCGTGATTTTTTCGCAGATTACTTAGTATTGTTGTCTATTAGATGTTTTTAAAAGTATTTTTATTAACCGTCGAATAAATTAATTACAAAAGTAATTAAGAAGCCAGTGTGAATGTATAGGTAAATGGAGAAATAATGAAAAATGTTAATTAATAAATACTCGACACCCAATATGGGTAAAAGAGGATAAGATTAAGAAAGAAAGAATTAATAAATAACGTACCAGTTAAATTTGACATTTCGCGTATAGAATAGCCCCGAATAATTAGTACTAATATCAAAATGCATCAGTTATGTTCGAAGTCTTCGAATAAAAAAAAGAGTTCACTACAAGGGCGGAAATTTCACTAGAAATACACAGACACGGAAAGTGAATCATTTAGTAATTATTAAAACTGTATTTTACTGCTCATATAGCAACTTAGTTAAAGAATGCAAAAAAGCATCCCCTGGCTTGAAGTTTAAATCTTCATAGAAAATGTAGTAAAGATAAAATATACATAGTATCAATAGAAAAGAGAAAGTCAAAATATCACAGAGCGGAAATAATTTATTAATTATTTCAAAATCATTTTTATTATAAATAGAAAAAAGTATTCATTCACTTGACCACAGTTAATTTAATAAATTAAATATAAATGATTTGAAAATAGTTAATACATAAATTATTTCCACATTTATTTAATAGACACATTAATTATACCGTATGCTCAAAAAAAGGTCCCAGGAAATTTGTTGAGGGGAAGATTTTTTACAAAGATCAAATAATTCGGTGAAAATTATAATTTACTGAATCATGTTTGCGATTCATAAATTACTAAATCGTGTTTTTGATTCAGTAATTTATAATTTTCACCGAATTATTTGATGTTTGTAAAAAATCTCCCCCTCAACAAATTTCCTGGGACATTTCAGCCGTAACAATATTTTTGCGTTAATGGAACTATTCGGAGCCGAACTATAAAATATCAATCTCATTTTGATATTTATTGTTGTCGCTCCCCAACAGTCGGCATTGATAACTCGATTTTTAAAAAGCATCATCCTACATCCTTCTGTAGCACAATCCAACAATTCAAACGAAACAATTAAACTCTCCTTTAGTGAAGTCGTTACCTCTCAGTAGTTTCTTTTTTTCTCTCTCTCTCAATCGGAATCGTGTGTCCGTAATGCAGAATGGTTGCGTAGGCGCGGAGTGTGCAATCCGTTCCTAATCTCGTCCTTAGGATCGCGCGGCTCATTTTCTCGTTCTGGCCTCTGTTGGACGCGACACGAACTCTCCGTCTCCAGAAAGAGAGATGAATGATACCGGGGCGCTCTTTGCTTTGGATGAATTGGAATGGCGTTTATTTAATCGCCAAAGGAAGCAAACGTCTGCGACTAGAAGTGCGGGTTATTTGAATAGTGATATTCAGTAGCGTTAACCTGTCAATCGGGTGAAAGTGTCCCGTATATAATTATGCGTTGTGATTGCTGTTACGATTAAGGAAAAAATAAGTGCGAGGAAAAAGAGGAAGTAAAAAAATTGTAGTGGTGATTTCGTTTAACGAATAAAATCATAAAAATTGATGTAGTAAAACACGTTTTACTTAACAATTTGTAAAGATTGTAAGGATGGGAATGTTGTAGTGTAATTTATATTAAATTGCAGATTATCTAACTTCTTCTCAATTAAAATGGTCATTCACATTTAATGAAACGTTCAGCCACCATTCATCTTAATTTATTAAAATGGTCATGTTTTTGAAGACTACTGAATAAATGGGGAAACCAGTCACCACATTAAGAGACTAACAGATGAAAATTATAACTAATCAATGAAAACACTTTTTCAAACTTTCGTTTTGTATAACTCAGTTAAAGCGTTTTCATTGATTGAACAACGATGTATAACAAAGTACAATTAAAAAAGTCTTCTGGAATCATTTACGTAATCTGTTAAAATCGTTATCAAAGAAAAACATTTCCATGTAGGGGAACAACCGTGGCAAAAGGTCACGTTCCCCAAAAGGAATTAATGAAAGGATAACACCAGACTACGCAAATTGTAGATCTGGCAGAATAGAAACTTAACGGATGAAACTTTTTAACTAGGAGGGAAAAAATCAAATTAATTATATACAAATAACGTTGCATGAACATTAAACCCGATACTAATATTTTTATATATATATATATATATATATATATCTAGTGGCTATACCCCTAGATGGGGTTGCGCCGCTCCATACTGGAGCTCTCCAGATCATAATTACTCCCCTTTCAATTTTCTAAACCTTTTTGCTGATTTGCCTCTATAAATTCCTATGCTTTGTTTTGTTCTGCCATTTGTTTATTCCAATTCCATTTAAATCCTCTTTCACCTCCCGGTGTCCATTCTAATATTGAATATATAGTTGTCTTTGGCCCTGCTCTCCAAACAACCCGATACTAATATTGGGTTTAATGTTCTAAACGTTAATGTAGAATTAATGTAATTATAGTGAAATTAAACAAGGAAAATATCTGGCAATGATCAATAAAATTCGATCAATCCGTTTTCATAACTACAAAAACTATTTATACTGTAAGTTTTACTAATTTAATTAATTAATGTATTTTTTTTAAGTCAATTTACTCAGTGGAACACGATTGTAGTCTTTGCTTTTATACTCGAAACAAAGAAAGCATATAAAAACACCTAAGATAAGTGGAATAAATCAAATAGTTGAATATAGAAATTCGAATGAAATAAAATTAAATTTCTGGTATTTTATATTAATTGATGATTGTGTATAAAATAAATTAAAGATAGATTGTGAGATTATATGCATGCTTAAATTAGAAAAAAAAAAGGAAAAGGAAAAATATTTGATGAAAAGTTTCCTCGTGGATGACGAAGGTGCGCGCACCCACCGATTTAATGCGGATAGAATTCACAGATCAATTTTAGATTCGAAACGATTTATAACTTCCTCTCGCACAGGAGCGCGACTCAATGATAGCATCTATCGATCACGCCACATTACCATAAGACATTGATTTATAATTATCCCGGAACGAGCCCGGACGCCATCTACCGGGCGATCACTCATAATTATATTCCCATCTACCGCCCTCCGCATTTATCACCGGGTAACGAAACAAATTGGACCTTATCCTGGAAACGAATTCCGAGAGCGCATTAACACCCAGGAGGACCGTAATTATCGGCACCCTAGACGGTCTCGAAGATGGATGGGCGCAGTCTTAAAACGCCGGTGGAAAAAGGAATGGGCACCGCACGGATGCCCATAATTCGCATTCTGGTGTCACCGGCGCCGATGAAAATTTCAATTCGAAGCACACGAGTGTACAAATGGGATTCCCGAGCGACGTTGGCTACTGAAACAGCGCGGCTTTACATCTCGAAACAAATGACTACAGATACCAATCGGAATGCATAATCGTCTCATATGCCTAGAGACATTCATCTTTCATAACGCTCGCCCGCATTAACATATTACGTACGGGCTTGTTATAATGTGCATTTAAATTTATTCAATTATCTCCTAAACTATTTGTAAACAAGACTATAAATTGAACACATGACTTTACCACTGAATTCATTTTGTAAAGCTGTTTTGGGTCAATATGAAGAAAAAAAAATGATTCGAGTTTAATAAAATTGGAAAGAGGAAGGATGGATTTAATAAAAAGGGGCAATCGGTTGTGGGGTGAGAGTGCGCTGTCGGGTAAGTTTTTTAAAGGTCTCTCGCACGGGAGTGAGATAAGGTGAGAAATGTGTTAAGGGATGATTAAAAGGCCGGGGCGACGCTGGCACCGCTGATAACGCCCTGCCGGGTATAGTTTATTCTGTCGCACATATCTCGATAGACCTCAATCATTAGTCTGTCTCGCTCCGTGTGGAAGTTACTAATCACCTGGCTCCATGAACCGACATCCCTTCTTAATAATAACCCCTCGGAGAATGGAGAGCTGGAGAGAGTGAGGAACCAGCTACCGCTTCAATAACGATAACGCGAGCTCTCCTCGTTTTTTTGTCGGATTAATCCTCCACAGAAAATGCATTCATAGCTCATATCTCATATCTCGGGCTAATGGGGACCGTTTCTCATCCACCTCTTATTCCCCTCCTCCCATCCCATCCAATCCCTATCGCACTGTCCGCTCCTCTAATCGAGCCCTAACAACGGAAACCTCTTAATACGCACCGCGGCCATATCTCAAATCAATTATTGAAACTGATAACCGTGGCGACTTCTCAATATAAAACGGACAACATTTTACGACCGCACAATCTACCGAATCGGCCGTCGCGACCGGCCCAATCAAAAATTCAATTAACAATCCCGAATCTCGGAGCCGCATAATGATAAAAAAAACCTCATTAAATTATCGCTCGAGCTTTCAAAATCAAAAAGGAATTCAACGAAAAATTCCAACTTTCATTATCGTTTCATATCCAAAACTGTGAAATTATCAAGTTTGTATTTCCTTTACATTAATACATATTTTAAGATTCATTTCAGCATTGCTGACGATGCCACTTGAAATTAGGCAATAGGTGGCGCTTGCGTCGTCTTTAATTTATTATTGTTATAATGTGATATTTTTCAAATTTATTTTTACAGAAAATACAATTTCAAATAAAAATCATGTCTGCTCTATTTCGTAGTATAATGTTTACTATTAACATGTATGAAAGAAAAGTACGATATCCAATGTTAATTTAAATATTCCGCCATATTGTATGGCGTCTGGAAGTGATTAAGATGTGCAAATGATGACGTGGCTTCTCGACGCTTTTTATAGCCATATTACCATTCTTATTTCTATATTGGAACTCGTGCAATACAGAATTAACAATGTAGAACTTGAACCCCCTCTCAAAAATTGTAAACGAAGTTATTAATAACTATTCCAATGTATCGTTTCTTCTATCAATCTTTCTAGAATCGAGGACTACCCGTGGTAAATACCTAAACTTATCAATTAAGTTCTCACTTAACCACTTAATGTGTTGACGCATTTATTCGGGTTTGATCCCGCGTATTTTCTTGGAACTGGTCCATTAAATCTTCAGTTCGACGTTTCGATGACGTCGCAGTCATCTTCGTCAGGAAAAAGCTATTTAATTTTATTGCTCTAGCAACCCCTTGTTTCCTGACGAAGATGACTGCGAAGTCATCGAAACGTCGAACTGAAGATTTAATGGACCAGTTCCAAGAAAATACGCGGGATCAAACCCGAATAAATGCGTCAACATGTTACGCCCGCGAAAATCTACGTTATAACATATATATATATATATATATATATATGATTTAAATAAAACAGTTGGTTTGTTGCCTAAGCTTGATAATATCATTATTCAAAAACTAAAAACTGACTTGTGAATGCGCTACATTCATGACAAAACCAGCAACAGCCATGGAAGCGTCAATCTGCTAGCCATCAATATTAAGATGACCGGCAGACTCAATGCAATGGGAACATGGTTAAGAATAAATCCGCTGAAAGGACAAAAGAAGATTCTAAATTGAGGTATATGCAGAATTAACAAGAACTATGAGGTGTGCATGAGCAGATCAATATCAGAGGAAGTCTGATGGCTGATGAATACAAAAAGGATGCGGGCTAGACTCAGAAAAAAATCAGCTGTACCTTGCTGGCCACGCCAGCATTACAAAAATCGAAGTAATGGGTGTTTTTTTGCTAATGGATTTTTTAGTGTTAAGTTTTTGACAGTTGACGTGATTCGTGACATGTGTCAAAGACACGAATGCTTAGTTTGGATTGCTATTTTACGATAGACAGACGAACAACGATTGCAAATCATATTATTTTATTGTCAAAAAATGTGTTTCGCGAATTACGTCTATTTTATGCTCGTCATAATCGACCCACCGAGCAGGCTATTCAAGCCATTCTGACCAAGTTTTGTATCAATTTCACTCTATTGGACATCAATGACCAGTCCGTATTCCCAGAGGGCGTATATAGGCAGTGTTAAAGAAAATCATTCGACCATCCGGAAGATTTTACTGGAAGGACTTCGGTATGAAGCCATACAAAATTAAGCTGGTGTAAGAAATGAAGCCGGAATAATCAAGTGTCTTAACATCTAATTATTAATTGCTTTAAATCACGTTTCTAAAAGTCATATATTTAGAATTTTAAGAACTTATATTTATAAAACATAAATAAACTAAGTGATCAATCTCAACTGCTCGGGATTGGAACAAAAAAATTGCGAAATTAGTAAATGTACTAAATTCGAACAAAAAATCGCGAAATTAGTAAATATACATTTTTTTGTTCCAACCCCGAGCAGTTGAGATTGATCACTTGGTTTATTTATGTTTTATAAAAAGAATTTCTTAAACAGAAATATTTTTTTTAAGATACGTGAAGGGAATTCACGTGTGTCTAGACAGTATTTTCAGTAGCTCATTTTTTTTTTCGTCCATTTATTTTCCGCGGTGGCATTCCGTATTCCACAACGCGAAAGAAGCAGAAACGTTACGTTGTTGTGAGCAATGAAGAAATCAATTACCAACGAGTGCCGACCGGCTGTTTGATTGGCAGCCCAGTCCGTATCGCGATGGAGTTGCCACCGTAATGAGCATCGTCTGGAAGCTGTCAGTCTGCCGACTATCACCCGAAGATAGTGATAGTACGGGGAGCTCTTCGTCGCCGCAGCGTCTTTAATTAGGCCACCTTGCTCACACTCTCTTTCCCCGCTATCAATTCCCACCCTCCCGCTTCCCCCATCAAAACTTTATCGTCGATCTACCCGAACTGGTTTGTTTTACATTCTACAAAACACACGCACGCACCTTACTTACGAAACGGGGAGATCTGTGGGACGAGATAGCAGCACACAAACAAACATGAGGTGGAGGAGAAGACCAGAACGAAAAAAAAAGAGGTAACAAGAGAAGACAACTGATACAACATTAATGGTACGTCGGATGGGATCTTCACACAATCACATTCCTGGGCGATTTACGTCCCTCGGCGAGCGGACACACGTGAAAACAGGATTAAAACCATTATAAACATGACACCATCAAATTAAGCCCGTCAATTTAATTCATTAGCTACCTTTCCTATTTTACACACATAATTATTTTTTTTATTAAATAAATCTAGTTTTTTATTGATTCCGATATTAATATCCATTTACCGCGATGGAAATTACAGCTGAGGGTTGGTGTTGACGTTAAAAGGCAATCTGGGCGTTTAGTGTTCGAGCAATAACTGACGTAATCGATGGTGTGCAGGCGGTGGTAAAGCGGTAAAGCCGCCTCCAGCGCGCGGGGATATCGCTAATAAAATGCAAGTGCAGGAATGCGGTGGCGGTGGCGAAAGTCCCACCCTTTCGCTCTAACTGGAAGTGTGTCCTATCAACGATCTGCCATTAATGACATAATCGTAACTGCTGCTGGAAAAGACGCTTCGAGATTCGACATGCACCCACTTATATAAATTTTTTCCCGTCCACTCAGCCTACTTATAAGCCCGCAAAAAAGCGATTACCCACGATTTAAAAATTGATTGTTCGCCACGATTTAATCCGGTGACTTAAATGAAAAGCCTGTTTTAATTCTGAAAGGTGGCATTTAAAAATAACTAATGTAACCCGATCCAATATACTCTTGTAAATATTTCATTCGGCGCGATAAGGCAGATCGATTTTTGATAAGGCCCCATTTTTTCTCCCGTTTTAAAACAACGCGCTCCGTCTCTTTCCCACTCGGATTCTCCAACTTCTGTACCGCGATGGTATCAACCACTATCTCCGTGTGTGCCCGCGTTATTTTTTCGTAAGTAGAAATAAATTACCGTACATTTTGAGCCCCGGATAAGATAAGCGATCGCATATTTTCTTATATGTAGAAATATAAATATAAAACCGAGTATCTCGCCATCTCCCTTTCAAATCTAAATAAATTTATATTTTTAAAAAACAAAAAAATAAATACGATACGGCGGAATTATGCCTTTGTTCTTTTGCAATACGCGCGCGCCGTTTCTTTTTGCCTTATTCATTTTTTTTTTATTTTCCCGTTCGAAACGGAATGGGACAGTAAATTTCTAGCGCGTTACAAAAGCGGACCAAGTTGTAGTAGCGTTGCATCTACTGCCACAAACATCTGGCTCGTGGATGTTTTACATAAAATAGAGATTTTGGAATTTACAGCATTCGCATACATCTTGATAACGCAAGCATAATGGTTGTCTATTCTTTTTTTGTTATTTTCTGGGTTACGGGCATAATTTCTACGTTAGTTCACACTACCTTATGATGTTCCCCGTGTAGATTTGAGGATCCAGTACAATCTTGTTTTTTTTTTGTTTGAATATATTTGTAATAATTCAAAAAGAAATCGCGCTCTTTGTATACAAATATGCACTTATGTAAGTTTATCGCGAATTGCACTTAAAATTTATTTATGTTCCATTGTTGATGCATTCAAACTTGGAATATACAAATTATCAAAATTACAATCACAATTGTTTCGTAAGTTTTTGTCGTTGGGTTTACCTTAAATTTATATTTGATAAAAACAATATATACGAGGGCTGTATGATAAATACTCGTATTTACCGAATGATGGCATCGCTGTCGTAAAATGTGTATGTCATTATTTAGCGCCATCTTAAAACGCCGAAACTCAATAAACTCCGTCAAAAATCAACAACCAGAGCCTGATTTTTATTTAGTCGATCACGTCGATAGCGACTCAAAACGATGATGGAGTGATTTCCAACAACGGTTGATACAGAGAGAACTCCGTTTTACCGTTGCAATATCGTTTCATTTAGAATTCCATAGCAGGAAAAAATTGGAATTGTTGATTTCCGGGCCATTAGGCCGTGGTCTGTTGGAGTTTAATCCAAACGTTTATCTGGCAACTGCGGTCGGTATCTTCAGTGTGTTCGTGGACGAAGGACATACGAATTCTTCTGAGTCACCAACAATTCCAATTATACTGGTCGTGAAAGCCTATACAGTTTGATATAAACAGGAAAAAAGTTGTTATTATTACCTAGCTGGACGTGGAGAAGGTCTGCGATAGATTTTTGAGGGACAGACTGATGTAAAAACTCCTACTACAAGATATATCCTTCTGGATTGTCAGACTAGTGGACAGCTGGGTACAAGAAATAATGATCAAGGTGGTTCTCCTGTGGACGTTGAGTAAGAATCTCAACGTCCATAGCAGAACTTCCTCAAGGATCATCAGTTTCCCCCTTCCAATTCAATTTCTTCATGAATGATATATAAAAGGTATAATATTTTTGTATTGACAGCTGTTAAAAATCATCATGTTCGTGTTTATTTGCAATGATGGAGAACGAACAATTTCGTTTTTATTTTTTTGGAATGAAAGACGTGCGAGGAAATCAAAATAAAGTTGCTGCCGTTTATTAATTCAAGTGTGGACAAACCTCCGTTTTTGATCAAGAGCACCCAGGCCGACCCATTGAGGTGACTACGCAGGATAAGGTTAATAAAATCCATAATATCATGTTAGCAGATCGTCGGTTGAAGGTCAGAAAAATTACTGACATTATCCACATCTTAATTGAACGCATACGAAATATCCTACACGAAAAATTGGGCATAAGGAAGCTATCGGCGAGATGAGTGTTGCGTTTGCTAACAGTTAAGCAAAAACGGAATGACCAAATAGTTGACAACTTCGGACAACTGTTTGGACATGTTTAAGCGCAATTAGAAAGATCCATTATGACATGGCAGAAATGAAAGAACAGTCAAAACAATGGATTTCACTGAGCGAAAATGCTCCAATGAAGGCGAAAACGTTTACAACTGCCGAAAAAGTCATAGCCACCATTATTTGGGATTCGCAAGACATCATCTTCACCGACTATTTGGAAAACGGAAAAACAATCACGAGATAATACTATGCTGATTTATTGGAATTGATCTGAATTGATGCATTGATCGAAAAACGGTCTTATTTTGCAAAAAGTTATTTTTCACTATGACAACCCACCAGCTCACTCCGCAATCGTTACAGCAAAAGTAGTCGAATTACGCTACGGATTGCTGCCTCATCTACGCAGTTCTTCAGATTTGCTTTCAAGCTTGAAAAAAAAATGGCTTGGCGGAAAGCGATTATCAAATGAGGAAATCATCGCAGAAACAGAGGCTTATTTTAGGGAGTTCGACAAATCATATTTTTTTGTAATGCCAGAAAGAAATGAAATATTTCTGAACTAAATATATTGAGCTGAAAGGAGTCTATATTGAGAAATAAATAAAAAAATATGTTTTTTTTGCCTAAGATAGGTTTTAATGATACAGCCCTCGTATATGTATTTACGAGTTATGCAAAGGTTTGCAATAAAAATAAAAGCTATCAGAAGTCCTTCACTTCTTTATTTGAGCAGTAGATATACATTTCAAACATCCAGATGTTACATTTTTAAAAATTTCAATTTCAGTCATTTGTAAGTGATAACAAAACAAATTACATATTATTGTCAGTTACTATATCCGTATTAGTAGAGCAATATGCGTTAAGAAAAAGTATGGTTTCGTGACCCTAACAGAAGTTATGATTTTTCTAACCATAAAAATTATCCATGTATGTGATATTTGAAGTTTTATCAAAACTTTATTAATTAGGGGTACTATAAACAAATTTCCTAGTATTACTAACAAAAGTTGAAGGACAGCTGAGATGGTTCGGACATGAGTGCCGCATGAAAGAAGATAGAACAGCAAGAAGAATATATGAAACAAGAGCGCAAGGAAGACCGAGATAAAATGGAATGACATAATTAGAGAAGAAGCAGAAAAAAAGGACATAGACAGGAAGGACATTAAACAATTAACGAAGGACAGAAAGATATGGAGAGAAAAATATAGAAACAGACACTAAACAAAAACTCATTACACCTAACGGTAGAAAGGAAAAAGATTAAAAAAAACTAACAAAAGTATGCTCTAATAAGAAAAGAGTCTGATTTCATGATACTGTTCAACGTTTTAACTAGTTTTAACATACAGTAAAAGTAAACAACCCTTCCTAGGTGTTTCGCATGACTTCCAACATAATCCGGACTGCGTTTTGAAATGAAAACGAATGGCTATCGAATAATCATATACTATAAATTAAACAAAAAGGTGTTAATCAATTCTTATTTAAATATGTCTCTGTAACTGTATCAATTTAAATGTCGAGCAATGTATAAACAGAAGTTGTGCATTTTTTCATAAATGACTCGTTCCATATTATATTTGAAATCTAACCAATTCCAATTTTAGGTAATATCACCAATTAAATTATACTCTATTGATATCCGATAAGAAAAAAAATGTATGTTTTCATAGTTTAAACGTAATGTATTTTTTATAAACGTCCAAATTTTTTCGTGTTTACAAAAATATCCACCGTTGATGGTATGCAATCAGATAAGAGCAATTGTCAAAGAGGACGAAGAGGAGTGTTTTTATGGCGATAGTTAGATGGTAATCTCGCCTGTGTATGTTGGATGCGAAATTCTCGCGCTGTGAAATTCGTGGGAAGTCATTAGTGAGTGGCCCGTGGAGGAGATACGTAATCGATTTGAGAGATAAATTAAAATAAATAATTCATAGCCGTGGCCAGCGAGGAGACGCGTCAAAATAAGACGGATGGCCGTCCCCCTATCTGACAATCGCGCTGATGTTATTTCGGGAAGGAGACTCTCACTCGCACTATTAGATTTATGAAGTCGTCTCGGCCGGCGCGGGAAGATAAGGCCAGTTGGGATGAAGCCACAACACCACCGGAGGAAGAAGGTGTTAACGAGTGGACCACGATTGCGGATTGATAAGGTGGGACACACGGAGAGAGAGCAGGTGTGGACAGCCTTGTTAGCTCAACTCGAGATGGGCAATCACGTGACACAACAACTGACACCCGGGGAATAATTATAATTATGTTAATTGGCCTGAGGTGAGGAGGATTCTTTGGAAATCTGATAACGGGACGCTTCTAGCGTTGTTGACCTTCAATTAAACTCATCACACTGTGCTCTCTCACAATCAACAAACTGGACAAGATGGATGGGGGTTTATAGGCGATCCTGTTTTATGCTCTGTGTCGGAGGTTACCCGCATACGTCTTCAACGCAATCTTCAGGAAATCTTATCACACGCTTCTCTTCTAAGAAGAAAAATTTCACTTGGGAAAATTCTGCGCTATTTTAAAATAAATATAAACAAAACAATCCTATTATAATAAATATAAATTATTTTTGAATTATATAAAAATATATATTATTTATTCATCTTTATTCAGATATTTACAGTTACATTTATCTTTCGGGTCAAATTAAGACAAAAAAACAGAAAATAATAAAAAGTAAAACCATATTAGATACTGAAATAATAGATTAATCGTTCTCGGATCAAAAAAATTATTGCATCATGCAATAATTTATTGATGTGCAACAGCAGGTGTACATTATGTAATTCAATGTCCGGCGTGTATTATTATGCAAGGGTTTTTTTTAATATCTGATATTTATGAGGATTCTTAAAACTGTCCGTTAAACTACCGCTATATTGTTTAGGTTAGGAGGGTGAGGATTGTCTTAGAGGATTTCACCATAATCCACCGGGAGGCGACAGATAATTTTGTAATTATTTGTTTACGTTTAAATAACTGCGACCAAGTGAATAAATTCTCTTTTCTATTTAAATAATTGTGACAAACTGAATAAATCGTTTTTTTTTTATTGTAGATATAAGTTGCTGAGTTATGGAAAAAAATGAGAATAATAATGAAAAAAATGCAAAATGCAACATACTTTTATAATAATTCTAATAATACAACCGTACGAGGCACTAAGAGTCAACGGGATTTATTATAAATAAGCTGGATGTTATCTTGTTAAAGTTTACGATTACGTCGCCGTCGTCGCGGAAAATGCACGCGTCAAATAATTATCTCCATCTTAATCCTTATTGCAGCGGATGATACTCGGAACGTTTTATTTTTGCCCAAGTTAAAGAACCGGGATTCTTGTCAGATTAAACTTTACTCTGAAAATGACGCGGTGTCTGTATTAAAGTCCTTTTCGGAAAAGTTATCAAGCTGCGTTCAGTTTGTACCAGTGATTTGTTTCAGGTAGAAGTGTGATTATTTCATTTGTTAATATATGAAATGTGAAAATTGTGCGAAAAGGATCTGATGATTTTAATTAATTTCACACTTGTCACATTTTGCATTCCAGTTTCCAAGAATAGGAAAGGATCATAAGAAAATTGCGGCCTTTAAAAATATCTATTGGAAAATATTACGCATCACATTTTAAATTAATAATTATAATTAAATACATAATAATAGGCAAAAAGACCTATGGTCGATAGTCCATGAGAGAGAGAAATTTTGTAAAATTTTTGTTGTCATATAATAATAAATGCAATTATTTAATACCAAAACATCTTGTACTAAAAACAGTATGGTATTAAGCGTGATGAGAACTCGAAGACGATTAATGTTTTCGTCTTCGAGTCCTCATCACGCTTAATACCATACTTTTTTTGTACATTTATTTACAACACACTATCACTCGCGATGTTGAGCATTCGGAAGTTCGTGATAGACTGACTGTTCGCAGCGCATATATAAATATAAATTAAAAGGAATAACAATTTAGTTTAATTTATTATTGTTATATATTAAAATTATGTGTACACACTTAAAACACAATACAAATATATATATATATATATAATTATTATCTCCATAATGCAAACAATGAATCAAACTTAAAATATTTACATTAAAACCATTAATACTATTCGATTTAATTGGGGGGTATTTATCATAGATCCAACGTGTCCTAGTAAAATTATCAAATAATTGATACACAGTTTTTAATCACTTGTAATTACTTCGAAAACGGACGAACGGCGCGAGGGTCCTGATTAAAATTAAAATAAATTAGCAATTAAATATTAATAGTCGCTTTAATTACGCGAGCAGTTTATTAGCGTCGAATTACCGATCCATCATAAAAATACGTAATTAACAAATAAAGCCCGCACGGATTTATTCACCATCGGTTCTTTGACGTCCAAATCAATAATAATAATTCTACGAATTAAAGGAATTTCACAATCGAATTTTAATTGCGTTAATAAAATATAAAAGTTTTTAATAGTTGATGCTGTTTTTAATGGTTAAAATTTTGTTTAATTATTTATTTATAAAAAAAATTATGGTTATGTTCCTTGCTGAATACTGACAGTTTTATACAACCACGAGATTGTATAATTCTATTTTTTTAACGTGTGCGTTATTTTTACCAGCAGAACTTAAAGTAGTGAAAAATAATTATTTTTAAAGCAATACAATAAAAGTTAAGATATTGGAGGAATATTTAAGCCTAGATATTAGGCAAAAGTTTGTAAAATGGTTACGAAAAGCAGAAATTGATTTTGATTTGCAAAGATCAATGATCTTTCAGGTAGAGCTGTTCTATGAACAGGCAGATTTAACAAATACCTAAAACATGTATTAAGATATAAATAGAAAAGAGTATTCATTCTCCATTTAATAAAATCTTCAACCAGCATTCATCTAACGTATTGATAACCAGTGATGGCCATTTCAATCCTTTCTGACTCGAGAGACCAGTGTGTTCCATGTGCAACGAATTGATGAAGGCGGTTGAGCGGATTTTGATTAAATAACCTGATACGAATCATAATAATTCGAAAGACAGCAGGTAATAGATGGCGCTTGAGCTGCCTTTACAATTATTTTAATGTCCACTTTTGCATTATCAAGCTTAATTACTTTGTTGTGTGAGAGCGGTTCCGTGATTTTTTTAGGGGCGAATAAAACTGCGTATGTTTTACTACTATTTAGAAAGAACGAATCTTCTTTACATTTCCCGATGATTTTATTTAAAAATGAATTGATTTTTTTGCTTTTATTTCAAACAACAGTTTCTCGGAAGGATTAGTTGAGTATGATCGACGAATAAATGGAATCTCCTATATCTAGGGTAAGGAATCTTTCGTTCTTTCTTTCTTTCTTTCTTTCTCTCTTTTTTTCTTTCTTTCTTAATTTTATCCTCTTTTACCCGTATTGGGTAAGGAATATTTGAGATGTGTAAATTAGAAATAGCAGTAAACCTAACACCGATCCTTGTAGTACACCAGAGCGAATCAGAATTTCTTTGGATAAAATATTTCCAAGACGAACACGTCGAGTGCGATCCTGAAAATAATTTTCAACAATTGTTTCCGAAATATAATCGTATCAAATATGATATGAAATAGCCAATAAAGTGTTGTGTTTAATGTATTAAAGGTTTTGGAAAAACCTAATAGGATAAGCACTGTAAGTAGTATTGTGCACTCTTCAGACAGAGCTGTTCTGTGGACATATGAAGTTAATAAAATTTAATGATATTATGAATTTAATAAAATATTATTAGTGGACAGATGAAGTTAATAAAATTTCACAATTAAAACACTTTTTATTCCTTACTTCACTTTTATTTTTTATATACGTTAGATGTACATTTCGAGTGCCAAGCACTCATTATCAATAACTTAATAATATTTAATGATATTATGGATTTAATAAAATATTCATCTAACGTATTGGTGGCCATTTCGGTTTTCCGAACCTCATCAGATCAGTGTGTTCCATGTGTAATGCCTTAATGAAGGCGGCTGAACGGATCTTGTATAGTGGTTATATATCTGATATTAATCATATAATATGATTGATATTATGGATATTCATCGAGGTCTTAGGATAAATTGAAGCAATCTTCGGTTTGTCATGTCGTGGTTTATCTTAATTAATGTCTTTAAAATATATTTTTTTTTTATCGTCTGAGCATTTATATTTATGAAGTTAAAAGCCACAGTTTTATATGAAGTTATGCCAAACTAGCGTTTCGTTTTTTTTGTTTGTATTTTTTTTTGTTATGTTTCTGGAAACGTGATTAATAAATAAATCACCGCGCAATCGGATGGGTAATGAGTGATTGCGGTGCATTCATTAGGCGGCAGTAAAAAGGGTAATTCGTGTGAAAAATCCGAGATAGAAGCGGCCGGCGCGGTGCGGCGTGTGCACACGTATCGGGCTTAATCAAAAACTGCACATGGTTGCACTGCGCCAATGCATTCCATTCCATTCCATTCCCTGACTATCCCACTATACTATATCCCGGCCAGGATCGCGAACAGCCGATGCGGCGGAGCTTTATCTGAAATTTCGGCCGGGCCGCCGCGTTCCCATCATTATTTTTACGTTATTTATAGTATATCGTAATAAAATACGAGCATAATTAATGCGCCCCCTTCCACCGCGACCACCCCTGGAAAACGGGGCCCGACTCACTCCGCGTACGGGGAAAAACAAATCGGCGCGCGATAAACAAAACGGCCGACGCTGATTACGCACACAATTTCGACGCTAATCACAAAACAAAGCCATAAATCATACCCGATAAACAATTACACAAACCTGGAATTATTATTCGATTTACTTAAACCTTTTACATAACAATATAAACAATATTTACAGTGCAATTAACATGATCAATTATTATGGGGATTTCATTTTATTTCATACAATTAATAATAAATATAATTTTCTAAAAAAAGTATAGTGGAAATTTACAGCTATATTTTGGCAATGGTTTAAACCTATGCCAGGATCAATAATCAAAAACAAAATATAAATATATATACAGCTGGTGCAAAAATCCATTTTCTTTAAGGGTGCGGTTTAGTAGAATGAAATGGCTATATAATTATTGGTAGTAATTCAAGTTATATCGCTGTTGTGATCAATGAATAATATTGTATTATACATTAAAGTAATCTTAAAGCATGCAGGATTTTCACCAGATAAATTTAAATTCATTCTTATAATTATATTTTATAGAAAACAATTATGAAACTAATAATGTAAATCTGTAATTTTATGTCATTTTTAATTTACTGACAATTTATATTTAAGCTACTTTTTTATTAAATGCAGTGCGGGCGTATATCCAATTATTGATTTTGTTCTATAAGTTTGCAAGTTGATTTTAGTTTGTTTAAAACAAATTTCCAAATAATGTGCGCTAAATAGGAATTTCGCTCAATTTTTTTAAACGTTTTCCTTATATCATAGAATTGTAGAAATTTTAAATGTACAACATCGTCTTGATGAAGGTGGCTGAACGGAAATTGTATATATATATATATATATATATATATATCGTTGACGATGTCTCTTGAAATTAGGCAAAAGATGGCGTTTGTGTCGTCTTTAATTTATTATGATCTCTGATGGGATTTGAACCCACGCCCTCCGATTGCCGGTCGGGTGCGCTAACAACTACACAACATAACTTAATCACAGATGAAACGATAAATTTCATGATTACATTACATATAATTTGATCGAGATTTGCATTATTTTTTTTTGTAAATATATGTTCTTTTCTGGAGATGTAGTGCAGGGGTAGTGTGGAAGGTGGTGGATGGAGGCGGCGGTGCTGCTGCTGGGTTGGCGTTGCAGGGGCCGTATCGCGCGTTATCTCTTTGCAGCAGCCGCCATATTACTTTCTTATCTACGTGTCTCGTTTCCTACTTCCAGGTCGTATCTCTGGCGCTATCGGGAAGTGTGCAGGCCCGTATAGCCCCCCAGCCCGCCACCCGCGAGCGGCCGCGCGTCGCGGCCCGTACCCCGTGGCCCACATACACACACGTAGAGGTAGAGGGCTGGTGTGCGCGCTCTAGTCGCCGATAGTGAGGATTAAACTTTTAAAACTGATAAGTTTATCGCGAGCAGTAGTTACCTCTCGCAGTTTTGCATACGAATGCCACCCTATGGGGGACCGGGAGCGGCCGCGCACACCGTCTCCGAATACCCAACAAGCACCGAAGGATAATCTTTCGATTTATTATAAACTTAGGAATTATAATATCTTTAAAAACTGTAAATATTGAGAGCACTGTAAATTTAAGTAACCCATTTTTTGTTAATGCTTATATTTATAGCACAGATTTACCTAAATATGACAAATTCTGGTAATGTTCTGATAATTTATTTTAAAGCACACTTCAATTAATACTACGTAGGAGTAGAAACTTCATTGTGATAAACATATTTACGTAAATTCATTTCATTATAGCAATTCTAATCAAAATAAAAAACGAGGAAATTGTGTTTTCCATTTCCTCATACATTTCTATTCACTACCGTTTTTTTCTAGATAATTGTTCTTTTCAAATTGACTTGTTTGGGTGCCGGGAAGAGTTTTAGATAAAAGATACCGCGAATCGGGATAAACACCATGCATGCAAGCAAGGGGATGAAGGGAAGGGGGGAGCGAAAAAGTAAAGATTTGTAGTTATTAAGTTCTATTTCTGTTATGTAAACTTCGCCGCCACAATCCAGCGCAATCTCTGACCCAAATCTGGTCGGAATAATTTATCAAGATGCGCGGGGGCTGCTGCTGCCGCTGTTACTCCTGGGTCTGTGGGTCATACGACTTGTGCAAACATCCACACACACACACGCGCTGAATATTATGATGAATAATGCAAGGGACTCCGCTCGGTCAGATATTTTTATCGCCCTCAAGACGCGCTGGGGAGGAAGGGTTGGGGGCGGTTTTCATGTATGTGTTTGTTGATAGTTGCTGGGTTTATCTAGGTAAGTGCGCGCGGAGTAAGTTTCCAGGCGAGTAATCTTATCTATCTTTTGGTCCCGCTTGAATGTGTACCACGGACACCATTCTCATTGCTGCGCACTTATCTACACATCTCCAACTATTCTCCTCCACGTCTGAAGACCTGCATATCTCAACCATCGCGTTCCCTTGTTTCCATTCCGTGGTCACACTTGTCCTTATTCAACGAGAACAATACGGACGGTCGACTCGCCTTACCTTACACGTCTTTAAGACAAATACAATGCTTTATAACATTCATATACTAAAACGTTCTGTTTTGTGAAATCTTAACTATTCAATAAAATTATGTTTTTTAATCAAATAGGAAAAGATTAGGCTGAAATTTTTTTTTTAATCGCAATATTGTTACTTAAACCGGGCGTTGGTGCCAATAGGATTTTACATGCAAAAAGCTGTTTATTCACTTAAATTAAATAACTACGACGAAGTGAATAAATAATTTTTCTATTATTGTTTATTTACTATTTGGTTTTGAGTTATGCGAAGTTATAAAACTTAAATTAAAACAATTAATGGTTTTAATATTTAGACATTGGTAGTTCATATTGTATGAAAATAGGCTAATAACCCGAAACTAGTCGAGAATTTAAAGTTATTCAATCTAATCTGTGTTTTATTGGTTGATTTTTAATAATTTATTCATATTTATTTCATTAAATTAAAACAGTTAATTATTCATTTCTTCGCTATTTTATTTTTAAATGTCAGATTTGTTATAATAACAGAATTCGGTTATTGAAATGAGTATTTAGTACTGGAAATGTACATGTGACATTTAGAAATAAAATAGCGAAGAAATGAATATATTTTTTTTTAATTTAACAGCTGTTTAATTACAGCTCATAAATATATATTGTTAAAATTTTTATATGAAAAATACATAATTATTTTTTTGTTTGAGATAAATCTTAGTGGTAGAAACGACGCCCGAACGCCGTGTATTAATATTATCAAGCGCGCTCCAGAGTGTAAAACCATTACGGATCTATAATTAACTTTTATCGGGGCGGCATTAATTAACGTGATAAGGGCATGCAAAATAACTCTCGAAAACGAGATTAGGAACTAATAGAAGGAAAAGGCCGGAGAAGTGGAAGAGGATCGCGTTCTATGTATAGGAGACCTTCTCTCTCCTGTTTGATATCAGTCCTGCGTTATCTCCTAAAAGGAATTAATGTATATATGGATATGTGTGTGTATTTATCTCTGGATAATTTAAGTATGGCGGGGCACTTTAAGATCTCCGGCGCCAATAACCATCTTCCTCTCTCTGCGTCTGTTTGTGTGTGTGTGTCGAAAGAGTTGAGAAACGGACGATTACTATCGGCCAGACAGTTGGTCGTTGCTCGTATCTGTTCCAGCAGCAGGTCTTAAGTGGATTGATGTTTATTGGGAAAAAATTAAAATCGACTCTCGATTATTATTTATATGTATTAAAGTGTCACTAAGTTTGATATGATTCGAATATGAAAACAGTAATTTAAAATGGTTTAATATCTGCCTTCTTGGAAAACCAACCAATGTTAATTTCTCGATGTTATTTATATATTTGGTCATTCCTTTCGTGATATCTAAATTATTCTTGTCACTTGCAAGCGCTTTTTTTTTATTTCTTTAAGTGAACACCCGTTTATTAATTGGATGTCAAATTTGAATAATATACGTATTTACAAAAGATAAACCAGTAGAATACTCACAATAAAACATGAATTCGCTTTAAAGAATCTTAATTTTATGTTATCAAAAAAAAAATATTTTATCATTTTTGCAACAACATTCTTAAAATTAAAAAAAAGATACACATTTTTAGCAATTACAATGGAAACATGTTTTTGAAATAATTTCATTCTTAACAAATAAATAATTTAACTTTCTTCAAATGGTGTATGACCGAAATGTACATCTGGTACAAATAAATCATTTGAAAATAGTTAAACAGTAAATTATTTATCTATTACAACATCTTCAAAATAACTCATTCACATCTATTCATTATTAACAAATGGCACAAATAAAAATTCATAACGAAGATCTTTCTTGGTGAGTACGTGAAGTTTTCTTGATAGTAATAATCTTCAAAGTAACTCATTCACATCTATTCATTCTTAACAAATGACACAAACAAAACTTCATCACGAAGATCTTTCTTGGTGAGTACGTGAAGTTTTCTTGATAGTAATAGTTCCTTTCTTCACTGAATATAAAATAAATAAATATTACATAGGGCATAAAGACCTCTGATCGATAGCCCAGACACATACATGTATTGTAATTATTTATATTGTTAAAATTTTAACTTTCCCCGAACTCCCATCCAAGGAAAAATATTGTGATCGATTATTGGTTTCGAGTTACATGAAGCGTATAATCAAAATAAGTAATACTGCTGTAACCTTTCTTCACATTTTAATTTAAAGTGTGAAGAAAGGATACAACAGTGTTAATTATTTTTACTTTTACATATTAAAATTTTTCATAGACTATTAAATGTTCATTCAAAAATTAATTTCATCAAATTCAGCGGGGAAAGTACTATGATGGACGCATCATCATTTTTTTAAATTTTTTTATTAATTCCACAAAATTTATTTAAACGTTTCTATAATATCACTATTATACCATTAATAAGGATAATAACACTGGTGTTCAATTAAGTTTATGCAATAGATATTATCAGTAACGATCTAAAATGATGAAAATGTATTCATTGCCACGGGCGGTAGCGGTGCGTAGTGTTAATGGGCGCTACTGGACGCCCATTTACCTGCAGGGTATTACCGTGTGATGGGCCGAAGACACGCAGGTCCTTCGTACGATTCTAGTGAAGAGAAATGGACGCGATTGAAAAATTATCATACCTCCCGGAGATTATGTAAAAAAGAAACGAAGAAAAAAAGCTGGTACGTATAAGGATTTCCTTATTCTAATTCTTATTCTGTGGATGTGGTGTAATTAATTTGTTTGGGGGACTTGTTTAATTAGCAGGATTTTTTTGGTGAATCGGAAATGTTTTATTTAATTATGTGACGTAAACGGAGTGAATTAATTGTAATAATAAGCTTTATTAACAAATGTATGTAGAAGCAGTTTCAGGATGTGTGATGCACAGTCGTAGAATTGATTCACGCACCATAGGGATTTCTTAATATTCAAATATTGTCTCCCTTAATTATTTTAGAAAAAAAAGTATACGTTGTCTTTAGAAAAATGCTATCGACCGTCGGTCTTTCAGCCTACCATAATAGAAGAACGGAGTTTATTCATTTAATCGAAATTATTTTATTATTCTAATTATCTGTACTAAATTCCGTGTGTGTGTGTTTTACGCCGACGACGATGATATCGACGTTAGTGAATTGTTATGTACATTAAGTGGTACCGCACTAATTGTTATCGGGCTTCGATTAACGTTAAAAATAAACGCGAAGATAGATACCGTGAAATGACGGCCCCAGCATTAACTTTATCGGCCCGGTCGATAGATAAAAGTTCATTACCTTTTTCCAAATCCTGAGTGTGTATCGAGCAAATTGTGTAAAAGGAATATCAAAGTCGCGCTCAAATGACTCACTTCCCAGAAGTTTTAATCACAACAATGAGACACAAAACGAAAATAAAATACTTTCTAGCTTAACGATCGCGATTAGTCAGCCGTGGGAATTTCAGAGATGATTACAATTTTAATATTATTTTTTTAAGAAGGAAATTATATTTATTTATACAAAAACCCAACAGACAATGTCCAATTACATGGTTTACATTACAACTACAACACAAATTACATGAGTACTGTAGATTAACATATATATTATATAATTTTTAATAGCGAATGTTATCAATACACCATCAATATACGTATACACTGTTATGGTTCTCAGGCATCTTAAAAGGTTGTACTTAAATTCCGCAAAACATCTATATTTCTGCAAAAATTATTATATTTACAAGATATACAGGGTGTTTCAAATTCGAGTCTCACCATGGGGATCTCGCTTATTTTAAGAGATAGAGGGTAGGTTTAAATTCGGCACTTTGGCAGAATTTCATGCTGATTAATATTCCGTTGAGAAAACTGGCCTAAGTTTCTTTGTTTTCAAGAAAAATTGAAAAATACTGAAAAATGCGATTTTCTTTTTTTGTTTATATCTTCGTTATTTCAAGCAATAATTCAATACAATGTAGCACTTTTTTATGATCTAATCGATGGCGTACTAATTTTACTAATAGCATGTTTTGTTTCTTCTGGACCATCATCAACTTTCTTATTTCTTATGGGCATCATATTGCTTTTTTATCAGATTAAAATCCTCTGTTTTTTCTGATTACAATGATACCACATATGATTTGAAGGGTAAATAGAATTAAAGACTCTTTGATGACTCTCTATGTTTTACTGATCACGTATCTTGGGTTTGCAACAAAGCAATGCAATCATTGGGTTTTATTATGCGGTCTAGTTAACATTTTAATATCAGAACTTTACTAATTTTGTACAATTCATTTGTGCGTTCTCACCTTGAGTACGGGTCATTAGTTTGGTTCCCAATTTACGAAATGCACATAAATAAAGTTGAAAAAATTCAAAATAAATTTGTTAGGTCTTACAAATTCAATGCAGTAATAAATCTTAATATAAATAGAAAACAGTATTCATTCAGTATTCTTAAATCAATCAGTTGTCATAAAATTGCAGGCGTATGTTTTTTTCACAAACTTATACACGGTAATATCAATTCTCCTGCTTTGTTATCGATGTTAAACTTTAATTTCTATCCGCATAACATTCCCATTCGTGGCGCATCTTTGTTTCGACCAAATTTTTAATCGTAATTATGGTTTCAATTCTCCCTTTGAAATAATTATGAGAAATATTAATAAACTAAATGTATCTAGGGAGTTTGACTTATTTAATGTTTCTTTAACCTCATTAATGACAGTCATTACTTCGCAATACGTTTCATTATTTCAATCTGGATATAATTTGTTTCAACAATGATTTTTCCTGTCATTCAGCTAAATTTAAATTTAATTCTCATGAATCATTATTAATTTATTAATATGTATAACGATATGACTCTGTACTTTTCTACTAAATAATTTACTATTTTTTCTTCTTATATACTTGTATCTTTAATTTGTAATACTGTTTGTGATATTTTTGTAAAAAAGGAGATTCCGTTAATAAATTAAATTAAATTAAAATTAAATGTATTTTTTTAGAACAATTCGCTGTTTTCATTCAATAATGAGGAAAAAAAATCAGGATTACTTAATGATATTAAATTAAACTTGTAAACTAAATTCAGTTGGTTTAGTTTTACTTCTGTTTATTTAAATTTCAACTAGTTTCGGCTTAATGTCATTATACATAAGTAAAACTAAACCAAGTGAATTTAATTTACAATAAATAGAAATAGAAAACAGTATTCATTCACAGAGCTAAATGTGGAAATAATTTATTAATTATTTTCAAATCATTTTTATTTGATATATTAATTTACAAGTTTAATTTAATATTACCAAGTGATTAATACCAGAAAATATTATATCAAGTGATTAATGAGATAAAAGTGTCCGAGATATATTTTTTTTTCTGAATTACTTAACAGTAATATTAATGTAGTAATATTAATAAATTATAATAGTGTTGTTGGTTTATAAATAGATTAGATTCTTGGGTAAGTGGATTGTAGAGAGAGAGCCATAATTCGGTTTAATTTCCCAGCGTCGGTTTCAGTGTTGAAATTAACACGGATTTGATGCAGAGTGGGACAATCTACTCGGAGCATTATCTAAGGATTTGAATGAGTAAAGGTTATGTCTGTGTATCTCCGCGAGGAATAATCCAATTCTCAGGTCCCAGATCTTCCTGGGAACGAACGTGTGAACGTTATGATTCCTCGAGCCGGAGAGCACAATGGGCGATGACCGCACCGCGCCGTCTCTCACTTTGATTCAATTATGCCCCGAGATTAGACCTCCCCGCTTTCGGATCGCGGCGGCTGTCGGCGTCGCGACGACCATCCAGCCATCCCTTTTCTGCGAGCGTCCCTTATTATTTGCGCCGTCGATATCGGGCGTCGTTATCTGAGAAGAGCCGGAGAAACAGAGCAGCGCGACGCGGAGCGTCTTTATCAGCGGCAGACCTCTGCGTCGCGGCGCTTATCGCGCCGGGCCAGCACTAGCATACATGTTATCAGCCAGTGCCGCCACTATTAGAATATCTAAATATCCTTAGCTCTCCGCGAGCGCAATGTACGGCCGCGCGGCGATAAGGGACTGCCTGCCTTATTTATATTCATCAATGGGCCCTTATCAGTTATGAGCAGAAATGTTTATTAGTGTACGGCAGGCCATGCACCCACACATACACAGACACACACACACACTATTCTCACTCACTCACTACCGCACAGAAAACCAACCTGGAAAATTAGTTCGTGTGAAAAATTTATTCAAAAATGTACACCTCGTGAAATATAAAATACACTAAATTACTTTGTTCAGCCAGCATTCATCTAGCGTATGGATAACTGGTGATAGCTATTTCGGTCTTACGGACCACATCAGACCAGTGGCCAGCAATGCATTTTCCCGGCGCATCCACCATGAGCAAGTGAATTTTAATTATTTACTGTAATCCAGTATCAACATCAAAGATTTAGTGACTTGCAACGTTTTAACAATTTTAGTTTGATAATGACACGCTAATGTTGTCGAAACTATAGTCACTAAATAATAAAAAATAGTTGTGCAAACAAACTTAAAAATGTTTTATTGAGTTATAATAAACCATGTACAACGAAGTGGAAGCCTTAACAATTAACAAATTTTATTTATGACATCGTTAGAAAACAGAATACGTACACATTAAATTGTAAGGTTTAAAAGTTAAGAATCACAGAGTTTCCCGCACTTTAGATTCGTTTTTTTGCATTATTATGTTGCTAATAGCCTACTAATCCATAAACAATTAACAATTTTGAGAGAACTCATCTATTTATTTTTTTATGAATATTTTCTACAACCAAGGATTTTGAGCCAAAACAGGTTATGTTTCAAAGTTGAAATCACAAAGTTGCCCGCACTTTTGGTTCGTTCTTTTTACGTTGTTATATTACTAATAGCATACTAATCCATTAACAATTAACAGTTTTGAGAGAACTCTCTATTTTTTTATGATTTTTTTCATCCAGCCACGGATATTGAATCAAAATGTTTAACGATGTCATATATTTTTTTTTATTCTTGTCATAATAAATGCAAACAAGGTTTTTCGAATATTTTTAAGAAAAACTCAAATCTTCGTGAAATTTGGAATCACTGCGTTCACCCTCCATCCACTACAATTTGAATTGAACGTGGAATAGTCTACTTGGACCTCGCACGCATCTTCCTGCGCTTACGCTTTAGCCTTCGCATACGCTTCTTACGCCACTTCGCTCTCATCTTCGAGCTGTTACAAAAGCTCTAGCAGAAGGATGTGCCCTCGGACTAGAGGGCAGTGCTACTTTACACCACAACGAGGAAGATGAAAATAATTGCCTTTCTTCGATGTCGTTAGAAATTTAGCATTAATTTATTAATTAAACTTGCTTCATGGAATTTACAAGAAAATTCTCACAATATAATATTGAATATGTTAATCGATGTATTATGCAATTTCTAAGAAGAGTAAGAATTTCGATTCCACGCCAATGCCTGATGTTAATTAAGTGTATTGTACAATCGGTAATGTATGCATTCGAGCAAATACGAAATCGGTTTTCCCTCATAAAATATTAATGCCGCCGAACCGTATTAGTAACGGATAACTCTTCCAGGTAGGTACCGGAGACAGTTAGCACCTGGGAAACACCATCGTCTAATTGTACCTGCCTGTGTGTGCAGGCACGGCAGAGGGGCATCAAGAAGAGGAACGCGCGCGCGTGTGTGTGCGTGCGTTTAGCATACAATGGCCAACTGCGACCTCCCATACATAGAAGAGCGGCGGCGATACTTTTCGCGTGTAACCCGAAGCGAACAGATTAGCCAATCTCGGGCTGCCATCTCGAAATGGTCGCCATTTACAAATAGGCACAACACAGTGGCGGCGGAAAGAGATCTCTTAGATCTTCGCCCGGGATCACCTTCGGTGTGCTCGCTCCTGCTGTCCGAGGACGAGGTCGTTAAGTCCGAGCCAAACAATGCCACGTTGACGCGCGGCTAAATCAGATCGCCGATACAGATTATTCAAATACAACAAAAAATAAACAAATCCGAAAATTCGCTGTACGTCTATTTTTTTTGCTGAAGTAATAATGAAAAAAAAAAAACTTGTTATAACTTTAATTTGACTCTCATTGATCACTCGAAATACTATAACTATTGAATTCGAAATTAAATTTTTAACGTTATGGAATTCCTAAAATATTCTGTCTTGAAAATAACAATGGAACACACTAGTCTGATGTGGTTCGAAAAACCGAAATGGCCATCACTAGTTACGCTAGATGAATGCTGGCTGAACATTTCATTAAATCTGTCTTGAAAAATCTGGGGCTATTCTGTAAGCAAAATGTTACAATTAACGTGTACGTTATTTTTTACTCTTCCAGAAGTTGATAACACCGATAAAGAACACAACGAAAGTGTCCCTCGAGAGCGCGAAGAAAACCGCCGTCTTCAAAGCGGTGGACGAAGACGTGAAAAACAACACCGTTGTAGAAATAGACAGTGATTCAACAGTTGTTCACGCCGTGGTTATCCCTAAGGGTGAAGAGAAAAGATTTAGAAGTGAAATGCATTCTGATATCATTGTTGATTATACAAAACGGGTTGGTTTTGTGTGATTTAGAGACACAGCCCGAGATTGATGTTTGTATCGATGGGATTCTAACCTTGTTTTGATTAAGAGCGGTGGAGGATGTTTACTCTAAGAAAAATCGTAGCTAGCCCCTTCTTCCTGAACTTTTGGTGCACATATTCGAGTTGAGCAGACTTTAAACCATCTCTGTAGAGGGTTTCAGCCCTTTGCAACCTAAACTAATTTTTTTATGAATTTTGTTGTAAGGAGTACCCTTTTGAACTTTTTCGCTTGATTTTAAAAATTCATAAAAAATATTTCTAAACGAAATAAAAACTTTTTGTGGGCATATTCGAGTTCAGCAGACTTTAAACTATCTCTGTAGATGGTTTCAGCCCTTTGCAACCTAAACTAATTTTTTGATGAATTTTGTTGTAAGGGGTAACATTTTGAACTTTTTCGCTTGACTTTAAAAATTCATAAAAAAATATTTCTAAATGAAATAAAGACTTTTTGTGTGCATATTCGAGTTCAGCAGACTTTTAACTATCTCTGTAGAGGATTTAAGCCCTTTACAACCTAAACTAATTTTTTGATGAATTTTGTTGTAAGGGGTACCTCTTTGAACTTTTTCGCTTGACTTTAAAAATTCATAAAAAATATTTCTAAATGAAATAAAGACTTTTTGTGTGCATATTCGAGTTCAGCAGACTTTTAACTATCTCTGTAGAGGGTTTCAGCCCTTTGCAACCTAAACTAATTTTTTGATGAATTTTGTTGTAAAGGGTACCTCTTTGAACTTTTTAGCTTGACTTGTGATGTTTTATTTGTTTTTGTTCACTGGTGTCAACAAAATATAAAATAAAGAAAAAATCAAAGCATTCCAGAGGAAACAAATTCTCAATCATATGGTATATACATAGATTTTCAAGTTCGTAACTTCCGGTAGAGGGCAAATGAATCACTCTAGAGGAGACAAATTCTTGATCATATGATATATAGATAGAATCTGAAGTAAATTAATATCGCGCACATGTTAGACTTAACATTTCCCGATTGTCGCGAAACGGATAAATTTATAAAGCGTAATAAAAAAACATATCGAATTATAAATATGAACGGAAAATGAGTAAAATTCTAATAAGAAATAATTATTTTTTATAAAAAAAACTAAAATCATATTAAAATTTTTGATCGATATAAGTTCTAGAAAAAGGTCATAAGATTTTGCAGAAAAAAAGGTAGCTCTTTATTTCTACTAATAAGCTCTCCAAAAGTACGCATTTTTATTAAGAAATCCCATAAGAAAGCTTCAAGGTCGATTCGCAACGATGCCTTTTAAGTAACCCTCGTTACGCCTACACTTACGTGACAAAATAAATAGTACCATATGCTCGAAGACATCTCTCGAGTGCTTTGATTGTGTTTTCTGTATTTTACATTTTGTTGGTACCAGTGAATTAAAAGAAATAAAACGTCTCGTGTGTCATTTTTTATGAAATCAAATACTTCAGTTTGTTAGAATAACATAACCTATAATTTATGGTTACTTTTATTGCTAACACCATTTTTTTTTTAAATAAAAAAAGTCAAACCACTCTAGAGGAGTAATATTCTCAATTAAATGGGATTTCTATTAAAAGACTGTGATAAAAAAATAACGTACACGTTAATTTTAATATCTTGCTTACAGAATAGCCTCGAATATTTACAGATTTTTCACGGCAGAATAATTTAAGAATTCCATAATGTAGAAAATTGTTCTACTAACTGATAATATTTTTTTAAGTATAATAAATTAAAGACGACGCATTTTTATTTAAGTATTTACTATTGTTAATTTCTTCATTTTTTCATTTCTTATTTTTTTAAAATTAATTAAAAATTTGTTTACCTTGAAAATCCATCAACACCTTCTAAACACAAGGAACGAGATAAACATCACCGGAGCGAATGGACTGAATTCAAGGGGAGGAACCGAAAACAATCCACACCATGTGCTCAACGAGAGCCCCGGCCAAACCGCCTCTCCCCCTTCCACGACGACCCTCCTCGGCGATAATCCCGCACGACCGGCACACACATGTACAAACAGTGGCCACCAACAGGTGGCGAGCACGGATCCCGGATCTCCTCCAGACATCTAGATGCGGCGATAAACAAAATCCCGGGCGTCGAATTTCCAGAAAATATCCGACGCGCAATTAAAAAAAATAATCCTTTAAATAATCGTTTAATTTATTTCGAGCGTGTCTCGGCGCGTGTATCTGGGGGCCGGGATCGCGGAGATGCTAGAGGAGGATCGGAACGGACACGACCCGAATCCGGAATGATGTATTCCTCGTATTGTTCTTTACGTGTCGGAAATAAGGGATTCCGCACACGTAGCTGCAGTGTTTCACCGTGTATGCACCGTATACTGCTGGAGTGCAGATAAGTTCACTGCTATCGTGGCACGTTGCTTAAGATACATGCTGGTAATAATTTTCAAAGTACTTCTGTGCTAAGTGCCGATAACGAGACGATTAACTTTTGGTGAATGCGCCCGGCACACATACACATATGAAGGCTTATCATATTGTTTACTTCCTCTTAACCTTATATATCAACTATCTTTGCAAAAATATACTCATACTAATACTCAGGGTGTTTTAAAAAGTGCGTTTCGTTGTTAAGAAAAATAAATTATGAATCGGCAATGCAATGATGTGGATTAATATATTGGCTGTTGTTTGCGATTAGATGATTACTGTGCGTTTTGGTTGCGACCGTTTTTTCTGGTTATTCTAAAACGACTCATCGATCCTAGATTGATTAAAAGACTAAACGGCGACTATTAATACGACCAAAAGTGTTTTATTATCCTTGTGAAAATAAAAAGCACTTTCCATTTTTAAATTAAAATCAGCCTTATTTAATTATCCACTTTGTGTTCCATTTTTAAATTAAAATCAGCCTCGCCTTATTTAATTATTCACTTTGTGTAATAGAAAATCAGTCTTTGAGAAATTAACATACGATGTAATCTGAAGTGAAAATCGGTCGCCGATGTCCTTTTCGCTGGCGAGGATCGCATGGCTGAAGATCTCCCTCGAGATATGTCTTGGCCACTTTATGGCCGCGCTAATACAATGGCTCGCGCGTATACGACGCATTCGATCCCACCCAGGGGATCACACTTATCAAGCAAATTACTTTTCGAGCAATTAAATTATAAACAAATTATTACACGATATAAAAGAATTATATATTTTTGAATAATTACAATTGTCGTTGATTAATAATTATTTTGAAAATCCATTAATATTCTTCACCTAAAGGAGAAGCTACAGCGCAACGTATTGTATTGAAATATAATAAATAGTTGAAACTTAGTAAAAGTACGGAAATGATTATTTTGATAGATCTGTGAGTGAAATAAACAAATTGATTAATGAATATATTTTTTTAATTTCCAAATAATACGAATTATTCACTCATTAATAACTGACGCTCGACAAAAATGTCAAACCTTGGCAGAAAGACCTCTGGTCGATAGCCATTTGACAGTGACAGTTACCTTATTTCATATTTTCTTTTTAAGTTCAAATGTTATTATAATAATAAGTATATATGTATGGATCTGTGTGTTAATAAAGATGTTAAATATATATCATATAAGAATAATTAAATATGTTCGTGACGAACCCGTGGAACGTATGATGTTATAATTTAAACACATTTATGCCCGTAGTAATAGTCATGGATTGATTCAGAATTGAGAATTAATTCTTGGATGGTATCAAAATGTATAAAATAGTCAACATAATTATAGATTATATTGCAAACAATCCTTAGACCAACCAATAGCATTCGGGAATCCGGGATTCATCAATCTTAGATCAATTCAAGGATTAAGCTGCGACTATTAGTACGGCTTTTTTTCTAGAATTTTATTAATTATTTTCGTTATATATATATATATATATATATATATATATATATACAGAAGTATACATTAGGGGAAATGTATACATGCAAAAAAAAAAAACGCGAGCGAACCGCAATGAATAATTAATGTGTGTATGTTAAGTTGACTATTTGGCATGTATGTGTTCAGTTGCGTCTTATAGGCAACTAAACACACATATATTAATGCATTTGACTCGCGTATTTTGCAGGTATACATAGGGGAAATGTATACTGATAAAAAAAGCTCTCTGTATATATATATATATATATATATAATCCCCATCTATCATAATGATGGTGTAGGGGTAATTTTCGTTTTAACAATACTCAAAAGGGCTTAATGAAAAAAGGCTGTATTTATGATAGAAGTAATCCCAATAACTGGCTATAAAACGAGCTGCGACTATTGCTACGGCTATTTTTTATTGTTAATTTATTGTTAGTTATTCTTTTCTTTTTAACAATACTCAAAAAGGCTGAATGAAAAAGGCTGCATTTATTACAGGAGTAAATCCAATAACTAGCTGTAAAACTCCATTTTTAAAAATTTCTGTCAAATATTTCGTGGTCGGCTCGTCGAGGTTTTAAATATTATCACGACGCTGAGTTTTACAGTTTAGCTTCAAGGAATGCAGCTTGGAAAAAAAATAACAAATTTGAAATCTGTTTTGCACGCTATCTTTTCTTTTCTATCACTTGCTTCGTTGTTTCATCCACTTACTCCCAAGTATTTCGTTTTTACCTCATCACTTCTTTCTCAACCAGCGCACAAGAAAATTGTCTTCTATATTATATCATCGTGAAATTTGCAATATTTTTCAATCATTCAAATCGTAGACTTGGAAAACCTGGAGTTAAAGCCAGGCCTATCATATTGCGATAAACGTTCTTTGTGTCACAAATATAATAGAAACAGAAAATATTTAATTTAAAAGTGACCAAACTCCTGTACAGAGAGACCATCTGAAAGCTCTGCAAAATGAACTGGCTACAAGAGAGTAAAATGGGGAGGAAAACTTAGCGATTAAATATATACGCGGTATTCCTTAAATTGTTTCCACCATAAAAAAAAATACAAACGAAAAACATGGATGCATTCACGAAAGCGTGAAAATCGAACTGGTTTGTGTTTTTTCGTTGCATTTGTTTCGGGTATTCAAATTAGCAAGGTCACCGGCTATATTTCAGGTACTATTACTCCTAGAGTTTAAAAAAAATGATGAAATTGGTTATGCAAAAATGCTGAAAATAAAAATTAACTTTTCGGAAAGTGGGAATAATGAACAGCCAAAAATGTAATGATTTTTTTAAGATACGTGCATTAATTGAAAAATTATCTTTTTTTAATTTGGCGCTATATAGAGGGAAAGTTCATTTGCTGACTGCTGAGTGTCAGATTCCTTCTAGGTTTAATTTGTGCTAGTAACATAGCAGATAGCAAAAATTCGACCCCTGCAGCTCTAATACGCTCCGAATTATAAATTTATTTCGATTAAATTTTGCGATTATTTTCCTTGGGTCAAAAATTGATTTTGTCATGTGGGTCTTAACTTCGCCCTTTTATTAATATGGGGATGATAATGATGGCACAACGTTTAATATCCACTAGGATAAAATTCCAACCCTCTTGTCCCATTTTTTCCAGACTTATAAAATTGTCTTAGGACCATTTTCATTAACTTTATTTTTCTTGAATCTTTGAGGCGCTTACTTCGTGGTATATTTTAAATATTAGGATAAAGAAAACAGTAATAATTACCGTGTAATCGAAACTAGTCACAGTGAATTAAATTGTTAAGTGATATTGTCACGTGAAGGTCGACGTGACGGACTTTAGGTGCTTAAATTAAATTAAAATCAATAAAAATAGAGTGTATTGTACTTACTCGTTCAAATAAACACAATGCCCAACAGAAAGTACCTTAGAGAAACACCTTCTTTCTATCGTGTTCGGGCACCAACTCTCCAATTCAACCAATTCCCTGGATCTCCTCGATCATCCTTAGTCAGCAAATATATTTTCCGATGATCGAGTAAATCCTTGAGACTAGCTGATCGAAGGAAAGTCGTCGCGAACCGGAAGCAACCCTACACCTGTGTATGAATTGATCCGTTTCGCGACAATATAAAAAAGTTACTAAGTGTTTTCTTTGTCCCAACTTTTATTTTATTTGAAAGCTCCTGGACTCATAGCTTCTGAGATATAGCCGGTAATCTTTTTTATTTGGACACTCGGTATAATATACGTAAAATCCTTGTAAGCAAAAATGCTATGAAAATAACACTTGGGAATTACAAAAGGCAATAATACAAGACGGCGTGTAAATTACACTCTTTTTTTAAATAATATATTCAGTTATTTAGAAAGGAATTTGTTAAAACTACATTTTGTGATAATTCTCAGTGAGTAATATTTGAATTATTTTCACACAGGGAAATGCCGATTATGTAAAAATGGATATCGATATAATTTGAAATTTTTCTGAAAAAATGTGGCCAGCATGATTCGAAAAAATAATTGTTTACATATCACTAAGATTTGAGTAGTATTGGGGAAAATCGAGTAATCGAATATTATTACGAAAATAATCGTTTATCTGTTAATATTGGTGAGCATGATTAAAGAAGATAATTATTTACTTTTCCATCAGCAACATTTTAACAGTGCTGGAAAAAATCGAATAATTTTAGTAATCGAGTATTATTACAGAAATAATCATCTGTCTGTTAAAATTGGCGAAATAATTTCAGCAGTGTTTCTACAATACTCTGTGAAATTAAAAAAAAAAACACTGTTGTTTGTATTTAATCCCTAAGTATGCGATCAGGTAGCGCCAACATCCAGTACATACAGTGTGGATTTTATTTTATTGAACGTGTGATTGATTAAAAAAAACATGTCAATGCATTGCAAGTATATTTAATTAATTAGTGAAATTTTATTACTGTAATAAAAAAAAATATATATAAAATCTTCACCGTATATATACTCTCCCAGTATGATCGGGCCCTTAGACTCCGGTGTATCAAGTATGCGAGCTCATAAGTTCACCTGGCAGGCAGCTTATCGCGTGTGTTACATACGCCGTTGTATACGTATTCGAGGAACGGCAATCGCGAATTCTTATTCGAGGGCGACGCGATAATTATGCATTTAGCCAGAAACGGGCACGGTTATCGGATCGTGCGGACCGCCGATTATTCAGAGCCCCGTTTATCTCATCTCCCACGAGCGGACGAAAGGAACGGGGGAATATAAACACGCGCCCGGGACTCGGCTCGGGAAAGTTTACTTTCTTCGAATACGGCGGGGGATGAAATCTGGCCGATAAGGCCCGTGGAACAACAACAATAAAAGCAAACGGAATAAAAATTGTTTTAAGTAATGCTTTGCGTTGTTCTAAATGTAACGAATGATTTTGTCAAACTCTAACGAATTATGTATAAAATTTATTATTCCAACTTTAATTTAAAATGAGTTAGTATTTCATGAATCTTTAATTTACATGACTAAATACAAATTTTTTAGATATGTTAATGAAAGATTTATTAAATAGCAATTTTTTGAAAATAATATTTTTTTATTAACAGTGCGTTCATAAAGAAATGAACAAATTCATTTAAACTGCTGGTGATTATTTTCAAGAACAACGCTCCGACAGGTTGATTAGTATTTTAACTATATAAATAAAATAATATATTATTGAATATACATTTACGCATTTGAATAAAGATGTTAAGTTAGTTAAGATTTTTTATTTATTCATCTAAATAAAGTATTAACTATTTTTTTTTCTAATTAGAGTAAGAGACTTATATCGATTCGAAAAAAGTACTCCATCCTAAATACTTTTTTTAAACTTTCGAATCGATATATATATTTTTTGTGTGTTCGAGCTTTAGTTATATTTCACGGAAATTAGTCGGAGTTGGCGTCGCGTCGGTGGTACAGTGGCGGCGTTGATAACGGGGGCGCCGTTTTAATGCGCGTATCTGGCGCTGGAAGATAAGGCCCTAATGCGATCCGAAGATAACGCCCGACTCTCTCCCCCTCTCCCACGTCGACTTTTACAAATCTGACAGTCGATAAAGCGGCGCCCACCACAATAAAACCCCATTGTGTTCTCTCATCGTACTTTATGTGTTTGTTAACTAGCCGGAATGCACGGATTGATGTGACGTGATGTGATGTGATCATTCCCTCCTCCACCATTCCCGATGCTTACCTGTAATAAAACAGAAAAAAAATGTTTAATGATCGTCGTGTTATTCGAATAAAGGTTATAATTAACTTAAATAGATGGAATAATTTGAATTCCTTTCTTTACTATTTCATTTACTGAAAATTTCTTAAGTAAGAAGCGCTTTCAAAATATAAATTTGTCCTTTATTCGCGACAATCGTTATATTTTGAAAGTGTGTTTTATTCAAAACAAAAACTTAAAATATTAACAAATATGGATTTTCAAAATTAACAGTCTCAACAGTTAAAATATTAATTTAAATAAAAATCGCTTGGTTTATTTCACAAAATATCACTATATATATCAAACTATATTTTGTGAAACAAACCGAGCGATTTTTATTTAAATTAATATTCTTTCAAATATAAACTTTGTATTCGCCATATAAAATAATTTTGTAAATATTGTAAACCCTGTCAATGGACTATGTCTGTTGGGTTTGTATAAATAAATAAATAAATATATAGAGGTTGTGGCCATTCACTTTTACTTAATAAATTTAATTATAACTCTTTTTTTCCAACGTTAAAAATATATATTACTTTTTTGTACAAGCTAATGAATAGTCAAATTCTATCAATTCGACCATTCATGATTATGATATTCTAAAACTAGTTGGTTTGCTTATCCCCACTTTTCACTGTAGACAAAAAACTAGAGATAGGCAAAATTGATCTTTTCGATCTATTTTGTTATTGCAAAATTAAGTATATGACAGTTTTATTAATGCAACATTTCTATTACTATCAATAACTGTTCTAAATTAACTGAAAAAAAGACATCAATTTGTTATTGTTTATGTACTTCATTTTTTTTAAACTGCTCATTTAGAAATACTCGATTACTAATATTACTCGATTTTGCCCAACACAACAAAAAAATTACATTCAATATAACTCATAGTAGATCTTTTTATGGTTTAAAATCACCTATCAATGTAATTTAAAACAACTTTAATCGACTCCAACCAACTTGTAATCTATACTACTAATTTTTAGATATTTATTGATATTTTGTAAGTAGTCATCTACACCCATCATACATATAAGCCATGGCAAACATAATTTCTTTTGATTATTTATTTTTTTCTCTGATTCATCTGAGATTTAGGTTTATTAGATTTCGATTTCCAATTGAAGGTAAAAGACGCATTAAAACAAGAGCCGATTTGACTATTTCAGCAGTTAACTCGAGATTGCATAAAAAGATCAGAATCTGAATTACAACAATAAACGAGCCATTCAGGAAATATACGAGCGCGAAACGATAAAAGTCCCATCTATAGCCGATTAGAAAAATTAATTTAAGGGGACGGGTTTTCATTGTTATGGCCTCGTTAGTCGGAGGAAGTGTAAAAATGTTAGGAGTGACGTTTAAAGTTCGCGACATAAACGTTTTATGAGGGGGGCAGACGGGGAGGGGGTGATTAATCGGAGGCAGAGGGAGTTTTTAATGTGGGCGCGTCTGTTGTTGGTATTGCCACCGCTACGGGCTCCGTAATTTATATTGTTTGAGCCCGATGTCATGCATACAAAATGGGAGGCCATTACTAATACACACATCTAATATACATTAAATTGTAGTGGCGCTCGGGATTTATATACATCGAACGTATTTGTAGTACAAGGGGGCATAAATCAGTCGATGGGTGTAAGAACCGGCAGAGCGTGATTCACATTACCGACCGAGTTTGTGTGCGCGAGGAGATATAGGAAGGAACATCTCTCATAATCATTTTTGCCGTGGCTTTGTGATGCATGATATATACACACCGTTACGTCTTTATCTGATCCTGCCGCCTTATCGTCGGCGGCGGTGGCAGCGGCGGCGGCGGCGACGCAGTCACTAAAAGCGCTCTTCCCAAATTACCGCAAGATTGATGTTCAAACACTTGATACAATCATTTAACCTAATTCCACAATATATCTTTAAACACTTTATGAAATGATAATTATTTGATACATTTCTACAATCCAGATTTGAATTAATGCATTTAAAATTCTTAAGTAAAACACAAAGTTTAAAGTATTTTATTCAATTGATAAACCATGTAGATCAATCATAATAAATTAAAGACGACGCAAGCGCCACCTTTTGCCTAATTTCAAGTGGCACCGTTAACAATTGGGTCTACAAGGTAGACGACCGGGAATCATTGTTTCGTCCACTAAAGGAAGGACAAAGAGAACTTGTCCTGTTTATGAGAACAGGAAACGAAATTCACATTTAATGAAATGTTCAGCCACTGAACATGGTGGCTGAACATTTCATTAAATATATATCAAGTTGAAGCCTTTGTAAACGCTGATGGAGGTTGGCTCACGGGGGTGGTTTTCAAGAAGTGCAGAAGAGTAACAATAACACGTTTATTTACAAACTTATATACAATGTTTCGATATGGTAGGAGAGGAGCTAGTGCCGATGCTCGCGGTATACCCCGTCATCCACTCTACACAATGAATGAGCGTCAGGGGTGGCGCATACGCTTTAACAGCCTCAGTTGTTAACAATTTAAAACTCTGTTTACTCTTTACTTCACTTGGAGGAGTTTATTCCTTCAAATCAAGAAAAGAGTAAACTGTGTTTTAAATTTATTTCGTTAGTTTGGAGTCAAGCATTTACATTAATCATTTACTGAAAAAAAAAAAATGAAGCGATTCTATTTAAATTATCAGTTATTTATATACAAGTATACTCAGTGATATATATAAAAAAAAACGCAACACCAAGAAGGGGTTGTAATTTTTGGATCAAACTTGGCAGAAATGTTTAAATAGTGAAATGTAGTAATTGATTAAAGCAATTAGCCAATCCTGTACAGAAAATTGAATCTCTCCGGTAGAACTACAGATTGCCTGGGATGCAATACATCGTAGAGAAATCGACAATCTGGTGGAACCTACGCTTAGAAGAGTGCGGGAGTGAGAAACTACTTATAATACCCTAACCAATTGTATGGAAATATCTGAGAGTTGTGCAAACCCTACCGATTACAACTTGTGCAGGATCTCAACCCTAATGAAGTGTCTCGCATTTTGTTCTTATGTGCTTGAAATGATAACATTTTTACAGCGCATAATTTTTAGGGACGAAATATAAATAAGTTGCAAAATCCACATTAAGTATTGCAACGAATATGTAAAAACAAAAAATATCCCATCCACAGTTTTTAAGATATTTTCAATTTTAGAGTAAAAGACGGTTTTTATTGCGTTTTTCCTGAATATTTCCAATTCAAAAAATCATAAAAAATATTATTCTTTTAAATACCTTGATGAAACTATGTGGGGATATTAAGCAAAGCTTGTTTTTTAAGAATATATAAAAAACAAAAATTACCCCATCCATAGTTTTTGAGATATTTTCAATTTCAGCGCAAAAGACGGTTTTTATTGCGTTTTTCCTGAATATTTCCAATTCAAAAAATCATAAAAAATATTATTTTTTTAAATACCTTGATGAAACTACGTGGGGATATTAAGTAAAGCTTGTTCTTTCAGAATAAGTAAAAAACAAAAATTACCCCATCCACAGTTTTTGAGATATTTTCGATTTTAGCGCAAAAGACGGTTTTTATTGCACTTTTCCTGAATATTTCCAATTCAAAAAATCATAAAAAATATTATTTTTTTAAATACCTTCATGAAACTACATGGGGATATTAAGCAAAGCTTGTTCTTTCAGAATATGTAAAAAACAAAAATTATCCCATCCACAGTTTTTGAGATATTTTCAATTTTAGCGCAAAAGACGGCTTTTATTGCGTTTTTCCTGAATATTTCCAATTCAAAAAATCATAAAAAATATTATTCTTTTTAAAACCTTGATGAAACTATGTGGGGATATTAAGCAAAGCTTGTTCTTTCAGAATATGTAAAATGCAAAAATTACCCCATCTACAGTTTCTGAGATATTTTCAATTTTAGCGCAAAAAACGGTTTTTATTGCGTTTTTCTGAATATTTCCAATTCAAAAAATCATAAAAAATATTATTCTTTTAAAAACTTTGATGAAACTATGTGGGGATATTAAGTAAAGCTTGTTCTTTCAGAATATGTAAAAAACAAAAATTACCCCATCTACAGTTTTTGAGATATTTTCAATTTTAGCGCAAAAAACGGTTTTTATTGCGTTTTTCTGAATATTTCCAATTAAAAAAAAAAAAAAATATAAAAAATATTATCTTTTTAAATACCTTGATGAAACTACGTGGGGATATTAAGTAAAGCTTGTTCTTCCAGAATATATAAAAAACAAAAATTACCCCATTTACAGTTTTTGAGATATTTTCAATTTTAGCGTAAAAGACGGCTTTTATTGCGTTTTTCCCGAATATTTCCAATTCAAAAAAAAAAAAAAAAATATTATTTTTAAAAAAACCTTGATGAAACTATGTGGGGATATTAAGCAAAGCTTCTTCTTTCAAAATATGTAAAAAACAAAAATTACCCCATCCACAGTTTTTGAGATATTTTCAAATTTAGCGCAAAAGACGGCTTTTATTGCGTTTTTCCTGAATATTTCCAATTCAAAAAATCATAAAAAATATTATTCTTTTAAATACCTTGATGAAACTATGTGGGGATATTAAGCAAAGCTTCTTCTTTCAAAATATGTAAAAAACAAAAATTACCCCATCCACAGTTTTTCAGATATTCTCAATTTAATGCGAAAATACGATTTCTATTGCGTGTTTGTGAATAACAAATAAATACTTTTCTTTTTAAATGTTAAATTTATAAAAATAATAATTTTGTTTCGGAACAACTCAAAAGTAATGCTTGCAAATCGTTTTCTTATTGGCAGTAGGCCGTGAATTTAATTCAAATTAATCTTTATATCGATGCGAACAGGAAGTCCCGAGTTACGTTTATGCGCCGAGTTTTTCGCCCTAATGGCGGATCATTAAGGGGGGGCCCACCAGGTAGTAATCTGCCCGCTTCCCTCACAGTTGCTCTCTCTCTCTCTCTTTTTTTTTTCCCGAAACGCGAGATAAAAATAATAAATCATTGTGGTCTACATCGCAATCGCAACCCCCGGCCCAGTCGGTTCTTCATGTAATTCTGATTACGCCCCCCCGCCCGCTCCTCCTGCCGCCGATAGATAACACACATACTCGCTAATATCTCTCCCATACATTTCACGCCCTTTTCCTAATCAAATCCGCATTCTCGATTTAACAATTCAAATTTCCCGCATTCCCCGCGCGGATTCCGTGCGAGACGGCGGCGACCGTTCCGAATTGCGCGGATTTTAATTTGTAATTTATTCAAAGATAAGCGTGTTGAAAAATTCGTTAAAATTATACCCCAATTGATGCAAATATCCCAAGGAAATATTTTCATAGAATATACCGAGTGATTTATCTCAAATGCAAGGGTTTGACAACAAGAAAAAATCGCTACATTTGTAAATTTTCATGTTTGGCGGTTTACAAACATTATTTTATTTTGCTCGAAATGTCAGAGGTTGGTAATCGTTTTCGTTTCCTGTTCTTATAAACAGGACAAGTTCGACGAAGCAATGATTCTCGATTCAAGAAAGATCCTGATAACCCTCCCCCCTTCTATTCTATTATTATAAATGATTTTATTTTGTGAAACGAAGGTTATGTGTAACGTAATCAGGCTAGGCTTCAAACATTTTACCGTGTGATCAATATCAACTGTCCTGAAAAAATCTGAAAATTTCATGAAGGCTCTTAAAGATGCTTGTACGCTATGATATATCATTTCATTTCGTCAAATAATGCGGATTTCAATAATAACGTTAGCGACAACGACAAGACAAAAAGGCGGAAAGACCTTTGGTCGATAGCCATTACGTGAATTGTAAAATATGTATTGTAAATAATATTTAATTTTGTAAATTATATATATATTTAAATTATATTCTTATCCATTGAATTATTTTCTTTTATTCAATCAATTACCATTCCATCCGTGAATAGAGTAATAATAATGGATATCGATTCGATGTATGATTCGTGGACATCAACACAGACTCTGGCGCGTTATTAAATTTCCATAATACCTCCCAGATCCGGATCACGGGTCATTAATATTTATACACGCTATAAAGTTTTAATATCGTTTAATATTTAATATCATATTCGCAAATTTAATGACCGGCTCCGTCTACGTCCGCGTTCGTGCCCGTTGCTCTTTCATTATACACCAAAATTTCCGTTTTGAAACAAAAAAATAAAAAATAAAAATGTGTATCAAATATTGAAAGGCTATAAATAGATATAAAGAAAACTATTTGTTTAAATTTACACAATTGATATTTTCATTCATTACAAACAATTTGATTATAATTATAACCAACTGAACATTTTTATACATACAAGTAGAATCATTTACAAAATGATATTCTAAAATTTTAATACGAACCGGCCATCTACAGGAATTATTTCAGTCGTACGGAATAAATTATCGGTAGTAATGCCGCGGACATCTCAAAAACAATAATATTCTAACATCCTTAGGAATATACATGCTTGAAACAATTATGTTCTACCATAAAAATATTAAAGAACAGGATAACAAAGTGAATAATTATGTAACAAGAGGAGGGTTAGGTGCTTATTTCTCAATTCTGTTCGAATATAGAAATAAAAATGATAATCGGGGCTATTCCGTAAGAGAATTTTTTTGTTTGCTTCGAAAACTGTAAATGTTAAGTTTAACATGAACGTTATTAATAAATTCAATATGTATATATATATCTATTAAAAAGATCTCTTATAAATCGATTATCGCCGAAATTCCATTTTTTCCATGCGATTTTTTCAATTTTCGCTGCATTTTTTTTTTTCGATTAAAAAAAATCTGAAAAAAATCTCGAAGAGACTTGATTATACTACAAACAACGTTGACTATTTAGTTTCTCCCGAAATAATCGTTTTCAATCATTTCGAGCCATTTCAATATCTCCGCGAATTTAACATGGAACCTTATGGGAACGGTTTAGTGGAGACCCGTCGATTGGCCGTTCCGGACGTTACTGCATTCCGATTAAAATAACTAAACTCACGAACAAGTTAGAAAAACGGAATTTTCAGCATTCGATTCTTAAAGAATCCAGGTATATTCCCATCCAAATTTATATTTTTGTACAGCTTGAGAGCGCCAAGAAAAAATCGCAAACTTTAATAACATTTTCGCCCAATTTGGGAAAGTCAACTTTGCGAGCAAATTGGCGGAAAACTAATTACTCTACAAGGCTCAAATTTTCACAGGTCATTCTCCTATTCTTTAGCTACATTCTGGTATAATATGAAGCCATTCGGCGATCTTCGGATTTTTGTCGAAATTCCACGATTTTTTTCAATTTTCGTTGAAATTTTTTTTCGATCCAAAAAATCTGAAAAAAATCTCAAAGATACTTGGTTATACTATTAACAACGTTGACTATTTAGTTTCTCCCGAAATAATCGTTTTCAATCATTTCGAGCCATTTCAATAGCTCCGCGAATTTAACATGGAACCTTATGGGAACGGTTTAGTGGAGACCCGTCGATTGACTGTTCCGGACGTTACCGCATTCCGATTAAAATAACTAAACTCACGAATAAGATAGAAAAACGGAATTTTCAACATTCGATTCTTAAAGAATCCAGGTATATTCCTATCCAAATTTATATTTTTGTACAGCTTGAGAGCGCCAGGAAAAAATCGCAAACTTTAATAACATTTTCGCCCAATTTGGGAAAGTCAACTTTGCGAGCAAGTTGGCGGAAAACTAATTACTCTACAAGGCTCAAATTCTCACAGGTCATTCTCCTATTCTTTAGCTACATTCTGGTATAATATGAAGCCATTCGGCGATTTTCGGATTTTCGTCGAAATTCCACGATTTTTTTCAATTTTCGTTGAAATTTTTTTTCGATCCGAAAAATCTGAAAAAAAATCTCGAAGACACTTGGTTATACTATTCCAGATACCATACCCTTTCGGGTGTGGGGTTCCAGATACAATACGATATTTAAATTGACATTGGATAAATGAAAGACAACGCAAGCGCCAAATTTATTAAATGATATTGGATGTATGGAAAACTACAACAAGTCCAGAAAATTTATCGTTATTATATTTTTCTTTTGCACATATCAATAGTAAGCATGATACTAGGAAATGGCGCAGATATATAATTTATTTGAACTTGTGTATTCCAATAAATATTTTTATTATCATATCTCGAAATGGACGTTCAAACAACAATTATTCCCATGTTAAGTAAAAATATTTCAAAAAATCAGTTTGCTCCATTTTGTTACTAAAGGTTTAATACACATCTCAGTAAAAGTAAATTTGAAAAATATAACGTACACATTTACATAAGTTAGGTATATTTATCCTCGACACCCAATACGGGTAAAAGAGGATAAGATTAAGAAAGAAAGAAAAAAAGAAAGAAAGAAAGGTATATTTATTTTTAGGTCGCGAAAACAACGTTTAAACAAAAAATTGAACAGTTTTTCGAGATATTCTATCCTGTAAATTAACCACAACAATATCAAATTAATTTTGTATTTTTATCTAAGTGGAGAAATAAAATCAATAGTAAACAATAACTGATAAATTTAAAAGCACCTAGTTAGTTGCACTTACGATAATTGAGGATGCATACAAAGATAATGTACGATAAAAATCTCTGATAAAATCCACAAATAAAACCATTTTTAAAATGGAGAAGATAACATATTTTTTATTTAATATATTGTTTAGATAACAATCAAATATTAAGTAATTTAATTTCCTGGAAGATTAAGAACGATGAACTCAATTGATTATATCTATAAATATATTTGTGTATTATTTGATTACAGAAAACAGTTGTAAATAACTATTTATACTAAATTTATATACACACATCTTTATTCATACTATAAAAAATAATATATGGGATAGAGGAAATGCAAGCATATTGCGGCAATCCTTAAGTATTACCGCAGAAATACCATCAGAGCCCGCGGTGACTTCATTGCTTAGCTTACTAAGGTCAATTACTAAATTATCTGTAACCTTAGAAATGTTAATAAAATCATTTACAGTGTTAAGGTTATTATAAACAGCATTAATAACAGGTTTAGTGGAAACAGTAAATGATTTAGAAAAGTGTGCAGCAAATGCATTCACTATATCAAGTGGTGAAGATAGAGAAAGATTTTTATATTCAATGACAGGAGGGATAGAGGATTCATGGCGGATGCAATTGATAAAGTTCCAGAACTTGCCCGGTTCCTTGGAAATCTTGGTTTCAGTATCACTTATAAAAGAGGTATAATCAGCTTCGGAAAGCAGTTTTATTTCTGACCTTAATTTAGAGTATCTAATTTTAAAGAACTGGGAGAGGGAATTCGAATTTTTTAACTTCAAATATTTATTTTTCTCCCGAATCTTACTTCTAAGCTTGTCTAAGAATAATTTTAATTTGCAAATCACCATAATTTCATATTGGGCAGAAAGATCTATGGTCTATAGCCAGACTACTAACACAATTGTACATATTGTTATAATATTTTTTGTAAAATTTTGTTGTCATATTGTCTGAATATAAATGTTTGTATATATACAAAACCAAGTGAATATTATTTTTAATTTTAAACTAGTTATATATTCTCTTTAGTTGTACGAAATAATGAACTATTATTATTAATAATTATTATTCTGTTGTTCAAACAGAAGGGCCAAAGTTTTCGAAGCAAACATTACTATCTTATTTCCCTGGTTTCGAAGCCTTTTAGAAAACATTATACATTACATTCCATAGCTCTCTTAGCTATTCGCAAACGAAGTATTCATCGGATTAGTCGAGTTAATAAAATAAAATTTTAAAACGTTAATATATCTCGTTTCGTTCGCTCTCTGTACATGCATGTTTTTTTTTCCTATACTTTCTTTATCAGTTCATGCCGAGTTTACGCTATTCGAGGATAAAATCACGCCCGTTCGACTTATCGCGATAAGTAAATAATTATCGTGGCGTTACGCAATGTTTATATTTAGATTGTGCGCGGATTTTTCCGATTTTAAAAATGCGAATCGGCCGTAGCCCAGGTTTGCGATAGCGAGATTCGCTTATCAGCAGCACACAGAGATTAGCCGCATCTAGATGCGAAAAGGAAACGACCAAACCGGCACAATTTATAAGAAAAAGTGCATTGAAAGCCGCTTGAAAATAATTATTTCTGTTTCAACTTATAACACATTAAATAAAAATAATACCTTGACACTTGAAAGGGTAGAAGGGTTATATAATAATATATATATATATATATATAATTCTTTAATTTTGTCGGCGTTAACTTCATAGTACATTTTCAATATAGTATGTGAAGAAAACAAAATTACTTTTTTATACCACTTGGATTAAAAATAATTTGAAAATTATTAACATATTAATATAATTAAAAAAAAATTAAAATCATACATGTAAATTTGTTTAATTATTTAATATGCTTATTTATTATTTAATTTTTTATTGTGTTAATTTTTCTAGATAATTTCTGTAATATTTTTGTTAATATATTGTATCGTTTTATTTTCTTTATAATTTTGAATATAAATTATTGTTATCAAATAAAGAATTACATAACGTACAGCTTATGTAATTCTTTATTTATGTAGAAATGGTGTTACCGTAATAAACATTTATTATTATTATTATTAGTATTACTCATATTATTTATTAAACATCTTTATTGCTTATGATAAATTAAAGACGACACAAGTGCCACCTATTTTCTTAATTTTAAGTGGCATTGCACATGGAACACACTAGTCTGATGAGGTTCGAAAAACTGAAATGGCCATCACTGGTTATCCACACGATAGATGAATGCTGGCTAAACATTTCATTAAATCTTTATTGCTGTTTTGGTACAATATTTATACAATATACAATTTCTTTCAAATTAAATAAAAGTAAAACATACACGTTCCACTTATGCAACAATATTAGACACTTTGAAATATCACCAAATAAAAATCATTGCAACAATATTAATGACCTACCATGTCGTTTTTTTATTCCCTCATTAATCACCAACTAAAACGTTTTTTTTTTCTTTCTTTCAAACAAATAATAACGTGCTTTCATTTTTGCCGCAACAATATTAACGGCTCGTATTTACAAGGAAGTCCGATACATATTTTTTTTTTTTCACTTTATCAACCGTATTAGCAAATAAGTCTGTAACAGATATGATACGGAGTAGTTTTTAGAATTTTCTTGTGCAAACATCAAAGACAACAAGGCGTATTTATTGATTTCCCCCCTTTATCGCTTGTATCTCGTGTGCATTCAACTGTAGGTGTGTCTGGTTTATATCTGCGATCTAGCTTTTTGTGGAATCAGAAATTGCTATTTGTTTCTCTATTTATGTATTTTTGCTTATCACGATGAAAATCTTAATGAAGTGATAACGACAGGAAACAAAACAAAAAAAATCGTGTGTAAATCGAACGATTGTCTAGTAAATAAATGTTTTCTTAATACTGTGATTTATTAGAAAAAAAATGCTATGTAATTTATTGCAGTTATATTGCTTTAATGGTCAATAAATAATATTGTATTATACAACAACGCATCCTTAAAGCATGCAGGATTTTCGCCAGATATATTAAAATTCATTGTTATAATTAAGTTTTCTATAAAATAATTATGAAAAAAATGCGGACAAGACACAAGAAAAGAGAGTGGAAGTACAAATAATTGACTATATTTTGCAGTATGGAGTATAACTAAGCGATTTATTAATTAAGACACTTCAGTGGTTGAATCAACCCTACAGCGTTTTTTTTTTATTTTTTTTCCGAATTAATGTAATTCAAGTCAAATCGAAGTATTTTTATATAAAAAACATTAAAATTCAGATGGTTGTGAAAGGGTTGCGAGTTGCATCAAGTACAAACAATTGACTGTATTTTGTAACATGGAGTCCAATTAAGCGATTTATGTAGTTAAATCCATCATGAAGCAATTGTTTTTATTTTTCAGAATTTATTTAATTCGAGTCAAATCTGACGAATTTTATATTAAAAAATACTAAAATTCATATGGCTCTGAAAGGGTTACGAGTTGAGTGAAGTAGAAACAATTGACTGTATTTTGTAGCATGGAGTTTAATTAAGCGATTTATGTAGTAAAATCTATCATGTAGCATTTGTTTTAATTTTTTCAGAATTTATTAAAATCGAGTCGAATTTGAGAAATTGTATACGAAAATCATAAAAATTTAGTTGGCTCTGGAGGGATTGTAAGTTGTATCAACTAGAAACAATTGACTGTATTTAGTAAATCTGACATTAATTAAATTATTCGAGTGGTTAAATCAACACTGCTTAGTTTATTTTTATTTTTACAGAATTTATTTATTTCGAGTTAAATCTGACGAATAACACTAACATTCAGATAGATGTGAAAAGGTTGCGTGTTGCATCAAGTACAAACAATTGACTGTATTTTGTAGCATGGAGTTCAATTAAGCGATTTATGTAGTTGAATCCATCATGTAGAAATTGTTTTTACTTTTTTCAAAATTTGTTAAAATCGAGTCGAATCTGAGAAATTTTATACGAAAATCGCAAAAATGCAGTTGGCTGTGGAAGGATTGTGAGCTGCATCAACTACAAACAATTGACTGAATTTATCAAATTGGACATTAATTAAATGATTCTAGTTGTTAAATCAACACTGCTTAGTTTATTTTTATTATTTCGAGAATTTATTTAATTCGAATCGAATCGAATCTGACTGTTTTATATCAAAAACACTAAAGTTCAAATGGATGTGGAAGGGTTGCAAGTTGCTTCAAGATGAAATATTTGACAGTATTTCACAAGTTAGACTTTAATTAAGCGATTTGATTGCCATAAATCCCCTCATCCTATAACTTGTAAATCTTCTCTCCTCTACGAAAAATACAAACATTCTTCCAAAAGTCAAATACACTCAATCCACGATTATTGAATTTATATCGTGGCATATGATGAGAGGAGATTAAATGGAAGTAACACATAGCATATGAAACAAAGGATAAGAACTGCTTATCTTTAACTTAACTTTAACTTTATTTTACGGAATTCTCCATTATAATTGATTACATTATACAATAATTTACATATTTGTATATAATCAGGTAAGTATTTCTAAACTATTAATAATTAATAAGTAAGATAAGTGCATTCCCAAACGGTTCAAAGAATTGATTCAGTGTTGCTTATGACTTCACAAACTAACATCTACGGGTATATAATTACATAATGGAAACAATAATTTACCTAAGAAAATGTAAAAATAAAATTTAAACAAATAAAAATCGATTGCCATTTTTTAAATATTTTAATATAACTGTAAATATTTCAATTAAAATTATTATGTATGTAATACTTTGAAAAACTTACTTTTTTAATAAGGCAATTTTTTTGAAATTAAACATTTTGCTGGTATCACGCAGACAGTTTATTTTGTGACTAGTTTCGATCTATACGGTCATTTTCAAACAAATAATAAAATAATAAATAAAACATGTATCATAAAGTAATGGCTTCAACCATCCAATATATCTTATTTTTTTAATTTTCTGAAACACGTTTGAATTACTGAATTTTTAAATTTAACTTAATTATAATAATAATAAGAGATATATATAACAAAAATACAATAAATGTGAACATAATATGAAATTGTCTCAAATTGTTTAAACAAATTCGACCTATATACTATAAAACTTGGTTTTATTACAATTATTTTGTTGAAAAAAATAATTATAACCCTCACCATAAAATTTCTTTCCGGAAAAATATCTCCTCATCAAAAGCTTACTAGGAAACAGGGGCATCCGCGCCCCCTTCACCTCCAACACCATCTCCCGGCACTTGATAACCATCCAACAGAATCCACGAGACCACCTCACGGCGCCGAAACCCGGAGAGGAACTATCAAACGAACTATCACCATTGTGCGCGACTCTCGAAGAACTTCCATGCAACAACGATAAGTTTAGGTGTCTTATATCAGAAACCCGTACTCGCTATCGTTATCTCCGGTAACCAAATATACGGCCGAGTTCGATAGCACGTCGAGATAACTGATAAGCAGAAGGAGAGACTTTATATCCGTATTAAGTGTCCCGTGAGAGAGAGGACGGCTACGGAAAAAAATAATTATCTCCGGGATGCATTCGCGTTGGGCGTGTGATCCTTCACAGATCCGGTGTTGTTAAAGTTAAACAAAAAAAAAACATGTTGAGTAAGGATGTTTTGAGATCAGATTGTGTGGAGTTTTCAGATGATGAGAATTTTCGTTTTATTTTACTGAAATATCCTAATATATTAAATAAAAATGATTTGAAAATAATTAATAAATTATTAATTAATTAATGAATAATACTCTTTTCTATTTATAGAAATATCCTAACGTTATAGCTTACTTTTATTTTAATGGTTAATTAATATAGTATACACATATGGATTATGAAGACCATCAATTACGAAAGATAAAGTTTACGGAACGATACATAGGCGAGTGGAGCAAATTATCGTCCATAATCACGAGTGAAATACTATACTTTATTCATAACTCCAATAACTTAAAGTTGTGCGCAAATTTTAAATTAATGGCTGTCGCCAGGAAAACATGACTTTCAGCATTCGATTCCTAAAGAATGCAGCTACATTTCTACACCAGGTCATGATTTTTGATTGCCTCAGATCGTCAGAAAAACCGCCTCATAAGGTTTCCTTAAAGAAAAACATAATAGACGATCAAATTCATAGTTAATAGCATAGAGGAAGGAGTAATTTTTTTCGTCTGTGGCACCGGATTGTAAACGCATCCTCCTGAAACCACTAATGATTGCGACGTGAAAAGAAGTCGGCTCGATTTGAATAAAATTAATTAATTATTTCTTCTTGGTATAGTTGAGAACGGTCCCATTGATAGGATCTCGCGGCGTTGGCGTGCTCTCGTCCTATTTACAATTTAAATTCGCGCGATTGTGCTCGAGATACGCACAGTTAACGATAAATAATAATTTTTCCTTCTTCACCATCGGCTCCATCTGCGCCTCTGAGGCAACGGTATTATTTATGTTTATATATGTGCACATTATATTGAAGTTATTAGAAAATTACTCACGGGGATATTATAAGCTAAGCGAAATATTGAAGTGTTCGTTTAAATTAATCATTCACATTATTTCCTGAAATAAAAATATAAACATTTCAATACAGATAAGCAGCAACAATATTTTCTGTGAAACAAAAAACAAGTGTGTGTTTTTCTATTACGCAAAATATCCAGTTTTAATATTTCATATAAAATTAATTATTATGGACCACTAGCGAAGTCCATTATAGTTACATCAATTAAAAATTGATTTTGAAAATAATTAATTTACTCAACTGAATAACTAATTAATTCTAATAGAAAAGAGTATTGATTAGCTTGGTCACAGTGAAGCAACAGCTTCAGCTTACGTAATTAAATGTCTTGCGAGGTATTTGTCCGAGAAGTAGTTGTTTAAACGGATATTTGTACTTAGCTAACCGCTAGAAAGAAATCGCATCTTGAATAACATTTTCGTTCAAGTTACGAAAGTCAACTTTACAAGCAGATTGGAGGAAAAGTAACTACTTGATAACGCTCATAATTTCAAAGTTTATTTATCCATTTATTAGCTACATTTTCGTATAATATGAAATCATTTGGAGATTTTTTATATTTCGACGAAAATTGACTTTTTTCCATTCTAACCCCTTACAATATTTCCAAATTTCGTTGAAAAATTTGTTCTCTCCAAAAAATCTGAAAAAAAATCTCGAACACCCTTGGTTATTCTACTAATATTATTGATTATTTATTTCCCAGAAAAATTATTATTTTCAATCATTTTACATCATTTCAATAGCTTCGAGGAATTTAACATGGAGCTTTATGGCCACGGTTTAAAGAAGACCCGATGATTGGCCGATTCGGACGTATGTGCAGTTGAACTAAAATTCCTAAACTCACAGATAATTTAGGAAAACAGGAATTTCTGCATTCGATTCCTAAAGAATGCAGCTACATTTTCACATAACAGCATGACTTTAGATTACTTCAGACAGCCAGAAAAAAATCGCAAACTTGAACAACATTTTCGCTCAATTTACGAAAGTCAACTTTACAAGCAGATTGGCCAAAAACTAAGCATTTGATGAGACTCAAAAATTTCATAGCTTATTCCGCGATTCTTTAGCTTCATTTTGGCATTAAATGAAGTCATTTGAAGATTTTTGAATTTTCGATGAAAATTGACCTTACGATTTTTTAAAATTTCTCTGAAATTTTATTTCCCTCAAAAAAATCTGAAAAAAATATCGAAGACCCTTGGTTATACAACTAACACCATAGGTAATTTAGTTTCCAGAAAAATAATTATTTTCAATAATTTCGGGCCATTTTAATAGCTACGCGAAATTGACATGGAGCCTTATGGCAACGGTTTAAAGAAAACCCGCCGATTGGCCGTTTCGGTTGCATCTGCAGTTGAACTAGAATTTCTAAACTCACAGATAATTTAGGAAAACAGGATTTTCAGCGTTCGATTCCTAAAGAATACAGCTACATTTTAAGGCAAGGTCATGACTTTAGATCGTCTCAGACCGCCAGAAAAAAATCGCAAACTTAAACAACATTTTCGCTCAATTTACGAAGGTCAACTTTACAAGCAGATTGGAAAAAAACTAAGCACTTGATGAGACTCAATTTTTCACAGCTTATTCCCCTATTCTTTAGCTTCATTTTGGTATAAAATGAAGTCATTTGAAGATTTTTGAATTTTCGATAAAAATTGACCTTACGATTTTTTCAAATTTCCCTGAAATTTTATTTCCCTCAAAAAAATCCGGAAAAAATATCGAAGACCCTTGGTTATACCACTAACATCATTGGCTATTTATTTTCCAGAAAAATAATTATTTTCAATAATTTCGGGACATTTTAATAGCTGCGCGAAATTAACAAGGATACTTATGGCTACGGTTTAAAGAAGACTCGCCGATTGGCCGTTTCGGACGCATCTGCATTTGAACTAAAATTCCAAAACTCACAGGTAATTTAGGAAAACAGAATTTTCAGCATTCGATTCCTAAAGAATGCAGCTACATTTTTACACAAGGTCATGACTTTTGATTGCCTCAGATCGTCAGAAAAAAATCGCAAACTTAAACAAAATTTTCACTCAATTTGTGAAGGTCAGCTTTATAAGCAGCTTGAAAAAAAATAACTAAGCACTTGATGAGACTTAAATTTTCATAGATTATTCCCCTATTCTTTGGCTTTATTTTGGTATAATATGAAGTCATTTGGAGATTTTTAGTTTTTCGACGAAAATTCACTTACCATACATTTTTTTCAAATTTCGCTGATTTCCAAAAAAAAAAAATCTCGTAAATATTAAAAACATGAGATGAAAGTAAGTCGTGAATTTGTTTTTATTTATTTGTAATTAGAATGTCGTACGAAAAATAAGTCTCCTTCAAGTTATATTGCAGCTTGCATCTAGCATTATTTTTCCCCACTATAAACGCGGCCTTAAATACAGACATTAAATTTTGAAATATCGGAACATGTACATTATTATTATTTTCTTATAAGATCCATATCATTTCCACATAAAAAACAATCTTTTTTAAAAATCCAACCCCGAAACTGGGTTAAAATCGAGTCGGGTTAAATGGGCCTTTACGAAACGGAGATTAGATCCGCGGCGCGATAACGGCCCGTTTTCCCTTTGAGGGAAAGAAAATTTATAATGTATTATAATTACGGGGCCGAGTTTAATACGGGATTTACGAAATGGGTCGCGGCGCGGGCGGCTCGAAAATCATTTGAATGCAATTTTCCCCCGCGTATGCAAATGCAGGGTGCATGTGAGGAATTTGTAAAGTGGGAAATTATACGGGGGGCTCACGTGACGCGGCGCCGATTTAAACGGGAAAATTGCCGGCCCGCCGCGGGATCGTTCGTTTCAATCAAAACAATAAAAGGAAAATTATGAAAGAGAGAGAGAGAGAGAAAAAGAGTAACGCTATCAATCATCATTAACTCGGTTTACATTTAATTACGTTGATGTAAAAAGTCTTTTTTTTTCATGTTTACGTAATGCAATTGATATGCTTTCATGATATTTACAATATTGCTGTAAGTATACGATAATTCAGTAATTGCTATCTCAAAATTTAAGTGTTTTAATATTATTTTATCAAGATGTACCACAAAGTTAACGCCAACCAAATCAAAGATTCAAAATTTAATGTTTTAAACACTCTCTACTGCAATTCAGCGCAAATTATAAATCCCTTGTGATTTATGGCTATCATAATTATTTTATACAACATATAATTATTTAATAAAATATTCAGCCAGCATTCATCTAGCGTGTGGATAACCAGTAATGGCCATTTCGTTTTTTCCAACCTTATCAGACTAGTGAAGGCGGCTGAGAGGATCTTGTGTTGCGGTTAAATACCTGATATTAATAATAATAATAAATTAAAGGCAGAAAGACCGATGGTCGATAGCCATTTTCTAATGATTGTGAATATTAAATGTAAAAATTGTATGTATAACTTCATAAATAAAGATGTATATATATATATATATCTAATAAATTAATTATTAATTAAGCGAAAGATGGCGCTTGCGGCGTCTTTGTTATGTTGGGTTACAGATTAGAGTAAATTGAACAGCGGCGAGTATAGGATGTCCATTTGTTTATTAACATATGGACATATGGATTTGTTGTTTTTGCATATTTCGGTAGTTTAATATTATTTTTGTAGTACAATTTTGTATAAGGGTGACGTCCTCTATTTTTGTGAATTTAGATTTATTAGATTTATGTATTATTATTTAAAACTTAAACAAAAACCAAGATAAAAAAATCAAAACAAATACAGACCGAGATTATTATCTCCTGAATTATTTACATCGATTTTTAATTATTTCCGCGATAAGACACAATGGAGTTACGCAACTATGCAAATGGCGATTCGTTATCTGTTTCGTTTCGTTGTTGATTTTTTGTATTTTTTTGCGGTCCGGCAGCGAATTTTATCGGCGTGACCGGTCTCTAATTACATTAGATTATTATTACGGGGGAAAGATAGGGTCGGCTCTGTGTTTTTTTTTTTAGCGAGGGGGTGTAAACAGGGTGGGCCCGTGCAGATAAGAGATGGGAATTTCGGCCAGGTAGATAACGCAGGCCTTGGAGTCCGCTGATAAGTGCCGCTGGATTATTTATAAAAGCACATTTTCGCGTTTTTAGGTTGATAAAATTGCATGGGGAACGTAATTGCCAATTTGCAATAAAAGTGTTTGGCGCGCTGATTATCTTTTTTAAGAAATTATGGATTTATCCGAATAGATGTGATGAGTTACTTTGAAGATGTAATAAATAAATAATTCAATGTTAACTTTCTTCAAATGGTTTATTGTACCAGTTTATTTGTACCAGATGACCATTATCAATGGTAAACATATATTTACCATTGATAATGGTCACGTGGTGACCGAAATATACATCTGGTACAAATAAACCATTTGAAGAAATTACAATGAAATTAAACAAGGAAAATTTTCTGGCAATGATCAATAAAATTCGATCAATCCCTTTTTCCGACTGCAAAAAATACTTACACTGTAAGTTTTAGAAACATCTATTGAAACAACTACTTCCCGAGCATTTACCCCGCCGGACATTGGATTACACTTACAGTGTAAGTATTTTTTGCAGTTGGAAAAAGGGATTGATCGAATTTTATTGATCATTGCCAGAAAATTTTCCTTGTTTAATTTCATTGTAATTTAAATAGCTGCAAATGTGTGAATCATCTTTGTTTCATTTCATTTTATTTAATTCATTTGAAGAAAGTTAACAGTGAATTATTTATTTATGGATTTATCCGTTTGCTGAAAATTTGAAAAAAAAAATGGTATTCTTACAAGATGATGTATACAGCAAGAGTTACCCTGAAAAACTGAAAGTATAAAAATGACTATTTTTGTTAACAAATTCATAAAACAGAAAATATCCACTTGTCCCATATTTATTTACAATTTGGGGTCTATTAGACCGAATCTATGTCATTATCAAAATATTTTTCATGCCGTGTTTATTATTATTATTATTTTTCTATTGAAAAGTGAATGAACTTGAATGGTTAATATTTTATTCTTCTCAAATATCTAAGCAGTCGATTTCATTATGGAAACCACCCACGTGCCCGCATATAAAACAAGAAGATAACTTTTCAACCCCTCGTATCCACATCAATCACCCCCCTCATTTTGACTCCTTTATCCAAAGACAATTCACATTCTACCCGACTTCCGCTGCTGAAGCATTCTCGATTCTTTTAATATTTTTTTTTATTAGAGGCCCATCAAAATTACAAACGGAAATCACCTTTTGTTATCCATCTTACGTGACGTCAGTGTAGGTATATAAAAAAATAAATAAATAAAAGTCATTAAGCGCAGGGTATTTCCTTTAAACCGGCGTTGAGAAATAATAGATAACGATCTGTAATTGCTTTGATGGATTGGGTGGACTATAATTATGTGTTATGGCAAACAAGTTAATATTTTCGATCAATATTTTACCAAGGATCGATGGTTTATTTGTAGATTGTTATCTGTTGGTGGATTTTAATTCTTTACCTGGCTGGTTTGTAATTAGCGATATTGATTTAATCATGATATTATTTTTTTTTATCTTCTATTTATTGACATATGGCTAAATTAAGCAAGCTTGCAAAGTTTACTTTTACTGAAAAAAAAAAAAATAAATCTGGAATTTGTGATTTTTTATTAGTAATTAATAATGATGATCTATGCCCTGTCATGAATTTATAATTAAGAAAAAAATCAATGCCAGCTAGCTGAACTGTCCTGATGATCCTCACAAAATGAACTGATGAATTGTGGTAGGAGGATGCTTGTATTTAGCAAGGAAATTAGGTTTACACTTTATTTTTTATTTATATTATTTTTTCATAGATCAACATTTCATTACTTTAAAACAAATATTCAGTTAATTGCTGAATATTAACGACAATTTTTTTAAGGGTGGCTGTGTTATTATTGGCAGTTACTAGTTCAAGTTATATTGCTGTCTTGCTCATTGAACAATATTGTATTATACAACACCATAGTCGTAAAGTATGCTGGATTTTCGTTAGATAAATTAAAAAGCGTAGTTATAATTAGGTTTTCTATAAAATATTTATGAAAAATAATGAAAATAAGTCAGTTTTATGTCAATTTTTGAATGATTTTTGTTTCTAAAAAATATGTATATAATTAAAAATTTAAGGATTTCACTAAATTCTATATTAAAATAGCTTTACATTCATTACTTATTAATTTCAGTATATCTTACTATTTTATATTCTAATATGAATTAATGAATTAGCATAAAATGTAATAATTTTCAATTTATTAAAAAATCCTACCGACAAAATTACTTTTTTATACCACTTGTAATTTTATTTTCTTTATATACTATATTGAAAATGTACCACCAAGTTAACGCCGACAAAATTAAAGAATCTTACTTAACATGTTGATGGGCCTCTAATAAAAAAATTAAAATACGAAAATTATTTTACTTTAATATTCAGTAATTAACGGACTATCAGTTTTAAGGCAAGGAAATTTTCGTCTGATGAAAAATGAAATAATAAAAAAAATAAAAAAGGATTGAATTAGTGGTCGCCGACGCTCAGCCACCAACCGGGCAATTTTAAATTTAATTAAAACGACATAATTCACGTTCCGCGCTCCGTGATTAATAACGTTTAATTAACAAAGCTATCTGCGTGCCGTAAGTAATGATACACATTGCCCCCCAGGGCCCATTATAAATGTAGAAAGGCCCGTCTGTGTCCGTGTGAATGTGCATGTGTCCATTTAAACGTGTGTGTGTGTATTTTAATAAATGGCCTGTCATAAGTCTGAAATGACCAGTGCACGTCAGATAAATCCGCCGGACACCCTTTTCTTACCCTCATTGATCAAAATGACCGCCGCCGCCACCTCTTATCATCCGGCTTCGGTATTAAGATATTTCTCGACCCCCGCCCGTCCTGAACGGTCCAGAATGCACGAACGATTCTCTTCCGATGGGGTACATTAACGGATTCGGGGAGGAAGAGGGGGCGCGCGATAACGGATGGAATATTACGGTCACGTTCTGGACTCTGATTGTCTTTTCAAACAAAAGAACTATATGATGTTATAAATGGTATATCATTAACTAACATATCTGTATTCAATTTATTTTTTATCTTTCTTTATATATATTTAAATCACGAAATACTCGACAAAAATTGGAAATTTTATCGCAGATCAGTAACTGAATAGATTCGTTCTTTTTTTTTCTACCTAAAAACAACACCGGTTGACCAATTAATGAAAACACTTTTGACCTTAGTAATAAAAGTGATAAGAATTCCTTACTTCACTTGTTTTTTTTTGAAACAAGTATTAGATGTACCATTTGATCGAAAACCTTTCTCTTCTATAGCGCTTTAATTTTTTTTATAAAAATGTTGGTGTTCGCGCCAAAAGCGCGAATATGTAATTGTATGTAATTAATCTCTAAAATATAAATTAATTTCTAACTTCACACTTGGCGAAATATGTTTAAATAATTGGGTAAAAATTAAACGAGTGGTTTATTTCACAATAAATCTAAAATAAATAATATTTTATTTGATGATGTAAAAATTGAAACTAATCAGAATAATATATTATTTATTTTAAATTTATTGTGAAACAAACCATGTTTTTAATTTTTACCTAATAGTATAAAATAATTTAATGTAATATCGCTTTCAGATTAATCAACTACAAAATTTAAATTAGTTTCATCCATGTTTCAAAGCGTATTTCTTTTCTTCACCTCAATTCGTAAATAAGGCTAATTCGACTATTGGATATAAATAGAAAGTCTGAAGTGTTCATGAAAGTTCAGGAATTGGAAGCACTTTGTACTCAGAATCTCAGCAACGTATCCCAAGCTTCAATTTATATCAATAGTTATATAATTGTTACTTGTATCAGGTTTTAATCTTTTTGGATCCTAAGAAAATATCTTTATAAAAATCTACAAAACAAAACATCCGCAGCTCCATTCCCATTCCCCAGCGAAAAAAGGAAACAAATATGGTTTTTTCTTTAAAACACCGGATCCGCATAATGAAAATCATACTTAGCCTGATGGCTGAAATTGATTATAAAAATTAAAACAAAAAAAAACTATATGTATATATATATATTTTATGAAGTTTCATAAAAAATATCTTTATAAAAATCTACAAAACAAATGATGAAATACATCGATCGTGAAAATTTAATTGGTTTATAGCTTTTCACTACACTTTAGTTTTCTATGATTATATACATAGCAGTTGGGTTTTGTGGTGTGATTTTTGTGCGAATCCATAAAAGCAGCAGCCGACTGTGTGGATATATTAATTCATATTTATATTCCCTTCAGGGGACGGTATCGTCCAGATCGCAATTTCCTGAGGTCCCCGCGCAGGAGGCTGCCCGCCGTCCGCCGCGCCTTGAATATTTCATGAAAACCCAAATCAACCCCCTCCGCCCCCGCCGGCCGGAGCGAGCAAGCAAGCAAGCAACCCCCCTACCCCGCCGAGCCAACTATCCGGAGAGGAAGGCGAAGGCGAACACGGGGAAATGATTGATAATGCTTTTTAAAGGAGGCCGTTATCGCCTCGGTAAATGGATATTATCATTGGGAACATTATTTATCTGCTATCTCGAAAAAGAAATGATCCTTTATCGCGAGCGCGCCAAGAGAAGAGAACAGAACAGAAGAGAAAAGGCGGCGGCGGAACGAGCCTTCTATCTTTCTTCTTGTATGTGTGTGTGTGTGTGTGTGATAGAGGAGGGGAAGGAAGGAAAGTCAATCGAGTCGCGATCGTGTTAAATTCGGCGTGCGGGAATCGTCAGGATCGGGGCACTAAATCAAATAACGTACGGAATTGACATTTCCGAGCGTTCGGCAGGTTTGTCATCGTCGGCTCACTTACTCATCTGTGTGAATGCTTTATCTGGCATCTCGCACTGATGACGCTCGAGACGCCGAACGTCGAAGGATACAGACCTGCGTCGCTTGCTTCTGGCTGTTTTCCACTGATATCCTTCCACACAGTTTTGACATAACAAATCATCTTCTTTTCAAATATACCGATATATAATAAAACAGGATCGCAAATTATAGTCACGATGCTACTTCTTAAGAATCATAAGTAAAAACGCCCCTTTTTCGAAAATAGTTTTTTTTTTAAACTAAATTGTAATTCCTTTTATATCCATGAATTGTAGAAATTTTCAATGTACAACATTGAGGTATAATTTAAATATAATTAAATATAAAGTTGAAAAAAAATCATAAGTTGAGTTTTTTGAAGGGTGGGTTCATGAAACTTTCTGGGGATGTTAATTAAACATCCCTCTTTCGAAATATGTAAAAAACAAAAATTACCCCTACCACAGTTTTTGAGATATTTTCGATTTCATGCGAAGAAACACGAATTTTAGTTTAATTTTCTGCATATTGTAAATAAAAAAAAATCATAAGTTTAGTTTTTTTAAGGGTAGCTTCATGAAACTTTCTGGGGATATTAATTAAACATCCCTCTTTCGGAATTTGTAAAAAACAAAAATTACCCCTACCACAGTTTTTGAGATATTTTCGATTTCATGCGAAAAAACACGAATTTTAGTTTAATTTTCTGCATATTGTAAATAAAAAAAATCATAAGTTTAGTTTTTTTAAGGGTAGCTTCATGAAACTTTCTGGGGATATTAGTTAAACATCCCCCTTTCGGAATATGCAAAAAACAAAAATTACCCCTACCACAGTTTTTGAGATATTTTCGATTCCATGCGAAAAAACACGAATTTTAGTTTAATTTTCTGTATATTTTAAATAAAAAAATCATAAGTTTAGTTTTTTTAAGGGTAGCTTCATGAAATTTTCTGGGGTTATTAATTAAACATCCCCCTTTTGGAATATGCAAAAAACAAAAATTACCCCTACCACAGTTTTTGAGATATTTTTGATTTCATGCAAAAAAACACGAATTTTAGTTTAATTTTCTGTATATTTTAAATCAAAAAAATCATAAGTTTAGTTTTTTTAAGGGTAGCTTCTTGAAACTTTCTGGGGATATTAATTAAATACCCCCCTTTCGGAATATGCAAAAAACAAAAATTACCCCTACCACAGTTTTTGAGATATTTTCGATTTAATGCGAAAAAACACGAATTTTAGTTTAATTTTCTGTATATTTTAAATCAAAAAAATCATAAGTTGAGTTTTTTAAAGGGTAGCTTCTTGAAACTTTCTGGTGATATTAATTAAACATCCCCCTTTCGGAATATGTAAAAAACAAAAATTACCCCTACCACAGTTTTTGAGATATTTTCGATTTCATGCGAAGAAACACGAATTTTAGTTTAATTTTCTGTATATTTTAAATCAAAAAAATCATAAGTTTAGGTTTTTTGAGGGTAGCTTCATGAAACTTTCTCGGGATATTAATTAAACATCCCCCTTTCGGAATATGCAAAAAACAAAAAATACCCCTACCACAGTTTTTGAGATATTTTCAATTCTATGCGAAAAAACACGATTTTTAGTTTAATTTTCTGCTACAATATGCAATAAAAACTCATAAGTTGAGTTTTTTCGAGGGTAGCTTCTTGAAACTTTCTGGGGATATTAATTAAACATCCCCCTTTCGGAATATGCAAAAAACAAAAAATACCCCTACCACAGTTTTTGAGATATTTTCGATTTCATGCGAAAAAACACGAATTTTAGTTTAATTTTCTGTATATTTTAAATCAAAAAAATCATAAGTTTAGTTTTTTTAAGGGTAGCTTCATGAAATTTTCTGGGGATATTAATTAAACATCCCTCTTTCGGAATATGCAAAAAACAAAAATTACCCCTACCACAGTTTTTGAGATATTTTCGATTTAATGCGAAAAAACACGAATTTTAGTTTAATTTTCTGTATATTTTAAATCAAAAAAATCATAAGTTTAATTTTTTTAAGGGTAGCTTCTTGAAACTTTCTGGGGATATTAATTAAACACCCCCCTTTCGGAATATGCAAAAAACAAAAATTACCCCTACCACAGTTTTTGAGATATTTTCGATTTCATGCGAAAAAACACGAATTTTAGTTTAATTTTCTGTATATTTTAAATAAAAAAAATCATAAGTTTAGTTTTTTTAAGGGTGGCTTCTTGAAACTTTCTGGGGATATTAATTAAACATCCCTCTTTCGGAATATGCAAAAAACAAAAATTACCCCTACCACAGTTTTTGAGATATTTTCGATTTCATGCGAAAAAACACGAATTTTAGTTTAATTTTCTGTATATTTTAAATCAAAAAAATCATAAGTTTAGTTTTTTTAAGGGTGGCTTCATGAAATTTTCTGGGGTTATTAATTAAACATCCCCCTTTCGGAATATGCAAAAAACAAAAAATACCCCTACCACAGTTTTTGAGATATTTTCAATTCTATGCGAAAAAACACGATTTTTAGTTTAATTTTCTGCTACAATATGCAATAAAAAATCATAAGTTGAGTTTTTTAAAGGGTAGCTTCTTGAAACTTTCTGGGGATATTAAATAAACATCCCCCTTTTGGAATATGCAAAAAACAAAAATTACCCCTACCACAGTTTTTGAGATATTTTCGATTTCATGCGAAAAAAACACGAACTTTAGTTTAATTTTCTGTGAATTGTAAATAAAAAAATCATAAGTTGAGTTTTTTGAAGGGTAGCTTCTTGAAACTTTCTGGGGATAATAATTAAACATCCCTCTTTCGGAATATGTAAAAAACAAAAATTACCCCTACCACAGTTTTTGAGATATTTTCGATTTCATGCGAAAAAACACGAATTTTAGTTTAATTTTCTGTATATTTTAAATCAAAAAAATCATAAGTTTAGTTTTTTTAAGGGTAGCTTCATGAAATTTTCTGGGGATATTAATTAAACATCCCCCTTTCGGAATATGCAAAAAACAAAAAATACCCCTACCACAGTTTTTGAGATATTTTCGATTTCATGCGAAGAAACACGAATTTTAGTTTAATTTTCTGTATATTTTAAATCAAAAAAATCATAAGTTGAGTTTTTTAAAGGGTAGCTTCTTGAAACTTTCTGGGGATATTAATTAAACATCCCCCATTCGGAATATGCAAAAATCAAAAATTACCCCTACCACAGTTTTTGAGATATTTTCGATTTCATGCGAAAAAACACGAATTTTAGTTTAATTTTCTGTATATTTTAAATCAAAAAAATCATAAGTTTAGTTTTTTTAAGGGTAGCTTCATGAAATTTTCTGGGGATATTAATTAAACATCCCTCTTTCGGAATATGCAAAAAACAAAAATTACCCCTACCACAGTTTTTGAGATATTTTCGATTTCATGCGAAGAAACACGAATTTTAGTTTAATTTTCTGTATATTTTAAATAAAAAATCATAAGTTGAGTTTTTTAAAGGGTAGCTTTTTGAAACTTTCTGGGGATATTAATTAAACATCCCCCTTTCGGAATATGCAAAAAACAAAAATTACCCCTACCACAGTTTTTGAGATATTTTCGATTTCATGCGAAGAAACACGAATTTTAGTTTAATTTTCTGTATATTTTAAATCAAAAAAATCATAAGTTTAGTTTTTTTAAGGGTAGCTTCATGAAACTTTCTGGGGATATTAATTAAACATCCCTCTTTCGGAATATGCAAAAAACAAAAAATACCCCTACCACAGTTTTTGCAATATTTTCAATTTCATGCGAAAAATCACGAACTTTAGTTTAATTTTCTGTGAATTGTAAATAAAAAATCATAAGTTGAGTTTTTTGAAGGGTAGCTTCATGAAACTTTCTGGGGATAATAATAAAGAAACATATCTAATGGGATTTGAACCCACGTCCCCCGATTGCAGGTCAATTTAGTTTAATTAAATAAAAATAAGACATTTGCATTTCCATTCCATTATTTGACTTCATATTGGAACACAAATGTCTGTATACATTGAATATAGGTGGATTTGAAGCACTGCATGAAGATTTGATATAACAGGTGTAGTTGGTAGCGCACCCAACCGGCAATCGGGGGACGTGGGTTCAAATCCCATCAGAGATGTTACTTTTCAACTTTATATTTAATTAAATTTTCAATGTACAACATTGATGTATAACATTGTACATTGAAAATTTCTACTATTCATAGATATAGTTTTTTTCAATTACTATTGGAATGATATAAATGGTTATGAGCTGTGTAAAAATTTAAATGATTAATATAAGAAAAACACTAGTAAAAACTTTTCTTCGCAAATATTTATTACATTGAATTGTTGAGGCTTTTATTTGTTGAAACTCCATACTATACACGTTAGTATTTTATTCTATCCATACAAATATTTAGTACTACCAAATACGTATTTCGACTACGAGCTAGTAATAATTTTTTGCGAAGAAACGTTTTTATAAGTGTTTATTTTATACTATTGCAATTACATACGGTTTTTTTTTTCAATTTTTAAAGAGTGAAGAAAAAAATGAATACAACATTTATTTCCTCATAGTGATTAGTTAATCGCAATTAGTGAACTACATATACGGTTCAAGATGATAATCGATTAAGTTAGAATTCGAAGAAAAGAATCCCTCGTTAATAAATTCCTTGTAGGTGATGACGTTTTATTAATCCGACCAATTAAACCGGAATTAATGATCGGATTCAAAACAGTGCACCGTCCACGTACAAATATAATCAACGGCCTGAATAAGATTTACGGCGTAAACACGGGTTCGTAGATAATGATGTAGCTTCCCAACAATATTAAAATCACAAGGGCCGGAAGCGTATTAATTTTTTTTCTCTAATTAATTTTTGAATAATTTATAATGGGAGATAGCCATCTAAATTACACGGCCACATCTCATTCAATTAATTAGTAAAACGAAACTGTTAATTATAATTAAGAATAGCGCCGGTGCGCAATGATGACCATTACTTATTCTCAAGCAGCCGACAGCAATATTGATCGTGATTATGATGGTAGCAATGAGGATACTATGTTGCTTTAAGACAATGACAAAAAAATACAGTTGATTTTTTTTTAATTTTCTTTCTTTTTATTTCCTCTGAAATATATAGCTTAATTGGGAACGGAGCAGGACATACTCATTCGCTGCGAGTATTGCATGCATGATCTCCCAAAAAAATTTCAAAATATCAAATCCTAATTATTTAATCCCGACAAGGGGTTCCCCAAGGCTGGCATTTTTGTTAAGACGTTAATTAAAATGAAGATAAAATGACCAGAGGTCTTTCTGCCATGTCTGAAATTATGGTGATGGATTAAAACAAAACTGTACTAGCTAGATGAACTATCTAGAAGTGTAATAATGAGAGAGGATTGTTAAAATTTTGGAGGAATAATATGGACTATTTTTTCAAATATTATGAAAATAAATTGAACAAGTAAAATAAAACAAGCGATTTTGTAGATAGCAGATGTGATAATAATTGTGTTTTCGGGTGATGGGGTTTTGTATTGTGTGCAAATGAAAATTGATAGAGATAAATAGTGCGGTAAATAATTGCGGCGTTATTATTTTTGTAAAAGTTGTCGGCTGAAGTATGCGCTCCCTATCATTTTTCCGCACGGCTGGCCGTCCGGCCGCCTGCCGAACTCCCGATAGTCGGTGGTCGCCTTGCGTCATACTGATAAGGGCGCGCAGGGAAATGTCACCTAAACCGCCCGCCGACCCCACCGGGGGGGTGGCGTCCCGACGCCGCCGGTGTCATCGCGCCGAATGCAGAATGGCTGCTAACGCGCGATATGTCACTCACTCGATCACACGTGACCGACTTTTATTACAGAGACAAAAGTGTCGAACGCTAAAAACTCCCCACTTGATTGGGTAGATAAGTTGCGACGCCAACCGCCACGACATATACAACACCATCGCATTTCGAGGGATTTCTATATGTATTGAGCGGGCGGGGGCGGCGGAATTGAGTTGTATTTTTAACGTCCCATTCGGAATTGACTGCGCGCCCGATCCGCGGCGGAGATAAAAGTATCAACGCTCTCCCCAAAAACGAAACGGCGCCGAAATTCACGACACTTCAAACTTATCATCCCCCGCCCGCAAATGTTTGATTGATCAAAGAGACCCCGCGCGCTCGAATTAAACAAAACAAAAAAAACCCGCATGTCACACCTGTCAACCGTTTCTAACCTCAACGTGTTCTCCGATCGATCTGCATCCGGCAACATTTGCATGCATGCAACACTCGCAACGGATGATGGAGTATGTCCTGCTCCGTTCCCAATTAAGTGATGCATCTCAGAGGAAATAAAGAGAAGAAAATCTAAAAATAAAAAACAAAACACGAATGGTTTGCATTGTATAATTAATGCCCCGGTTGTACCACCGCACCTCTAGCCAGGTATTAGTGTGTCAAACAACTTAATCTCTAGTTTCCTTTCGGTTCCCATTAGCGGGTGAATCAATACGCACTTAAATCCGGATTAATCGTGCGTGTGCTAATTAAATCAGCGTATAGTGGGCGGGGCCCCACGCGTTCACGCCTACTTGACGATTTATCGCGCGCGCTTTACGTGAAAATTGAGGTGAAAGGAAAATTACTACGACGCCCACTAATAAAGATCGTATCTGTTGTCTTTATAATCTGTTTACGTATTTATCACCTTTTTGTAATCAATTAAGATATTCAACAAACAAAATACTTTCTTAATAAAATTATTCAGCATTTAATTTTAATTATTCAACTTAATTCTGAATTAATTTCAATCATCATTTATTTAGCTGGCGATGTCCATTTCGGTCTTTCGGACCTCGTCAGACCAGTGTGTCCCATGTGATATACATGGATGAATGGTGGTTGAATATTTTATTAAATTAATTCTGTTCCCCATTCTTATAAACAGGACAAGTTCGCCTTTCGTTAGTGGACGAAACCCCGAATCGAGAGAGTACACGAGCAGGAAATATCCCATGTAGTAGTCTTAGGTTTAGATTTTAATGAATTTTAGGTTTAGGTTCTTTTAATTGTTTAGTTATAAGTTTTATTTAATTTATTTTGTGTTTGTGTAATTGTATTGTCTGTGGGGTTCCAGTGTCAGGGTCCTTTAACAACCCGGGCTCTGGCTCTACTGTGATACTAGTTTTAAGGAAAAACGGGCAATGCCTGACATCAGTGTTCAAGGTTTATCACACGTGGAAATTAAGTCAGACTCAAATTGAAAAAAAAAAATAAATAAGTCAGAGCATTATATATAGCTTGAGACCGGCTAATGACCTTAGTAGTCGAAGCCGGAAAAGAGGGGTTTTAGTGGGTAGTCAAGGCTTGACTGAAAGGAGTCCCACACTCCATCCGTAACTGGATTTCCCCTGCCACAGCTTCCACCCCCCTTACTCCCTCAAAAAAAGAAATAATGTCACATTTTCAAGATGTGAAAATGAAAATTTCTTCATATTTACATAAACTAAGGTTTCAAAATATAATACATATAAAGATAAATGATAACACACATATAATATTGGTAGATTTTTAATAATCTATTCATAATTAGTATTTAATTCCACTTTTAAATTGTGCGATTAAAAAAAAAAAAAACATTACAGTAAAGTATTCCTCGAACTTTTAATTAATCCAATCTGAATAAACGTAATAAATACACACGAATATCAAACAATCTGTAAGGCAGCTAGTTAAATTTGACGTATTACGTTGGCACGACGGCGAGAACGCTGGTAATCATTTAAAATTCCCATTAATAAACTTATTTACATTCAATTAACAGTTGGACGACGTGTGTTCCCATTGCCATCGACATCATCTCGCTCGACGACCGGGCCTCCGGATCTATCTCTAATTGAATAAAACATTAACATATTTAAAAGCGGGATTAAACTTTTATCGGGTGACGATCTATCGAAATAAAATTACATCCAGCCGAACTAAAATATTAATCAATAAAACACAATGCCCGATATATCAGGCCAACAAATCGGGGGGCCAGGCCCCTCTCTATTGTTGCCCATTAAGTTTATTAATGCGCGGGGAAATGTGAACGCACCTTTCACACACACACACATATATAAATATATATAAAATATACTCACGTAGATGTAAAGAACGACCAATAACCAACGTTGAGCGGAGTGGGATTTAGCCCAGCGTCCGCAATCTGGGTGCACCATCTTAAATAGGATTTCGTGTTATTATTAAGTTCCTCGTGATCAGATACGCCGGGCTGGGCCGTTTCGTAAAAAAAGATTGCACCAGGACGGAAACGAATGACCACTCTGTTATTGGGTAATGCCTTAAGAACGGGTTTTGTTTTCTATTTCTGTGTTTGAACAAATATTAATGTTTACGAAAATCAACACTGGACGATTCGATCACGTTTGCAAGTTTCACACCTTGAAAACAAACAGAATGAGAATTATATGTGAATGTGCATGATTCAAAGATCGCGTCGTGAGATTAGAAATGAATTATTAAATCGGCAATGTATGGTTTTGTTAGAAAGCGTTTGATTTATATCATTCGTTTATTTTTTTTAATTGATTTTTTTTACAACATAGGCTTTACTACAATCCACAAAAATGAGGAAGGGGGACGATATGGATCTAATTTCCAATTGTAGACGCTTCTACTTCGTTATACATGTTTAAGTATGATAATCAAAAACACTTCTAAACTTTGATATTATCAAACATAAAGTGTTCATGTTTGATAATGGCAAACATGAACACTTCCTATAAATACTTTAGGATGGTGCTAGATGTATTCATTAAAACCCTAGCAAACAAAAAATGGGAGAATGTAGACAACTATGGCCGTGACTCGATATAGCCAACAGCGAAAGACTTTTAGCGCTAAGCAGATCGACTCTAAGGATGAAGGTAGCGATTATTACTGGCCACGGTGACTTAGGATGTCACTGGAGGAAAACACAGGAAAGTCATGATAATGGCACATCAAAGGGATGTAAGGAGGGGAAGAAACAAGAGTTCTTCACTTCTTGGGTCAGTTCCTCGCTCTGGAGGAACTAGAGAACAATTCCTAGGAATGGCTCGCATTTTTTGGGTTGACCACCTAAGAACGGGGGCTTGATCAACTACATTAAGAGCTTCAATCACTTTTAAATTATGTTGGTGCCACGTGAATAAAGATGTTATATATACAGGTAACGGCCATTAAAAGTTTTCAGGATTCCTCACCGCGAAAAAAAAAAAAAAAAACTACATTGCACAGTTGAATGCGACCAATGCGGAAAATATTTTGACTTTCTTTCACTTCCGGTTGTACCGAAAATGGCTCTAGATATTGGCATGCGTAATACTTTTATGTTGCAAATTGAATTGCTAATCGTCATATGAGATAAAATATTGGTCATTCCGTTTGAAAAAATTGAGTTATGATGTTTTTAAGAGAGCACTGAAATATTGACACTTTTGAAATACCTACTGTCAAAATTTATACATGTTTTTTTTATATTAGATGGATCTATTCCTTACAATTCAAGATGTCGCTGGTCTGTCCATCTTGTTGCTACTAGAAGTTATAGAGATTTTTTGAAACGTCAATTTGAGATTAAAAATTAACATTTTAAAATTTCAGGAATCCCGAAATCTTTTAATAGCCGTTATTCGTGGCCTACCCTATATATATGTATATTATAATTAAATAAAAAGAATAATGGTCGCCATTTAACAATTAATTAATTTACATACTCGATTTTTATTAAGTTTTTATAAACTTAAATTATTTAACTTTTTTTTCTATTATGCATGAATAAAATGGATGTTTCTATAGTTGTGTTTTAAAATAGATATAAATGTATTTAACGGTTAATTAAAAATCTTTAACAATAGTTTATGGAGCCGAAAACATCGGCGCGAAACTTTTCCAATGCGGATGATTTAATTAAAATCATCCACCCTCGCGGCGCGGGGTTCGTTACACGATTGCAGTTTTCAATTATGCAGGCCGGAGCGGCGTGGCGCGTCTGCGGGGGCTGTTTCAAATCCGAAAGGTAACAAACAACCGAGCGGTCCGCTCGGCGGATTGCGTTCTAGCATCAGAAAATTAAAATATGATTTAGCTGAAAACAATAGCGGGTGAGAAAGACTAACAATGCCTCCGGCTGGGAATGCACTCGCGCGCCCGCCGCTTCGGAATAAAGAAGATAAATCGGGCGCATAATGTAATCTGGAGTCGTTCATCTGGCTCGAGCTCGAGCTCTCCGGGAACGGGGAACGAACGCCGCTTTCGAAATCTGCGGAGAGCGCGAAAAGCTCTCGCCTCCAACTCTCAACTCTTCTTCTGCACCTCTTTAACGGACGTTACTGCCTTTTGTTGGTCGAGGGACGCGTAAAACCGAGCCGATAACCGATTGCGATTGTATTCACGCGGAAAATGGACAATACCTGAAAGTCGATTCGATAAATTTCCTCTTTATTAAAAAAATCAATATTTATTTTATGCCAGGACACTAATTTTTTTTTGTAAAAGTAATTTGAAAGATATAATTTTCAGGTACGGATAATGAAATAAGGATGAACACACAGATTGCCCTCGGCTACTCGGCCATTAAGCCAACATAAAATTTATATATATCGAGCGTATAACAAAAATCGTCGACGAAGTTGGCATTGGAAATCTAAAGTCATGTCTGAACTAAATAAATAAACTGTCCAATACCTGAATTTTATATGCACCATGGATGTTAGTGATTGTCCCCATCCCTTGGAACGAGAACTCTTCGTTTGAAAAGTATCGCCCCGAGCAGGAATCGAACCCGCACTTCCACGGCGACCCATAAAATTAAATATCATTAATAATTAAAAATAACTAAAAATTATATACATAAAAAAATAATTCTTTTGCATTTATGCAAAAAACGCCAAATAAAGACAAACAATAAACTTTTTTGTACAAAAATAGTAAATCCATTATACCATATGATCGAGAACTTTTATCTTCTAGAGAGCTTTGATTTTTTTTAATGATGTTTGCAATAAAAGTAACCACACGCTATAGGTTATGTTATTCTAACGAATTATATTCTATTTATAATAAAGTGGCGGAGTTCGGGTTCGAATCCCACCGGGGCAAAAGATATTTCTAATGAAATATCCTTGCCCCGGGTTCATGGATGTTGTATTGGTCCTCATCTTAGATTAATCCTTCCTTTATAAAAAAAATGTATAATAAAGTGTTATTATTGTTAATTACAAGAGGCATTAACGTTCTTGTTTCATTGTCTGAAGATTTATACTTGAACATTTAATGGAGCAAAAAGTAATAATAATGAGATCTTATTAAATAAGACCAATTAAAAAAAGAAAAAAACTACAGCCGAGCATAAAATATCGATTACAATTTGTTAAGTAACGCGCCGCAATAAACAATTAAGCAATTGCTGGGCGAGCGCGCTCAAGTTTATGGTTCCGTCCCGGCCGGCCCCGTGAATTTATCGTCTGTAAAAGAGCGTTTTCAATTTGTAGAGGCATTAAACCGGCAATATTTAAGTCGGCTTAACAGGCTCTCCGGGACAAGCCACCTACATGGACAGATAACCATCGGTCCGAAGCACCGGGAGGAGAAGAATAAGAGGAGAGAACTGGTCACGGCCCAAATTATGAACCCGTAAACACTCGGATAAACGAGAACAGGTGGGTTTGTGAAATGCCCCGAATGGACATGGGAGGGGTGTAAAATCAAAAAAACAGGAGAAAAAAAATATATATATATACACGGCTTCTTTGGTTTACCTGCGTTTTTGTTTGCTCATCGGTTCTGTTTGGATGGTGATTTGTTGTGTTTTGACATGGAGCGGGTTGATTTTCTGTTGTCCGGTCAAAATATTTGTATCCAATAAAAATGAAATATTTTAGGAAATAATCTTAAATCTGCACACTTTCGAAATCCGCGATAAAAAATACCGACTTTTTAAACCACATCAACTAAATCAACTTATTGACTTTTCTTTCTATTTATTTCAGCACTAAATGTACATTTCGAACAGTAAGTGTCTACAATCAATAATTAACTAATGAAATAAATATAATGAAGAAAGGAATTTAAGTATGTTTTTATTACCTTTCTCTAAGGTATCTTTTGACATAGTTTCAACCAGCAGAAAATTCCTTAGAATTTGCGTGGATCAATTCTACGCCCTGTAGAATTAACTATTATTCGTTTCGAAATATTTTCTTTTCAGTATCAAAATACCGCAAATCTCGCAACCAAATCATTCAGTCCTTTCAAACACAACCAGCAGCCTATAAATTCCAAGAAACAGCGAAATGAATATTTAACATGCGCTGCTGATCCGGGCGCGATACGTCCCATATAAAAAACTCCTTTTTTTCCTGTATTTTTCCCCCGTATTCACATGTACGTGAATTTGTACGTACGTATGTGTGTGTTATTATCATCGGGCAGATCGCTGCCGGATAAGATTAAAAGTGCAAGATAACAGGCACGTCAGTAACATCAGATAAACAACAATGGCCCCACTGCTGGATACCTTATCTGCGATCTCCTCATTTACTTCAAACTTCATTATGATGGGGAATCTACTCGCCGTGTCTAACAATATTTTTTTTTTATTATTATTTTCGTTTCGTGTTTTTTTTCTTCTTCTTCTTCTTATTCCCTCCATTATGTGTGCGTGCTGATAATTAAAACCCGATCTCGTTTTTTTTTCAACTCGCGGTCGTAATTGCTCATTGAGAAAAAGAAGAAGCACGGTTTTATCAGCAGCTCTTAATGTTCTCAAAGCTACGCTGTAAAAGGTATTTCATAAAAAAATTGTATCACAAAAAAAGAGATTCATAGTACAAGTCACAACAAATATCAACAATATTTAATAAAATATTCAGCCACGGCTGAAAGACCACTGGTCGATAGCCAGTTTCAGAGTTGGAATTATATTGTGAACGTTGGTGTATTGTTAAATATTGTATTGTAACTGTATATTCCAATCTCAAAAATAAAGATGTTTATGTATGTATTCAGGCCACCATTCATCTAGCGTATGGATAACTAGTGATGGCCATTTCGGTGGTTGAAAATTTTATTAAATAAATTTCGTTCATAAACAGGGCAAGTTCACCTCCCTTTAGTGGATGAAACAACGATTCTCGGTCGTCTACCTTGTAGATCCAAATCGTTGACGATGCCACATGGAATTAGGCAAAAGATGGCGCTTGCGTCGTCTTCCATTTATTATGATCAACGATATTAATATTGTGCGAATCGAAATTGTTACACATTAATTTCATTTCCTAGTGGATGTCATTATCTTTATACACTAAATTGGGGCTGTTATGGAGGGATTGGAGGGTGTATATAAATAATTGACATTTTCTATTTTTTTGTGGTACAAGCAATGGAAGTGTGCATCCTCCTACCGACTTTACGCTACGTCCTGATTTTCATAGGTCCATGGATCAAAATCATTGTTACTTTAATAAAATTATTTCTTCCTATGTTGAAAGAACTTACTACCCTCATTCATTAATTTACTTGCGCGTTCGTCGAGATTACACCGAAACTAAAACAATGCAGATACAGTTTTTACATACTTATCTAGAGCGGTCTCCATTTATTTGTTTATGCTTTATTTTTTTTATCGCCGCCATATTTATATTTTTTACGATTCCTATGTGTAGTGGCCGGAGATCGGAATCGCGCGGGCGTTTTGCATGGGGAACAATAAAGATTATTCCGTTTTGATAAATTTTACTGCCCAGATAGCGGGGCTCGGGACGCTCCGCTGTGGTTTTTTTTTAAACCAAATAATATATAAATCGCGCCCCTTTTAATTAATTCACTTTTACAATCGCAGAGCATGGATAATCGAAATGAAGATACCGGAATGCTTAAAAAAATCGAATAATAATTGCTCTTTTCTATTTATATTTAAGAAAAAAGTTGCACTTAATGAGTTTTGAGTGTGACAAACAATTTTAAAGATAAATGTTTTAAAACGCTTCGATAAAATGCTTAAAAAAACTATATAGGTTTTTGAGTTTACGTGAAGTTTTTAATCACAAATAACAACTATTGTATTATCCGTTGGGATGCAGTACGGCGCTGAGCACCCTTACTGTAGGTTGATTGTTAGATTGTTTTTTTTTTTTTGTTTTAAAAAGTGATATGCTTTGTCGAGCACCTTCGTGATCTTTATTTTTGTATGGGAATTCGTAGGGAGCGCGACATAGCTTTTTCCGCTATGCGGTGGTGTTTAATTAATATGGATTTACAGTCCTGGGAGTTTTTTTTTTTTTGGGGGGGGGGGAGTTATTGTAGAGTGGTATTTTAAAACACACATTAAAACAACTACTTCCCTGGCAAATACCCCGCCGGACATTGAAATAATGTACACCTGCTGCTGCATATCAATACGTAGCGTAAGTCAAAAGTCACGGAGCTAAATGTGGAAATAACTTATTAATTATTTTGAAATCATTTTTATTTAATTCATTTATATAATTGTGATCAAGGGAGCAAATACTCTTTTCTATTTATAAAATAATTAAATTTATTAACATCTTCGTAATTAGTTTTGATTCGATTGAGGCTCGTGTGTAACGGCAGTGAAATCCTGAACGCTGCCACTAATTATTTCATTAGAACGTAATAACAGTTTGTGGAAGAGTACGTAACAGTTTGCTTAGATCGATAAGTGGGTTCATAATAGGGTTCGGTCCACACTCGACTAGTTAGTGTAGTATATAATTAATGCGGCACGTCAAATTTCGCCCTCGGAGGAGGAATAATAACAAAAAGTGCCGAGTCTACGTCGGGCGTTATCAGCGGTCTCCTAATTACCAGCGTTAACCCTCTTCTCTGACTGCCCCCGATAAGAGGCGTCCCATCAAAACTATAAAAACGGGCGCTGTCTATGCTGGACTGTCTCTGTATGTGGGACTGTGAGTGTGTGAGTGCGGAGGACGCGCGCCGTCCCCACCCTGCAGGACGCATAAAGCGGCGGCGGCGGTAATTGTCGCGAAAATTGCCGTTGATACGGCGAGCACTCTGCCACCCCCGGAATTTTTATGAATTGATACGAGCGTTACGATGGGATGATTTCATTTCGAAAGAAAAAAAAAAACATTTTTCATGTATTCAATAATATTTTGACCTGTAAATCACCTGTAAAATCTTGTTTTGTTTTCTGTATTCCATTAAGAATGGTCACTTCGTGATCCAAATGTACATTTGAATGTAAAATAAATTTAGTGAAGAAAAGCTTATTAACTACCAACATTGGGTTTTATAGAATTTCCATAAACAAATTAAAAAAAAAATATTGAATTTTATTGAATTCAATTAATTTTTAATTCAATAAAATTCAATATTTATTTTTAATTTGTTTATGGAAATTCTATAAAACCCAATGTTGGTAGTTAATGAACTTTTCTTTACAGAAGAGACTAATGGAAAGTTTATTCTAATTAAAAATATTAATAATTAATTTAAGTGGCTGTTAATTGTTGAAAATTCATATTCATTTTAAATTGAATAAAACACTGTTGAAGAAGAAAATTCACCGGCCACTATTATAATATTATAGTGTAATAAATCGTTTAATAGGACCAATTAGACTATAATATCATTAGATATTCCATAAAGTAAATTAGGACTATACGTCCTATTTCTTTGTATGTCAAAAGATTTAAAAAGAAAATATATTTGATGTAAAGTGAAATCTAAAATACGAATGTAAAATAAACATTGAAGTAATAAGATATATAAATTCTTTGTTGAAAGGATTTGTGGAATTTAACGTCGTGGAGTGATTTAATGTTTAATTGATGGCAGTTAGATTAGGAAGAGGGCCGACGCGTCGTGAGGAGATATCTATTAACGGCGTTCGAAACAATTTATCATGCCTCCTAATCTGATTACAAATGTATCGCGTTCTTATTATGCAGCCCCGATCGGCGATCGTGCTCTACCGAGGTCCGCCACAATGGGCCCCAATCCTATCCATCTTCCCGCACTGATTGAAACTTTCAAAACCTGACGCAACGCCCAGCTCGAATCCACAAATTAAGAAATTGCCCATAACCAGACAGACAGTAATTGCACGGAGCGAGCGAAGAACACTGTATTCTTCACTAAATGGTAATTGTAAGTAACGGATGCACCGCACGGTTTTAAGATTTAATTGAATTTGCATGCCCATATAAGCTATCTCTCTCTAACGGAACGAACGAGCGACTGCAAGTATGTTATCTTCTTAGTCGAGTGCTCCCACATAGTTTGTATTTTGTCAAGGAGTAATCCTGCTGATGTGCAGCTGGATAAGTGCGGGTGACACGGCATGTTTAGCCCGGGACGGGACTACTTTTAACGCGGGGAAATGACGTGTGAGTTGCGCGTTTCGAATAGCAATGAGGGTTTTATAATAAAGGATCGCGTTAAATCCACAGGGGACGAATAGTGAATACACTAAATGAAATAAAATGAGTTTTTTGGTTGTAATAGGAAATTATTCAGTTATTAAAGTATTGAGGTTTATTCGAAACAATTCAATTATATTACCTTAAGGATATTTAGTATATGTAGCCCTGATTTTTAAGTGATTTTTTTTTTTTCAGAACTAATTTGTATTTTTCTTCGGTAGAAAAAAACAAGATTTTATATTTTTAATCATGAAACAAAAATACCATAGTTTTCAATTAAATAAAAAGTAAGAAAGATGATTCAAATAATTATTTCATTGTAATAAAAATACAATATATTCTGAAATCAGGGATATACAAACCAACATGTCAAACTTGTAAAGGGCAATATGTGGGCCAATCTGTTCTAAATTTCCACTCAAGGAACACCTCCGATATTTTCGGTTTGATCAACCTGATAAGTCGTCCTTCGCCAAACATTTAATTGACAACAATCATTCTTTTAGCGAGAATGATTGCAGTTTTGCATTTTGCTGAAAAGGTTCGGATCCTTTAAGCTTATAAAATACAGAATTCCCGCTCTAATCCAATACCAGTATTTAACGACCAGATTGACCTGATGTATTCCCCTTTCTTTAATTCCCATTTGTAACAACATTTCTCTGCATAAATAGTTTCCTGTAAATAGTTTAAGCCACTTTTATTTTGATAATGACATATGTAATGTCAAAACTATAGCCAGTAAGAATAAATTTACAGTTATTCCAAAAAATTTAAAAATTATTTATTACATTAAGTATTTTAAAATACATTATGCATTTGATAAGATTAAAATAAACGAGCTTGGATTAATAAAAACGATTTGGATTTTAATGAGGACGGAATTAAAGCCGGCAGTTAGAATCAACAGCCAGTGGATGTGGAAAAGAAGAAGATTGGTCGTGCGGCCGTTGCACGCGCAGAAAAACGAGCGTTTCGTGTAGGGAACACAACACCGATCCTTGTTATGTGTCTGGTAGATTGGTTATCTCCCGCTGTATTTTGTACGTACAGAAATATCATTGTTTTGTACAGATGGGAGATAACCGTGCACTCTTTAATGCCATATTTGCTGTTCACCAATGCCCACAATTCTCTCTCTCTCGGCTTGCGCAACCTGCCGCCACCTGGAAAAATAAATTTCGCTACGGACAGTTAATCTCTCGGACAGCGCGCGCCGCTTTTCTTCCACTGCGCGGGGATCTTGATACTGAAATTGGGTCGCTTTTAGCACAATTTATTTACGAATAATCTGTATGATATAAAATAATCTACTCTTAAAGAAAGAAGAAAAAACGAAATACATGACTTTTGAATTATTGTTGTGCAATAATCTTGTTTCGGTAATAATTTTTCTTATGCACTTTATCATCGAGAAAAAAAAAAAAACAAGAATTGATATTCTTTACATTAAGATAAATCTTGATGTATTAAATCCATAAGCTTAATATTACTAACAGTAAAATAATAATACTTTATTTAACGCTAGCTGCATTTACAAGATAATTATACATAAAGTATTCATAAAGTACACAATATAAGACGAACTATAAAATAACTGAAATATAATTCACTACAACAGAAAATATTTAATTATGGTATATTTTAATTAAAACACTTGGTTTGTTTCAAAAAAAAATTTTTTTTGCTCCCATGTGATTTTTTTTATCAATTCTAACGAATTTTAGTTGAACGACGGCAGACGGAACCGTAACCGTAAACATAACCTCAACACGCTGTCACATATACAGATACTTTTGTAATCGAATTGCAGCCTTCCTCAAAGCAATATATCGCCATGTTCTTAAAATATTCAGCCATTTTACGCTGACTCGAACATAAAATGACTTTCATTTAGTACTTGGCCTTGGCACTTGGTCTATGGCAGCGCCACTTGGATTCACACGTCAAATTGGCGTTAGCAATCCATATTTATATAGTCGAAGGTAATTAGCATAATGTAAAAAGGCCGTACTTTTAGCCAATCAGAGTTAAAGGTTTTAGCGCGTGAAATTTAAAACACTCCTCCTAGTTATTAAACAGACCATAGTTCAGTAATTAGTAAAGTTCACGGAATATTGATGATTTCAGAACTATGAGGAGGTAAATGACTAATCAATAATTGAATTATTATTCTATGAAAGTATATTATATTATGAGAGAATAATTTATTAATTATTTTCAAATCATTTTTATTTAATTTATATTATATTCAATGGCGATGTAATAATGATTTAATGATTTTATTTTAAGCAGCTTCAAGACTTGTTTCCGATAAATCCAAAACGCAATTTCGCACGCGAAAATTGACAATGACAAATCCGTCCGTTTCGCGAGTATCGGCTAAGGGGGAAAAGGATGTCGATTTTGAGCACCGGCCAGACTTTATAGATTGAAACCGTCCATTCTGATAAGAGGTCCCTGGCATTTAAGCTGAGTTTGTTTATCAGTTAGGGGCTGATTGATGAGCAGTGATAACGGTTCGGGCCGACGCTTATCTGGTGCATGCATCGGTGCGCCGCCGCCCCCCCTCTGCCCCCTTATCAACGGAGATCGGGCTATTTGGTCTCTCTCTATGTGTGTGTATGTGTGTGTGTGTGTATGGAGCTGATCGTATCGTTTTAACTAGCTCGGTCGGCCCAGTCTAGATCATATCATCCAGCCCCGGCTGGGAACCAACCACTTTTCATACGGAGAGTGTTCATAAATCAATGCAACACCTTACACCCTTCTCACACCCGAATTACGGACGTTTCGACGGGAGCGGAGAGACGAGATGTGCGAATTTATCCTTCAAAATCACACCTGACAGCTTATTGTAATATTTTACCTGTCTTTTTAATATATCTACTATAAAACTTAATTATTTCAAAATTACTGTATATAATAATAATTTTATTTTTCAACAGAACAATCCAACAATGGAAATTACTTAATGCAACAGCAAATGTCTATTATTAATTTGTTACAGTACTTATGTAACATGAGTCATAATGTCACAGTAGCAAAGGAGAAAATAATTTATTAATTAATTATTTTCAAATTCTTTTATTTAATTAATTTAAATAACTGTGACTAAGTGAATAAATCCTTTTCCTATTAAATGGAAATGACTATATTTTGCCATTGTTGGATTTTTAAATAAATAATGATACTGACAAAATTAAAAAAGTAACTTAATTGGCAATCGAGCTATGATCTTCCCACAAAATTATTTTTTTTATTTCATTTACTTGAAAATGAGATTTGAAATAAAATCAATTTACATTGTTGGTTGGCAACAATATATAGTATACAGTTACTTTAAAAACAGCATAGTTTATAATTTAGACACAATTAAATAAATCATTCCTTAAAAAAAACAATTTTCGGCAAATAGTTGTTTTGGAATGGAGTGTATTCTTTGAATTAATTTATTGTTATAATAATTTCCATTTTTCTTTAAATACTAGAAATATATTATCCTAGTTTTATATTTCAGCATCCATTAAACCCAACAACCCATTAAAGCATGAATGGAATTTTACACAGCGCAACCGCTGAAAACAATTAATTATTCCTTTATGGCAGAAGTGGAGAGATAAGTCACGGAAAAAAGAGGAGACTATTTGTAAATTAGATGACGGAATGTATATTCGGTGGTCGCAACGACGACGGTCGCTCGCCGGCTCTTGGAATCTGATTGGAACGCGTCCGTTTTTTCTTTATCTCGATCGGTCGGTCGGGCCAAATTAAAATGAAAATAGCGAAAAATAAAGAAGCGCTCCGATAGTCCCCGGCGATAAGGACTGCGCCCGTAGTTCCCAGATAGGAATCAATCCAAGGCGAAACGCGAACAAACGCGACTATTGTATCAAAAATAAATGAGTGGAGGAAAAAAATATATATATTGTGAAACAGAGACACCCTTTCATTTCATTCACAAACACTTACACACATGAATGTATATATAAATAAAGAAATTATAGAGAGAGAGAGAAAAAAAATATTGTATAGAATTAAAATGAATACTAAAAATAATACATAATTTGTTCACTGAATGGTTTTTTGAGTTTAAGTGAAGTGTTTAATCACAAAGTGCTCATTATCAATAACAACAGAGTTGTTATTGATAATGAGCACTTTGTGTCTCGAAATGTACATCTAACATAAAAATAAATTGTGAAGTAAGGAATAACATAATTTGTTGATTGTTAAGGCTTTCACTTGGTTATACATTTTGAGTTTATTAAATAAAACACTTTTTCACTTTGTTTTTTTTTAACTTGTTATTTTATTTTAGTGACTATAGTTTCGAAGCATAGAGCATCATTATAAAACTAATTCTATTCTATTTTCTGTTCACGGTTCTGTTTAAATTATTATTCCTTTTAAATTATATTTATATCTATGAATTCTAGGAATAATTAAATATAAAGTGAAAATGAAACATCTTTGATTCCACTTTATATATAATTAATTTAAATTATACCTCTATATTGTACATTGAAAATTTCTACAATTGCATATATTAAGTATGATGGTTGGAGAAATATGGACGGATCAGAAACCTGAAATAATAATGAATGATTTACGAAAAGGAGAAATTTATCCATTATCAGCAACTATTTTTTCGTTTTACCTACAAACGAAAAAATGGTGTTTAAAATGAAGAAGAAGATTAATTTGTTGTTGCGGTGGTAGAAAATGAACCTTCCGCATATTCTTTTGAAAATATACTTCTGGAAACAGTCAAAGTCAGAACAAGAAACGCATAGCTTCTGGATCAGAGATAATCACAAGCAATACAGTTCTGACCCGTCTTAAGGAGAAATCGACAAAGAAGATAAAGTCTCCGATTAAAAAAAGGCAACAAATTTGTTGATGCAGATGAAGGGGAAGACGATGTGGAGGTGTCAGAAGATTTGATAGAAGACAGTGATGACGATGAAGTCGACCAAGAAGAAGAAGAAGGCTATGTAAATGTGACTACAGAAATCAATCCAGAGGATTGGGTTCTTGTGAAATTCACCTCTAAGAAGTACTATGTCGGTCAAGTAATAAACTCTTCTGGTGATTTTGAAGTAAATTTTGTACGCAAAGTGAATTCGTTGGATGCTACGGCATTTGTGACATTTGTATGGCCTATTAAGGATGATGAATGCTCCATTTCACGAAAATATGTTATTAAACTGCTTCCTACACCTAGAATTCAAAGTGGAAGACGAGGACTCGTTCGATTTGACATTAGTATTGTAATTAGAAATCAATGCAGATTTATGTTACGTTAGTAACGTAACATAGTTTATTACTTGACCGACATAATACTTCTTAGAGGTGAATTTCACAAGAACCCAATTCTCTGGATTGATTTACTATCCAATAAAAAGTTTCTAGCTCCTCTGTCTTTCAATGCATTGCTCTCTAACTTGACATTTCTCAAAGCACCGCTGAATGAAAAGTATACACTTACCCCATTTGATTCACATTGGTTTATATAGGATTTTACGAGTATAATTACTTACGGGGCAAGTTTACAGTATTTGCATCGTTTAAAATAATTACAATTATTTTGGAAACTCAAACAAGTAAAACTCTATGTTTAATTAATTTCTCACTTAACTCGTGGTGAAACATTTTTGAATTAATTCAGGATGATTTAATTGAAATTAAAACACTCGGTTTGTTTCACTTATTTATATTTTCTCTAACTAGTTTCGACCATTGGTATAAATAAGTGAAACAAACCAAGTGTTTTAATTGCAATTAAGTCATCCTGAATCAAGTAAAACTCTATCATACTTGGCATTATGTTCTCTGTTACTCATTTTTGAGCGGGGAAAAAAGAAAACATCACAATTCATCATACTTTTGACACAATCATGGAACAAAGTGCAACTATTGTTTTTTTTGTACACTTATCCCACTTCATTTTATATTGTTTTTAAGTGTTTTCCATTTTCCTTCAATTCCCATTCTTTCCCTGTTGTCTTTAAATTTTTGTTTTAATATTTCTTTTTATTTATCTCGATATTGTGTTCCTTTTAGTTTATAGCTGTTTATTTTATCTTTTACAATATTTCTTCTTTTATATGTTTTTTTTTTAGTTTTCTTCATTTCCATCTTTAGTAAGTGGCGGTCGCTGTCTATCTCCGCAGGTCTTATTACTTTGACATTTTTTACATTTTGCCATTTGTTTTTACTTATTAGGAAGTAGTCAATTACTGACTTTTCATTTCGGGTTGATTGGATTCTTGTGTATCGAGTTATGTTTAAATTTTGTGCTTTTTGGTTATTGTATTCACTATTTGTATATATATTTCTGACTGAACATTATCAATACATTTTATGATTCTAAATATATACAAATATCTTAATTCAAGGGACTTTTACATTATATTAAGTACAGTATTGTATAGTATAATACGGTATATAATTTGAGGTTGTCCTTTTATAGGCTATCTACCCGAGGTCTTTCTGCTAGATTCTAAATATTTTGATCCAAAAAATTAAAATAAAAAAAATATGTTTGTAAAATAAAAATTCTTGGTTTATGTTTGACAAAATTTATTGTAAAAAATGTTTCACCTGATGAGAAAATAATTCAAAATATTGAAATAAAATGTAAATGTTACTTTATATGTAATAAAAGTTTATAACGTTTTAAATTCTCTAAATTACATTTTCGTAGCAATACTCAAAACCCAGGTGATTTAACCCTATATCAAATAACGCTTTGTTGCCCATCAATCCTGTAACAGGAAATATCAGTAACACAATAAAAACAACAACAAAAAATACATCCAATATTTACCGTGTAGTTACACGCGTAACTTGATTGCACGTCTGAAGATATCACGATATCAAGTTACCGAAGGAAAAGCATGAGATTTCAATCAGAGATAGCGTTGGGTACGTAGCCAGTCGTTAGGGCATTAGCGGGGGGACGGTTGCGTTTCCCTCCCCGCTTTCGGCCTCTTGAACAAACATACTCCCATAAAATTATATTCGAATTACGGACACATGCACGGGATCTCCCATCTCCTCCGCTTCGCTTTTGTTTTTCCCATAGGCCCCCCTTTCGCTGGTGCGTGGATCCATCCGAGCGATGACCTAAACGCGGCCCGTAAAGGAAATTATCGTTCGTCACGAGGTGATTTACGAGATTTACACGCCGTTTTAAATTGAAGTTTGCGCGGCTCGTTATTTGGTATTTTCGGGGGTTTGCTTAATTGGTTAGATTTCGTATCGGTAGGTCATTAAGTTTGTTCGCTGTAGGAACTAATGTTGCATTCGTTACATTGTCTACACTAAAAGCAATGCAATCCGTGTGGATAACGTCACAAACTCGCATTCAGATCAACTTAGTGCAGAACAAACGAACAAGTTGTTTATTAAATTTAAAATAAAAATATAGAAACTAAAATAATTATTTCAATTAAACCTATCTAAATTTTCTTTTTTGCTGCTGCAACAATCACATAATATTAACTAATGGAGATCTTTTCTTGGTTTATTTCACTAAATATTTAGTGAAATAAACCAAGTGATTTTTATTTAAATTATTATTCATATATATACAGAGAGGTTTTTTTATCAGTATACATTATGGGAAGTGTATACCTGCAAAAACGCGAGTCAAATGCATTGAACCGATTAATGTGTGTATGTTTAGTTGACTATTTGGCATATATGTGTTCAGTTGCGTGTCATAGGCAACTAAACACACATACATTAATGCATTTGACTCGCGTATTTTGCAGGTATACATGGGGGAAATGTATACTGACAAAAAAACCTCTCTGTATATATATTTAATCATGTTTCACCAAGTTATTAATGAGAACATAGTGAAAGATATTTTCTATTATCAACTGAAATATCCTGAAATATTTCTTGAATAACTTTCTCACTTATTACTTAATGAGACATTTTGAATATTAAAAGGTAAATAAAGTAAAATTAAAATTACTTGGTTTGTTTCACAAAAAAATATATATTGACTCAACTAGTTTCGCCTTTTATAGCATTATCAAGAGTAATGATATTAATGATTGTTGAAGTATTTTAAAAGTTCAGTAGTATTTTGTTCACACGATTTTTTTTTTTCAATATATTTTAGGTTTCTTGTAATTAAAACACTTTCAACCTTTCCTCACAAATTTATTGTTTACCAAATGTACAGATGAAAGGCTGAAAGTGTTTTAATTAAAAGTTATTATCATCTTCACGTAAGTCACACAATGTTATCTATATATACAATTATTTTTATTGTGGTATTTACATATACATATATTATACAATACATTTAATATAAACTTATAATGGCTATCGACCTTAGGTCTTTCAGCCAATGTCATCTATATTTTAAGTATTCCAGATTTTTCTTCTACTTTATGTATTGTGAATTTAGTGGCCATTATGTCAAATTTACTTTATGAGTTATGTGAAGTGTGTTTGAAATGAAAATGTTCCTTACTTCACAATAGCTAAATGTACATTTCGAGTACCGTGTAGTTATTATCAATAGTTTATAATAGCTAAATGTACATTTCGAGTGCCATGTACTTATTATCAATAGCGAATAGCGAATTGCTATATGGTAGTCGAAATGTACATTTAGCTATTATAAATAAAAAGTGAAATAAGGAACGAATCATTTATTTCTGCAATGTTCACTAATAAGCATCTAGCATTCGTAAAAAAAGTCTGTTTTTATTGTTATTTTTATTAAAGGACTTGTCGAATCGCGGAAAGTATCACAGAGAAACAAACAGCACCTTAAGAATTCAATCCAGACTTGATTTTATTTAATAAGACCTTTTTGGTATTCGAAAGCCCGGCCACCCGGTAATACGAAATTCAACGTCGTCCCTTATCTCCTCCGCCGGCTCGCCATCATGAAGACTGGTAGATAGGATCGCCCTCCATTTCACACTATCTCCTCCATCATGCTGGTGCAGTTATCGCGGACCCCATCTTATCGCCCTCCGCCAGCCGGTACGGCCTTATCCAAGAGGAATCTCCCCCCATCCCGTTTCCTCCCTTCACCCCCCCGCGCTCCTCTCTCCGTCCTGCATTCGCGTTAAAGTTTTTTCGTTTTTCTACGTTTTTTTTTTTACTCTGGTGCAGTGCAATAATTTGAAAAATAGAAGAGACCTGGTGTAACTGCGCTGATAAGGCGCGTCCTACGTCAATTGCATTTTCATTCAAATGAGCGGGGCCCTTATCGCGCGGCTCGCATTGGATAATCCTTGCGGACGTTATTCTTACCTGGAGAATTAAATTGGGCTGCGTTATGCTATCTCAAGTAAATTTCAATACAATTAAAAAAAATTAAAGTCTTCTTTTTTGTTTCAAAGTAACAATATAAACTTTTTTAATGTGATGTTTTATTAAGAAAATTACTGATCACTGAGGCTTCTACTTCGTTATACATTGTGTAAGATTATAATAAAACACTTTTTTTTAACTTTGTTTGTATAACAGAATTATTATAGTTTTATTAAAAAGAAGAATTTATACAAACTGGCAAACATCAATATTTTTATATTATTCGGCAACAGAATCAGATATCCTTAAAATATACTCAATCAATAATTGAATCACTGCTAAAAACATGTTCAATAGAAGCGCAGGAATTGTTCAAAATATGCTCAATAGAAGCTCTTAACTGCTTAAAACTTGCTTAAAGAAGCTCAGGAACTGCTAAAATGTACCCAAAATAATAAATATCAGAGGCGATCTTCCTTCGCCGACGCGCTTTCTAGATTTGCGATTTATTCTTATGGGAAATAATTAAAACTGTTGTATCCTTTCTTCACACTTTATTTTTTAATGCTTAGATATACGGAGAGCTTTTTTATCAGTATACATTTTATACAGATGATAAAAAAAATAACGTAGACGTAAATTGTACATTTCCCTTATAGAATATCTGTTTCCATCAAGAGTAGCGCAAGAAGCATCAACTTTATATTTATATTAATTTTATTCTGTATGTATGTTATTATATGAAATGGTCAACAGAAGGACTCCAAAGCCGGCGGCTGTGATTTAACTTGAAGTACGGTGATATTTTAAAAACGGGAAGGTATTATTAAGTAAAAATATATGAAATAGTCTCCGATAAGTAAATAAATAAATATTTCTATATCTTCTCTTAGTGTGTAAAAAATATATTTCATATTTTGTAAAAGGTTTAATAAATAATTATTTAATCATAGTGATGGTTGCGACCGTAACTACGTGGTAATTCATAATCACTGAATTATTTATTATTTATTATTATTAATTATTCACTTACTATGTTTTTACCACAAAATATATATTTTGTGGTAAAAAGTGTTTTATTCAGAAATAATTATTTCTATAATCTTAGTTTATTTTTGATTACATTGTTCTTTGATTGGTTCAGCTGTTGGGCAATAAAATTATTATTCTCATCCCTACTTTTACACATATTTCGCTATTAGCTATTAGTAGAATGGAGATTATTCTACTGACACATATCCGCACCCTCTTACAAATATTTATTAAACACTCACCCCCTAATCCCAACACCACACACAAAACAATAATTCAACGCCATCGCTTGCTCCCGACATAATAATTACATATTAAACTAACGCCGTTTAGTGTACGGACCACAATCGGCACCCCCGAAAAGGAATTCAGCCGGGGTTGGAGGGAGGGGATCACCTGTTGCTGGCCGTTCCGGCCGCAGCCAGTGGGGGTTGCAGCGAAAACTAACAGGCGAACATCACAGCGTGCGGGATGGTGGTGTGAACCGAACGAACGAGGGTTGATTTATAAACCGGCCGGATTAATAAAAATCCCCTCCACCCCGGCACGCCGCAGAGTGTGTTTAATTGTTTAATTGATGGGATGTTAACAATGATTCAATTCAGGATTTCGGATGATTTTTTATTCCCATGAAAAAATTGTGCAAGGAAAAAAAATATTACCGATGATTGTTTAATTATTATATATGTAACGAATTTGTATAAATAATGATATTTGAAGCGAATTGAGGAATTTTCATTGTCACCTATATTACTATACAACACTTCACATTACTCAACCTAAGTTATTCAGTCAATGATATTCTGTCATAAGCAATTAATGAGAAACAAATTATCTAAATTTTGAGCAATGCATTCGCTCAAAATTTGAACTGGTACTTTTATATAACATGCAGTAGAGGTCTAAGATAAAATTAATGCATACGTTATATTTTAACCTCACAATCTAAGTATAGATTATAAAACTTGATTTGACGGTAAAGATAAGGAATAATGTGTACTTTAAATTTAATATTTCATATATGGAATAGCCCCGATTATCAATTAAGCAAGCACGTGTTGATGAAAAAAAAAATAGCTTTTATGTATGTTTTTGTAAGTGTACAAGTTCAAATATTGAGCGGTATAGTATAATTAATTTAATTATTTATCTAAACAAAAAAAAACATTAATTATATCTAACTGCCTATTTAAAGTAAATAAATTTTAAATTTATTGTTTCCAAAATGAGCGTGTAATAATAATAATTAAATTATTCCGGAGGAAGTAATTAATTAATATGTTAGAATATACTTCCAATTAAAATATGTGGAGTGGCAATCGCCTGTTGGGATCTCAGGAAGCGGATGATATAAAGTAACGTTTCCTCACGTATGGAACAGTTAAGTAAAGGAAAGTAATTATGCTATTTATGAAGAAGGAAATAGGTTAAAAAGAAAATTTTCCAAAAAAAAAATAATTATAATTAAAAATGTATTAGAAAAATAAGAAAATATGACTTAAATCTTTGATTATATAATAGAAAAAGGATTTATTCACTTGGACACAGTTATTTAAATAAATTAAATATACAGAATTTGAAAATTATTAATTAATAAATTATTTTCAGATTCTTTTTTAATTAATATACATTAATTAATGTTTAAAAACAATCTATTTTATAATAAAAAATATGAATAGATTGTTAAAAATCTACCAATAAAATATATAAGAATAGAAGGGTAGACACAATAGAACTATTGGTCGCGGTGCAGGTCGGGTGAGCAACCAAACCAAACGTGGCTTAAAAAAAGTTTCGGGTTATCAGCTCATTTTCAAGAGATTCAAAATTGTATTCATTTAAATTTCTATGGTTAATCAAATAAATTTGGAATTAAACACTATTTTCTATTGCTTCGTTTAACTGAGATTGTTTGAAATTAAAAATGGAGATAATTCACACTTTTCTATAAATAGAAAAGAGTATTCATTCACTTGTAACGTAAATCAAAATATCACAGAGCTAAATGTGGATTAATTAATTAAATTAATTAATAAATTATTTAAATCATTTTGATTTAATTCGCACTTTATTATTTATTTAACTAGATTCCTCTTACATACATAGAAAATTAAATACAATTAGTAATATTAACCGCACTTAAGAAGTAAAGTATACCTTATTTATAATAAACTGAGTGATTATAATTTTGCAATTATTTAAATTAAACACGGAAAAATTAGTCAAAATCAAAAAAAAAAAAATCACCAATTCCATTTTTCAACGTTTTTGACAAGAATCTTTTGAAACAACTACTTTTGATCTAGGGTATATACCCCTCCAGATGTTGCATTACTGGAGGGGTATATATTACTTATTTATAATATAAGTACATCATCAGGATTATCGATTTTTGCAAAGATTCTCAGATCATCGGCATAAGCTAATACAGGACATGTTAATGAGCAAATCAGATCATTTATGAATATAATAAATAACGGAGGTCCTAGATTCGACCCTTGCGGAACCCCACATGCTGAGATGAATACATTAGATTTATATCAATTATAATAAACACAAATGGCGCAGATGACCAATATTATCGAAGCTCCCTAAAAAACATCAAATTCAATAAACACAAATTTTCATTGCTCGATTGTGCAAACATTTTGGGAGGAACGAAATTTCGAAATCTATTACTATCAATTCAAGATATCGCTGGTCTATCTTGTTCCTACTAGAAGTTATAGGTATTTTTCGAAACGTCAATTTTATGTTAAAATTTGACAAATAAATGTTTCTCTCAAAAACTATTATATATATTATATATATATATTATGCCTACCCATAAATTTATATATATATATAAATTTATGGGTAGGCAATTAAACGGGGAATCAAAAAAATATAGCGAGTTCCATTTAAAATAACTAAGTTGGTAGTCATTTCGGGTACAACCGAAAGTGAAAGAAAGTCAAAATATTTTTCATCAGGGGATTTCATCGAACCGTGCAACGTAGAATTTTTCAGGATTTTCCGCAGTTAGGAACCCTGAAAAGTTTTAATGGCCGTTATTCGTGGCCCACCCTGTATAATATCCGCCTAGCCACGATAATTCAATTCACTTATGTACTGTGTAATTAGAGGCAAATTCTATAGTGTAGATCGTCCTGAAATAAATCCATACTATTGTGAAGAAATTAGCGACGTTACTTATAAATTCTTTATATAGGATCTGTTTAAAACAATTGTATGTATGCAATGATTTCCCCATTCATTTTTTTAGCAATTTTAATCTGATCTGGTGTTTGGGTGATTTCAACAAAAAAGTGCTCTTAGTATTTTATACAAAGAAGGCTCTGCACTTTTGAAATTACCAGCATTACAAACCTTTCTCTTTTTTTTTAAAAACATTTCGTTATTTTACGAAACCCCATCACACTTTCTTTGTACAGTTTTCCGCAACCCCTTTCCAGAGATGCCCCCGATAATACATGTCCTGAATATAATATAAAAAGCGCGTTGAAAGCGGCAATTTCCATCTCCTAATTATTCGGAGTATGTAATACACTGAAACGTGCTTTTGAGTTATTCACGGATACGTCGTCGCGCGTACGTAAATTGTGATCCTTCCCTTATCTCATCCGATCCGATTTCATTCCGTCCCGTCCTATTCCTGCTTACATATCGGCATTATAATGTCCGTCAGTTTGTATGTGAATACAATCGCCTATCTAATCCACGATCGGGCATCGAGGGTGCGTTCCTCTTCGGACGCACTCATCATACTAAGCACCCAGGATATTATTAATCCCTGAATTATTTAAGAGTTTAAATATGTTGGGGTTTGAAGCTAATGATACACAACACCCAACACATTTAAACTCTTAAATATATAACTTCTTAATAACAACACGATATTTATAATAAATATAAGAAATTAAATAAAAATGATTTGAAAATAATTAATAAATTATGACATTTTGACTCACTTTACATAAGTTAAACAAATGTACATTAAAACAATTACATCCTGGGCAAATTCCTCGCCGGACATTGAATTACATAAATGTGAAAATAATTTATTAATTTTGAATTAATTTCTCACTTAACTCGTGGTGAAACATATTTAATTAATAGACTTTGATTAAAACACTTGGTTTGTTTCACCAAACAAACCAAGTGTTTTAATCGAAGTCTATTAATTTATTAATTACTTTCAAATCATTTTTATTTAATTTATTTAAATAACTGTGAACAGGTGAATAAATATTCTTTTCAATTTATAAAAATACATTAAATACATCCAATGATGTTACTTATAAATATTTTTTTTTAATTTTAAATATATTTGAAATGCAATCTTTACAAAATAAACATAATTGAATAAATTTCAATATACAACATTGAGATATAATTTAAATTAATTAAATATTAGTGGAATCTATGATGGGATTTGAACCCATGTCCCTCGATTTCTAGTCGAGTACGTTACCAACTACACCATTTGTGATATCAAATCTCCATTCAGTGCTGCAAGTTCATTTATATTCATCATACCATCATAAAAAAAACATCGGTAAATAATTGTTTGGCATTTTCATCTATTTGAATATTAGCGGAAAATCAAAGAGCTGGTAGGTTCTACTTGTGTTTATATTTACCACATTATTATTCGTCTAGTATATTCTATGTCTATGACCATTATTGTGGCATTGTATTTTGCTATGATTGTCTTCTCCAAAAAAATAAAAGTGTAGAACTTAAACAGTTTGAAGGTTCAGAAAAACAGAATATTCTGTATTTTGTTGTATAAAAACCGTTTGTTTCATGTTGCTGAAATTTACTCAATTGATCCTCCTATTCATTGAGAATATTTTAAGTTATTCTGCGAATTTTCAATTTTTTATCAAAATCCACTTTTTTCCAAGCGTTCCCATTTGAAATTATTCAAATTTCGATGATTTTTTTCTTCGAAACAAATCTGAAACACTCTTAAGGATATTAGGATGATCCTAGAATATATATTTAATCCGAGCATATCCAATTTTTGTATTCATTCAAAAATATTTCACCAATTGTTAAGTGACAAATTAATCAAAAATTAGACAGTTTGTGCTGTATTTCGTGATTATACCCTTTTTTTTTGGATTCTGAATCAATAAGAAAAAACTTTTTTTTAAGTAGTTATATTTAAGGGTCACCAGAGGCGAAAAAGCGCGCATATCACCCACACAATGGCTTTGTTGTGTAGTGCGGCGATAAGGAATCTGCGCGGTGATAAGGGGGCGAGCGGTCGTGTCGCGATAACCGACTCAAAATGGAATATTCGTGCTGTTTGTGCGCGACGCCGTTATCGTCCAGATATCGAGGACCGAATGACTGAATGTTTCGGCCCTCCTCCTTCCGCAAGACCCCGATAATCCACACACACACACATACAAAAAATCACTTAATTACCCTCGCGCGCCGAATATGCCGAGCGCGGGGAATGCCGCGCCGCATCCTTCCTTATCTTTTTCGAAAAAGAAGAAGAAGAAGAGGCCGCGAATAATTACCTACACACAAAACACATTAAGCCCGATATCGCATTGATAGCCTTTATGACGTCGCGATGTATTATATCTTGGATTTCTTATCGTGTGGCGGTTTTTTAATTAGTCGCATTGCCGAGCCGCGGAAACTGCAGGAATTTCGAGTGGTCGCCACCGGCCGCGGGAGGATTTCATAATGCGTCTCCCTTATTTATAACATCTTATCGTCGTGGTCACGTCACGGGTCAGGCGCAATCTGATAATTAATGTGGAATAAACAGAGATAAGGGGAGATAATGCGGGCCGATTAAGGAATTGGGGCCAGGATTTTAGTATGGATATCGTAAACAACAACACAAATCGATGAAAATATTCCGTTTCTTAATTACCGAAACTCAAATTTGGTTCTGGCAGCCATAATCGCATATTCAATTTATGTCATTTATTCATTTATGGCACAACTACAGAAATAAAATAAACACATTTCTAAATATTTAGTTTTACACTATTAAAAAAAAGGTGTCTCAAAATGACCTGACATTTTAATTTATTCATAAAATATAATATTTATTGGAAATATATCGTTGATGAAACAATTAAAAAGAAATGGTGCAAGGTTTGCAATTACATTTTGTTGTTCTAAGCCTAAAAACACAATGCAATTATGTAAATGACTGCAACAATTATTAATGACAGGATTAGTGCTAAACTCGTTAAGATTAAAATCACCAAGTATGATTGGTGGCCAATTCATATCGCCGTGGCGCGAAACATCAATAACATCTGCAATAACTGCATTATTTCGTTCGCAGTGTGACAGGTTGCACCATCTTGTTGAAAGAATATGTCTTCCAAGTCCATGCCGTTCAATTCATTCCATTGAAAGTTGATTATCATGTCACGATAACGAACACCATTGAAGATTACCGCATTTCTGTAATGATTTTTCACAATTTCTATGCGTTGCTCGATCGTGTAATTGTTCATAACTAAACCTCAATACTTCCTGATGCCAGTTGTCAAAGATTAGTACCAGCAATTTGATTAATAAACATATATGTTTAATTCGACATTATTCACGTATAGAAGTGTGTAAGTATGAATGACTTTGCTTTGTTTAAATCTGGAGAGTATATGATGTCTCTGGTTGATATTTCATGGTAATCCCATTCTCCCCTTTTATTCCCTCCTTCCCTTCGGATATCAATCTAACGTGGCGAAGGGGGAGTGCTGGTGGCGGAATTGATTTCTTATAATAGAAGCGGCGTCGGCGGTTGGTGTCGGGAGCGGCGGTGGCGGCGGCGGCGGCGTCGACGGCTTATCGCCCATTCGCAGATTGAATATATTTCATATGTTTTCATAAAGCACATCTGGCCGGGCGCTATCAGTCAGTGCCAGAGAAGTCCATTATGAGATGGCGCGCTCAAAAACCTTATCAAGGAAAATTCCGGCTCCCGCAAAAAAAAAAAAAATGAAAGAGGAAAGAGTGCTCCTGCCGGTGGACGCCTTTGATAAGCCGCGCTGATAAGCGTCAGATGTGCATGCATATCCACATACGCGCGTTTTATCATTCACACCAGAGTTAACGTGTTTGTGGATCGACGAGCCGTCGGATCTGAACCCACATAAGCGCGACCCATTCAGCGGATGCCTTTCGCCATACCCCGGCGTCTTTTCATGACTTCATTTTGACTGATTATCTTTGCGGGCCTATTCATTTTACCACCGTGAAAATTATGTGAAATAACACAAATTGTTTATAACAAAATTTATCATAAAATAAAAGTATAATATTTTATTTAATAAAATCTTCAACCAGTATGGATAACTACAAATAGCCATTTCGGTCTATTGGACCTCATCAGACCAGTGTGTTCTATGTGCAATGCCTTAATAGCCTTTTCTGCTATATTTCCAGTAATATGATTTATACTAATTAAATAAAAAACGGTTGTCCTGTCTCCTACTTATTTTTTTTATTGGACTAGATATATTTCGGAAATTCTCTTTCCATCTTCAGTAGTTGAAGTTTTGATAAATATAAATAGCTGCGTGTAGGTCACTGTCAGTTTTTGAATGAAAATAATCTCTTATTTTTTTTATTTGTGTGCTGTGAAGCTGTTTAATGTCTATTAGACCTCTCCCTACCAAATTTCGTGGTAAATATAATCGTTCAGTGCAGGCATTTGGATGGTGAATTCTATTTTTCGTTAGATTTGTTCTTGTTAATCTATTCAAATCTTCTAAATCCGTTACCAACCAAAAGACAAATTTTTAGAATTTAGTTTTGACTTTAAAATTTGTTTTAAGCGATTAACATATTGTATTTGTAATTTTTTTTCTATGGTCTATTTTTTTATATGGTATTAATTTTAATTGGGTCTGTTTTAATAATTTAAGAGTTGGTATTTAAACGTATTCTAATGTTGCATAACAAATTTAAGAAAATTACATATTTTTGGATTTATTTTATACATTTTTAAAACATGAATAATCCAATCATGAGGAACAGATAATCTATGTAACATGTTTTATTATTATTATTATCATATAAATAAATAATTAGATTTATATCAATGCTTTTTTGTTAACTTAAATGTAGTTTTCTGTTAAAATAAATTGAGTTCATTATCAAGACAAAATCGCTTAATGCGAGTAATTATCAAGGTAGCTCGTGGAGAGATCTGCATTAAGGAATTACTAGAAAATTATATATACTCTATTCCATTAAATCTCCCAATAAGATCTATCGGAATTGAATCTGGAACGTACGTACACACATTTACACACATACACACATACACACACACACAGACAGACATTTACACGTCTATCCGTATTAAATGTAGTGTAAGACGCGCCTGAAGAACGTTTAGAGTAGTTGGTTCAAGTCGGAGGAGGAAATCTGGGGGATTTTCAGTTCGCAGTGCGCCCGCCGAGTGTGAATGTGTGCTAGTGAGCGGGGGCGGATGGGCCATAAAAAGGATATGTGGCACCCCCTCCCCTCCGCGCCGCGCGTCTCTATGCTAATGCGAGTCCCCGCCGCCCCCGAGCTCTATCGCACATTCGCACACCATTACCTGCCCGATATTAGACCGGCTCTGATAACGTCCCCCCGAAGCCCAACCGCCCCCTCCCCGCGAACCAACATCCATACAGACATTTGTCAAGATCGTCCGGTCAGATTCTGCGTTTGCTTGTCTCGCAATATTATGTATTTATATAAACATTTTTTTTGTTGTTGTATAAAGCTAGATTTATTATTAAAAAAAAAACACACAAATATAAGATAAGATAAAAGGGGTTGATTTCCAGAAGAAGATGAAAACGAAATTATTTTAGCAAATGTAATATTTATTTATTTATACACTTGTAAATAAAAACACTTTTTTAATTTTGTTTTACCACTGTATTTTTCACTTAATTATGTGACTATGGTTTCGACTATCTAGTATTTATTCTCAAACTGGATAGTCGAAACTATAGTCACATAATTAAGTGAAAAATACAGTGGTAAAAAGTTTTTTTATTTACTAGTGTATTTAAAATGTACCACAAAGTGAACGCCTAAAACACAAAAGAGTTTATTTATTTATTATTATCATTTAGTATTTATTTATAAACGAGCTATCTTTACAAATACAAAATTTAATATTTTGTATTTGTAAATTTGTAAAAAATATAGTTTACTATCAGATTTTTTTCGGAAGAAAAAAAATTCAACGAAATTTGAATATTTTCAAAAGTGGATTTTGGCATAAAATCCGAATTTCGCATAATAACTTTAAACTATACCAAAATGTTCTCAAAGAATGAAAGCACTAACTGAATAAATTCCTGCAATATGAAACAAACGGTTTTCGCATGGCAGGCGTGTAAATTGGACCTTTGAAAATTAAGGAGAAAATGAGTATAATTTTCCGATTTTTTTGTGGATAAGCAAAACACCCTCATATTAATTATTTTGGGTTTAAATATAGACGAATCCTTCCTAAATCGCATGCTGAAAGTTCCAATATGCTATCTCTTCTGTGAACAAAATTATCTTCGTTCAATCAATGACGTGTCCAAGAGCGTCTATCGGCGCATCTCGCTTAAACCATTCCCATAAGAATCCATGTAAATAGGACTCATTATTTCAAATGGTCTTAATGAATCGAAAATGAAATTTATGACAATATATATATTCTAGGATCATCCTAACATCCTTAAGAGTGTTTGAGATTTTTTTCGAAGAAAAATAAAATCACTGAAATTTAAATATTTTCAAATGGAAAAAAGTGGATTTTGATAAAAAAATGAAAATTCGCAGAATAACTTCAAATTATACCAAAATATTCTCAATGAATGGGAGCATCAATTGAGTAAATTTCAGCAACATGAAACAAACGGTTTTTATACAACAGGCGGTTAAATTGGACCTTTGAAAAATGTTTGAAAATTTTGTACAATTTTATGATTGTTATATTAATTATTTTAGGATCTAAAATACACGAATCCTTCCTAAATCACATGCTTTAAATCCTAATATTTTATCTCTTCTACAAACAAAGTTATCCTAGTTCAATCAACATCGTGTCCAAAAGCCTCGATTGGCGCGATTCGCTTAAACATTTCCCATAAGAATCCATGTAAATAGGACTCATTATTTCAAATGGTCTTAATGAACCGAAAATTAAATTTGTGGAAAAAATAAATATTCCACACTCTTTCTAACATCATTAAGAGTTTTTGTAATTTTTTTCAGATTTTTTTGGAAGAAAAAAAAATTCAACGAAATTTGAATATTTTGAAAATACTGGCTGAGAAATTAAAGTTATTCAATCTAATCTGTGTTTTATTGGTTGATTTTTGGTAATTTATTCATATTTATTTCATAAATTATTTAAATTATTTTAAATTATTTTCATATAATAATTAAGATTTAATTCATTAAATGTGAATTTCGTTTTCCTTGTTTGCTTAAACCCGGCGCATTCACCATTTGTGCATAATGGAAAATAGCACATAATTACTTAATTACTATAACTTCAGTAATTATTTGAAATATTGTATTAACGTAATAAGTGGCGTAGATATGGCAAGGGGGTTATAAGACCCCCCTCCCTCCCGAAATTTTAGTCAATAATTAAAAAAAAAAAGAAATAACGTTTTAACGACGATGTGACAACATTAAACATTGTTTTTATGTTGCTGGGACATTGTACTAAAAAAAATAATCTAGTTAATTTTTTTAGTACATTTATATTTACTTAACAAGAATAAATATTGTGAGTCTGTCTGGGCTATCGACCTGGGGTTTTTCTGCCCAATTAGTGAAACATTTTTAATTAAATTTTAAAACTTTTCAAATTAAACATTTGGTTTTGTTTCAACTAGTTTCGACTTGTCATTATCAAGGATATTACTTAAATCCTTGATAACGACAAGTCGAAATTAGTTGGATAAATAAAAAGTATAGTGAAAGAAAATCAAGTGTTTAATTTGAAAAGTTTTAAAAATGATTTTAATATTATGAAATAATTATTTTTATTATTATTAAAAAAGTAATAATGCAAATGTTTTCTGGGTAAAAAACATGTTTGGACACTTATATGTATATATGTATATATTTTTAAGCACCATCAACACATGCACGCTTGTCCAGCCAAGCAAGAAAGTATCCGTCCATCCATCCATCCGCCCGTCCATCCATTTAGTTTAGAGGCCCGTGGTAGTATGCGAGCGTGTCGCAACGGCCGAGACTAGATTACGAGACGGCGTTTATTTAAATGCACGTTTTCGCTTTGAAGTAACTTGTAACGTATCTGCATCTGATTGCTGAATTATACCATTAGCTTTATCTAGTCGGGGTTATGTAACCGGCCTCTCTCGCTTTTCCTCTCGCGTTTTTCTCTTCGTTCTTTTAAGCTGCAATCGACACGAGGAGAAGCAATTAAGCACCCCCTTTGTCTCCGCTCCGGTAATTGGCTGGGCGTGTTTACGCGGCCTAAATATTAAGTGGGAAGCGTTATCGCGGACAAAAGGGTCCCCGTCCGACAATGGGCCCTTCAGGTGGACGAGGCCAGATCCGGAAACGAAACTCCGGGATGTGTTCTGCCCCGGCGCGGATTTCGGATTGGGCGGCCTTGCAGAAAGATAAGCATATATATATAATGTTCACTTGATTTGAGACACTCACAATTTTTTTTTCTCTACTCAAAACAAGATGCACACGATTTGAAATATTTAAATATTCCACTTAAACACTGCTATGACTATACCACAGGTAATTTATTTATTATTTTTTAAATAATGTGAATTTTTCGTTGCAAACTTTTACTCCGTTTTTTTTTTTTGGTTTGTTTGTTTATTAATTCCCGGATTTACGCGAGGGGGATTTGCATAGTTAGGGCAAATGAGAAGCGTTCCCTATCTATTGTAATAACGCTATTAATCTTAATATCTAGAGCGCGCCGCGCGAAAAAATGACCGCGGTTCTGTGTAACTGGATTGAGATAAGGCCGGGATTTTATGACCACTTTTTTTTTAAATTAATTAAATCATAATTAACCTTGTTGGATGAATAGATAAATTAATTATACTTAAAAAACTATACTCAATGAATAATAAAAAATAGTTTAGATTACGAAAGTGTTTAACAAATAAAAAATGTATAAAAATTAGTGTTGGGCAAAATCGAATAATATTAGTAATCGAGTATTACTAAATGTGTGATTTTAAGTGTTTAAAACGAAAAAGTAACTTCAAATATATGTTTATTAATAAATGGGAAGTTATTTTTGATATTTTTATAATAAGTAATATTCTTAAAATTATAATATACTTAATTTAGCAATAATGAAAGATCGACTTTGCCCATCACTAATAAAAATAGAGAACTGGCGGGAAGACCTTCCCTCGTTAGCCATTTCATGTATTATATGTGAACATAACTCTACAAATACATTGTAAATATTTTTTTTAAACTATGTATAAATGTTACCCCTACACCACCATTATGGTAGATGGGGATTTTAGATTATATATATATATATATATAAATTTACATGCATAAAGATGTTTACTTAGTTAGAGAACATAATAGGAAAAGGATTCATTCAATTGGTCACACTTATTTAAATAAATTAAATAAAAAAATTGTTGCATTATATAATTGTTATTTTTATACAACAGCAAGTCTCTATTATTAGACATTTGTTAAAGTACTTATGTAATATAAGTCATTATGGCACAGTAGCAAATGAGAAAATAATCTATTAATTAATTATTTCAAATTCTTTTATTTAATTTAGTTAGAGAACATTTTTCAATTTTTAAAAATTCATCGAAATTTGAATATTTTCAAAGAAGAACGAATGGAAAAAGTGGATTTTATATTAATTATTGAAATTCGAAGAATAACCTAAAAATATATTAAAATGTTCTAAATGAATGGGATCATCAATTGTGCAAATTTCAGCAACATGAAACATACAGTATTCCTATAGCAGACGTGCTCGTGCTTTTTCTGTATAAATATATATATATATCTTTTATCATTTAGATCAGTTGTTTAGTTGCTCTTCCTTTTAAAAACCTACAACTTTGCCATTGACAGTTTTGTTCTATCTCTAGTAAAACATTTTTTATGATCGAAAAAAACCCAAAAATAGCAAAAACATGCCCAAAAATGCACTTTTTTCGATATGATTTCTAAACGGTTAGAGATAGAATAAAAATTCAAATTAGGTAGTTGTAGAGCTTTTAAAAGCTACAACTTTGCCATTGACAGTTTTTGTCTAACTCTAATAATAAATTTCTGAGCTAGAGTCATTAAAAGAAGTACCTTCCATCCTTCAACAATGTAATGCAATTAATTCATCCTTAACTAAATTAAACTATTAATATTTTCCTTCTCATTTTACCTTAAATAAAATAAAATGCGAGTGTTAAACGCATTTGTAAATGCACGTATTTCCCATTCCGATTGTGACACGCGAAGGTGTAATTTGTGAACGCAGCACATAATCTGTCGCTGATCGATGTCTGTTTACTGGTGAAACTCGTAGGTTTGTGCGAGTGTAATTATTAAAAAAAATATATATTAAAGTCAACAAGCTGTATTTTGAATAATTGAACGTTCACGTTGTATTGGGCCATACATACATGTCAATATCGCGGGTTCGTTATTGTTAAACACGACCGACTTTATTTTATTACTGTTTTTGTTTTATTTGTTTTGTATATTTTTTTCTGAGAATTGTTTGATTGGAATCGTGTTTGATAAAAATGTCACAAGCGTATATTTTTGCTGTAAGTAAAAATATTTTTTTCTTGAATTTTCAAGAATGATTACAGTGCAAATGAGACTGATTACAGTGCAATAAATTGTTAAGTTAATCGGAGCTATTCTGCAAAAGAAATCTTAAGTTTAGCATGTACGCTATTTTTTATCATCACAGTCAAAGTAGCTTATTCAATAAATTTATGATACATTGAATGTGATTTCGATTAATTAATTTCTCACTTAACCCGTGGTGAAATATTTTTGAATTAATTCAGGATATTAAATAAAACACTTTTTCACTTTGTTTGTATAACTTGTTATTTTATGAAAAAGTGTTTTATTTAATAATCTCAAAATGTATAACCAAGTGAAAGCCTTAACAATCAACAAATTAATTCAGGATAATTTAATTGAAATTAATACACTTGGTTTCGACCATTTGTCATCTTCAGGGAGGAAAAATAGAAGTATATCAATTATTCTTAATGGTTTAAAGAACCGTAACTAAATGAATAAAAATAAATGTTTTTTTTTCTTAATTATTATTATAAAACATTTTAATTGTTTATAAGAATGTATCCGTAAATCGTTGGATGCAATCCCTGTTATTAATAAGCAATGGCATGCGTGACATTGTATGGATATTAAGTTGCCGGCAACACGAGATTGATGGCGCCCGATAAGGAGTCTTTACGGTGCGTACATGACCTGTACCTTGTGCCTTTTCAGCCTTAACTGCGCACTCACATGTACAAGAAACACAATACACTAATCCACCAGGAAATCGTCTTTTATATTCGTATTCATTATCGAATTTGTATATGGGGTGCAGATTATTATCGGATTGATTTATTGCACAAGTTGTATGCAAAAATTATTTTCTTTTTTATATCCTTATATGGGGAGAAACAAAAGCATATGATTTCTTCTTCTCAGGTATTTTAATTTGCATGAGGTTTCATTTAAATAATCAAAACAGAATAGTGTTTTGATTGTTTAAATAAAACTCCGTTATTTTAAGAGGTAGGGCAAAAAGCCACCTAGAATTGCAAAAGTGGATCCAAAAAAGTTATCACAAATAATTCATAAAATGTAGTAACAATGTCAAATTTGACAGTAGTAGTAAATCGTACTTTTGTACAATAGTTTAAAAATAATATTAAAAAATCTAATAGTACCATCATCAAACGCAACACCATTTTTTTTAATAATAATAAGCTTTATTCCAAATACAATTGTTACATAAGTTTTTACGTAAATTAAAATAATAAAGTATTCGAAATCTATTAGCTAAATTCGGAGTCGCCGCGACTGTTTTTCATCTTAACCATTGAACAGGAATATGTACAAAATAATTTAAAGCGAGTGCTGCAGAAGATTGTTTCACTATTTTCAAGTAAAAACCAATTTTAAACAATAAGAAAAATAAGCATAATTCGACAATATTGCAACCAAGAAAAATATGCTAGTTTATAAACTTTAATATGTTTGGCATAACGTTTTCGGAAAGTTACGATACATTTCGTTTTGCACATTTGTGGTATCTTATTGTACACTTTAGAAATTTGGATTGAGAACGATCTTTCAGCAATAGTAGATTTATGTTGAGGTGGAGACAAGCGGGAGGGGTTGTGATTGATAGAATGAAAGTGTTAACGTACTCGGATGATGTAAATTAAATAAAAATGATTTGAAAATAAATGTAGAAATAATTTATTAATTATTTTCAAATCATTTTTATTTAATTTACATTAATTGGAAGTTCATATTCTTTTAGTGTGTGGTTTCGCTGGAAAACCCTGTATAAATAAATATAGAAAAGCAATTACTTGGTCGCAATTATTTAAATTAAATGAAATATAAAGAATTCGAGTAAATTAATTATTTGTTACATTTGTAAGAGGGGGCTTTAATTAACATCCCTATGTAGTTTCATAAAGATACCCCGCAAATAATAATTATTACGAATTTTTAAAATTTGTATTATACAGGAAATCGCATTAAAAATCGCTCATTTTGGGTTTAAGTCAAAATATCTCGAAAACTGTGGATGGGGTATTTTTTGTTTTTTGCATATTCTGAAAGAGGAGGCTTTAATTAACATCCCCACGGAGTTTCATAATGATACCCCGCAAATAATAATTATTACGATTTTTTAAATTAAAATTATGCAGGAAATTGCATTAAAAATCGCCCATTTTTGGTTTAAGTCAAAATATCTCGAAAACTAGGGATGAGGTATTTTTTGTTTTTTGCATATTCTGAAAGAGGAGGCTTTAATTAACATCCCCACGGAGTTTCATAAAGATACCCCGCAAATAATAATTATTACGATTTTTTCAATTTGAATTATAAAGAAAATTGCATTAAAAATCGTCCATTTTGAGTTTAAGTCAAAATATCTCGAAAACTGTGGATGTGGTATTTTTTGTTTTTTACATATTCTGAAAGAGGGGGCTTTGATTAACATCCCCACGTAGTTTCATAAAGATACCCCGCAAATAATAATTATTACGATTTTTTCAATTTGAATTTTAAAGAAAATTGCATTAAAAATCGTCCATTTTGAGTTTAAGTCAAAATATCTCGAAAACTGTGGATGGGGTATTTTTTGTTTTTTACATATTCTGAAAGAGGGGGCTTTGATTAACATCCCCACGGAGTTTCATAAAGATACCCCGCAAATAATAATTATTACGATTTTTTCAATTTGAATTATAAAGAAAATTGCATTAAAAATCGTCCATTTTGAGTTTAAGTCAAAATATCTCGAAAACTGTGGATGGGGTATTTTTTGTTTTTTACATATTCTGAAAGAGGGGGCTTTGATTAACATCCCCACGGAGTTTCATAAAGATACCCCGCAAATAATAATTATTACGATTTTTTCAATTTGAATTATAAAGAAAATTGCATTAAAAATCGTCCATTTTGAGTTTAAGTCAAAATATCTCGAAAACTGTGGATGGGGTATTTCTGGTTTTTTGCATATTCTGAAAGAGCGGGCTTTATATATATATATATATATATTATATATAAATATAGATAAACAGTAAATAAAAAAAACAATATTTTTTTTTAAATATAAAAAGAAAAGAAAAAAAAAGTAGGAGATAAATTACATAAAGAAGACGAATTAGAGATATTCGTGTGTGTTAATAGATGAACCAGCATGATGGCACGCCGGGCAGGGGGCAAAAGGGTGAGCGAGTGGTTGATATATGAAGTGTGCGGGACATCCCTTAACGGGCGGTCAAGCGCCTTTCGACACATCATGAAGAGGGTCGTGTATTAGGGTTTATCTGGGTATCTGACCAGCAGGGCAGCAGGGGAGCGCTAATCTGTTGCCTTCACGTTACTAACTGCCTCGCAGATATCGCCCCACAGATAGATATCAACCTCCATGGCTCTACGTACCCCATGCTGGTACCACCACTGCGCAACACACACACACGACACGAGCCAAAACGAAACTTTAACAGTTATGAACTTTCATCGTGTAAGATAAACTTGAAACGAATGCATGTTTGTATGAATATATATAAAAATCGATTGTTTCTAAAAATATAATACACAATCAATGTTTAAAGATTTAAATATTTCATATATTACTATTAAATCTTAGAAAATAAAAATAGTACATAATCTAACATAATATAAAAAAATAATATTTTTAAAATTCTGCCACATTTTATATAAATTCATGTATCGAAGTTGAATAAGTGCAAAATAAATTCTTAAAAATATTATATTATAGAAAACACCGAGCAACACACATAGTAAGGCATTATTTCGTGAGCATTTCAGCTGCACTAACTATGTTAGAAATGAACACATTAATAGAATGATGCGTTACAACAATATATGTAATGATAATCCTAATTTAGATATGTTTAAAATTCCCATGTCAACATTTAAAAATATATTAAATTGTATGAACCTTATTTAGCTCCTTTGTTTTATGCAATTATGCACTGTAAATGAAGTCTATTTCTAATCAATTTGTATTTTTCTTTTATATATTTTCTTTTCATTTTGTAAAATGGTGTACCGTTTGAATAAATAAATAAACACCATATATATGCTACACAGGGTTATCCGCTGGAAATGTTAAAGGGCGAATTTGGAATAATATTTCTTCGACAACAACGCATGCATTATTGCACAAATTATTTTTATTTTTAAATTGGTCCACGAAAGATTCAGATACTCATATTTACTATTCCAATTAAATTTTTACATACCACGTCTGAATAGTAGTATCAGCTAAACTTTTTATTATGATTCGACAAATATTCGACAACACTCAAACTCGTCCCTTCTATCAACATGTAACGCAGTAAATAATAATTGTAATGATGTAGATATAGTTGATTTTAATAGCGAGACCATATTTTTAAGTGAATTACTTGTCATGTTTGAAATAAAATAATTCATGATGTTATTATTGTAGGCTATCTAATCTGTATGAGAATTATTGTTATAATTATTATTATTTCCATTTTTGTGATTAACTTTAATTTATCCTTTATGGCTTTTGAGTTTAAATAATATATATAATAAATAAATAAGTAGCGTGTAGTTAATTTTATTGCCAACATCATTTTTTATATAAAAAAACAAAGCACTCTAGAGGAGAAATTTTTGCTATATAATTGTAACTCGCGTAAAAATCTAAGTAGGCTGAAAAAATATTCCTGACTTTATAGAAATCCACGTGTTTCATCTTTTCCATTATTTTTCATTCAGCTAGATTATATAAGCCTTGGATAAAGATTATATTTTTTTGTATATAAAAATCGGTATTTCCATTAACCACATCAATATTAATCTTAATTTATATAGAAATCGACGTAATTTAGATAATATTTTATATTGCGGGTTTATCCTCGTCAACGATTAAAAATTAATCGACTCCCGGCGGAGTTGTTCGAATCGAAGGAGAAAAAGCGGCAGCACGCACACAAAAAGCAAGATAGAAACAACCCACCAAGTATAGGAAAGGAAAAAAAGCGTTACTTGGCGGAATATACGAATGCGATACCGTAATCGTGGCCGGATAACATCAATGGCGGAATAATTTATAAATGCAAATTAATATAAATAAGATCTTTTTATCGCCCGCCAAGGTCGGACTTGAATATAATCAGTCCGTAATAAGTCCGGTAATTGCATGTATAATTTAACAGGAGGTGCCATGATAAAACCGTATCGAAAATAATAAATTCTAATTTATTCTTAAAGAACGGCCTACGGCCATGCATGCCCGGCTTTAAGGTACACCCTTCTCTCCGGGGAAGGTAAGGCACCCCCGGCGCGACCTGGGTCAAGCTCACCTTTCTTTGGAGTCTCCGCTTCCTCCGGGAATTCTCGGGAGGATGGTAGTTTATCAACAGGATCGCCTGAAATAAAGAAAATAGTTTTTACTAAAAAAATAATAATAATAAAACTTTTCTAATTAATTACAACAAAATATGTTCTGTTTTTTTAATTGAATCAATAAAGTACACTAAATTAAAACATGCAATAAAAAATAATTTATGAAGTTTATCCTATATCCAAAAACCTTCTAAAAGAATGCACAAAGTCATAAAAAAATGATAATTGAATATTTTAACAAATAATTTTTAGGGTATGAAACAAACTCCTTATTTTATTTATTTTTACTAACATCTTTATTCCTTCCAAGATACAATCATTGCACATGTAATACAAAAAGAAAAAAATAACAATATATTACAAAATAAAATTCACTTGAATAAAAACACACCATTCTTCACTTTCGTAGCGGATCGTGATATTTTAGAGCATATTATCTATGATTTCGACGATCCTGAAATGATGGAAATGGTTAAGACGAGGCTTTTGTAATTCAGGAGCAAAATGTTGCTTTGAATTTCATTGGTGCTAGGGGAGCAAGGCCGGGTGTTACAAAGGAGAAACGTATTAAATACGCTAGAGAAATTTTACAGAAGGAAATGTTGCCGCACGTTGGTGTTTCTGATTTTTGTGAAACTAAGAAGGCTTACTTTTTGGGGTACATGGTACACAGGCTACTGTTAGCTGCTTTGGGTAGACGGGAATTAGATGACAGAGATCACTACGGAAATAAGAGGTTGGATTTGGCTGGGCCATTATTGGCATTCTTGTTTAGAGGATTGTTCAAGAACCTTATGAAAGAAGTTACCCCTACACCACCATTATGGTAGATGGGGATTTTAGATTATATATATATATATATATATATATATATATATATATATATATATATATATATGAAAGAAGTAAGAATGTATGCCCAGAAATAGAAATTCATCGACAGAGGCAAAGATTTCAATTTGGATCTGGCTATCAAAACAAAACTTATAACAGACGGTCTGCGATACTCTCTTGCTACTGGTAACTGGGGTGATCAAAAGAAAGCCCATCAGGCTCGTGCTGGTGTATCTCAGGTATTGAACAGGTTGACTTTCGCTTCAATGCTTTAGGACAGAAAGGAACATGTGGAATTCAATATCGAGAAGAGGATATGCCATTTACATGCGAAGGCCTCACCCCTGATATCATCATTAACCCACACGCTATCCCTTCCCGTATGACAATTGGCCATTTAATTGAATGCATTCAAGGAAAAGTATCTTCAAACAAAGGAGAAATCGGTGATGCAACACCATTCAACGATTCTGTGCAAAAAAATTCAACTTTACTCCAAGAATATGGCTACTAACTCCGTGGCAATGAAGTGATGTACAATGGCCACACTGGCAGGAAAATCAATGCCCAAATTTTCTTACGCCCCACATATTATCAACGCCTAAAACACATGGTGGACGATAAAATCCATTCGCGTGCTGTGTAAATCCTTGTACGACAACCTATGGAAGGTAGGGCTAGGGATGGTGGACTCCGTTTCGGAGAGATGAAGCGAGATTGCCAGATTTCCCACGGAGCTGCTCAGTTCTTGAGGGAGAGGTTGTTTGAGGTTTCTGATCCGTACAGGATTCATGTTTGCAACTTTTGTGGATTGATCGCAATTGCTAATATGAGAAAAAATACATATGAATGCAAGGGGTGTAAGAATAAAGCACTGATTTCACAAGTGAGGTTGCCCTATGCCGCTAAATTGCTGGACCGAAACGTATAGCGCAGTAGAGGAGGCCAAGGCCCATATAGGCTGTAGCGCCATAATGATGACGAAGTAGAGGCTGGAAATATTATTAATTAGATGAAGAAAAACACTCTTTATGCAAGTGACGCTGTCCTAATTGACAAGCTTCCTACATCCAGAAAGCTTTTAACACTCTATAAGAATTGATTGACAGTTTGGATCTTTGGCATGCGAAATGGAGAATTCCAATTAATCCTAAAAAATCTCAACTTTTGATTCTCTTCCAATGTGTTCAAAACTACAAAAATCAAGATTTTTTATGTAAACCCATCTGAATGATGTGAAATATTTTGGTATTGTCCTTGAACCTAAATTTTTTATTTAAATTTCACTCAACCCTACTAAAACGAAAATTCAATGCAGGTTTTTAGTCAGTTGTCCTGTTCAAATCTAAGAATTGAAGAAGAGTGCCCATCCTTAAATGGGTTTCAACGCTACCCCTCGCTCCCAAAAAAAATATTTAGACTATTCACTTCATATGTATGTTTTTTTTTCGTATTTTTCTGTAATCATCATACATATCATTGAGACAAACACTATTTAAACTGAAGCGCGGTGGCGGCGGCGCAATTTCTGAATTAGTCGGTCTCGCAGCAGTTCGTAGGGGGGCGGCAGCAGAAGAAACCCCGGCGTGGCGCACGAGACAGCGCCGTCCGGAGGAGAAAAGAGAGGAGAAGCGAGCAGATTTATAGGAGGGCATAACATATTCCGCGCACGGCCTGCGCTAAAATTCATTTCCTGGCGGCCGCCGTGTCTTCGGCCGCAGCCGCGCCGATCAGGAAACGAATCCGGCACTCGAAATGGAAAACAAAGCACAGCGACTACTTATCGCCACTCTCCATGCATGGATTTATCCATCACGCTACATTAATACCACCTATATACACACACATCTCTTCATTTTATATCCATATATACTTCATAGCCTATGTATAATATAAGTACGAGTGTGATGCGAGTTTTGCTCGCATCTCTTCCTATCGCGGCCATTTCATTTATACTCACACACATATACACACATTCGCGTTTATAGGTAATGTAGTGGATGTTCTCCACGGGCCATCGAACACCTCGTCTCCTCTCTACTCTATACTCTCTACTCGGCACAGCATACATTATTTATGCCCTTCGAGCGCGAACGTTTCCTTGTTTCGTGACGAAACAGAAAAGAAAAGACAATGGAAGCACGTGACAACTGCTAGTGTGTGGGACTTAATTGAAACGGATATAGCGACATCTTAAGTAGGTAATGCTTTGTATCAAATAGCTCGACTCAATAAGTTCGTTCGTCTAGAAGACAACAAATTAATGCAGGACCATCATGTATTTTACACTATCTGCATTAATAATATTTTTTTAATCTTTATTATTGAACGATATCAAGGAAAGTAAAGCGGGGGAGGGAATAAACAACGAACGGTAGTCTAGCCGTATATAGAGATAAAGAGGGGCGGCGATCCGATACGATCTGGCGTTTAAAAACTCCGCTAACTCCGGACTAAGAATCATTAAGATAAAGCCGCAGATTAATGGAAAACTGTAGCGGAAAATTTTACGTAAAAATTACACTACTTTATATCATCTGTGATAAGTTTAAAATATCGCTGCCTCCCAGGTATGTTCTGCCGCGGAGGAAGAAGACAAAAAAAAGGACGAGAAAAATAATTACGTTCGTATATTTAAAAAGCCATTTAAAGGACCCTTTTTCCTCCCTTAATGCGGCCCCTTTTTTATTGTTTCAATAATTAGAGTGGGTGGGCGCGGGGAATATGTATAGGTGTGGGGGTTGGAAGGAGGAGTGCTTGAAATATGGATTATGTGAGTTACGGGATGAGGCTGCAGGGAGATAGATAGGGCTGCGCGGGGACATCGATGGAGCCTCGCAGGAAATGAGACGCTGGCCGCCTCACCGCGCGCGATCACTTACACTTATCTCTACTCCATAGAATATAACCGAGCTTTCAATTTATTTTAATAAATCTGCAGGAATACATCAGCCAATCCGAGCAAAACGCGATAAAGCCCTCTCTCCGGCCCTAGCTAGCGCGCCCTCTCGCTCTCGCTCCCGTTCCGTCTCTCGCTCGCGTCCGCGATTAATTCTAAATACAATTTAGCTGTAAATTTAATTTTCGCCACTTGTCACCCACGGATTGCCGATTTTCATAGATTCCCATTTCAGATCGGGCCGCGCGTTAACTTTACACTCAATAATGAAATTTCCTTTCAATGACTTCACATATCGACGCAATCTTCAAAACGCGTTGGGATCTTAACTAACTGGATTATTTACTAAAATTGAATTTTCTAACACCCTTTATAGATTATTCATTGATAATTAATAATACGCACATAAATAAGGGAAATCCGAAGTGGTTCAAGTAAAAAGATACAAAAGTGGAAACAATCAACCTGAATAGGACAAAAAAAAAATACAAAAACATATGAGGCATTTCTTCAATTAAATTAAATAGTATCCAAAGGCAGAAAGACCTCTGGTCGATAGCCCATGACAGACTATTAACCCATCTGTATGTATTGTATATATATATATATATATATATATATATATTTAATAAATTAAATTGTGTTGCAGTATCCAAAGAGCATTGATCGATAACCCAGTCAGACTAAGCAATAAATTGTATATATAAGCAGACAAAGTATTACAATTTATCTGAATAAATATGTTACAAATATTATGCATTGGGTGAGTTTGTTCAACCAGCATTCATCTAAACTTTTGGAAAACTGGTAATAATCATTTCGGTCTATCGGACCTCATCAGACCAATGTAGTATTTTCCATGTACAGCTTTGCTTCCACCGTTTTCCTATAGATGGCTTTAGCAATAAGTAGCTGTGAAAATAAATAGATTATAGATGAAATGCACAAAGTTCACCACCGGAATTCGTTAGGAAAACACGTAGCGAACAGCGAAGGACGCTGACCTGGATTGGTGTTTGACTGCGGGCTTCAAAGGAGTCGATCCTTGGTAGAGGACATAGGTCGCGCGATCTGTAAGGGTTGACCTGGTCGATGTTTAACTTCGGGGGGCCAACAACGACTGCCTGGTCCTGAAAGGAATAGTATGGGAAAATTCGCCGTAGCTTCAACTGACTGAAATCACTACAAAAGTATAAAACTCATGGGGATAATTTGTCCAGTAAAAAACGACGGACATGAAAACCATTTCATGTAGGAAAATACACAGCAAGGACCGTATTCTTGAGGAGATTCCTTAACTGCTCGATCAGTTACATTATTCAACACCACAAGGAAAACTCACCTAAGGATGACCTCCCTCGTATGCACGCGAGTAAGAGGGTAGGAATTGTTAAGTAATCATGCCAAGAATGGCGTAGGAGGAAAAAAATACATGCAATAAAGTTGGTTATCCTTCAATACAACCTCATAGAAACATTTTGATGTCGATTTGTGTCAAGTTATCAAGTTAATAAAATGTTCAGCCAGCGTATGGATAACTAGTGATGGCCATTTCGGTTTTTCGAACCTCATCAGACTAATGTATTCCATGTGCAATGCCTTGATGAAGGAGGCTGAACGGAAATTGTGTTGTGGTTATATACCTGACATTAATCATAATATATTAAATAAAAATGATTTGAAAATACTAATGTTTTCTATTTATATTAATCATAATAAATTAAAGACGCCACAAGCGCCATCTTTTGCCACTTGAAATTAGGTAAAACATGGCGCTCGCGTCGTCTTTAATTTATTAAGTTATCCTTTATTGGAGATGTCAGTTTACGAGCCAAATTTTCGTCATTTACGAGAGGGTTTAATTTTTTGCTTCAATATGAAGACATCTGCTACTAAGGCTCATCGAATACTCTTAAATACTTATGGTGAGGTAATTATTAGTAAAAGAACGTGGCGTGAGTGATTTGAACGCTTCAGGAACGATGATTATCACGCCGAAGATCATCATAGCGGTAGAAAAAGAAACAGTTTTCGAAGATGCAGAATTGGAGGCATTACTTGATGAAGCTCGTGTCAAGAAGAATTGGCACGCTCATTAGGAGACGAGTGTGCCAATTATTGGCGTACTCCTAATGAGCGTGCCAATTCTTCTTGGCTCAACAAGCAACTTCAAAACGACTCAAGGATATGAAAATGACTCAGAAGCAAGGAAGTTGGATGCCATACGAATTGAAACCGAGAGATGTCAAGTGGAGTCTGTTTGTTAAATTAAATTGATATTCCTTTTAAATTAAATTAATATCTGTGAATTGTAGAAATTTCAATGTACAACATTTAGGTATAATTTTAATTAATTAAATTTAATCATAATAAATTAAAGACGACGCAAGCGCCAAATAGAAACCTTAACAATTAATAATAAAAAATGTTATTTACAATATAATAATTTTACCAAATGAAAACCAACCAGAAGTTTTTCCGCCAACATCACACATATTATTTTAAGATAATCTCTCTCGCCGTTGTCGTTGTATTGAATCTTGACGGTTTGTTTTTTTTTCTCTCCATTTAATCTTAATGAGATCAAACTGGATTAGTCGATTACTTTAAGTACTTCCTTGGATTCCCTATATTATTAACTTCCAAGAAAATCTATCGACCGTAACAAATCTGTCTGTGCATTTTTCTTCCCCAGGCGTAATTGCGATTTAGTACAAACGAGCTTCGGCCATTGTTCAAAGTCGGAATTATTTTCCCAAGAAAATTATTCGGATAAAGAATGAGTGATGTTAACTGTTTGTTTAGCTACCGAAATAAAATAAATTGACAAACTATGGGGTTTTTTTCAATTAAATTTTATACATTGTGATACATTTTATCTTGGGAGTCTTTTGTTTAAAAAAATAATAATTTTAAAATGTCTGTGTGCAAGTTCAATTAATTATGCTCTTACTCTCCGAAAAAGATTACACTTTTAGAATATCTAAGAATCTAAAAATATCCCATACATAGTTTCCCCAGTATTTTTACTCAAAGTTGGATTTATGCTATTTTCAGTGTGATTTTTGGGGAGTTTAATGTTTAAAAAAATCGTAACTTCAAAATGTCTGCGTGCAACTTCAATTAATTATGCTCTTACTATCAGAAAAAGATTATTCTTTTAGAATATTTAAGAATCTAAAAATACCCCATCCTCAATTTTGCCAGTATTTTCACTCAAAGTTGGATTTATACTATTTTCAGTGTGATTTTTTGGGAGTTTAATGTTTAAAAAAATCGTAACTTCAAAATGTCTGCGTGCAACTTCAATTAATTATGCTCTTACTCTCCGAAAAATATTATTCTTTTAGAATATCTAAAAATCTAAAAAGACACCATCCACAGTTTCCCCAGTAATTTCAGTCAAAGTTGAACTTGTGGTATTTCCAGTGTGATTTTTGCGAGTTTAATGTTTAAAAAATTCGTAACTTCAAAATGTCTGCCTGCAACTTGAATTAATTATGCTCTTACTATCCGAAAAGGCTTCCTCTTTTAGAATATGTAACAATCTAGAAAAACCCCATCGATAGTTTTCCCAATATTTTTTAGGGAGTCTAATGTTTAAAAAATATAAATATCTGGTTCCATCATGAGTGTAGCAAAACATACATTAAACCAAATAGTTCTATTTCAATATGAATATTGCATATCTTTTCACTTTCAACCAACAATTATAAGCATTATAAATCCATTTCACTTTATTAACAATTCACCCCCGAGCCATTTTGCACACAAAATATTTGAGCGTTGTCTCAAATCTCGCTTCGTGCCCGATTTATTTATTTTATTTTCGAGTGATCGTTACAATTCGATTGTAAAATTTACGACCGGAGTAAAAGTGAAAAAGTGTGACATTTGCATAGGTGCGATAGGAACGGCGCAATGGTAGAAACTTCTTTCTCCTTAAAGTGCAGCCAGAACCGGAGTCACGAGCGGCCCGCGCGGGGGGCGGCCGGTTTGAATATTCATGAGGGAATCCGCGAATTGCATGTCGCCACCGTGTTTTACTAATGGCGTGGATATCCCTTTTTATTTTCTCCAAACGGTAGACTAAATTAAGTCGTCGTGAGTACAATTGTAATGAGGAAGGCCGGCGCGGCGTGGGCGTCATTATCCATTTATCAAGGCGTCTGACAAGCGGCGAGAGTGCCTCGGCGCGGTTATTAAGACGTTACGGGATCGGCTCATTAACTGGCTAACTAATTTCTCAACAGTTAACACGAAAATAGCTGCCCGTGTAAGAATGCTCGATTACCTGTAATTGCTTGCGTACACCATCTGTCCGATGGCGGTGTTTTGAATAACTTAATTTTCAACCGTTATGTTCAATATATATACAGGGTAAGCCACGAATAACGGCCATTAAATGTATTAATGTACATTTTTTTTTTCAAAAATTTCCGCGGTCAGGAACCCCGAAAACTTTTAATGGCCAACCCTGTATATATATTTTTAGTTAAATTAAATAATACGAAACACAGATTATTCACACATTTGCAGTTATTTAAATCACAAGGAAAATTAAATTGTAATTTTTAATTAAAGTTCGCTTTCCTTTAGTGGACCAAACAACGATACTCGGTCATTTACCTTCTAGATCCAAATTGTTGACGATGTCACTTGAAATTAAGCAACAGATGGCGCTTGCGTTGTCTTTCTAGTTTTTATGATAAATATTTTGTTGCTTCATTAATTTTCACAAAATTTCTTCTAATATACAAAAAAATCCGAGTATAAATTACTCGGATTATTATTATTTGTATTTTTTTGTATGTTTATTTTCTAATGCTGTATTGGAATTTGCGGGTACGATATTTTTAATCTTCATAAAACTAAATGGAAGTCTGCGCGGCGCGGCGCACTCCATATCGGGGATACGTAATTTAAGTTGTGGGATTTACTAAATATGTTTATCGAAGATTCGCTGCGCTCTTCATGCAGACCGAAGTTCGGGATTAAATCTCGATGCGAGATAAACCTGCAACTTGTAACATATTCAATCTGGAAACCGCCGAACTTGTAAAAGCGTCGCCCGGTCGGCTGCTATCTGATTGGCAGGTTTACTTTGTCTGAGGGTAGGAAATGAGCAAGGGGGGGGGCCACCCCACCACGGATCAACACGTCCCAGAGTGTTCTATAATAAGGATTTTTCCATGTTAGTAAATTGTTGAAACCCATAAATAAATGGATAAATGAATAATTGTGGTAATAAACATAAATAGAAAACAGTTTTTATTCACTTGATCACAGTTACAGCAGGTGTACATTATGTAATTCAATGTCCGGTGTGGTATTTGCCCGGGAAGTAGTTGTTTTAATGTGCATTTCTTTAAGGTTGCGATTTTACGCCTAATAGACGGTGCGATTAACGCCATAACGTGCGGCATCGTTTTTGCGGGAAAACGATGTTATGAAAACCCCGGTTTTCTCAACCGTTTTTTGTAGCTTAATGTCCACAGAAAGACCTTTGTTCACACACAGACTAACATCTACAGGTATTGTAATTATTTATGTTAAATTGTTTTGTATGATTTGTATAGTTTGAATAAAGATGTTTGTTTTGATTTACACAAAATATTCATAATATATCTTTAGCTGATTTCAAATGCATCACATTTGCATATTTAATTTTGTTTATGTTTACTTATTTGTCAATTTTATATAAAAAATGTGCTCAAAATTTACTTATAGTATCTAAAATAAAGAAGTGATGAAAGGAATATAATATAAATATAAGTAAGTTAATGTTTGTTGCGGTTACATCAACCGGATATTAAAATTTGGTGATGCAACACGTGTTATGTTTGATTATTTCATATTCAGTTTCCAGACACATAAATATGTTTTAAATTTTAACTTCTGATAATGATCTATAAAGACTGAATCACGAACAAAATAAAATAATGGAACATAACAAGCGTTTTTTCTTCACCAAATTAATTAATTAATCTATAGGTTTCACTTAAAGAAATTAATATTTATATTTTTTATTAGAATATTGCGAAAATCAATTTATAAGCAAGCGTTATCTTCACAATTATTATTGAATTGAACGTTTCAATTCATATCAGGTTATTTAATCACAACACAATTGGGGCTATTTTGTAAGGGAAATGTTACGTTTAACATGTACGTTATTTTTATCATTACAGTCTAAGCAGCTTTTGTAATAGACACATATACATAGAATGTGATTTTAATTAATAACATACACTTTAAAGTTAACATTTTCCATACGGAATAGCCCCGATTATCCGATCAACCGCTTTCATCAAAGCACATGGAACACAGTGGTCCGACGAAGTCCGAAAGACCGAAATGACCATCATCAGTTATCCATATACTAGATGAATGCCGGTTGAACATTTAATTCAATTTAACACATACCAAAATTATTATTTTCCATATTAATATTTCCTATATCCCGGCGCATTCACCAAATAATCGCCGCACCTTATTATAGATATATAACGATAAAAATTGTCAACATTTGAAAATATCGAAAACTTGTGTTTAGTATGAGAGCGCAGAAAATAACCTCTTTGTGCCGCACTAGCATCCAGCATCGTAATCCTCCACAATAAATGCGGCCTAAGGATTTCGCGGGTTGGATTATAAACGTTAGGGGAAAGAATGCTTATTTCTCTGTTTTGTAACTTACAAATATCTTAAGAGCGAATATACCTTTCAGACATTTGTATTCCTATTGATGAAATGTAAAAATTCACTGTCATGAGGTGTTTTTTTTTTTGATAAAAGTTTAAATACTTAGTGTAAATAAATATCCATATATTTCAAAGTATTTTTGACTTTAATTTCTGTGGAAGCTCAATTATATATTTTTTTTTTCTGTTTTTGGTTGCAATTACAGAAATTCAAGTTTATTAGCATGGAGTCGGAGGCTGGGCGGGGCGGAGCGAGATAATCGTATGTATCAAATAATGATTTTCTCTTGAAAGCGACACATAAAAGTAGTTCCCAAGAAGGAGAGATTATGGAATGGGTTTTACCTATTTGCTTATCACGCTGAATAATTTATACCATTAATGCGCGTATCTTTGTGTGTGTGTGTGTTTGTGAAAGAGAGAAAGATTAAATTCCAGCTGTCCTTGCGGTTATCAAAATCATATCTGGCGGAGTGGCCGGCCGTACTTCGGCAAAGAAAACGACGGCCGGCGAGGACGAGGAGAGATATTTATTAGATTCGCGATAGGCGTATAGTGGCGGAGAGAGAGAGAAAGGCCCGTATCTGTCATTTATCGGGGAATATGCAAATGGTTGCGTGCGTGAGCGCGACTTTGCATTTTTTACACCTACATCTACTTCTCGTATCACACAATAATATCCGTGCAGACCGTTTTTTTCTAGTTCCAAACGACGTGTATATGCGCGATAACCTATTAACAGCTTTTTTTTATTTTTTAACAGTTCCTTCCGAGTTTTCTTTTCTCACACAACTGCTCCTGTATGGTATATATTATTTTTCATTAATTTATTGTATAGAAGTTTTTAAGAGAGAAAAAAAGAAAAAGAGAGAAAAACGATTTTTTGAACCACATAGAAACATTTATTAATTGTTGAAGCTTCTACAGAAAACAGATGTTGAGGAATATAAAGAAACGGGCTCCAGTTTTCTGCGTTGAAGTATATCTCCTACAGCGTAGAAAACCAAAGCCCGTTTCTGTATATATGCCCCAAAATCTATTTTTTTTTTTTGTAGAAGCCTCAACAATTAACAAATGTTGCTATGTGGTTGAAAAGAATAGGACAGAAAGCAGTCACACCAATTATCAATACACTCGATGTATGCTGATTGAACATTTTCTTCGAAGTTTATTCACTGTTTATTGAAATAATTAAAAATCCCATAATATTTTGAGAAAATACAAAAAAAATTATTGTTAGGGTCGATAGCCTATGAAAGGACAACCTCAAATTATATACCGTATTATACTATACAATATTGTACTTAATATAATGTAAAAGTCTCTTGAATAAAGATATTTGTATACCACTGAATAAAACACTTACTATGTTTTTACCACAAAATATTTTATAGTAAAAACATAGTAAGTGTTTTATTCAGTGATCATGAATTACCACGTAGTTACGGTCGCAACCATCATTATGATATTTGTATATATATAATTAGTATTATTAATTTAAATAATCCTGGAAGAAAGGCTACTGGCCAATAGCCATTTATCAAAATAAAAATAAAAATGTTCTACTTATTGTATTATTTTAAGCTATTGTACAAATGTATAATAGAGATATTTACTACCACTTAAATAATCCTATAATACTTTCTTCAACATTCATGTAATAAATGATCGTTATCCAATCAGAACTAACTTTTGAAACCTTCCAAATACACATCCACAGCCCATCCATTTTCATTAAACCCCTCCGTATTATTTCAGCGCCTGTTTTGATTGATTCAGAGGCGAGAGAACGTGCTCAGTTTAGTTAAGGGCCGAAGTAATTCTCCCTACAAGATTAATACAAGTGATCCTCGGCCCGGGCCGCTTCCCGTTCGTCATTTGTCTCAGTCACCAGGTGCGGGAGGGTTGTCTTCTCATTGTAATCGATCAAGCAAGCGAGCCCTCAAATTATGCATCCACTTTCCATCGCGTCCGCGAAATGTAAATTTTTGGAAGAAGAAAGTTTTGTTCCATTACGACGAAAATTGCGTTTTGTCTGTATCTGACGTTTCCAATCAGGGACGGTTTCGGGGAGGAGGGGACGTGTTTAGAATTTTTAATACGGGTGATTCATCATTAAGACAGTTGGTAGTCGTTAGTTTTTGGGTGGATTATCAACAGCTTATTACATATAATCATTTCAAATGTAACAAGTGACAAGTCTCATTTACATGAAAATCTTATGGGAATGATTTAAGCGAGACGCGCCGCCGATCGACGTTTTTTGATGTAGGCTATAAACTATAAAAACTTTAATTTAAAGGATATTTAAACAAATAAATAACTTTGTTTATATAACACTCTGAGTAACAAAGTTATTTATTTGTTTAAATATCCTTTAAATTAAATTAACATGTATAACGAAGTAAAAGCCTCAACTATTAAGAATGTAAAAACTTTGTTCATAGATGTTATAGAATATTAGGACTTAAAGTATGAGATTCAGGAAGGATTTATCTTCATTCCACCATAAAAATCATAAAAAATATTTTTTTCTTTACCTGCCTGCAAAAATTCCCAAAGTTGAAATTTTTTTCGCCCATTGTTTAAAGGCCCGATTTACACGAATACTGCAAGAAAACTGTTTATTCAATATTGCTTAAATTTACAGAGTTGATGCTTCCATTCATTGGAAACATTTTGGTATAATTTTAAGTTATTCTGCGAATTTTAGATTTTTCACAAAAATTCACTTTTTCTTCGAAAATCTTCGAATTTCTAATTTTTTTCTTCCATAAAAAAAACAAAAAAATTAAAATCGCTTCATGATATTAAAAAATGTCATATATATGTATATTTCACTAGAAAAAAAAAACATTTCTTCTTCTTTGAGCCCATTTAAATTGATAAGACCCATTTACATGGAGACTTATGGAAACGGTTTAAACGAGAAGCGCCGATCTGCGTTTTTGGACATGATGTTAATTAAACTAAGATAATTTTTTTTACAGATGCGATAGAAAATTCGGATTTAAAGTATGTGATTCCGGAAAGATTTATCTATATTTCTCCGGTAAAATTATTTAAATAAGAATTTTTTGCTTGTCTACAAAAATTCATAAAGTTGTGTAATTTTTTAGCACATTTTTCAAAGTCCCAATTTACAAGCCTGCCGTACGAAAACTATTTGTTCTATTTTGATTAAATTTACACAGTTGATACTTCTATCTATACGGAACATTTTGGTATAATTTGAAGTTATTCCGTGAAAATTGGATTTTTCACAAAAATCCACTTTTTTTCTATACAAATATGCAAATTTCGATGAAAATTTTTTTCTTCGAAAAAATTCTGAAAAAAATCTCAAAGACTCTTAAGGATATCAGAATGACCGTAAAATATTTATTTCGTCCGAAAATTATTATTTTCTATTACTTAAAGCGTTTTAAATTGATGAATCTTTGATCTTGACTTTTTTAATGGAAGTTTTTCATTGTTAAAGCGCCTTTTAAAAGAAATGTAATATTATTGTATTGTTTAGTTTAAGTTCAGTGTTTGTATCTATTATGTATTTTTGCGATGCATATTGTATTATTCACGTAAATGGCACACCGTTGAAATAAATAAATAAATGAATCCTAATTACATGGAGTCTTATGGGAACGGTTTAAGAGAGTCGCGCCGATCGACGCTTTTAGATATGACGTTAATTAAACTAAAATAATTCTGTTTATAGAATACATACAATATAATAACTTAAAACATACGATTCGGGAAGGATTTATCTACATTTCACCCCTAAATTAATTAAAATGGGGGTTTTGTGCTTGTCCACAAAAATTAGAGAAGTTGGATAATTTTTTCGTTCATTTTTCAAAGTCCAAATTTACATGCCTCCTGTAAAAAAACTATTTGTACCACATTACTTAAATTTACACAGTTGATGCTCCCATTAATTTGGAACATTTTGGTATAATTTGAAGTTATTCCGTGAAAATCGGATTTTTCACAAAAATCCACTTTTTTCTATACAAGTATGCAAATTTCGATGAAAATTTGTTTCTTCGGAAAAATTCTGAAAAAAATCTCAAAGACTCTTAAGGATATCAGAATGACCGTAAAATATTTATTTCGTCCGAAAATTGTTATTTTCTATTACTTAAAGCGTTTTAAATTGATCAATCCCAATTACATGGAGTCTTATGGGAACGGTTTAAGAGAGTCGCGCCGATCGACTCTTTTAAATATGACGCAAATTAAACTAAAATAATTTTGTTTATAAAATAGATACAATTAGGAACTTATAGCATGTGATTCGGGAAATATTTATCTACATTTCACCCCTAAATTAATTAAAATGGGGTTTTTGTATTCGTCCACAAAAATTAGAGAAGTTGGACAATTTTTTCGCTCATTTTTTGAAAGGCCCAATTTACACGTCTGCTGTAAGAAAACTATTTGTACCACATTACTTAAATTTACACAGTTGATGCTCCCATTAATTGGGAACATTTTGGTATAATTTGAAGTTATTCTGTGAAATTCGGATTTTTCACCAAAATACACATTTTTACATTGAAATTTTTAAATTTCGATAAAAAAAAATTTCTTCGAAAAAAATCTGAAAAAATTCACAAAGACTCTTAATGATGTCAGAATGACCGTAGAATATTAATTTTGTCCGAAAATTTTTATTTACCGTTACTTAAGATCTTTTAAATTTATGAATTCCATTTACATGGAGTCTTATGGGAACGGTTTAAGAGAGTCGCGTCGATCGATGCTTTTAGATATGACGTTAATTAAACTAAAATAATTCTGTTTATAGAATACATACAATATAGCAACTTAAAGCATGCGATTCTGGAAGGATTTATCTACATTTCACCCCTAAACTAATTAAAATGAGGGTTTTACACTTGCTCACAAAAATTCGAGAAGTTGAACAATTTTTTTCGTTCATATATAATAGGCCCAATTAACACGTCTGCTATACGAAAACTATTTATACCACATTACTTAAATTTACACAGTTGATGCTCCCATTAGTTAGGAACATTTTGGTATAATTTTAAGTTATTCTATGAAATTCGGATTTTTCACCAAAATCCACTTTTTGCATTCCAATATTTATTTTTCGATAAAAAAAAATTTCTTCGGAAAAAATCTGAAAAAAATCTTAAAGACTCTTAATGATGTTAGGATGACCGTAGAATATTAATTTTGTTCGAAAATTTTTATTTACCGTTACTTAAGACTTTTAAATTGATTAATTTCATTTACTTATGGGAACGGTTTAAGCGAGACGCGCTACACTGATCGACGCTTTTAGATATGATCACAAACAGTAAACAATTACATTTCTTTTTAATGTTGGTTACTAGGGCGGGTCCGTGTTCTCTGTCTGTGAAAAGTTTTTGTTCTAAATTTGTATGTAAGCAAAATAGAGATTAAAATATTTCGTATATGACGGAAATAATTTATTAATTATTTTAAAATCATTTTTATTCAATTTACTGCTCATGTTATGTTTAATATTTTATATCTAATTTTAATATTATTTAAATATTATTGTCTTATTTTACATTTTTATATATTTTTCGGACTTGTGTAAACTAAAAAAAAAACATGATTGAAAATCGAAATCTTGGAGTCTACTCGATATAATTTCTTCTTTACCAAATTTGGAATTTTATTTTCGTCTAAATAAAATAGTTTCAATTAATGGCCATAACTATTTAATTTTTTAATGGAAATTCAGGCCTGTATATTTAGTAGGCTCTGGATTGGGTAAATTTATATGTGGTTAAATAGATGGATTCGAAGTGTACGTTTCAAAGACGAGCCTGGCGCTTTCTGGATTAGGGTTTTGTGGGAGGTGTGCATGGTGCGCAGGCACACATAGGCCTCGTCAGCACCCTAATTCTTCCTCCCTTTAGGGTATCTTAGACCATGTATCAGCACAGTCAACATACCTCCTCAAGACCGCTAGATCGAGATGGGAATTCTTGACCATAATTTTTTAATAAAATACATTAATATTAAAGCAAAATTAACGAATTATAAAAGTTTTAAATGTAAACTAATCTAACACTTGGTGAAACATTTTTTTAAAAAAAAACACTGAATTTAAACTTGTTTTTATTTTTAAATAAATCACTTGCTTATTATTTCATTAATTGTAGTTTAAATTCACTGTTTCGAATTATCAATATTAATCCGTGCAATAATTTATCAGCGGATGGATGAACAATCAACTTATTGAATACGAAACTCTCACGCGAATACAAATCCATATCCAAGGCTGATAAATATTTAATACTCGCGAGAGATATCTGAAAAAAAAAAAAAACAGCTCGCGTCGAGATAAAATCCTAATGGTCCGAGTCCCTCCCTCCCTCCTCCATCCGCTCATTTTTGAATTAATGGATCCCATTAATGGCCGACGAATAGATTACAGATTATATATATTTAGAAAATTTATTGCTCAACTTTTGTGGGCGTCTCGTTTGTTTTTCTCACACAAGCGCACCTGATTCCGAACGCGCGAGCGTAATTTAACCGAAATAAATAAAAAAAAGAGAAGAGGGAGACCTAATTATCGAAAGTGAAGATCTCGTACAAAGCGAACCGCCAATTTCGTGATCGGAGTAAATTCGTTTACATTTTTATGGGGGGATTATTCAGAATCACGCTGATGGAAGAGTGATCAGTTTATATTATTTTTTGATATCCTGTTAATTAGGATTGGTTTAATCTGTATGGGGAAGGTGTAGTGAATTATTTTATATTAAGTAATGCTTGCAGTATTCAAATTTAATTTAATTTAGTGTAATCTCGACGATTGATTGCATGAACGGAAATTAATTATGTTAATATATTTTAATACAAACTTGATTACATTCATTATTATTTTTAAGAACATGTTCGAAATACTTTAATGATAAGTTATTAAAAATATACATAAAACACGCATGCAGATGCGTAAGAGTTTGCAACAGTTCATAACATATTTTTATTAAAAAAATACGCTTTAACAGTTTGCATCCCCGGGGTGGGAATGTGATGAAGAGTGGATTGATTATGCAAAATTATTACAATGCGAGTTTATTGTAGTGCACTAAAAATCCAGGTGCGATACAAGCAAAGCCTAGTTAGTGAATGTAAATGAATTAAAAATTTACAATTTGTAAAAAATATAACAGTTTTCACAGAGACTTTAGTTTTACTCTTGAAATAAAACCGATGAGTAGTTGCCCACGGATTTTCCAGCCACGGATTTGCCCGGCGCATCCACCATGACGGAGGCGCCAGGTATATTCGTATCCGTCCGTCCGCGTATTTTACGATCATTTCCATAGGAGATTGCGAGCGTGATGGTACGTTTGATTGATTTAATTTAACAACTTTGTAATTATATAAGGCACCGCTGTATTGATGAGGGATGAAAACCCGAAACACGTGTCTGCAGATAGTTTTATATTACGTAATTTTTTATTTTGTTGTTTGCATTAAATATTTTCGACTCAAAAATTGATGTATTATACAATATGTTATTGTTATGCAACAGCAAAAGTGCATTATTGAACATTTGTTAAAGTACTTATGTAACACAAGTCAAAATGTCACAGTAGCTAAAGAGGAAATTATTTTCAAATTCTTTCTATTTAATTTACTTAAAAAAAAAACTGTTGTTTTATTTACAAATAGTGTATTATGGTGTTTCGTCAAGTAAAAGCCTCAACCATTGAATTAAAAATTATTGTAATAAAAAATATGAATTATTGTAAATGTATTCATTTTTATAAATAACGGAGAGAGAGAGAGAGAAAAAATCAGTTAATACACTGACAGATCACATAACGTGCGAACGCGATTGAAATCAATTATTTCCAGGTTTTGTTTTATTGGGGTGTTTTATGTCCATTGTCTGGCGCACCTTGGCTCTCGGTATCACCCGGTGATCTCGGGCAAACAGCCTCGGGTGCAGAGATGGTCTTCTTCTCTCCTTGCAGCCGCTGCGGAACGAGAGGGGGGCGGGAGGGGCGGCCAGAAAGCCGTATTCAATATTTTTATCAGATTCGCGTATTCTCACGTTCTCTTGGAGCGAGCTGTGCGCGATAAGTCCACGGTTCGGTTATCTATTGCTGTTTGTTTGTTGAAATTAATTCCAAGCACAGTCGGGAGAGAGATCGCTCATTAATCAGCCCGGGCCTCACTCGGGCAGATGTTGATGGCCCGTGCACATCGGGCCCCTCAACACACACACACACACACACATGCAGATATGCAAATAGTTGCACATTCACGCGCACGCACGTTGTGCGGATTAACAACCACCGGCACCACCAGCTAGCCACTGTTGGTTCGGCTGAGGTTGAGTGACTTGTGAGTGAGTGAGTGACTAGTGTACTTGTTGGCTCTGGCTGCCTTCATTGCTTCTGCTCGGCTGGGATTGATGTGCCTGATTTTTATCGGCGACGCACTAAAAGGCGCCTATTAACAACGAGCACGCACAGTTTAACACAACAAATGTGTACATATGCAACAAACAAATATAATCTATACTCTTCATTTCATTAACAAATCTACATACACTGGAAATCTACTTAATAAATAATAATACGAAATTAAAACATTTTTTTTTTATTTCAATATATATTAACTAATTTTAGGTAACAAGAGCGGTCACTATGGGGAAATGCCAAATTTCTTCACCGATAAGAAATTTCCAGCCACGAATCCGGCGCCTCCACCATCTGACAAAACATAAAATTTTAATATAACCTCAAGCAATTATTTACAAAATAGTGTTAACCCATTAATAATCAAACACCTCAGATACTCTAATAACTTAAAAAAAAAAATTTCAGTAAATTATTGCAGTAAGAATTCAATGAAATTTGTATAATTTTCAAAGTTCCAAAAGTCATTGTTGGGCTCTGTCGATTTTTGATTTTATTAGCTATAAATGTTCATTAAGGATTTGAAATTTTGAACGGGAGTATGGAAGGAGACTGGGAGGGTGAACTAACATACATGGGACCAAGGGGCAGCTCCGTTTTGGACTATATTTTAGTAGGGGATGAGAACAGGGATGAGGTGTCGAGCTTTATCGTGGAAAACAGAGGTGGGTCAGACCATTTTCCCGTGACGGCAAAATTAGGATCACTGGGGAAGAAGATACCAGAACATGATTTCTTTTTGAAATGTGACTGCTCTCCAGTAGGATTAAAGAGGTACGCCGAGGCAATAAACGCTGCCAATTTTAAGGAAGCAGGCTCCTTGAGAGAGCTAAAAGAGATAGTCAAGAAGGCAATGGTGATAAAGAGAGGAGGAGTGGGACGAGGGAGAAGAATCTGGTTCGATGAAGGGTGCATGGCGGCGAAGAAAAAGTTTAGAGAAGCTGTAAATAACTGGAAAAGGGGGAGTGGAAGTAAAACGGAGATAGAGATATGTTTACTGACGAGTGTAATAATAAGAAGGATATGTGGCTGGGAGAAGAAATGAAGAGTGTGAGAAATCTCACAAATGAAAAACAACTATGGAATTAAATTAAACAGAGGAGTCCAAATAGCAAAAGCAGAGGAGAAGACATAAATATTAACGATTGGAGGCGATACTTCGAAGGACTACTAGGATCGACGAACGGGGAGCAAGTGGAGCTGGACGAAAGGCAACAATTTAACACAGAGGAAGACTATACAATCGGCGAATTTGAAAAGGCAATAATGAGCATGAAAAAAAGAAAGGCAGCAGGATCGGACGGGATTAAAGCGGAAATGTGGCAGCTAATAGGTGGGGAAGGGAAACAAAAAATGTTGGAATTAATCAATAACATATGGAGAGGAGAGGACAACTTTCCTAAGGAATGGAGAGAAGGGGTAATAGTACCGATCTATAAGGGAGGAAATACAAGGAAGACAAAGAATTACAGAGGCATTACGTCGATGGATACCATTTACAAGATAATGATATCAGAGGAAAAGGGGTGGTTGCCAGAAGTTCAAGCCGGATTTAGGAAGCAACAGTCAACTACTGAGCAAATAGCTACGCTGAAATGGATGATTGAGAGAGAACTAAGAAAAAAAGGTCGAGTGTATGCGTTATTTGTAGATCTGAAAGCAGCGTATGATTCCGTGAATAGAAAACTGTTGGTGGAGTGCCTGAAAAGAAAGGGAGTATCTGTGCAGTGTAATATGTCAAATAATGCCAAATAAAGGTTTTTTTTATTTTTTTTAATCTGGAAGATTATAATCTTGCATTCAGGTAGTAAAGGACAGGATTTAAATCTTAGAGGAGGCTTGGAAATCTATAAGGCCATTAAACGGGGAAAAACGTGGTTAATGAGTGCGAAGACATCTGACACCTCACTGCCATTACTACCTGATTGTATATATTAACCTGTAAAAATATTTTCTGTATATTATTTCCTTGATAATGATGATAAGTTGAAACTAGTTGGAAAATAAA